>PVNU02002397.1:0-600000 GCA_003013855.2 Liriodendron chinense
AGGGTGCTACCATTTCCATGTGTGTGTGGAGATTAGTGTATAGGACAAAAATGAAATGGTGGTATAGAGCAGACTGAATTCGAAGCCTCCCGTTTGACGACTTGCGGTCAGTGGGAATCAAAAGAGGAAATGAGAAAGTCCAAGCTTCCCTTCGAACGAGCTTCCTTCCACTTGGAGATCTCCTAGGACAATGATTTAATCTGCATTTGTCTAACCGCGGTAATCACCCTTGAGAAAGTTTTAATCGGTAAGACTAGTGATTAGCAATAGAGGGTGATACAGAGGGTTTTTCTACTAAGTAGTAAGGTGAAGTTCCATCCACAATGGAGGCGGACTGTAGGGGCTTGGTTGCGGTTTAGAGGGAGTCTGGCGAAGCTGCCCGTAGGGCGGCTATTTCAGATTGGACGGCAGTGTCTTAGGTAAAGTGCTCCAAAGGTCGCCAGTTCTGCTGTAATACGTAAAAAAGCCTCTGTGTGAAGAATGAGAAGTTCGACCCGAAGTTTGGAATAAATTAGCCAAACTAGTCGTGAAAGGACTTGGTGTCGTTGGAGGTCTTCCCGGCGGCAATGCTAGATGTGGTCATTGGAGATCTGTAAAACGTCCACTCGGTGCCTAGGTTGTTTTAGGAGGAAGCTTAACTTACGGCGAGCCGTTAGTTCAAGGACATGGAGGAGGTGTTAGATATATGAGGTCGTGGAGGGTCGTTGTTGTTAGAGTCCCCAAACTGTAGCTTTGAAGCTCAATGTGGAATGGTACCCTTCCTCTAGAGTTCTCTTAGCTACTAGCGAAGCGGCTATACCTCGTTGCCATAACCAGATTGGAGAGTAGATAACGAGAACGTAGTTAGGTAGCTAGACTTAGAGGGAAGTGGGTACTCCAATATCTCCGAGGAAATGGATTCTTTATGGCTTGCGGATAGTAGCAGGGCATATGACCGTGGCCGCTAGGAGAGTTTGTGGACCTCTGTATATTCAGAGAATACCTCGATTTCCCTATACCAAGTCTTTAATACACATCCCGAAAAAGGAATTGAGATTTCCTACGTCGTGCATGTACCAAAACTCCGGATTTTGGAGCTAGATAGCCTAGGAAGAGGGTTAATAGCTTACAGAAGGAGAGAGTCAAGTACTCTTCGTAGACGTGGTTTTTCAATCGTAGAGTAAATTGCCTAAATTTCGTTGTTGTACCCCTTTGTTAATTCCTCAAGTGTCAAGCTAAGTGATGTCTTCGGCAGGTTTTACTTCCAATATGGCTTCTATTTCCGGAGTGGCGGGAATATCGGCTTTAATGTTCGTTTTTTAAAGCCAAGCGGGACCTGTTTTTGGGAGGATTTTGGTACTGCCTTAAGGTTTGCTTCCGATTTTTTATGTAGTTATGCCTTCTTCAGCGAAACCGTGCAGTACCGTATGTCCCGTTCTTTGCATTCAGGCTCCTCTAGAGAGGAGAACTATTCTTTATGGCCGCGCTAGCCGCCCTTGCAAGGGGATTCTTCAGGATGAGACCATTTATAGTATTAATATATGGAGAGTTGGTTAGAGGACTCTTTCATAATTACCTCTAATTCGTGTTTAGAATACACTTCACCGGAGGTTCCTAGTTCAGGCTAGGACTTTTTACTCGGTTCTCTTTCAATACGATAAAGGTGTTTCTAGTACATGTATTGTGGGTTCTAACATATAGTAATTTTCTAGTGTAACTTCGAGATTAAGCTTTCCCGGTAGAGGCCCTAATGCAACACGCTGTCCTAGCCAGTGGATTTTCTTGGCTTCGAGGTAATGCTTCCTTTTTCAGTGGAGTTGTAGTAGGAAGGGTTCTTCTACGCCTTAGGTGACCACTCTAGGCTTGGTAACGACCTCCAGGTCGAACACCCCCTCTAAGAGTTCGCAGTTCTTTTCGTTTACGAGCGTTCCGCAGGGTCTTCGCAATTGTATAAATAACCGACCTTTTTAGTAGGCTATATAGTTTAGGATCGGTGGTAGGCTAGAGAAAAAGAGAACTTTTACGACTTCTCTAAATAAAGGGAGTGCTCCTGAGGTAGCACCAGTGCAATTTCCATAATTTAATAAATTGAGTAGCATAATACAACCTATGTCCATCGAGGCCACTACAAGAAATGAACCTTCGAAAGTTGTTTTACCGTGAGCGATCTTTAAATGAGTTTGGATAGAGGTGAGGGGAGCAGCCAAAGTCCCCGCTTCAGCATTGTGGTCTTCCTTCGTAGCTGGAAGGACAGTGGAAGCCTCTTTCAGGTCGGTTTTGGTGTCAGAAGCAATTAAAGGAGCACCACCTAACTTCTAGTCGCATGTTGCAATAAAATGCAGCTGGGAGCCCCGTTGTAATGTGGGGATATGAACACGTAGTTTAAGGGATGAGGTTAGCTTCAGTCCCTAGTACGAGGAAACCAAAAAGAAGCTCGAGCATGCTACAGAATCGCAGTGCAAGATCGAAAGAATGCCCAAACAGCTCCTATTATGATGATTACAGGAGACTCAGCAGATCTCCCAATAGCTACAACGTTGGACCCAAAAGAGAACGCTCATCAATTAGGTACCCTAGGGGAAGAGACAATCGAAATCCACTTATCCAAAGATAATTCGTCCAAGAAGGTTTACATCGGATCTTCTTTAAGCGATGTCTTTCATGCAAATCTGACTCATTTCTCACCGAATATCAAGATGTATTTGCTTGGTCTTATAAAGACATGCCAGTATCGACCCCAACATCATAGTCCACCATCTGAATGTTGATCCGAAGCACAAAATTGTTCATCAGCGTCAACGAGCGTTAACCTAGAAAGGCAGATGGTGATTAAAACTGAGGTCAGAAAGTTGTTGACCCTCAATTTCGTTGAGGAAGTTGACTACCCAGAATGGGTCGCGAAACGTGGTCCTTGTTCACGAAAAACTAATGGTAAGTGGAGAATGTGCGTGGACTACTCTGATCTGAACAAAGCATTGCCCAAAGGATAGTTTTCCGACTCTCGGCATCGACCAATTGGTTGATTCAACAGCGGGGCATGCCCTGCTCAGTTTTATGGATGCCTACTCTAGTTATAACCAAATCATGATGCATCTGCTGATAATCAACACAAACTGCCTTTATCACTGATCGAGGCCTGTATTGCTACAAGGTAATGCCTTTTGGTCTCAAGAATGCAGGAGCCACCTATTAACGTTTGGTCAATAAAATGTTCGCTACGCAAATTAGTAAGAATATGAAAGTTTATGTCGACGACATGCTCGTGAAAAGCGTCGTAGCCAACGACCATCTCGCAGATCTCCGAGAAGCCTTCGACCTGATGAGGAAGTATCGAATGAAGTTAAATCCAGAAAAATGTGCTTCGGGGTCTCCATCGAAAAATCTCTTGGGTTCATGGTTGGCCAACGAGGAATCGAGGCGAATCCCGAGAAAATAAAAGCCTTGATCGAAATAAAGTCTCCATCCACTCTCAAAGATGTCCAACGATTAGCTGATCACATTGCATCATTAAATAGGTTTATTTCATGTGCCTCTGATAAGTGTCTTCCTTTCTTTAAGCTTCTTCGAGCTACTGCAAAAACCGACTAGGTATGGACTCAACAGTGCAAAGAAGCATTTCAACAATTGAAGCAATATATGAGCACACTCCCTATCTTATCAAAACATGTTTTACACGAGCAGCTCCTTCTTTATTTATCTGTGTCGTCTACAGCCGTTAGCGCCGCATTAATAAGAGAGATTCCGGGGTCCAAAGGCACGTTTATTATATTACTCGAGTGATGGTGGATGCCGAAACTCGATATTCTGATATGGAGAAATTAGCTCTCGCTTTAGTGACTGCAGCTCGAAAATTGCGACCATATTTTCAAGCCCACTTTATATTGGTACCTACGAATCATCCATTAAGACAAGTCCTTCAAAAGCTTGAGGTTTCGGGGCGATTGACTAAATGGGCAATTGAGATCAGTGAGCACGACATTTCGTTCTGTCCAAGAACCGCCATTAAGGGTCAAGCCGTGGCTGATTTCATCGCTTAATTCATGTATTCGACTCCAGTAGATTCTTCCTCTAGCAAAACCCCTGCGACCAGCGACCAGACCCCCTGGTCGCTTTTTGTGGACAAGTCTTCATGTGCCACAGGTAGCGGAGCCGGCTTGATCTTAATTGCTCCTGACGGGTCACATTTTCAATATGCTTTATGATTTGACACTCACGTCTCTAACAATGAAGCAGAATATGAGGCTTTGATCGTCGGCCTCGAACTAACGAATGTACTCGTGATACAGAATTTACTTATTTATAGTGACTCTCAACTCATAGTCAATCAAGTGCTCGGCGAATTCGAGGCGAAAAAAGAGCGAATGGCTTTATACAAATCTCGAGTACTTATCCTACTTGCAAAGCTAAGCAAATATGAAATAATCCATATTCCTCATGAGAAGAATAAACTTGCAAATTCCCTAGCCAAGTTAGCTTCCGCACCAGAATATGATTTAACACTATCTGTTTCTGTCAATCACCTTCATACTCCGAGTATTGGTCTATCCGCCCCAGAGCAAGTAGCTATAACACATTCCTCCCCATGTTGGATGGACCCCATCGTCATTTACCTTAAAGATGGACAACTCCCAGATGATAAAAAATCTGCGCAACAAATTCGTCACCATGCTGCCAGGTACACTTTACAAAATGGAATTTTACTACGTAAAAGCTTTACTTTACCATATTTAAGGTGTCTCCATCCAGAAGAAGCACATCGCGTTCTTCATGAAATACACCAGGTGGCATGCGGTAACCATCCTAAGGGATGATCTTTAGCATATAAGCAATGAGGCAAGGGTACTACTGTCCCACCATGAAGGCGGACATAATCGAATTTTTCAAAAAATGCGACAAATGCCAACGATATTCTCCAATACCCCATGTACCATCTAAGCAGATGACGCTGATGGCCTTGGCCTTCGCCCAATAGGGAGCTGATATCATCGGACATTACCCACCGTGAAAGGTCAGAAACAGGTTTGCAATTGTAGCAGTCGATTATTTTACCAAATGGGTCGAGGATGAACCGTTAACCACAATCACCGAAAAGAAGACTACTAGGTTCATGTGGAGAAACATTATATGCTGTTATGGGCTCCCCCACACTATAATCATTGACAACAGAAAGCAGTTCGACAACGCCATATTCTTGGAGTTTTGCGAAAAATGGAAGATATGAAGTATTCGAACCTCTCCGTATCATCCCCATGCTAATGGACAAGTTGAAGTAGTCAATAAGATCATCAAACATCATCTAAAAACTAAACTCGACGAGTGTAAAGGTACGTGGCCAGAGCTTCTACCTGAAGTCTTATGGGCCTACAGAATGACAACCCGCACGTCAACTGGAGAAACCTCTTTTTCTCTAGCGTTTGGCACCGATGCATTTGTCCCTGTCGAAGTCGAAGTACCCTCGTATCGAATCGAGCAGTACGACTCCACAAGCAATTAAGAAGGTCTGAGGCTCCATTTCGACCTCCTAGAAGAAAGAAGGGACGCATCTTGACACCGAGCAGCAGCTTACCAATAGCATATAGCTCGCTACCGCAATGCAAAGGTTCGACCTAGAGCGTTTCAGCTCAGCGACTTGGTCCTCAGACAAAATCTCGGAACGCCTGCTCGTTCGTTGGATTCGAATTGGGAAGGCCCTCACTGAGTCATCAAAATTGTGTGACCAGGCACAAATTATCTAGAAGATATGCGAGGGAGACCCCTATGTCGCCCTTGGCACGTAGAGCATCTACTCCAATATTTTCCTTAACCTGATGTAAATCCGAACGGGATTCAAATAAAGATGGATTTTCTTTTGGTCGTTATTCCATTAGTTGGACCCGAATAGCCCCGAAGGGAATATATACATTCCCTTGGCTAAATCTTCTGCTCTCGGCAGAGTTAAAGCATCAATCGATAGATCAATCTATCTCTACGTGGACATGGTCACCAAGACCCCAGTATTGAGCCTAACTTATTATTTCATGAGTTAAGTACTCAGGCATTCAACATATGAACCATCCACTACTTATATGAAGCCACGGTATCAAAAAGAATACATTCATTCTATTGAATAAAATTTTGATCGTTTTACAACAGGAACGATAAAATTTTACGTGAGAAAGAGAAAAGAAAGAGATATCATCTTCATGCATCACTTTGAGGAGGAGCGCCGCTCTCGACCTCGGGGCCAGCTTCCGGGACCCCTGCAGCTTGGGTAGTCTCGATCACCTCATTCTCAGCAGCTGCCCTCTCCTCTGCAGCTACGATGGCCGCGACCTTTTCGAATTTCCCCATATCAAATGATGGAGACATTCGTTGCACTACTCTCAGTGCGAAGTCGCATCCAGCATCGTACGACTCGTATCGCTCATCGTCGTATAGCTGCGAAGTAAGAAACTCCATAATAACCCGGGGCCCCTACTCAGATAGCAGCTTGACGTAAGCCACCCTCTCCTCCTCCTAGTGGATGGAGTCGTCTCGGAGCTATGCAAGGGTGGACTGTTCTTTCTCTAGTGTGTCGCTAACCTCTTTTAATCGCGACCTGCTCTCAGCGAGCTGCTCCTCCAGAGAGATCTTATCTTAATGAAAGATCTCTCTCTCTTTCTCTATCTTCTCATTCATCTCTGCGAGCCTTGTGAAGTTTGTGTCCAAGGCCTGATACCCGTCGGTCAGGATTTGAACTTTTTCGATGAGGATTTTCCTCTCATCAGTCATCTTCGTGATTAAGGTCTCGTAAGATTTAATAACCTGGTCCCTCCCGTGGACCGCCTTCTCTAGGGCAACTCTCTTCCCCTCAGCCACATCTATGATACAACGAGCAGCGAGGATGTTACGCCTCGTCCGTATGATAAGGTCCAGTCCCTATTCAAGGAGAAGAAGGATTATCAGATGATCACCAGAAAACCAGCAAAGAAAGCAAGAAATAAGTTAAAATCGATGTATTTTTACCTATACCATCCTCACTCCAGCATCCAAAGAGAGGTCCTCGGGACTAGGTTCGGGAAGAGTCCCAAAAGTCTGAGGGGAGATATTGTCGAATAGGAATTTGCAGATTGGATGTAAGTGGCTTGGAACGGTAAACATCCCAACTCCGAAAGGCTGGGCTACAACTAGCCCAGCAGGGCTCGCATCTTGAGCAACAGGTTGCTCGTAAGCAGGAATCAACTCGCGAGCAGCTTCAGGCTCGCGACATTCTTCAGTTAGGGGTAACTTGGCCCCGCCCCATCATTTCTTAGGGAATTATCAGCAATGTCGATGACAGGTGGCTCGGGAGGAACCACCGGAGCAGCTGTCATAAGCTCAGGGAGGAGCTCATGTGATTGGGAGCTTTGGGCAAGCTCACCCGACCGATTAAACGGGTGAGATGGACCGGCCGACGTCTTCTTTTGTCTCTTCGAGCCAGTGTCCTTTATGCGAGGCAGCAATCCCCTCTTCTCTCCTACATTCGCCATGGTAGTCTCCTCTTGAGATATCATTCCAGAAGTGGCGAGTCGAGAGAGTGAAAGACAGGCCTCGATATTCCTGTCACGAGCTGATAACTTGTAGGTCTTTACGATCTTCTCGTTGATTCCTCCCTTCAAGCTCGGTTTTCCCCCGGTCGGAATACCTGCGAATACGAGCAAAGGTCAAGTAAATAAAGGATTAATATCACTACAGAAACCATGGTAGAGTGAAGTTTCGCCCACTTTCACCGAAGAAGCGGCTCACATTATGGCCCCCAGGGGTGGATCTCGTCTCAGATTTCCAGTTCCCGGAGGCAAAAAATCAGCGTTTCCTCCATCCGGGATAATTTGAAGTGGATTTCCCCAAGACATAATTATCCCGGTGCCAGTAACATAGGTAATACCACCCCTCACTGGAGGGAGCTTTCTTGAGCTAGAACATTCTAAGGAACTCCTCGACGGTCAAATCCCCATTGCGCGCTTACTTCTAAAGAACGAACGCACTAAGAACTACCCTCAAACCATTGACAATAAGTTGTCTAGGGGCAATTTTATAGGTACGGAGTACATCACGAATAAAAGGGTGAAGGGGAAGATGCACGTCGAGAATGAAAAGGTAATCGTACAGGGCTACACAACTGGGGGAAGGGGAATCCAGAGTCTCTCCCTCTCCAAGCAACCGAAAAATGACAGAGTCGGGAACCTGATATTTTTCCCGTAACTCATTTAGCCGCTCTTCCGTCATTATTGAGAGATATCTGGACGCAGAGTACCTCCCCGTCGGGACTCTTGCGTTGTTGGAGGAAGAAAAGTTCGGAGTTACATCCACCAAAGGGACGGTCTCCTCATCAGAATCTCTCACCATTGTTTTTTAAGATAGAATAGGGAGAGTAGAGTATCTTGAAGGAAATGGAAAATGGAAGTTACACCAGAGAGAAAACGGAAGCAAGGAGAGAAAAAAACTTTTGAAATCCTTTGATGAAATTTCGGAATCTTCGCAGACATCATTCCTCAAGATTTAGTGACATGCGGCGACCATTTGTTTGGCGCGACAGTAGAACGGGCATGATCATTAATTTCGAAGATACATGGCGAGCGTCGCTTCATTTTCTCTCTACCGAAAAGCTGTGGAAAGCTGGCGCTCATAAATGACGGCCCAATCATGTACGGCTTCCCTTCCAAGAAATGCATTAGATGGTTATGTGTGCTAGTGAGCAAGTCCTTCCCGTAGACTTCTAAACGTAAAGGACTTGGGGGGCATCTGTTATAGGATAAAATTGGTGGTCAAAGATATAGAAGATTTAAGACCCGCGAGCACCTTTTTCACTCCATCATTCAACCCTCGAGCCCTTATGGTCGAGGCTCGCATATCATAAAAGTACGGTATACACTTCTGAATATGTGAGCAGGTTTGGTCGCTGGTCATTGGATGGGGGCGTCTCCGTAATTCGCGATTGCCTTACCCTTCGGTTATAAAACAAAGCATATTCTCATGTGAGCAGCCCTAACCGTTGGTCACTCGTTAAGAGTCTCTCTCATCTCATAATATCAGCAGCCCGCATAGGCTGGCCTTGGTTTGTCTCCACTCACAGTCCTACATGTGGAGGTTTCTCAGCATCTCAGGAAGGAACGTAACTAGCTAGACACCTAAAGTGGTTATATCATCTAAAGGATTAGCAGGATAAGTATCTTGTCCCCTAAAATCTGCATTGATCTTAACGGCTTGCGCAATAGATTGGATCACCCAGATTTGTATAAATATATGGTCCCACAGATGGTAAAGGTTCACAACCTCTAAGCTCATATCCTGCTTTTTAGTTTACCACCATATCTCGTCTGACTTAAGCTTCAGAGGGCCAACGGCTGAACGCCGGCCACCCTTAGTTTTCTCCTTTACTCTTTCAGGTTCAAAGAGAAGCTTGCTCGAAGGAAGGTGAACGTCTGGAGGATCATGTTACTAAATTAGACGTAAACATATATATATTATCAAACCCTAATCTACGCAACCAAGGAATCGTAATTGCAAAAGGAAAGAAAATAAAAGTAAAACGAAAAAAACGATTAAAAATAGTAAGTTCATGCGAAAATCTGCGTGTCGCATGACTAGTCGGCCGTGGACAACGATCGGTCGAGAATGGTAAAAATAGTCCAGAGAGTTGGGTTGTTGGCGTAGTAAATTCTACCAGTCGGACGACTGGTCTTGGTCGATCGTCAATTTGGACGACTAGTCGGGCAATCGATCGTTAGTGGTCTCGGACAGTCCAAAGAGTTGGACTGTCTCTTGCTGGAAATTCTACCAGTTTGCAGGCCGGTCGTGCCTAGTCTTGGAAGCGGACGACTGGTTGTCAGGAGCTATTTCTTCAATAATGTTTCATACATTAGCTCATTCCTTGTCATCTTCCTTTTATCTTTCATCTGGTCCATCTTTAACAAGTAGATGTCAGATACACCCTCTACATCACAAGTGTTGTCATGCCACATGGCCCCAATTAATCTTCTTTGGATGGAAGCGATTATTTATGTAGTGCATGTCTTATCGGCGGTGTAGGATTGCATTAGATGGGATTAGCACTATTATTGCACAATGAATGTACGTCTCTGAAAATATCATAGTATTTTGACAATCCAATCTCTATGTCTAGGATCATATTCTTCCTCAAGCAAAAACACCATGTTAAGCAAAACCCCGTTTGGTGGACGATGGATTTGTGATCAATGGACAAGAATCATAATTGATGTCTGCCACTTGCACACTTATACAACTCAAATCTTAGGCGTAAAAGATGCATATGGATTGACCACATGATTAAAACATATGCTTCAATGTGGAGCCCACAAATGAAGTGGATTTCAAAATCCATCAGAAATCCCGCATGGGACCAAATGCAATTCCGGCTCCAAACGTCCCAAGGAATTTGTGCAGAATAAAATGTAATTCCATACCACTTAATCCCTCTTAAGCACAAGTACCAAACAGGCCCTTAGCTTAATGAAATATTATTGGATCATGGACCTTTAAAGGAAGACCCAGTTGTTGGCCGGTTAATCCTCTGCATGCCATTGTAGAATAAGCTTTTTTTACAAGTGTTGTGCTTGGGGCCCACTACGGTGTGGCATTCAACCTGTATATGAAAGTGGGGTGCCCAGAAAGGCAAGCCATTCCGATGGTCATGTGCGCCACTACATGAATTCAAAGGCTTTTCAATGGTTGTCCATGTTTCCTACGGTGGGGCTCACCTAATGATCGTCTATACTTGGATGCCCATCGTCTTCATGGTGGTGCTCATTTAATGCACCGGTTGGGTGAAATATACACAAGATGGTGAGCCTGGTATAGAAAACATGGAGAATTATTCAAAAGCCTCCAAATTAACGTAGTGGCCAATGTGATGGTTCGCTCAGCCTCATTTTTGGACCGTCCAACTTTCATGGATAGGGTTGTCCATGCAAAAGGAAGCAACAATTGTTTTCCAAAATGACCTTTGCGTCTGGATTTTGGAGTTGTGTGTGTGTGAGCCATGTTGACTCAGTTATAAGGAAAATAATGAACAAAATAAATCAACGAAGATTTGGAGCCCCACACCACTACGCCAAAATCGCATTTTTGCGACGGACCAAGTTCGTCGTAAATCGATATTAGCGACGAACTTGGTCCGTCGCATGGGCCGTCACAGTTTACTGTGGCAAATTTTAAACGACGAATTAAGTCCGTCGCTTTTAAACGACGAATTACGTTCGTCGCTAAATTATATAAAGCGACGGATATCGGTCCGTCGCACAAAATTGTTGCCACGTAAATTGGTCCGTCGTTAAATTTATGGGCGACAGCGTGATTGCATTTATTTAGGAATTTTAGCGACGGGTTTGATTCGTCGCTAAATTTTCTGAACGCCTACCTATTACGTTTGAATTTATTTTTGAATCTATTGCACCTGATAGTCATCCAAATTATTTAAAACAAAAAAAAATTAAAACCTAACAAATCATAATTATATCATATATGAAACTTAAAGTCCTTACATTTCTAGTGAAAAATAATATTAATATTTGTTACAAATCTACACATTGAAGTGAACCATTCTCCATAGAATGAGCAACTAGGCTTTATTTTGTTCCCAATATTGAAACCAATCTCTTGACCATACGTGAAGCTAGCCTTCATTTCTAATCTTTCCTTTATAGCTACTTCCACCTCATACGTTAGCAAATCCATCAACTGGCCCACCTGCAAAATCCAGAATATAAAACATAAAGAGTATCAGTATTATAATGTAAGAACAAAAAAGGAAAAACAACAACAAAAGACAATGAAGCACCACATATATTTCATTAGAAAAATAAATAAATGATGGTGATGATGTATTCTGCTCAAATGATGGTGATGCTTAGGTGGTGGTGGTGGTGGTGGTGGTGGTGCCTAGATGATGATGATGATTGTGCTCAAATGATGATAATTATGATGCCCAAATGATCATCCTCGCCTATAATTTTTCAATGGTATACATTCAGTTCACACTTTCCCTGTGGTGTGGTCCACTTTAGATTTTGATATGCTTCGTTTTTTGGCACCATACCTAAAATTATCTGTTAAGATGGATGAACAGAGTGGATAAAATACATAAATCACGATGGGGCCCACAGAGTTTATTACGCACGTGCTTGAGTACTCAGTACTCAGTACGCAATCTGCGTCAGAGGCGTACTGCGCTAGAGGCGTGAATTAGGTGTTACCCGGGAACAGCTGAGTGGGTGTTACCCCCACCGTATGGCCCACATGGATGATATTTTGTATATCCATGCCGTCCATCTGTTTCTACAGCCCATTTTAGGACGACATTCCAAAAATTATGTAGATCCAAATTTCAAGTGGACCATAACACTAGAAATAGTGTGATTGAGTGCCCCACCATTAAAAATTCCAAAGAGCCCATCGTAAGGTTTTTGTAATGTTTATTTGCAATCCAAGCTCTTGATAATGTCAATAAAGTCTTGATGAAGGGAAAATATAAAGATCAGATTGATCTAAAACTTTTGTGGCCCACAAAACATTTTTAATGGTTATACATCACTGTTTCTAGTGATATGGTCCACCTAAGATTTGGATTTCTTAGGATTTTGGATCACATCCTAAAATGATATGAAAAAAGAGATAGACGGTGTTGATATATAAAAACTACAACAAGATGGGCCCCACACGGTTAGGGTAACACCCACTAAGCTGTTCCTGGGGTAACACCTAATTCGCACCCCTTGGCTATGGGGCCACTGGCCGGTGCTTTGTGGGCCCCTCCATGACGTATATGTTTTATCCATGTTGTCGAGCCATTTCTGAAGATTGTTTTAGTGCTTGATCCAATAAATGAGTCAAATCTAAATCTCAGGTGGACCACACCACAGGAAAATAGTATTGATTGAATGTCCACCATTAAAAACCTCGTAGGACCTACTATATTAATTATTTGACATCCAACCTCTTAATTAGGTCATACAGACCTGGATGTAGGTAAAAAACAAATATCAACTTGTTCCAAAACTTCCGTGGCCCTCAATAAGTTTTAACAGTGGCTGTTCAATTAAAATTATTTCTTGTGATGTGGTCCACTTGAGATTTGGATCTTCCTCAAATTTGGGCTCATACCATAAAATGATCTACGAAAATGTATGGATAGAGTGGATGAAACACATTCATCATGGTGGGGCCCACAGAGCACCGATCACTTGGCATTGACTGGTGACCCTGTCACTAACCAATCCGCATCCGTTATCCAAACGGTATGACCCCAAGTTGATATGTTTTATGTATATCTAATCCATCCATCTGTTTTTTTATATCATTTTAGGATGCAATAGCAAATATTAGAAAAGATCAAATTCTCAATGGCTACATTAGAGTTTGGGGTCCAATGACTATATATTTATTAGGTTTTCACGAGGTCAACAAGTTGCAGCGCAATTTGGACCTAAAAATTTGGCCTAATTTGGAAATCTAATCCATTCACTCTATTATATTCATCAATCACTTTGATTTGACTGGTCACTTGCCCTGATCAAGTTTAAGATGAGAAATATACTAAATAGATAAAATTGATCAATGATGGGCCATATCTTGTAACCTAACCATTAGATTTGAGTGAAATTTAATCTAAACATCTAAAGTCATTTACTTTTCAATTTGGACCAATCAGATTGTCCAAAATTTGTCTAGCTCTAGACAAACTGATTGTGCACATTTAAAGAGTCTTTTATACGGATATGATTCGGGCTTAATTTTGTTTTCAATAATAATTGCCACGTTCTAAACATATCTGACCATTCAGATCAAGTTTAGGATGACTTGATCATAGAATTTGATCAATCTCATCATTATAAATTTTCCTTGCAATTAATAAACATCATTATATTAGGGCCTTCATTTTTTGCACCAATGAACATGTATGTATGCATAAACCAATCTGATAACCAGTTAACTGAATGAGTGTAATTTTTCATTTTCAACTATCTAATAAATGTCCACCAATAAATTTGGCCCACTCATTTCAAATTTCTTGCTTTTATTTAAACCACAATTTTTTTCCAACATTTTTTTTCAAAACTGATAAAATTTCTTTTTTTTTTTTTTAATCAAATATCTCAACTTTTATTTCTTTTCAAAATATCATTTTTTTTAATCAAACTTCTTAATTTTTTCGAAATACAAAATCTTAATTTCTTTATAAAAATTTCAATTTTTTTACAAACTTATCAATTTTATTCGAACTTCTCAACTTTTTTCAAATGGCCATTTTTTTTTTAAATCTCAATTTTTTTAATCTTATTATTTTTTTAAATCTCAATTTTACTAAAAAATTGTTAATTTATTTTCAAACCTCTCAACTTTTTTTGTTTGAAAATCACAAATTTCTTTTTTAACTTTACAATTTTCTTTTTCAAAACGTTTAATTTTGTGAAAATTTGAAAAGAAATTTCAAACATATTAATTTTATTCAAATTTCTCAATTTTGTTTTTAAAATCTCTTAACTTTTTCTTTCAAATTACTAAATATGTTATTTTAAATATCAAATTTTTTAATTTTTAAAAAATATCAGTTTTTTTCAGTATCTCATTTTTCTTAAATTTTTTTTTCCGACGGACCTTATCTTTTCGGGCTGGGATTAGCGACGGACCAAATCCGTCGTTAAATAGCGACGGGCTAAGTTGGTCGGAAATTATAATTTTGCGACGGACCATGTTCGTCGGTAAATCCCGCGACGAAATCCCACCTTAATTTCGCAAAAGCGACGGAATATTTTCAAATACGACGGATAAGATTCGTCGTTAAACCAAGCAATTTTTGAGACGGTCAATATTCGTCGCAAAATTCGTCGCAAATTTGCCTTTTTCACGTAGTGCACCTGTTTTGAGAATTGACAAAGCAATAACAAACATGTGGACGAATAAATCACTTTATTGTTCACACTACTTGGTTGATTCGACTGGCGCAGCAGGCTCTTGGTATGCTCGCTCAGCATACGTTTGTATTACTCGGTTGATTCGGCTGGTGCAACAGACTCTTGGTATGCTCACCCAACATACTATTTTCTCCTGTTACCACAATGTTGGTGTGCAGTTAACTGATTTTCAAGTTAATTTTTCCTTCGGATATGCCTCATACACGTGTACGGGCTAGAACATAATGGATCACTTTTGGCTTTAGAGAAATGTTAAGCACTTTAAACTCCCTATTCAATGTGGAACAAGAGTTTTGCACTTCCAAAACAAAACAAAAAAAAAGGGCCTATTTTGATCGGAAGTCATTTTACTTAAGTTAATTTTGCCTCAAGGAGCTTATCTTGGTTTCTGATTAGCCAGCAGATAAGCAATTTTGGTAAACAACATACTTAAAAGTTGACATGTTTAGTTTCCAACATCTCATTAGTAATTTTTAAATTATTTCCATTAATCTTCCTTTGTCCTTTTCCTCTTCTCTTTCAACTTCTAAATCTCTTCCAAAGTTTACGTATTCATGTGGCATCCACCTTTAAAATCCACCATCTATCTTGTGGGGTCAACCTTCGATACGGATTGTTCATTGTGTGGACCCATCTTGGCCCTATCTTTAATGTGAACGATCCATCGTGTAGGGCCTACCTTCAATATGGACCATTGTCTTTGCAAAGCCCACCTTCAATGTGGACTATCCATCATGTGGGGCCCATCTTGGATGAGGGCCATCATCATGTTGGATGTTGATGTAGATCGCCCATCATGCAAGGCTCACCTTTAAAATAGACCGTTCACTATCCGATGCCTAACTTCGAAGTGGGCTGCCTTAAATATGGATCATTCATCATTAGGGGTGTTTTGATGTGGACTGTCCATTATGTGTGGTCTACCTTGATGTAGGTCATCCGTCACGTGGGCCCCGTGACCATTGTTAATTGTCCATCATGTGGGGCCACCTCCACTTTCCACTTCCCATCATGTGGAGCCCACCTTAACTTGATGTGGGCAATCCATAGTGTAGGCCCCACCTTTTGATGCAAGGGATGTGGTGAGGTCGATCATTCTCTTCCTTACAAGATAACTACCTTGAATTCACAAGACTCCTTTAATCCGCGAGGGAAAATCTCAAATCTACAAGAGAAAATTGGTAAAAAAATCATAATTTTATTTAATAATAATATGAGAATTAACATTAAAAATGAATTTAGCAACCTTATATATCCCTATAAAAACCCTGATTCGTATTTAATAAAAATAGTAAGTTTTTTAAAATAAAAAGTTGCTAAAAATAGTAAAATTTTAATTAAAGACTTTCTAAAACTCATTATTCAACAAAAATATAAACTCTTAAAAGAAGTAAACACACTAAAAATCGGAATTACTAAAAATAACAGGTGTTCCTAAAATTCCATTTTTCTATTGAAACCGTACGTTTTCTGGCGAAATGACCCCAAAATGAAATTTCAGATGGAATCCATATGCTGAGTGTCTCGTAAGTCCTCACGGATCAAAAGTTATGGCCGATTTATGGTCCGCCTTCTTTTGGTCCATCCATGCGAAATTGTCAATTTTGTCAACTTTTCCTTGATCTTTGTTCGGTCCATGTGCGATAGGAATGTGCTTGATCCACACCCTTTATCAGAAGGTTCTTGTCCTACATCACCTTCGAAGTAGGTCATCCTTCATACATATCCACATTCAATGTGGGCCATTAATCATTAGCGGTTATCCATTGATGTGTACTGTCAATCATGTGGGGCCTAACTTGATATGGGTCATCCATCATGTGGGTCCCACCATTAATATTAATTGTCCATTATGTGGGACCTGCTATCAATATCCATTGCCCATCTGTGGAACCCACTTAGATGTGGACCATCCATCTTGTGGACGCCACCTTCAAAGTAGGTGATCCATCATTTTCTGGGCCGCCTTAGATGTGTGAAATTCATCATTAAGGGACAACCTTGATGTTAACCATTTATTATGTGAGGCCCACCTTAATGTGAATCATTCATCATATGGGGGCCACCTTTAACGTCTGTTGCCATCATGTGGAACCCTCCTTTGATGTTGACTATCCATCGTGTGGGCCGTCTGTCATGTGAGGTCGTCCCTAATTTAAAGAGAAGGGGGGGGGGGGGGGGGGGGGGGGGGGGGGTGCGCACACCAAAATTTTACTTATGGCCATAAGGAAGTTTAAGCTAACAAGCTACTTTTTAAGAAGCTACTTGTCAAAATAACTTGTTAAATAAATATTTTGTTTCTTGTTATAAGAAAAGAAGCTACTTAAGATGGTATATCCAAACAAGCCCATAGTTTTTGTATTTTTGAAAAAATCTGAACAAGCCATATGTAAACTTTATTCTTAGCATTTTACGTTCATTTACACAAAGGGATAATCAAAATCATTCATTTCTTATTTCTTATACATTTATGAGAATGGACTATACAATGTAGGATCCAAAACATGAAGTTTTGATCATCAAATCTCCTAAGCATGTATGCTCCAATGGGCTGACAATTAATGTTATTCAACTAATTTACAGCATAGGCAAAACATAGTAGAATATGTTAGGTTTATCATTGTTTAAATTGAAAAAAAAAAAAAAAAAAAAAAAAAGACAACAACACTACTTAATATAAAATCTACATTCTAATACCTTAAAGACTAAGGTCATCCCCACCATGATCTCACATAAACATCATAGTGGACCCATAAAAAATCAAGGGTGGGCCTCTCCTAAATTCCCTATAAATCTCTATTTTGCTTTTTTGGAACAATTGAGAGAGGGATGTCTCCCTTGATTTTTTTTATGGTGTGTACAATGATATGTTGGGAAACTACATACATTTCTATTTCATATGTAAATCAATGGAATTAACAATATAAAATATTTAGTAGATGAAAATCACTTTTAACACAAATAAGCAAATCATTAAACATGTAGGATCTAAGAGACACAAAGAATTTTTTAAGTAGAAAACCCTTCGATGTAAAGGGAAAAACCATGGAACCTAGTCCGGCACAAATCCACTATAATAGCGCATAATTGAAGTACAATCATCAAGAGGCCTCTCATGGATATCTCAACTAATACATAACTCAAAAGTGGATTACAAGCAATATGAAAAAAAAAAAAAAAAAATCCCACCCACTAGGAATTGTAGAAAATCCCCAACACAACCCTTGTAAAAGATAATTGAAGAAATTGACGTTCTGAATAGAGGACTCTTGTTCTCTATTCTTCAAAACCCCATTTCTCTTACTTTCTCCTCTTCTTCTCTAAGGAAAAACTCTCCTTTATTGCTAGATCTCTATCTAAACAAAAGACTTTCTTTTTTTTTCTTTCATTTTACTTGCTTGCCTAAAAGACCAACATGCCTCCACACATGTGGCTAAAAAAATTACCTAAGCCCACATATATGAGTCCTAGTACTCCATTTGAGGAGGGACAACCAGCATGATGCGTATGTGAGAGCCACTCCAGCCCTTGGATGTGTAATCCCACATTAGGCCTAAGGCACAATAAATAAATAAAGGCGATTCAGGTGGGCCACACCAAAGGAAATAGTTGTGAGAGAGGCATCCATCCTTTGCCTACTATGTTGAATATATGAAATCCACTCCAATCATCAGATGTCACACCAAAATTCAGTCATGGGCCCAAATAGTAAGCCCATCCGTGATTCAGATAAGCCGTACTATGGGAAACAATTTGAAGGGTATGGATTGCCTTGTCCATTATAACGGTGAGGGTGACCCAAGCTGCTAACACCCCTTTTTTCGGTTAGTACACACCCCGCTGTGTACACTAACAAACGTGTTAGCTGGTGTTGGAAACGGACGCCTCAAATCAGATTGCACAGAGGCCACCGGCCGATCGGCGGGGGGTGGCGACCGGCCGGTCACATAGAAGATCCAGGCAGCAAGGCTGCTGGACCAGAGTTTAACCATCCGATCGGTCGGCTGACTGGCTAATATGGGTGTCCGACCGGTCGGCAGTATCCTAGTGTAACGCGAATTCTTGCTCGGTTTGGGCGCAAGAGGTTTCTAAATCTGTTTTTCTTGCCTATTGAAGGGGTAATATGGGATTAAAGGTTTCTAAAGTTGCAAAGGGGATTGAGGGAGCTTCTAGGTGAGGGAAAAGAGCTTGAAGAAGAGGATTTTCTTCTTAGGAAGGCTTAGGATTTCTCTTGTGGGCTTGGGTTTTGAGTCTTGGGTTCCATCTCTTGTAACTTCTGATATTATAGTGAATTGGTATCGCTTTATGCCGTGGTTTTTTTTACCTGTGAGGGGTTTTTCCACGTTAAATTCAGATTGTCTATGTATGGGTGATCGCATGCATTGTGTGGCTTATTTGATTCAATTTGCTGTTTATGTTCGACTTTGCTTCCACTGCTGGCCCTCCTATCCCAACAACTGGTATCAGAGAGATCATTAGGGTGTAGCAGAAATTCGAATTTGAGACAAGAGCATGGCATTAGGCATGAGGTTCGACATAGAGAAGTATTCAGGAAAAAATAATTTTGAACTTTAGAATGTGAAAATGAAAGGCCTTCTAGTTCAGCAAGGATTGCAAGATGCGCTCCTTGGAGAGCGACCAGAAGCTATGAAAGAAGGAGAGTGGAAGAAGATCGATGAAAAGGCCAATGTCTCAATCCAGTTGTGTCTGACAGATGAGGTCCTGTATAACGTCATGAAAGAGAAGATTGCGGCTGCAACATGGGCGAAATTGGAGAATATCTATGCGAAGAAATCTCTTGAAAATCACATATACTTGAAGCTTCAGTTGTACAATTTGAGGATGACGGAGGGGGCAAATATTGAGAGTCACATCAGCAATTTCAATAGGCTTATTTGCAAGTTGATGGATGTAGATGAGCCGATGAATGACGAGGATCAAGCGTTTATCCTATTGAAGTCTCTTCCAGAATCATATGAGTCGCTCAAGGACTCTTTGTGCACAGGTAGAGAGACTATTGGCTTAGAAACAGTTATCTCAGCCTTTCAGGCAAAGGCAATGAGAAGGAAAAGAGGCGGCGTGGGTCCCTCTACTGATGATGCACTGGTTATGAGGAGGAGGAATTCTAAGCGGGGTGGAGGATCTCCTTTATTGAAATCTAAATCAAAAGGCAAGTGGAGGCACAAGGTGAGATGATGGAATTGTGGGGAAGAAGGGCATGTGAAAATGAATTGTTTAAATCTCGGGAAAAGGCAGGAGAGATCTGGAGATTCTTCTATGGAAGGAACCAATACCGTAGAAGACGGTGGTTACAGTTGTGATGTATTGACTGTATCCGGTATAGAGCCTCTTGATGGAGAGTGGCTCTTGGATTCAGGGGCATCATGTCATGTATGTCCTGACAGAAGTTCATTCATGTCATATAAGGAGTATGATGGTGGATCGGTGTTTGTGGGCGATGGCTACGCTTGCAATGTGGTGAGGATTGGTTCGGTGCGCATTAGGATGTTTGATGGAGTCAAACGGATCCTTGAAAGTGTGAAGCATGTCCTTGAGATGAAGAAGAATGTGATCTCTTGGTGCACTTGAGGCGAAAGGGTGCAGGTTCATCGACTGCGATCGGTATTGTAAAGTGGTGAAGGGAGCATGCGTGATGATCAAGACGCAGATGTACGATAATCTTTACAAGGTAATCGGGAGCACAATTCATGGTGGAGCTACGGGATTGGCAGCGGGATCCACGGTTATTCGAATGTGGCCAGAGAAAAAGGGCCATATGGGAAAAGCAACAAGGCGTGTGAAGATGCAAGGATAAGGTCGATGGGGCATGAGAAGCGACGGAACTATAATGATGATGAAGTAGAGGTGGAGATTGTGTGTGGCAAGGGGTGGTACATGGTGATTTAAGTCGTGGTGGAGTTTGTTGGAAACGGACGCCTCAAATCAGATTGCACAGAGGCCACCGGCCGGCCAGCGGGGGTGGCTGATCGGCCGGTCACACAGAAGATCCAGGCGGTAAGGCTGTTGGACCAGATTTTGGCCATCCGACCGGTCGGCTGATTGACCGGTAGGGGTGTCCGACTGGTCGGATGACCGGTCGGCAGTATCTTATTGTAACGCAGATTCTTGCGCGGTTTGCACGCAAGAGGTTTCTAAATCTGTTTTTCTTACCTATTTAAGAGGTAATACAGGATTAGAAGTTTCTAAAGTTGTAAAGGGGATTGAGGGAGCTTCTAGGTGAGGGAAAAGAGCTTGAAGAAGAGGGTTTTCTTCATGGAAAGGCTTGGGATTTCTCTTGTGGGCTTGGGTTTTGGGTCTTGGGTTCCATTTCTTGTAATTTCTGATATTATAGTAGATTGGTGTCGCTTTGTGCCATGGTTTTTTACCTATGAGGGATTTTTCCACGTTAAATTCGGATTGTCTATGTGTGGGTGATTGCATGCATTTTGATTGCATTATGTGACTTGTTTGATTCAATTTGCCGTTTGTCTTCGGCTTTGCTTCCGCTGCTGGCCCTCTTATCCCAACAGCTGGCACCACCAAGCAAAGGTGTTAGGTGCTAATTTGCTCTTCTCGCACAACCAAACAATTACAACTTCGGTTTAAAAAAAAAAAAAAAAAATTTAAACAAAAGGTACTCCAGTGATGGTGACTTACATTAATACGGTAACTTATTAAAAATCTTTTTGAAAAAGCTCTTGGAAGGTAAATTCTATATCAAGTACATAATTTTTTTTTTCTTTTAATTCCCATTATTAAAGGGATGCATTTGAGTTCATCCACCAGAGAAACTATATTTTGGCTCTCCAGAAGCTTCAGTTATTTCAGTTAATACTAATGAAGTATTCTCGGAAATTTAAATTTTTTATTTATTTATTTTTTATTATTATTTTTTTTGTGTGTGTTTGGATCCCCTAATTCAATAAATTATCTTAAAAATATAAATCATAAAAGGACAAATTTTAAGAAGGGAAATGGTAGCTATGAGGTCTAAGTGGGCCTCACCATGATGTGTGATAGACATCAAGTGGTGCATTTAGTAGGTCCCCTTTAGATTATGGGTTGTACCAAAAATCAACAGAAAATCAGGTGGGCCACACCATATGAAACCATGGGAAATCATGCCTAAAACATCTAAAAGCCTTGATGGGCCCACCTGAGTTTTGGAATGGCCTAAATTTTGGTGTGACCCCTCATCCAAGTGGGATACACACAATGGATCGGCTGGATGTGCAAACCACAATTGACTGGGCCCTATATACAACTAGGAAAGTTTCAATGGGCAGGCATCCACTCTCAACTGTTGTCTTGTCTATGGTGTGGCCCACCTAAATAATGAATTGTCCTGATATTTAGGCCCATGGCTCATCATAAATGGTTGCATCAAATTAATGGTATGGATGTCTGTCACACATCAAGGTGGGGCCCATAGAGCTCGACTGACATTGGACGAGCCTGCTAATTGGTAGAGAACGAAACGATCGTTCGGAAATGGCCAAGGACAAATTCAATATGCAGAATCAGATGATTGAAATCTTTGCAGTCAGTTGACTTGCGGCTGTCTTCTATCTACAATGGGACTATGATTTGTGCGACCGTGCATTTACGTCAGCAAATAATTTTCCACCGTTTGATGAAATGGGGGGTCAAAAGCACAATGTAGTCTACAATCCCATGTCTTCAATTCTAAAAATGGGCCACAGACAACAATTTGCAGTGTGTGAATGATCCTAACCGTTGGATCTCTAACATTGAAGGAAAAAGGCTTCAATTTTTCAATGTACAGCATCACATTATAGATGCACATTTTTGTAAATGCCCAAATAATGGTAGGGCCCACAGGATGCACGGTTTTGATCATCATGTTAACATGCCATGAGAACAGCAAAGGTATTGGATCTCTTCCCACAGCGTGGGATCGACCGTTCAGGCATCCTAACCTGTGGCATGATGGCCCCACAGCGGATTGACCATGCAACAATAATCACATTCAATTGAAGAATGTGCACAATATCCAATGGCTAGGATCTTCCTAGCATTGATCTTTTGTTGCACCCGTGAAAATTCGAGCAAGTCTCACCTCGTCTGGGCCCACAAGTGATGGTTATGAATCTGACCATGAATATGTATTATTGAATGTAGACCACTGAAACAAAGTTTTCAATGGCTCAGATTCAACTCCACAAATTAAGTTTCACGATTGTTCTTTCATCTTGGTTATTGAACCAAATGCCACTTAAACTAAATCCCAGAAGATAGACGGTTCTGATCATAGGAAAATCTCCGCATGTGGGCCTCCTTTGGGGGCAGATACTGTCGTATGAGAAAGAAAAGCAACAAGAAGATACCGAAGAGAGAGGGTCAAAGGAGTGGTTGAGTAATTGACCGATTCGATAACGAAAAAACAATAAATATAAATAATTAATAAATAAATTTAAAGTTATCTGAGCTTTTTACACGCAATTTGATGCTAATTTAATTAATTATTTAAATATATTAATTATTTAAACCCACATCTCTATTTTTCAATGTATAGTAGCATCACATTGTGATGCACATTTTAATTAAAACATTTTAATTTAAAATTTAAAAATTAAAAATTATTTAAATTATTAGGCCCGTGGGTCGGATTCAGGCCTAAAGTATAAGCCCGTTTTTAAATGGGCCAATAATAGAGTAGGTTGTTCAAAAGCCCGACAATCAGGCCCGACTTGAATATATGTATTTTAATTTAAAATTTAAATTAAAATGCTTGACATCCTTTTAAAATTTAAATTTCACATAAAATTTTTCTAAAAATCTCCCACTCTCCTAAATCTCTTTTTATTTTTTATAATATTAGTAATAATTTTTCATATACGGAGAAGCGAGAGGTTAAAAGATAATTTCTCTCTTTAGGTTAAAAGGCCGAGCTCGGGCTAGATGCTGGCCGGTTTAGACATAGCTTGGCCTGGCCCTAACCCGACCCATGGACACCCGTGGAGAGGTTGGGTCATTCATTCCAGGGGATCTGATCCACTGCCTCAGGAGGCACATCACTTCAGTGCCTCTAGATCCTTCTCTATACACGTGGCATTCGATTTTGATGATCCGAACCGTAAAATATGTGAGGCCCACTATATATTGACCATATGTCCAAAAGAGTTTTAATTAGACTACCTTAATATCTGATAAATGAACTTTATCTTAGTACTAGCTTTTGGCCTCCACCGTATATGTGTAGCCAAGAGATTTTTAAGAAGAATTTTATTTTCAATATATCAAATTTTTATTATATGATCTTTCAAATTAACGGTCTGGATCTAAAATAAATGTGCCACGTGTACAGAAATGATGGGTAGGCACGCACCTGCGGTGCGTATGGAAGCACTGGCTACGGTCCCATCCTTTACCGCGTCCTTTTTACGCAGGGGAGAGGATCGAGATGACCGACAGATAGGGTCAGATCAAGGATTACCCAGATCAAGGGTCCTACTTACTGCCTTATCCCACCTCTCTCGCCCAATTCCTCGCCGATTTTTTTGGGTTGTTCTACGTTCTCTCTCCCGAGGAGAGACCATACAAGTACCCTAATTCAAGACGTTCAAAGGGTCATAAGAAAAACATCACATTATAACGGTCCGTTTTGTGACCAGTAATTGATGGCTAAGATAAAACAGTTAAATCTTCCAATTCAATAAAAGATATCATTCTGATTTTTTGGACTATGATCCAACAAGAAAGGTCGCACGATCTGGACGGTGTGGATTTAGGTATATATATTAAACGTGTGGAGCGGCAGAGTACATGTACATGAATTTCCATACTCTAGCATCGTACACTCATACTATTTAAATTTGAAAGTGATTTGCGCGAGTAGAGATTGAAAGGTAATCTGCGGCGGTAGATGATACGGTAAAACCCGAAGAAATGAACTATGGTAGAGGTGCTCTCACCACCGAACACTTAGCAGGGAGATGTATTGATCGGGGCCGTTCATCAAGTTATCTCTATCAGTATTCAGTGGGGTTTCATGTACTGAATCTTTTACCAGTAACTTCTTTGATTTCATACCGTTCCCTTCATGGGCAACTTTCAGATGGAAAGGATAATCCTTGCCATCCACAGCAGGAGGAGCTAAATGGTCGGCCCTGATCGATAGATAATCCTTCAGGGTACTGCGATGAGTTGGCTCTATCATACCTTATCATCTGCCAATCGGCAGCACTACACGTACCGGCTTCGCTTGGGACGCGGATTAGGTGAGTCCGGGTAAACAGCTTAGTTGGTGGGTACCTGAACTTGGGGCCCACCTTGATCGGGGTATTTGAATATCCACTCCGTCCATCCGTTTTTCCAGATAATTTTTTGGGATGGTCTTAAAAATGAAGCAGATTGAAATATCAAGTGGAACATATCACAGAAAACAGTGGTCATCGAACACCCACCAGTAAAAAATTCCTAGGGCCCACTGTAATTTTTATTTTCCATTCAACTCTTTGACAAGGTCACATGGACGTCGATGAAGGGAAAACACAAATATCAGCTTGATCCAAAACTTTTGTGGTCCTCAAAAAGTTTTTAATAGTCAATAACCACTGTTTCTCATGGTGTGGTCCACTTGTGATTTGGATCTCTTTCATTTTTTGGACCATGCGGTAAAATGAGCTTAAAAAACTGATGAACGGAGTGGATACACAACACATACATCAAAGTAGGCCCCACGGTCAGCGAAACACCCACTAAGCTGTGAATCCGCGTCATCAATGGAAAGATCGGAGACTTTCACTTAGGTGGGGCCCACCATGCAACGTACAACGATCTGCTCATTCCACTGATCAGTTCGGGGCACGTGGGTACGTTAGAATCAGATGGTGGCCATTTTGTTTCTAACCTTCCAAAATAGGTTCGAGCCAAAATGGAGTGATGAGAACGACTGGACGTCGCATGGGTTGTGACTGTTGTCAGCAGAAGACGGAGCCAACTTGCTGCTTCCTAACATTGAGTCCGGATCTTATGTTGGCCTCCAAGCAGAGAAATCCTGCATGGAGCCTTCTCATTGGACCCTGTCACACTGCATAATATCATCAGGTTGCACTGACAATATGACATGGTTGCAGGCATATGTGATGACGCGGATGAATAAAAAGCTCCAAGCATCGAGCCAACAAAGGATCCGGATTCGCTAACATTTCTACGAAGAATCCGGATCCTCGGCTGACCTGCAACCCTGTCACATCCGGATTCAATAAAAAGATATCAGTTTGAAGTGCCAAATGCAGCCATCATTTTTACCGTTTTACCATTTATAAAGATGGAGAGTTTTCAGCCTTTCATTGTCAGCGATGGAGGGCCCTCTTTCTGAGCTGCGGTCGGTCTTCTGCCTCCCAACCACTCACGGTGTTCATGTATCATAATTCTCTAATTATTTTGTCACGTACATCTCTTCTTCGTACGTTCAAAATAGGTAAACCTTCTTAATTATCAAGATGCCCTCGTTCGTAGGGCACTGCTGCTGTCGTGAAAATGACTTGGATTACCCCTCCCCTACGGACGCGGATCAGCTAACGACAGGTTGAGGACGTGGATCTCCCCACAGAAGTGACGTCACCAATTTCTATATGTCCCACCGTGTGTATGTATTGTATCCACACCCTCCATCCATTTTGAAAGATTATTTTAGGATATGAGCCAAAGAATGAGGCAGATCCAAATCTCAGGTAAACCTCACAAAAAAAACAGTGGGGATTGATCTCCTACGGTTGAAAACTTCTTGGGGCCACAGAAATTTTCTATCAAGCTGATATTTATGTTTTACCTTTTTTCATGTCTGTGTGAACTTATGAATAGGTTGGATGTCAAATAAACATCATAGTTGGGGCCTAGTAAGGTTTCAATGATCATGTCACTGTGCCTAATGTTTTCTTTGACGGGTCCACTTAAGCTTTAGATCTGTCTAATTCTTTAGATCATGCCGTAAAATGTTCTCTACAAATGGATGGACGGTGTGGATACAACACATACATAACGGTGAGGGCCACACAAGTTCAGTAGCGAGATAGCTACTCCTCTCAGTAGCTAATCCGGATAGCTACTGATAGGTTGAGCAGCTATCTCAAGTGGGGTCAACAACTTGACGGGTTGAGTAGCAAACATTGCTATTGAAGTTACGTCACCATGGCACGTGGGCCTTAGCTTGATTTATGTGTTACATCCACACCGTCCATTTAGTTGGAGAGATCATTTTAAGGCATGATTCAGAGAATGAGGTTGATCCAAAGCTCAAGTGAACCCCACCACAGAAAATAGTGGGGATTGTGACATCCACTGTTGAAAACTTCTTAGGAGCTATAGAAGTTTTCGACCAAGCTTATATTTGTGTTTTCCCTTCTTCCACATCTGTGTGAACTTGTGAACAGGTTGAATCTCAAATAAACATCATGGTGGGCCTAAGAAGTTTTCAAGGCGGATGTCACTATCCCCACTGTTTTCTGTGGTGGGGTTCACTTGAGCTTTGGATCTACCATATTATTTGAGTCATGCCTTAAAATGATCTCTCCAACTGAATGGACGGTGTGGATACAACACATACATCATGCTGAGGCCCACGTGCCATGGTGACGTAGTGGCTACTCAACCTGTCAGTAGCTAATCCGCGTCCCTCCCCTCCCTCCTCTGAGGTCCTTGTGTGGAAATAATTATACTGCCCCTGTATAAAGTCCTTCCCATGCAGCCCATCTTTCCCGCCAACGGATTCGGATTGCGTCCTTCCAGGACAGACTCGATTAAGGCAGAAGCTGTGGGGCCCACATTGATCTATGTGTTTTATACTGCCCACCATTGAAACCTTCCGAGGGTCCACCGTGATGTTTACTTGCCATCCAGACCAATCCCCACTTTGTGGTCCACTTATGCCTTGAATCTGCGTCGTTTAAATGGATGGACGGCGTGGATACCCACGTCACGGTGGGTCCCACAAAGCCGGGGCAGGACGCAATCCACCTTCCCCGCCAACATGCCGCCGCTTGCATAAGAGATCCCAACCATGCAAATGATAGGACCCACAATGTGGCATGGACTGGTCATCAGGCTCGCCACATCTTTAGAATCGATGGACAGACCATAGGGGCCCACCTAACGAGTGGCTCGGCCTGGTTCTTTTAGTAGGGTGGTCTTCCCGGTGGGGCATGTAGCTTATCTGGCCTATTACCTGAAGGATGGACAGATAGAATTCAGCCAGCTGTAGGTGACCAGTTAGTCCTACTTGTGGGGCTGCTGGTGTACTGAGATGTAGACAAAGCCCGTTGTTCGCCAGGACTAGCTCAGTACGCCGTACCACACTGAGTAAAGTCTGTGGGCCCACCTTTGACGTATGTGTCTTATCCACGCTCTCCATCCTTTTTTTTCCAGCTCATTTTAGGGCATGAGCCTAAATGTGGACTACACCATAGGAAAAATTGTGAATTGAACGCCTACCATGAGTACTTCTCGGGGGCTACAGAAGTTTTGGATCACGCTGATAGTTTTGTTTTCCCTTCATCCATGTTCGTATGACCTTATAAACACATTAGATAACAAATAAACACCACCGTGGGCTTTAGGAAGTTTTCAAAAGTGGACGTATTTATCCCAACTGGTTCCTCTGGTGTGTACCACTTGAGCTTCAGATATGATTCAATTTTGGGCTCATGCATTAAAATGAGCTGGAAAAACGGATGGACAGCATGGATAAAACCCATACGCCTACAGTGAGTCCCACATACTCAATGAGTTACTCGTATACAATCAGCTTCGGGCTGGCCATGCTTCAGAAAAATCTCAATCGTTATGGGATAAGCTGCATACATACGCTTTAAATGGCTTATCTTGATTTCTACTCACTAAACTGAAGTGATTAAGTAACTTTAAATAATAAAAAAATTATTTATAATTAATCATAAACCAAACAAACTTGTCTCAAATAATTACATATCAACTGGTGTAAGTAGAAAAAGTAACTTATTGATAAGTGACTTATTTAAGATAAGTTTAGTTTATGATTAATTATAAGTAACTTTCTTACTTAAAAGTATATAATCACTTCAGTTAACTTTTTTGGCTTTTCTATTGTTCTTAAGTTGTTGAAGAGAGGGATCGGAGAGAGAGAAAGAGATGAGAAGATGATGAGTTCTTTCTCATGTTTCATGTCCTTTGTTGCTCTCTCATACAGTCCATATCAAAGGAGGCTCCATATGGACTATCCCATCAAAGGTAGGGCTCACAAAGTGCACTGTCCACATTAAAGATGGCCCCTGCATGAAGGATGACTCCAAATTAATGTGGACCCACATAATGGATGGTCCACACCAAAGGTGGGCCCATAATAATAAATAGCCCACATCCAAAGAGGGCTTGCATGATGGACGACCCACTTCAAAAGTGGGGCCAACATGATGGACATTCCACCTCAAAGGTGGGCTTCACGTGATAAGCAGTGGATATTGAAACTGGGCCCCATGTGATGCTGGCCCATATCAAGGGGGGCCCACATGATGGATGATCCACATGAAAGGTCGGACCCTAATAATGAATGACCCACATCCAAGGGGAGCCCCGTATGGTGAGCAACCCACATTGAAGGTGGGGCCCACATGATGGATAGTCTACATCAAAGGTGGACTCTACATGATGGGCAATTAAGAATGGTAGGCTCCACACACTACAAAAAATTTCATTTTTACCGACGAATGATTTCGTCGGTAATCAGCAAAATTTCGTCGGGAAATGTTTTTCCCGACAAAAGTTTTCGCGGTAACATCGTCGCAGAAAGGCCGTCGGTAAAGATTTTTACCGACGAAATAATTTTTCGTAGGTAATAATTGCACAATTACCGACGAAATTATTCGTCGGCCAAACATATGAATTTTGTCGGGAATGAAAATGATACTTCGGTAAAAAAACTTTTACCGACGAAATAATGCGTAGGTAAAAACATGTTAAAACTTTTACCGACGAAATATTTTGTCGGTAAAAGCAAGGAAAAACTTTTTACCGACGAAATAATGCGTAGGTAAAAACATGATAAAACTTTTACCGACGGAATAATTCGTCGGTAAAAGCATGTAAGAACTTTTTACCGACGAAATATTTCGTCGGTAAAAAGTTTTTCCTTGCTTTTACCGACGAAATATTTCGTCGGTAAAATTTTTTCTTGTCTCGGTTCCATTTGTTTTCAAATTTCAGGAAAATTCCTGATATACACCTGTAAAAAAACCTATACATTTTGAATCCTATTCACATCCACAAACATACAAATAAACAAAAACTACATCATCCATACACAAATAATCCATTCCACATCCACAAACAAACAATATTCATCCACACACAAATACATACAAGTTAAAAGTCGTATATTAAAAAAATAATCAGGAAGATGAAGGCGGAGGTGGCGGAGGTGGCGGGGCATCGGCGCCAAGGCGTGCAGCGAGAGCCTGAAACATCTCCTGCATCCGTCGCTCATGCTCCTACCGCAACTCCTCAATCCTCCTCTCCTGCTCCTCCCGTCGCCTCTCCTCCTCCTCCCTCTGCCTCTCCAGCTGCTCCCGAATCCCATCGACGACGACTTGTAGCTGCTGAACCTCTCTCTCTGCGATGTCAGCTCGGCGTTGAGCGCTCTCACCAGCTACGGATCGGCTGGAGCCAGCTCTAGTTTGTGCCATGAGCTTAGCACCATGGCCAAGCCCACGCACATATCCAGAACGGGTGCCAAGCACCTCGCTCAGGATTTCTGGCTCACTCCGCTGACTACCATCGGGAGTGGGCTGACTGCGTATGGTGTCCATCGCCGCCTGTAATGAAAAGATATGAAATTTCATAAAAAATGACATGAATGACATTATTATCAATCAATGCGCAATTAAATTTAACAAAGTAAAGATTTTTACCCAATGCTCACTGGCTCTAGGATGAACCCAAGATCCCGTCGCCTGCCGACAGTGAGTCCCTCTGTAGAGGTCTACTGGTCCAGGCTCCTGGCCGGTGACAGAATCCCGCTGCGCAATCGAAAGGAAAAAAGACTTATAATAAATGCCAATCAAAATAATATGATTAACTTAATAATCATCAATAATTTCTTACCATGTCGTAACGATGTCGTACAAATGACTTTGAACCAGCTACGTGGTTCACTTGTAACTTTTCCCTGTTCGCAAAATTTATTCTGCTCCTCTTCTGAACACATTATACAAAATACATTTCTATTAATTGCGAAATTAATTGCGAATTTAATTGTTACCGTAAGATATCGTACATGTAAATATTACCTGAAAAGCCTCCGATGAAAATCTTTCGCAGAGTATCCGCCAGTCGTCTGTACTAACGTGTGGCAGTGCGGACAGTACGGCCTCATCGTGTGTCCTGCACCGCTTGTACCGCTGGTGCAACTCTCCGCGGTACTCCTTGAACCGCTCCCTAATCATGTCGTCGACGGCATGAGAAATGTAGGGAACATTCAAATCGAATTCAAATTTATCCTGCAGTTTCGTAAATAATAAATTAAGGGAATAAACTTATTAACAATAGGACTTAACCGTAAATAAACTTTCACAAAAGAAAATTTCAATTTACTAAACTTTACCTGAAGGCGCTGACGGATGAGCTGTCGCACATCATCTGTCACGTCAATCCAACGGGGGTGGTGGCGGGGATCAGAGATCTGCATAGGACACCGACCTCAGACGTAAACAATCTGGCACTGTCCCCAACAGGTCTAAGACAGTCCTGTGGGAACTCTACTGCCACCATACCCTCACGCGTAAGTCGCTCTAAAACTAACTCACGCGTGGGTCCACGTCCTCGTCGGCTGGTAGAAGATGCTGCTGCGAAAAGATATATGTAAGTAACAATATAAACAGAAATCACTAAATAAATGTCTAGACTTACATGCAGTGCCCGGTGTATGCTGAACCGAAGGATCAGATGACTGTGATGCACCGTGCGACGTCGATGCTATCTGTGTCGCATCACGGGTGGAAGGGGTAGATCCAGTGCGCGAACGAAATGATCTCCCACCTGGTGCCATGACTGAATATATCTGAAATACAAACTTATAAATTTAAACAATGTCGATGCAAGTTTATGAACATCATTGCAGAGTGAATTTGTGCTTATGCTTAGAGAAATGATAAAAATATGATTAGACCATTACACTATAATGCAAGCAGAATATAATAAAACCGTAAACAGAATATAATAAAACCGTAAACAGAATATAAAAGTTGAAAAATCCATTACACATTGTCATTCTATATTAAATACATATATCTCATTGTAATACAAATCAACTTCGGATCAACTATTCGAAATACTTCCTGCGTAAGTTATCGTACGCTGCAGATGTATATTCGATGTTGTATGAAGCACTCGACATTGTTACAGCCAACATGCCAGTCACAATAGGAGAAATCTGATCTCTCGGGACTCCATTCAGATGTGCAAGTGATAATGTCGCATCTTCCATACGAAGTTTTCCGCGATTATATTCCTCAATCATGTCCGGAATTTCTTTGAGATTGTATAATCTTTCATCTGAGTCATCGTCTTCCTCCCTACATTTCTCGACCAGACCGGGTATCTCTCTGGCCCTACCAGAAGAATATAGGGCCGGAAAGTCCATCCGCAACAGCTGATGAAGTATGCTGCGTGCTTCCGCTACGCTCCAGTTTGTGGAGGACATGATCAGAAAGTGACTTAACTGTAAATGTAGATTATCAACAAGTCAATTCAGGAAAAAAATCATGACTTGTAAAACATATATACATGTAATAATCAAATTAATCGAATTGAAAAATTACATGTAAATCTTATATACATTTAATAATCGTCGTCTGAATCATTATCGCTTAGGACTCTTTCTTCTTCACCATCACTATCGCTGATCAGAATTTCCTCTTCATCGTCTGCAACGTTGTCATCGATGAAAGCGCTATCATCTCTAACAATGTCATTTATGATTGAGGCATCAACATGATCAGGTGGCACATCATCTCTATTCAATTGCACCACATCAATATCAACATTTGGATCATTCCCTCTATCCCAAGATGGCATGTCTTCTTGGTATGCTTGTTCAACTGACGACGTTCTATTACTCCCTTCATCGTTATCTTCAACGTCTACTTCGGGAACGTCAAATATGTTCCTGGGCTTTATTTTCTGCACCACGTGCCAAGAGCCGCCCAACTTGGTGTCAGCGAGGTAGAATACTTGTTCGGCTTGGCCGGCTATGATAAATGGGTCATCTTTAAACCACTTCCGAGATAAATTTACGCTCGTGAAGTAATTATCAGTCTGTATTCCCAACTTTTTATTTCCAATGTCCCACCAATCGCATTTAAATAAGTACACCCGCTTTCTCATACAATAACTCAGCTCAATAATATCCGTCAAAACGCCATAAAAATCAATTTCGACCTCCTCATGTGTTCCCTTCACAACCACACCACTATTTTGTGTGGTCCTATATTTCTCACGCTCCTCAGTGTGGAACCGAATCCCGTTTATAATACAACCTATATATCTAGATACACGTCTATCAGGGCCACACGCCAGTGAGTAGAGCGCATCAGATGTATCCGCAGAGTTGCTAGCGCGCAACATCTTCATCTATCATCACGTACAGAATATAAATGTACGTTTAGGCATTTAAAATTACATGTAAATATTGTGCAATACAACAATATTGTAAGTGTGGTGAGATAGAAGGTAAATTAAGCTTACACGTTTTGCAAACCATTCTGGAAACAAATCCTGATGCATTCGATCATAATTTGTAGGGTATTGGGACTTCATCTCCTCGATGTGTTCGCTATACACAATTGGTACGTTGTAAGCAAGAAATTTTGAGATTAAAACTGTCTGTAGATATACAATAATTATGTGCGAAGACTTACTCCAAGTACGACTCTATTTCTTCACAGTTATGCAACACATACCACCGCGCCTTCGCAAGATCCCGAGGGTCCATATCCTGAAACGTCGGCGATCCTAAAGGACGGACGTTATGTGCGAATACAGATATGAGTCCTTGTTCATGCTCCTGCCCTGCATCGGCATTACGATCTTCTCGGTTGAATCTAGTCTCTATGCCACGAAGATACATGGAGCAAAATGTCAGGCACTCATTATCAATGTACGCCTCAGCAATGGATCCCTCTGGACATGCCTTATTCCTCACATATTGTTTTAATGTGTGAAGGTATCTGTACACAAAATCAATATGTTTAGGACATGAAAACATGGATATACGTAGTTTATGGAATGGAAAAAAATTTTGATCATTGTTCTATCACCTTTCGATCGGATACATCCAACGATATTGTACTGGGCCTGCAAGCTTCGCTTCGTGCGGTAAGTGAATCGCTAGGTGTACCATGACATCGAAAAACGCAGGTGGAAAAATTCTTTCAAGTTTGCAAAGGATTACGACAATATCCTTCTCCAATCGTTTAATAACTTCTACATTCAAAGATTTCGAACACAAATCCTTAAAGAATATCCCCAACTCAATCAGCGTAGCACTGACATCCTTGTTAAGGAATCCACGAATCGCAACCGGTAGTAGGCGCTGCAGAAGGACGTGACAGTCATGACTTTTCATTCCTGTTACCTTACAGTCCGTAATGTTTACGCGCCGAGAGATATTCGATGCATACCCGTCGAAAAATTTCACCTTGTTCAACCATTCACATACACGTTTTTTCTCTACTTTTGTCAATGTATAGCAGGCTGCTGGTATAGTATATGAATTTCTATGTGGTTGCAAGTGCAACTCTTTCCTTAAACCCATTGCTTGTAGATCCAATCGAGCCTTAAAACTATCTTTTGTTTTCTTCTCTATGTTCATCAATGTTCCAAAGACATTGTCACATATATTCTTCTCAATATGCATGACATCCAAGTTGTGTCGTAATTTCAGCTGACTCCAATAAGGCAACTCAAAAAAATGCTCTTCTTCCTCCAGTTGTACTCTAATACTGTACGTTTTCTCTTCTTCAAGTGCGGTGCCTTACCAAATCTAACTTCTTCAATGTTTCTCAGCTGTTGTAACACATCTTCTGCAGATAGTTCTTTCGGTGGTGGCCTATGATCTTGTTTGCCATCAAAGATTACCGTCTTCCTGCGCCAACTATGATCCCTCGGAAGGAAGCGACGATGGCCCATATAACACGTTTCTTACCATGCTTCAATGACAATGAACAAGTCTCAGTACTACATGTAGGACAAGCCAACTTTCCCTTCGTGCTCCACCCAGACAAATTTCCATATGCAGGGAAGTCATTTATTGTCCACAAGACCGCTGCATGCAATCGAAACGTCTGTTCTACAAAAGTGTCATACGTCTGGACACCTTGACTCCACAACTCGTTTAACTCATCTACTAACGGTCGGAGATACACATCAATGTCATTCCCCGGTGACTTGGGTCCAGGAATAAGCAACGACATCATAAAAAATGATTCCTTCATACACAACCAAGGAGGTAAATTGTAGGGCATAAGTATCACTGGCCACATACTGTACGAGCTACTTATATTACCAAATGGATTAAAACCATCACTTGCAAGACCTAGCCGAACATTACGAGAATCCTCTACAAACCAGTCATATTGCTTATCAAAATGTTGCCAGGCTTCAGAGTCAGCGGGATGCCTCAATGTATTATCATCATGAAGGCGTTTCTCCTTATGCCACCTCATATCTTCAGCCGTCTTGCTCGACGTAAACAATCTTTGTAATCTGGGTTTCAATGGAAAGTACCTTAACACCTTGTGTGGAATTTTCTTACGCTTAGCTTCGTCATATTTCCACCTAGACTCTCCACATTGTGGACACTCCTCAACATTTTCATGTTCTTTCCAATACAATACACAATCATTTATACATGCATGTATGAGGATGTAACCAAGGCCCAAGTCTCGCATTAAGGATTTTGCCTCGTAATGAGACTTAGGCAATGTCTCACCTTCAGGTAATACTTCTTTCAACAAGCCAAGTAACATGTCGAACGATTTGTTACTCCAACGATTTATTATCTTTAAATGAAGTAACCTTGTAAGGAAATTCAACTTGGAGAAGTTCCGACACCCCGGATAGAGTGGACGTTGCGCATCCCTCAACAACCTACTAAACTTTTCTGATTCGGCATCACCCATAGGAGGAATATCCTGGCTAGTACTTGTCGCTGCAAAATCAGTATCCGCAATGGTTCCCCTTAACACATCCCCAATGATATCTTGCATATCGTCAACATCTTCATCCTCGTCATTACGCACAATTGGGTCAGCAAGGACTTCAGTGGCCTCGACTCTTTGGTGGAAGTCTTCACCATGATGAATCCACCAAGTATAACCCTAGTCAATCCCAACTATGAACAAATCATCTTCCACTTTGTCCAATGTCTTGTGAATCATGTTCTTGCATTTTCGGCATGGACACCTAATTCTATTACCTGAATCTGGCCGATCTCTCGCAAATTCCATGAACTCCTTAACACCTTCTTTATACTCTGGGCCAAACTGATTCTTAGCTTGCATCCAACTCTTATCCATATCTACAATGCAAAGATTAGAGTCAGGTTTAGTTTAGGTGACATGAGTTTAGGATTACGTTTAGGGCATAAGTTGAGATTTTTGGGTTCGGGATCGATTTTCGGGTTTGGTTTTCGTGTTTGGGTCTAGGTTTAGGCTAGGTGAATGGATTTAGGAATAGGTGTAGGTTTAGTTTAGGTGACATGAGTTTAGGATTAGGTTTCGGGGATAGGTTTAGATTTTTGGGTTCGGGATCTGGTTTCGGGTTTGGTTTTCGTGTTTGGGTCTAAGTTTAGGTTAGGTGAATGGATTTAGGAATAGGTGTAGCTTTAGTTTAGGTGACATGAGTTTCGGATTAGGTTTAGGGCATAAGTTGAGATTTTTGGGTTCGGGATCGAGTTTCGGGTTTGGTTTTCGTGTTTGGGTCTAGGTTTAGGCTAGGTGAATGGATTTAGGAATAGGTGTAGGTTTAGTTTAGGTGATTTGAGTTTAGGATTAGGTTTCGGGGATAGGTTTAGATTTTTGGGTTCGGGATCTGGTTTCGGGTTTGGTTTTCGTGTTTGGGTCTAGGTTTAGGCTAGGTGAATGGATTTAGGAATAGGTGTAGGTTTAGTTTAGGTGATTTGAGTTTAGGATTAGGTTTTGGGGATAGGTTTAGATTTTTGGGTTCGGGATCTGGTTTCGGGTTTGGTTTTCGTGTTTGGGTCTAGGTGTAGGCTAGGTGAATGGATTTAGGAATAGGTGTAGGTTTAGTTTAGGTGATTTGAGTTTAGGATTAGGTTTCGGGGATAGGTTTAGATTTTTGGGTTCGGGATCTGGTTTCGGGTTTGGTTTTCGTGTTTGGGTCTAGGTTTAGGCTAGGTGAATAGATTTAGGAATAGGTGTAGGTTTAGTTTAGGTGATTTGAGTTTAGGATTAGGTTTCGGGGATAGGTTTAGATTTTTGGGTTCGGGATCTGGTTTCGGGTTTGGTTTTCGTGTTTGGGTCTAGGTTTAGGCTAGGTAAATGGATTTAGGAATAGGTGTAGGTTTAGTTTAGGTGACATGAGTTTCGGATTAGGTTTAGGGCATAAGTTGAGATTTTTGGGTTCGGGATCGGGTTTCGGGTTTGGTTTTCGTGTTTGGGTCTAGGTTTAGGCTAGGTGAATGGATTTAGGAATAGGTGTAGGTTTAGTTTAGGTGATTTGAGTTTAGGATTAGGTTTCGGGGATAGGTTTAGATTTTTGGGTTCGGGATCTGGTTTCGGGTTTGGTTTTCGTGTTTGGGTCTAGGTTTAGGCTAGGTGAATGGATTTAGGAATAGGTGTAGGTTTAGTTTAGGTGATTTGAGTTTAGGATTAGGTTTCGGGGATAGGTTTAGATTTTTGGGTTCGGGATCTGGTTTCGGGTTTGGTTTTCGTGTTTGGGTCTAGGTTTAGGCTAGGTGAATGGATTTAGGAATAGGTGTAGGTTTAGTTTAGGTGATTTGAGTTTAGGATTAGGTTTCGGGGATAGGTTTAGATTTTTGGGTTCGGGATCTGGTTTCGGGTTTGGTTTTCGTGTTTGGGTCTAGGTTTAGGCTAGGTGAGTGGATTTAAGAATAGGTGTAGGTTTAGTTTAGGTGATTTGAGTTTTGGATTAGGTTTCGGGGATAGGTTTAGATTTTTGGGTTCGGGATCCGGTTTCGGGTTTGGTTTTCGTGTTTGGGTCTAGGTTTAGGCTAGGTGAATGGATTTAGGAATAGGTGTAGGTTTAGTTTAGGTGATTTGAGTGTAGGATTAGGTTTCGGGGATAGGTTTAGATTTTTGGGTTCGGGATCTAGTTTCGGGTTTGGTTTTCGTGTTTGGGTCTAGGTGAATGGATTTAGGAATAGGTGTAGGTTTAGTTTAGGTGACATGAGTTTCGGATTAGGTTTAGGGCATAAGTTGAGATTTTTGGGTTCGGGATCGGATTTCGGGTTTGGTTTTCGTGTTTGGCACCATGGATTCTAGGAGAAAGGAGGAGAAAGGAGGAGAAACTGGTTGCTTTATTCTGTTTGGCACCATGGATTTGATGAGAAGTGGATTTGAGATGATTAAAATTTACACCGTCCATTCCTTCATGTTTGATTTCTCTCCAAATCTTGACTGCCAAACAGAAAATCTGGAATTGGTAAGAACTGGAATTGATGAGAATTCATATCATGGAATCCACTTCTCCTCAAATCCATGGTGCCAAACGGGCCATTAGATGAATTGAGTTTAGGTTTCGGTTTAGCCGTAGCTTATAGGTTTTAGTTTTAGGTTTATGGTTTCGGGTTTAGGGTGTAGGTCTTGGAGACTCAAGCAACTCAAGGATAGCTCCGACGCACATCCGGGTCTGCTCCACACAAAGCGGGCCTGTCCAAATGGTCAGGCCACCCATATTGCTGTCCATAGGAAATGGATAGCTTTCTCATGGTCATAACAGCGGTTCCCACCTTCCAGGGACCCCTGCTCAACACCCGGATAGCTCCGACGCACATCCGGGTCTGCTCAATTAATTTCGAGCTAATACATAAACACGGGCCTGTCCAAATGGCCAGGCCACCCATATTGCTGTCCATAGGAAATGGACAGCTTCATCATGGTCACAACAGCGGTTCCCACCTTCCAGGGACCCCCACTCAACACCCGGATAGCTCCGACGCACATCCGTGTCTGCTCCATTAATTTCGAGCTAATACATAAACACGGGCCTGTCCAAATGGCCAGGCCACCCATATTGCTGTCCATAGGAAATGAACAGCTTCATCATGGTCACAACAGCGGTTCCCACCTTCCAGGGACCCCCGCTCAACACCCGGATAGCTTCGACGCACATCCGGGTCTGCTCCATTAATTTTGAGCTAATACATAAACACGGGCCTGTCCAAATGGCCAGGCCACCCATATTGTTGTCCATAGGAACAGGACAGCTTCAGCATGGTTACAACAGCGGTTCCCACCTTCCAAGGACCCCCGCTCAACATCAACATCAATCAACTACTCTTAATCACAAGTATCATGTTCGTCATCTAATTTGCCATTAAATGATAATATAATAAAATCAGTCGCACATCCAAGGATGGATAGATTGAAATGCTATCATTATTTCCATTTACATGCCCAAGCCTAAATTTCGACAGCATCTCCCCCTATCTCTCCAGATATATTTATCTTACATTTCATTTCCACGTCAACTATCCACACATTGTGTGGATTAAATTGACAATGGAATTAAACATAAGAAACATATCCAGAGAGAATAGGAGAGTTACTGCACGAAACTAATGACCCTACGCATGTAAATGACAAACAACGATAACATTCCAATCTATCCAACCTTGGACTGTCCAACAGGACAATTTGGCAGATTTCTATACCTCCAAAACACACTCTATCTATGCTCGGCAATATAGAAATCTCCAAATGGGCTAACTGATTCTATTATACTACCATTTGTGGACAAAAAATATTTATTAATAATAAGCCAAATACATCCACAACATACATATCCACATAAATCAACCACGGATAGCTCCGACGCACATCCGGGTTTGCTCCATCAATTCTAGATACACAAGCACATGAAAATGGCAGAATCATCAACACCATGAATCAAGTTTAATCAAATACCTAATGACTATTTTGTGAACAAATAAGTATGGGCGGCCCACCATGGGAATCGGATTGCGTGCGGAGTGTAGAGTAAACTCAGTTGGGCCCACCTAGAATGTATGTGATTTATCTATTCCATCCTTATGTTTTTCCACCTCATTTTAGTGGTTGAGCCCAAAATTTAAGCATATCCAACTCTCAAGTGGACCATGCCATGGGAAACAGTGGGAATAATGATTTCCACCATTCCCAGGCCCTACAGTGATCTTTATTTGTCATCCAACCTGTTCATAAGATCACATGGATATGGATGAGGGAAAACACAAATATCAGCTTCATCCAAAACTTCTGTGTCCTCCAAGAATTTTTCAATGATACACATTCAGTTCACATTTGTGGTGTGGTCCACTTTAGATTTTGATATGCTTCATTTTTGGGCACCATACCTAAAATTTTCTGCTAAGATGGATGGACGGAGTGGATAAAATACGTAAATCACTGTGGGCCCCACGAGCAGTGGACAGCGACGGTGGGCCCCACATTTATTGTATATCATGATTTTTATTAATTTGTAAATCACAAATTAAAATCCCTAATTAAGGAAGGAATTAGGGGATTTTAATTTTGAAATCCCTAATTAGGGGATTTTAATTTCAAAATCCCTAATTAGGGATTTACTAAATCAGTGGGCCCCACCAAATCGTGGATAGCTAAGGCGGACCCCACGCACATGCAATGGACAGCGATAGCGACGGTGGGACCCACATGCAATGGACAGCAACGGTGGGATCCACATGCAATGGACAGCAACGGTGGGACCCACATGCACTGGAACGGTGGGACCCACATGGGCCCCACAACGGTGGGACCCACAGCAACGGTGGGACCCACATGGGCCCCACAATGAACAACGAGGAGAGAGAGAGAGAGAGAGAGAGAGAGAGAGAGGAAATTGAGGAAGAAGGAAGGGGGGGGAGACGCTTACCGGCGGAGACGGCGGCGTACGGTGGCTGGTGGAGGAGCGTGCTCACGCGGGCGGCGTGGCTGAAGGCGTACGGCGGCGTGGCTGACGGCGTACGGCGGCGTGGCTGGGGGTCGGTGGTTGGGTGGCGGCCGGCGAAGGACGGCCGGTGGTCGGCAGTAAGGGATGGCCGCGAGAGAGAGAGAGAGATGGCCGGCCGCGAGAGAGAGAGAGAGAGAGAGAGAGAGAGAGAGAGACCGAATGAGAAAAGAGGGCGAACGGGTAAGTTAAAAAGACCACTTTTACAGACGAAAATTTTCGTCGGTAAAAGTTTTGTTTCGTCGGTAAAACTCCTTTTCAAAAACTTTTACCGACGAAACTTTTCGTCGGTAAAAGTCACCTCTTTTCTTGGTGGGAATCACATATTGCACATTATTACCAACGAAAAGTTTCATCGGTAAAAGTTTTCGCTTTTACCGACGAAACTTTTCGTCGGTAAAAGTAAAATTTACTGTTTTCTTTTTTAGCGACAGGTTATTTCGTCGGCAATAAACGTTTTACCAACGAAATTATAATTTCGTCGGTAAAAGTGTATGGCGGCAATGAATTTGGTGGTGGAGGGAGATTTTTACCGACGATTTTTCCATTTCGTCGGTAAAAATGGTTTTTCCCAACGAAAATTATTCCGTCGGGAATACTTTCGTCGGTAAAAATCCGTTTTCTTGTAGTGACATGATGGATGATCCACATCAAGGTGGGCCTCACATAATGGACGATCCACATCAAAGGTCGGTCCAATGAGAGTGGCCCATATCTAAGGCGAGCCTCACATGATGGACAACCCACATGGGAAGTGGGCCCACATAATGGATGGTCCACATCAAAGGCAGGGTTGTCAACAGGCTGGGCTTGGGGTCGGTCTCGGCCCAGATTTTGAACTATTTTGGGCAAGCCTAATCAAAATTTAGATTTTTCAGGATCGAGCTTGGCTTATTGACACCCTTAATTAAAGGTGGGCACCACACGATGGGCAGTGGATATTGAAGATGGGCCCCACATGATGGACAATAACATTAATGGTGGGCCCCACATGATGGATGACCAACATCAAAGGTGGGCCCTATCTAGGTCGGACCTTAATAACAAATGGCCCACATCCAAGGTGGGCCCCACATGATGGACGGCCCACATTAGTGGGGGCCACACAATGAACGATTCACATCAAAGGTTAGCCCCACATGATGGACAATGGATGTGAGGGGAACCAAATAGACTTAAGGGATGATTACGTATGATGTTGGAAACCAAACATATTTTTCTACCTTTTAGATGATAAGTATGTTGTTTACCAAATATACTAACCTGTTGATTAAGTAGAAACCAAGATAAGTTACTTACTTAATAAGTACCTTATCTTAAGTAACTTACAATCCAAATGGGCCCTAAAAGACCAAAGAGCTCATTTAGCCCACACATGTGGATCTCGCACAACCACATAGGTAGTATAGCTCATGTGTCTAAGGTTTAAGCTTTCTACCTGGTGCACTATGCTGCTGAGATATTTTGACTTTCCCTACACACCCACCGGCCACCGTCTCCTGCCCAAGCAGCGAGGGGCTTTTTCTAGATGCATATGGTGTACTGCATATGTTATCTTTCACATGTAATGCAGATGATGCAAGGTAGGACTATCTAAAGTATACCAATTTTGTCAAGTAAGTTCTTAGGATATGGGGTGGTGAAACATGTAAGGAATTTAAGATGGTTGGTAGCGCACATAGCATCATAGTACATGTGCATACCAAGTGTTTGTTAATTGATGGTAGCACATATGGGTGCTTAAATATAGATGGCTTTATTACATGTAGAATATTTTAGGCATGTCTTCATGCATGCTCCATGTTTGAATATATACCAATTTTTTGTAATGAATTAAATAATTTTTAAGTCTAATATTTTTATATTGTGTATAAATAGAAATGTATATGATTGGGATATTGTAAGACTTCTTGGTCCTACTTGATCAATGGTTTGGGTCTATCTAAAAGATGGATAATTTGATTAAGCATACCAATGGACTCTACTAAAATTATGATCATATTAAAACCATAAAAATTGGGGCAAGTCCTTGCCTCGGTGGTAGACTCCTAAGAGTTTGAGTTTGAGGTCTGGGGTTTGATTCTCATAGGTGGTGAAATCTCACCATAGTGTGAGTGAGTGAGTGAGTGAGTGAGTGTGTGTGTGTGTGTGTGTGTGTGTGTGTGTGTGTGTGTGTGTGTGTGCGCGCGCGCGCCATAAGCTTAGTACACCCAACCACCCGTTAGTCACACCACAATCTTAGCCACACCATTTGGGAATCGATACCAAGACCTAAAGTGTTGAAATGAGGTTATCTTCACTCAGTCTCCCACTTGAGTTATGGATCTGGGTGTACCATAATCTATATGTGACCAGGGAAGTTATTCTTTCTCATCCCTGGTTACCTCTAAAGGTGTAAGGTGTAGAAGATTTAGTTTGTTTAATTCAACACTTTTCTCTCATGGCTTCTCAAACAGGCATGTGGTTTCAATTTGTTTATTTTAATTTCAATAATCGATGCGTTGATAAATTCCCTGCTATGTAATTGAGTTATATGAGATATATCCGATTGGGAGACTTCTTCCATGCCTTTTTATCCTTCAAAAAAATGAAGTAAAGTGAATTCCATGATTATAAAAAGAAAAAGAAAAAATAAAATAAAAGAGGGTGAGTTTTATATGAAATACATTGTAAAGTCTAATTTGTGTTAATTATTGATGTATTTAGAATACTTTCATGGTTAATCAAAATAACTTAAGTGGGGGCATTGATATACATAAAGAATGGACCTTCTATAGACATCTAGGGCCCATTTGGATTGTAAGTTACTTAAGATAAGCTACTTATCTTGGTTTCTACTTAATCAGCAAATAAGTATGTTTGGTAAACAACATGTTTATCATGCAAAAAGTAGAAAAGCATGTTTATTTCTAACATCATAAGTAATTATCCCTTAAGTCTGTTTGGTCCTTGCACATCCACCATCCATCATTTGGGATCAACCTTTGGTGTGGATTGTTCATTGTGTGGCCCACCTTTGATGTGGGCAGTCCATCATATAGGCCCACCTTGGATGTGGGATATTCATCATTATGGCTCAACCTTTAATGTGCACCGTTCATTATGTAGGGTCCAACTTTGATGTTGGTCATCCATCAAGTGGGGCCCACCATCAATATTCATTGCCCATCATGTAGAGCCCACCTTTAATGTGAACTGTACCAAATGTGGGGCCCACCTTTAATGTGGGTCGTCCATCATGCAGGGCCCACCTTGGATATGGGCCACTCATCATTACGCCGACCAATGGTGGGTGTTAATGACCATTGTTTCCTTAGCTGCGGTCTATCTGAGATTAGATTTTGTTTCATTTTTGGGCTGGACCAACAAGGGTGGATGGTGTGGATTTCATGTGCACAGCATGTGGCCCCACTACTTAGTGGGCTACCCAAAATTAGTTGAAAAAACGTATGAATAGCATGAGTAGAACACATCACGCTGGGCTCAGGGAGGTTTCAACAGTGTCATCATTATCACTGCTACTTCCTAATGTGTCGTCCACCTGAGGTTTAGATCTACTTCACATGCATGCTAGCCCCACTCACGTCCAGGCCAGATGGACGGCACGGATCAAATACATCACAGTGTGCCCCAGCAAGCTGGATGGTCAACATGGGTAAAACAGGAGCACCCACCCCTCTCTAGTTCAAAAACTGGACATCGTGGGTACTCCTTGTGCATTAGGTGGGCCCAAGAAAAGGGATACAATGGTACTTTCTAGAGATGTGGGGTCCACTTTGAGATTTGGATCCGCTTCATTTGGGGATCCTACTACGATGTGGGAGGGTCACACATCCAGAGAGTTTTCAGTTGTGGGCGCTCCCACTATTGGGAGAGGTGGGACCCACAAAATCTTTGGATCAAGATGATATTTGTGTGGGTTTACACAGGTCACTCGTGACCTCGTCAACATGCTTGAAGGAAAATAATCCCCATTCCTCTTTTCAACAACTTATAAAAAGTAGAAAAGCTTAAAAAAAATTTAAAAAAAAACCTAAAGTGAAGTGATTATGTACTTTTAACTATAAAAAAATACTTATAATTAATATAAACCAAACTCAGTTAAGTCACTTATCTAATGTTGTAAGTAGAAAAGTAACTTATTTAGTGGTATCCAAACGAGCCCTTATTAGTTGTTCCTATTCAAGGCACACGTTTAGCTTTTAATGACTCCTGGTTGGATCCATAGTCATGCTTCAGTTATACAAAAACTCATCATCTTTGGTGTTACTCTTCAACAAGGGATATGACATCATACACTGCATTTAGGCCAGACCTGATATAGTTCACATAAATAAATAGATGAGACAAGTTTTGGTACAAACATGTGAAGCACACAAACGGTGTCAGACCAAATGGAACGAAGTGGGCCAATTCCACAATCCAGTCAACTGTCATCTGGATGTGATAAAATTCATCCACAATAAAGTTCTGCTCTGGGTTTCTCTAGGTCGATGACTCGCTAAAAATTTTAGACTGCCCACCATGTCTAGAAAAGTTATGGTCACGGGCTAGTTACCTTAGGCACCCGAGAGCCACGTGGGTGGAATTTAGGGGTTTTAGGTAGTGTTTTATCTTGTTTTCCACCTGAGTATTCAATCAGCCTGATTTTTAGGATCTATGCTAACAAGGAGGTGATGCACCTGATGGATGGCGTTGATTTCATGCAAGTAGTTTCCCTTCCTTTAGAGAAAGTGACCTCAATAGGTAACTAAACAAGGTATACCGATGCTTTTCCCTTCCATAATGGCAGATTAGAGTTTGGAAATGTTGCGATCGATAGATGTGGACGGGGCGAATGTGCCCGTGATCTAACAAATTTGAGATGTGGATTACAGTGATGTATGTGCAATATCCACTTTGTCCATCTATTTTGCAAGCTAATACAAGCCCAAACATGAGGCGGATATCAAAAGCTTAAGTGTAATGATCCTAAATTGAAGATTACTTCAAAATTTTAATTTAAACGAGATTAAATCAGGTAGGTTCTGTACATTAATTTTTTTAATTTTTTTTACAATTTCAATTATTCATCTGAGATCAATGCAATGAACGGGTTAGATTGATTGCATGTTCATCGCATTGATCTATTTGGTGTATACGATGAAAAGACACAAATCTCAGGTGAAATACCTTTGTTGTAGAGATTGGTGTAAGGTCACCTTGATGTGTTAGGTCTGATCCACACGAATCCTATGAATTTGGAGGCCAAAACATGCTAGGACCCTGAATTTTAAATCGATCCGACCATCAGATGGGCCACATCGATCAAATGAAATCGTAGATATAAATTTATACATTGTATCATGTACTAGGTCATCGGACGTATCAAATTCGATCTACATCGTCTATCCTATTTCTTTGATCAAACACCACTAATATCTAGAATATCATATTGATCTGATCATCTGGTGGGCCGCATTGATCAAAAGAAAATTGTTATCAAATCATGTAATGAGAAGAATGTGGACCTTAGATGGTTTAGGTCTAGTTGATCTATTGGTCCCTTTCTGAATCAATTATGAGAGAGCCAATGGTCGGTCTGGATCTAACCAATGTGCCTAATCGGGCCTTAAACCCTAAATTAAAGAAACCTCAAAATTTTAAATCAGATCGTCAAAGTCGAATCGAACCCAGCAACTATCGATTAAACTTTCGATATATTGGTGTCGATTTGATTCACAACACCAAAATATGTCAGAAACTGTTGTTAAAATTCGACAATTTTTCAATTCGATCGACAGATGCTGGAACAGATCTGTTTGATTTTGAAATTTGAAATAGGAAATTATAAATTTATTAAATTATAAAATAGAATATGTTAAGCTTGTCCAGACCATTTACATGTGGCTGGATGGTGGTCAGCCCCTTTGATTTGATCGAGTGGATCCCACATTGGGTAGTAGTGATCATAAATCCTGTATTAAGGGTTGGATTTGAAGGAATCCAAATTGGATAGCGTGTAATCAAATGTATGAACTCCAATTTGGAATTCGATCAATCAAAGATGAACCCTACCATATGAATTCAATTAATCTGCAAAATAATTTCATTTACATATTGTAGTAGGAATTCCTAATTCAATCTAATTCGGTTATTATACAGAATCACCATCACCGAGTTACAGGTGACTGATTTCAACATGTTTCTTCTCTATTAGAATTAAAATACCTTTGATGTATCTTATATATTTTATTTAAGGTTTGTAGTACTGTTTGTTTGTTTAGTTAATTGGAAGCTACTTGATTTAATGTTGTTGAACACCTAATTTGATTTGTTTCTATTGAGAACTATCTTGTCATTGATTTAATGTATTGTTGAATCATGTAATCTACATTGCCTCTATTTTGGAGTGTTAGATTCATATACATAATGAATTTACTTACAATTGTGTAATTGAGATTGAACATTAATCTCTTGAATGCACACTACGTACCGAGTCTTCCTAATGATCTCTCTGGATGCCTACCATATTGGTGGAGCCTGCCCAAGTGGCAAATATGTGTCTTACCTATGCCTACCCAATCTGGTAGAAGCCTACCAAATGCAGATGTGAGTTCACGATCATCCAACCCAAGAAAGTGGACGATTGTCCCACTTGATGCATTTATTCACATCATTCATTGTATACATTTACACGACATTGACACATTCATACATTTTTTTATATTTAATATCATTGCAGGTTATTTCATACTCTCTTATTATTAGTAAATTATTTTAATTTTAATGTGCACGAACTCTGGTGGGTTTGCTCACTACACCTAGCCAGCTTATGTTTGTTGATGAAAAATTGTACAGATGTAATTGAGCCTGAACCATTGGCACAAGAATAGGAGGATGCGGTCGAGCTAGTGAATGATCCATGGGAAACATGGCCTTACGTGACTATAGAGGAACTTGTTACTTTAGAATGATTATAGCATGCTAACAAATTTGATTATTCAGGACAAGTTGTCATTTATTGACATTAGAACATGTTTTAAGTTATTGGAATATTTCAGATTTTGATATTGTTTACATTCCTAGTAGATTAAGATGAATATGAACTTTTATTTTATCATTGATGGTTATTATTGAATGAGGTCCCAAATTGGTGAGTCACATTAATTGATGGATGGTATCTGGTGAATGAAATTTGGGTGGTTTATGAATGTTGAAAATGCATAGATATTTGTATTTAATTATAATGTGTGAATGATAATAAATTAACCTAAATGGAACTTAGAAAAATATAGCTCGTGCCTCTGAATAAACTATACAATTGACTGGGTTAAGTAAACTTGGTGTGCAAGTTGCGATTTGTAACTCAAGTTTGAAGGTGTACACTTAGTACTTGGATTCCAAGACATGACATCAAGTGAACCACACCACAGTAAACTGTGGGGGTTGAACTCTCATCGTTCAAAACCTATTCAAGGCCATGAAGATTATCAATCAAGACAAAATTTGTGTTTTGCCTTCGTCCAAGTTGGAGTCACATTATGAACAATTTGGATAGCATATAAATATCACAACGGGCCTTAAAAAGGTTTCAACAGTGGGCATTTTTATCCCCACTGTTTCTTTAGGTGTGGTCTAAGAATTTAGCTACCTGAAATCCCCAATAGCCAATCCGTGACCAAATCTAATGAGACTCGGATTCAGTAGGGCACGGATTAGGTGTTACCAACGCGGCTTCGATGGATGTAGGGGATCCACGAGGAGGGTAGGATCCCTGACCTTGGGCCCACATGATGTATATGCCTTATATCCATGCCATTCATCCATTTTGAAAACTCATTTTAAGGAAAGATCCCAAAAAGGAAGGATATCCAAATCTCAAGTGGACCATGATATAAGAAACAGTAATAATCAACCACTAAAAACTTCTTATGGACCACAAAAGTTTTAGATCAAGCTGATATTTGTGTGGTCTCTTCATCCAAGTCTTAGTGACCTCATCAATAGGTTGGATAGTAAATAAACATTCTCATGGCCACCATAAAGTTTTTAATGGTAATTCAATCACAACTATTTCCTATGGTATGGTTCACCTAAGATTTAGATCTACTTCATGTTTGTGATCATGCCCTAAAATGAGCTGTTAAAATGGATGGATGTTGTGGATGTAAGGTACATACATCACAATGGGCCCCACAGATCCGCGGCCAGTAACACCTTAGTGGGTGTTAGACTTACCATAGGGCCTTGATAATGTATTGTATATCCCCGCCATCCATCTATTTTTCCAACTCATTTTAGGACGTTGTTCCAAACTACCATGCCCCTAAAATCAGGAGTCGAGTACATCCATGAACCCCGATTTCTCGGGTGTCACTTTTAATGTAGAAGCGTAGTTTAATGGAACAAATCAAATGGGCATCAATTCATTAGTGAAGATTTTAAACTAAATAGTGTATAAATAATCTGAATTTAAAGTGTAAATACATATAATGATTATCCACACAACCATGGAGTCCACTCAACTGGGGCTCGGTATATATACAAGTTTAAATCCTTAAACAGACTTATTGGAACTAAAGTCCTTAAAGGCTTATGATTCTCGGATTTTCTTAGATTTTCGACTTGAAAATCCCTCTCTTCACACTTAAGACCCTCCACACTAAATGTCAAGGAGTAAAATGGTCCATAAGTTCAACACCTGTAAATTCTAGGTTTGCAATCACTGTCTCAGGGGAATTTGGTCATTAGAATCAATGTTCCCAAGTCCATGTTCGCATCAATCAAACAACTAAGAGTTTGTTTCAAAATGCTTAATTTCTAAATTCAAGTTTGAAATCATCAAGCAGAGGGGAATTCAGATCCTAGAGCTCATGGTGTCTATGTTCGCATTTAAAACAAGCAATCAAATGGGGAATTTGATTTTAATTTTCAATGTCACTAATCTAAGAGCCTAAATACATTAGCGTGTAGCTTATGATGAGTCCCCAACCCACTAGCTCAATTTATATCTAAACTCGTGCTCTGATATCAACTTGTCACACCCCGAAAATCAGGAGTCAAGTACATCCACAATCTTCAATTTTTCGGGTGTTACTTTTACTGTGAAACCATAGTTTAATTACACAAATCAAATGGGCATTAACTCATTAGTGCAAATTTAAAACTAAGCCGTGTATAAATAGTTTGAATTTAAAGTTTAAATACATATAATCATCCACACAACCATGGAGTCCACTCAGCTGGAGCTCAGTATATGTACATCTCCAAAACGAATGAAAATATGAGTTTAAATCCACGGTATCCACTGTCCAAAAGATGTGGCTGAAAAGATAAGCATGACAACCTAAGGCTGATTGTCAACAAACTGGAAATGTGACCCAATAAACACAGGTTCAATATAAACAACATCACTCCCAGCCGCCTCTATGGTAATTGCGACACAAGTATCTAGTTGGTGTTTTAAAATACCCCCCAGGTGGGAGTAAGTAATCATACTCAGTGTTACCATTCCCTAAGTTAAATATATTATCAACACAATCAAGTACAGGTAATAAAACATAATAAGGTATAGGAAATGAGGCATATCATTACAAAAAAGCTAATGAAGCATAACATCGCAAACACTTTCGTAGGCTTTCATAATGCATGTATGTTATGACATGCGTGGGGATTGGGCTCGTCACCACAATCACCTGATGCATATTAATCGATAGTGATGTGGCTTATCACCAACATTACCTGCAATGCAAGAACCTACAAAAATATGGCTCATCACCAAAATTGCCCGCAAGTGCCATGATATACATGCTTTATCCAAGCCTTTATTAATACATATTCGAGTAGTAGTATTGTCGAAGCTAGAATACCTCAATCTTATCAAAAGTCTAATGGACAGGAATGCATAGGCGTTGGACTGGATAACACTAGACTGGATGGACCTTACGAGCAACTCATTTTGGCCCCAACATTTTAGGCTCAACCTTTCAAACCACACAATGCGCCCCAAAATCCCAATTTAGGTTTATCACCTAACATAACTGAATAATGAATCAAATGCTAAGGGTCTTAATGCCTTAAAATATAATATACATGGGGATGGATCGTCACCCAAGATAAATGATGGTAAGCTCGTCACCTCCATATATGCTCAAGGCTAACTATGGGGCTCATCAACCTACACAAGCCAAAGAAAGCGCAAACATAGTTACCCATTATACCATGTCTGACCCATAAGCTTTAATATGTGGGATTCAGTGCTCAAGGCTCTCGGTGGGGCTCGTCACCTAGCATCGACCGACAGTTCAAACATAGTATCAAATACCACCATGTCCAGTTCATGAGACTTAATACGTACAATTGTAAGTGACTGCACAACAATTGTAATCGTGGTGTTCTAGAGATAGGCTCGAGCTCGTATAATCTGGACCAAACCCAGCTCAAGCTCATATAATTTGTACCAAACTAAGCTTAAACAGTAGGGATAGGCTCCAAGCTCAACTCATGTAAAGATCAAACAAGGGGTGTCACGTAAACGAACCAAATGAAACTTAGATCAAACTTAGTTCGGCTTGGCTTATGTACAGCTCAATATGTGAGCTTACGAATGAGAGCAGATTAAGTGAGACCCCGGCCTCACCCAAGACAGTGTAGCCTTTACCGTGGGGTTACCATGAGGCCCACCTTGATGTATGTATTATGTATCCACATCGTCCATCTATTTTTCCAGATCAGTTTAGGGCATTATCCAAAAAATGAAGTAAATCTAATTATCAGGTGGACTATGCCATAAAAAACAATGGTGATTGATCGTCCTACCATTAAATTTTTTTTAAGGTGCACCTTAATGTTTTCGTAGTGTTTATTTACCATCCAATCTATTGATAAGGTCACATAAGCTAGGGTGAAGGGAAAAAATATTAGCTCGATCTAAAACTTTTATGGCTCATTAATGGTTAATCACATTGTTTCCTATGGTATGGTCCACCTGGTAATTATATATGTTTCATTTTTCGCATAATGTCATAAAATGATGATCAATCCCCACTGGTAAGCCGTCTTTTTTTCTTTTTCTTTTTCTTTTTTAAGTTAGTCATGCAATGCACCCACCTTGTTAGCTGGGCAATGCACCCACTTGGTTAGTCACACGATGCACCCACCCACCAGTGGGGTTAGTGTGTCTCGTTAGCACTCGAACCTGTGACATGTTGTTGAAACGCCTAGGCATCTTCTAGCTAGGCTAGCAAGTGAGACACAATGGTAAGCCGTCTTAGGTGAGGATAGATAATACATACTGACGGTGCTGATACACAATACATACATCAAGGTGGGCCCCACGATAACCCCATGGTAAGTAGTCTTAGGTGAGTTCGGGGTCGCACCTAATCCGCTCTCCTTATGAACAGGTTGAATGGCAAATAAACATCATGGTGGGCCTTAGGAATTTTTCAATTGGTATGGCCCAATTGAGCCTTTAATCTGCCTCTTTTTTTGTATCATCCCCTGAAATGATCTTTAAAAATGGATAGAAGGCATGGATAAAACATAAAAATCATAATGGACCCCACATAACCTAAGAGGATCGTCCATCTCTAGCTAGGTACAAGTAAGGATAGTACCCAATCCGCGCCCGTCTTAAAGGGGAGTGAAGTAGGTGGGTGTTACCCCTACCATGGGGCCTGTTATGGGTAAATCCGAGATGACCTTAGGCCATAAGGAAAGCCCATAGGCCCACGGGCCCAAACACAATTCCGTAGGCCTCGGCTCATCCATCGGCCTCATCTGGTGGTCTTATCTAATCTTATCTTATCCTAATGTGATAAGCATTATCCAATCTAATCTTATCCTAACGTGATAAGCATTATCCAACATTATCTTATCCTAATGTCATAAGCATTATTCCTCCAATAATTATCTATAAAAGTCCCCCCGCACTCTCTCTAGGTATGCAATACACCTCCATACTAAATAAAAAAGAGTCGATCTCTCCATTAGTATCCATACTGACTTAAGTATCGAAGGGCCCTAAGCTGGCACGACCGGCGCCCCCCTCACCTTGTCTTTGTGGTTGCAGATCTCTCATCCACACCGTTCATTAAGAGGCTTATTAAGTGACGAACAATCCACATCATCATCATCTGCTAACCCATTTTTGGCTTTAACAATTGGCGCCGTCTGTGGGAATGACTAAATCGTTCTCGCCTATTTCTTCCTTTGTCAATCATCCTCCCCGTTTTACCTCATCAATGGTCAACATCATCTGCCCCACATCAACGGTCATCTTCAGCACTTGAGGCTGGTGTGTCACTAGCTACACCAACCATCCAAACCATCCATCCTATCATCAAGCTGTAAGTGGGGTGCACATCGTCCAAGCCAACATGCAGCAAAACATCAAGGAGGCCAACAACATGCGTAGAAGCAATCTCTACCATCTAGAAGACAAACCCCACCTGTTGAATGTGATTTCCAACGGATCACCCTACATCTTGATATCTGGGCATCAGCCAGATGCAACACAAGCACATTCCCTTCATTATTCATCCATGTAAGAGAATGTCTTCATCGTACTAGCCATCTCACGTGCACCTTACCCAACATTCATTTGTAGTTCCATATCAGTTTTCCATTAAATCCATCACTTGGAAAATCCATCATTCATTAGCCGTTCACCATTCCAGTGCATGGAACAATCAAGCAGGCAGACCACCTCACGAATGGTCCGAATTTTACATGTGTATGACTATAAAAAAAAAAAAAAAAAAAAGAAAGAAAAGAAAAAGTTACAAATAAAGGCTAGCGCTGACGCACTGACCCACTGACCGACCTCAACCAGAAAGCAAACCCCACCATCTCCTCTTCTTCTTCATTAAACCAAGGGCAGTTACACCTCCAAACTAGTCCATCTCAAAATTCAACCGTCCAACAACAAATGGGACAATTCTCACGTGATAGCTCATCCTCAATCTCTATCCAAGCTATCTCAAGCTCCAACATGTGCAAGTAGATCTCATCCAGCTCAACATGTGCCAACCACTCCACTCTCTAGAAATCCAACAGTTCCCATCACCGTCCAAATTTCAAATCCACTTCCACATTCATGTCGTCCAACAACTATGTGGAGTGTAATTCACAACCGTCCATCAAGGGACCAGCTCTAGGGACGTCACCCAGCAATCCACTAAGCCAACGTCCAATGGCTAGCAAGGTGCAACAACTACAAGGGCTGGATGCTTTTCAACCATCAAACACTCTCCCACACTCCTTCATTAATACCAGACTGTCCACCCATTATGATGGACCACATCATTCACCATATCAACATCCAGATACTGACACCCTTACAACTCTAGCAAGCAATAGTTTATCATCTTCAACACGTGTTGCCCCTGTCCATCTCAATGATTCAAAAGATGTGGACCCCACCTTTTCTGCAGATTCTAACAAGTAAAAAAAACAAACAAAAGGTTGTTCCCCTTTTTTAGATTTTAGGCCCGGTTCATGGGGCCCACCTTGATGATTTTTAAAGATCTGTCACGTCTATGTCTAAGAGGAGCTCGACACTGAAAAGGCAAAGAAATTTCATGTCGATCCGAACTACGGATTGACCGTGGAGGCCGAAACAAGATGAACTGTCTGAAAGTTTTTCTGACTTTCCCAGCTTAAGCAGTCTAGATCGGCCTCGGTCTTCTGTCGGCCTCTTCCATCGGCCTCGTTCTCGGCCTCTTCTATTTTCCATCGGCCTCTTCCATTTTCCATCGGCCTTAGTGTAACGCCCCAGCCTAAGGATAGTGATATTGTCCGCTTTAGCCGAAGCCTCACGGATTTGTTCTCGGGGTTTCCCCCAAAACGCGTCATATCTTTAAGGTTGAGGCCCCACTTATCGCCAGGACTTTGAGCGCTCATCCATCCGATGTGGGACTAAAGCACCTGGCCCGACTGGAGCGGTATTTTCGAAGCCCGACCGATCCCATAACAAGGACCCGAATGACAACTCCCGCTCGGACCACAGGGCAGGACAGGGCGTTAGACTCCCCCACCCTTAGGGCAGAGCCGCCCTCGGCTCTGATACCACTTTTGTAACGCCCCAGCCCAAGGATAGTGATATTGTCCGCTTTGGTGGCCCGACCGATTGCCCCGACCTGGCCCTCTTTGAAACATATCGGCCCCGGATAAACAACCTGGATGACACACCTCATGGTTTTGTCTCTGCACAGCGGAAGCTATAACAGAAGGCCTCATTCCGAAGAAAGATATTGTCCGCTTTGGTGGCCCGACCGATTGCCCCGTCCTGGCCCTCTGTGAAACATATCGGCCCCGGATAAATAACCTGGATGACACACCTCACGGTTTTGTCTCTGCACAGCGGAAGCTATAACAGAAGGCCTCATTCCAAAGAAAGATATTGTCCGCTTTAGTGGCCCAACCGATTGCCCCGACCTGGCCCTCTGTGAAACATATCGGCCCCGGATAAACAACCCGGATGAGACACCTCACGGTTTTGTCTTTGCACAGCGGGATTCTAACACCCCAGTGCAGCCTGGCTGTGGTTCGAGCGTGGGTTGTCATCCGGGTCCCTGATGTGGATCGGTCGGGCTTTGAAAATAGCGCTCCAGTTGGTAGGGCTTGGGGGAGGTTAGTCCCACATCGGATGGATGAGCGCCTTGACCTTGGGCTATATGTGGAGCTCCCACCTTCCCTGTATGAGGCCTTTCGGGGGAAACCTTGAGAACAAAAATCGTGAAGCTTCGGCCAAAGCGGACAATATCGTATAGTGTCGGTGGGGCTGTTACAAATTGGTATCAGAGCCGAGGGCGGCTCTGCCTTGAGGGTGGGGAATTCTAACACCCTAGTGCAGCCTAGCTGTGGTCCGAGCGTGGGTTGTCATCCGAGTCCCTGATGTGGATCGGTCGGGCTTCGAAAATAATGCTCCAGTTGGTAGGGCCTGGGGGAGGTTAGTCCTACATCCGATGGATGAGCGCCTTGACCCTGGGCTATATGTGGAGCTCCCACCTTCCCTGTATGAGGCCTTTTGGGGGAAACCTCGAGAACAAAAACCGTGAGGCTTCGGCCAAAGCGAACAATATCGTACAGTGTCAGTGGAGCTGTTACACTTAGCCTCTTCCATAGGCCTTGGCCTTGTCCTCAGACCAAAAGAAGAAAACCAGGGATCGGCGAGACTGCTCCCCTAAAAGACAAGACAACTTTTCGCGTCGGCCATCGAACTGATTATAGCAAGATCTATCACCTAGACGACCAAATTCAAGATTGTGCTGCTAAACAGTCAACTTCAAAAGCCTCAGTTACCTCTTCATGCGAACTTTAGATGAGCACAATCTGCTCAGACGTGCTGGAAAATTCAAAATCCTTACCTACTAGACAGGAAGATAAAGTCCACAGGCCACGCACAACCTGCTCAGACGGGATGGCAAATTCAAAATTCTTACCTGCTGAATGTGTGGAAAGTCTACGGGCCACGCACAGTCTGCTAGACGGGCTATAAACCTACGAGCCATGCAAAGTCTATTAGACGGGATGGAAGCCTACGGGCCACGTGCAGTCTGTTGGACGGACTGGGCACAACAACCACACTCAGTCTGCTAAAAGAATGGGGCGCAACACCTAAAGCACAGTTTGCTAGACAAACTAGACACAAGCCTACATGCCACCTCCATCGGGTTGACCCGACAACATATCCAAAGATGACCAGTCCCTTAAACGATCCTTCTGAGGACGACAAATCCAAGGTCACTCACACAAGCGGTCAAACCGCCAAATAAAGGTAGACACCTACCAAGATCAGAAGTTCGGTCAGCTTAACAATTTCTCTTCAGTCCTAACCTTGACAAGTCAGGCTCGAGAGTAGGGGGCTACTGTTATGGGTAAATCCAAGTTGACCTCAGGTCATAAGGAAGGCTTATAGGCCCACAGGCCCGAACACGATTCTGCAGGCCTTAGCTTATTTGCAGGCCTTGGTTCATTCATCGGCCCCATCCGATGGTCTTAACCAATCTTATCTTATCCTAACGTGATAAGCATTATCCAATTTTATCTTATCCTAACGTAAGCATTATTCCTTCAATAATTATCTATAAAAGGCTCTCCACACTCTCTTCAGGTATCCAACATACCTCCATACTAAATAAAAAAGAGGATATCTCTTTATTAGTATCCATACTGACTTAAGCATCAAAGGGCCCTAAGCCGGCATGACCTGCACCCCCTCATCTTGTCTTTGTGATTGCAGATCTCTCATCCACGCCGTTCATCAAAAGGCCCATCAAGTGATGAACAATCCACATCATCATCATCTGCTGACCCATTTTTTGCATCAAGAGGGTCCACCTTGATGATTTTCTATATATCCACGCGGTCCAGACTATTTTAGAATCGGGTACCAAAATTCATGCATATCCAAATCTCAGGTGTACCACACCAAAGTAAATAGCGTTGTTTGAGTGACTCATCATTAAAAATTACAAAGGCCCATTGTAATATTTTCTTAATATTCATTCGCAATCGCACCTGTTGATAATGTTAATAAGTTGTATTTGAAGGGAAATTAGAAATATGATACAAAACTTTTGTGACCCAAAAAAAAAGGTTTTTAATAGCTAAAATGAGATAGAAAAACATATGGACGGCATGGATATACATCAAATACATCAAGGTGGGCCCACACATTAGGGTAACACCCAATGAGCTGTTACGAGGGTAACAGCTAATTCGCTCCCGTCCTAAAGATTCCTGCGTCAAAGTCATAAAGACAAAAGGCCGCACTGGGAGAATAAGAAAATGACGAAAATGTCCTTAATTGTAGGAATGAAGTGGCACAAGTAGGTATGGTACAAGTGAATCTCGGGCCCCAACTTCATTTTTTGCTCCTCCAAATCGTCAACTTCTCCTTGTCCTCTTCTCACTTCAAACGCCCATTACACTATTTTTTTTTAGTACACCTCCACCTGCTGCTGGCATTTGTGTCATCATCTTTCAGTGATCCACACCGTTCATATGATGGGCCTCACCTCAGATATGGTACAACCCAAAAGAATAAGAATTCTTAATGTTGGAGCTTTTTAATCTTTTCATGGTTCGACTCTTTTCCTTGAAATATGGACGGTCTCCCTAACCGTTGGATTATCAAGGATTGGAATATTGAAATCTTTAGAGATTGTTTGGATCTCCTCCACCGATGGTGAGGCCCACATATAAACGGGTGCCATCCAACCATCCGAAAGACACCCCACCCCGCATGGACCCAAATTCTACCAAGACTTAGATTTTGTGGATCTCATCTAGCGGGTCACGTTGCCTACAGGGATGCGGTCCAGAGCTGTACATGAGCTGAGTTGCTGGCTAGGCCGAGCTTTCAAGTGAGTTCGAGCCTAAAAAAACAAAAAATCAGGCCCAATGGCAAAAAACCCAACTCAACATTGTTGAAAATCCGAGACCAAAAGAAGCCCAAAACCCATTAACACCCGCCTTGCTGTTATTGAGAGTTTCATTTCTCATCTTTTTACTCTCTTCTTACATGGGACTAAACAACATGCCTACTGCCTAATTGAGTCAAGTTCCAATGAGTTAACTGAGCTGAGCCGAGCAAGCTGAAACGAGATGCAAATAAGTTAAGTTTCGAGCCGAACTAAATCAAGCAAAGCTCTACTTGAGCTAGGCTCAAAACTGATTTCAAGCATGGAAAAAAAAGACTTGGCTTGGATCGGAGCAGCATTCGAATTGTGCTACTCTGAGCCTAGTCAAGCGAGCTAACCGACTCGTGTATGGCTCTAGATGCATGTCCCAAATCAGCCAAATCATGGGGCCAACAGGCAATTTCACGATGAAAAGTGAACTCATCGAATGATCGTGACCGTCCACAGGAAATGAATTTAAGACAGTTATCCATTCACTTTGGGATTCATATATATGGATGGCAGAGAATTGGCGTACGCGAATGCCACATGTAAGGTTGAGTCGCTGGGCTTCATTGAGGTCCACCTTGACTGATAGAAGACGGGCCCAACTCTCTTACCTCACCACATTCTACCAACTGCTGCAATTCGTCCACCATACACGTGGCATGTGGGTATAGAAATCTAGGGACGCGAATGGCGTCCTTCCTCACTATGGACGCAAAGCGTCCATGCAGATCTGTGGAGGGCCCCACCATAATGTATCTTCTTATCCACACCGTCCATACCTTTTCTAATATCATTTTAAGGCATGAGACCAAGAACGAAGCAGATCAAACATTCAAGTGGACCACTGCAAATAGTACACAGACGACTCTTGCATTTAATGCTTGGTACATTTAATGCAACCCAAGCTTACTATTTGGTGTGGTCCACTTGAGCGTTTGATTAGTCTCATGCCTTAAAATGATATTAGAAAAGGGATGGACGGTGTGGATAAGCAGATACATCACGGTGGGCCCTCCACAGATCTTCTTGGACGGAGGAAGAACGCAATTCGCATCCGGAATCTAGATCACCTTCCTCTATGGCTGCAGCGTTCGAAACACACTGATTAGATGATCCCAACCGTCCAACTGGTGGGCATTAAATGGGCCATCATAAAGAAACAGACAGCTGTTGTGATCTTTGGTATGTGCTCCATAAAAAATGGACCCCACAATACGGACAGTGCATCCATCCGTCGGTAGATGAGTTTCATCGATTTGCACGCATCTTGTTGGAAATAGGAACCGTACACTTGCACGGGATGGGTGTGGGAGCGAATTAGATGTTACCCTGGTAACACCTTAGTGGGTGTTACCCCTACCGTGTGGGGCCCATTGTAATGTATTTTTTATATATCTATGCCGTCTATCTGTTTTCTCATATCATTTTAGGATATGATCCAAAACCTTAAGAAGATCCAAATCTCAGGTGGACCATAACACTAGAAACAGTGATTAATAACCATTAAAAACGTTTTGTGGGACACAAAAATTTTGGATTAATCTGATATTTATATTTTCCCTTCATCAAGACATTATTGACATTATCAAGAGCTTGGATTGCAAATAAAAATTACCAAAACCTTACCATGGGCTCTTTGGAATTTTTAATGGTGGGGCACTCAATCACACTGTTTCCAGTGGTATGGTCCACTTGAGATTTGGATCTGCATAATTTTTGGAACCTTATCCTAAAATGGGCTGTATAAACGGATGGACGGAGTGGATATACAAAATATCATCCATGTGGGCCATACAGTAGGGGTAACACCCACTAGGCTGTTCCCGGGGTAACACCTAATTCGCGCCCGATGGGTGTCCTCAAAATTTCAAATCAATCAAGCTGGGTGTAGATATCAATTCGACTTGCCAAACACTGTCAACAACACGTTAATGTCATTTCCTGTTCATCCAACGCATGCTGTCGCAATGCAAGAAGACCTGGGTCCTCAGCGCGTGAAACCCATATGCATGTGGGGCCTGTATATGTAAATCCACACCGTCCATCATGTTATATCCTCAATTCTATCCCTAGCTCCTGTAGCCAATAAAAGAAAAAATTAATTAAATCAGTGAGATCCTCAAGTGGACCGCACAATAGGGATGGGATACCAACCATAGACTGGCAAGTGGAGCCAACATGCTGTGTATCTTTCATCAAAGCCGTTAATCATGTGTAACTCACCAAGATAAAGTGAAAATAGAAAAATCACACTGACCCAATTATCACGCACGCCACACTCAGTAAATTTAGAGGTTTTAGATGCATTTTCACATTGTTTACATTGGTGTCTCCCACCAGAGTCTTTTATCATGCCTATATTTTATATGTACGGTTCAAATAAAGATTCTCACATGATGGACGGAGTAGATTCATGTTAAAACATGGTTTCCTCCGTAGAGCTTGGGTGTTTTATGCAGCCGAGCAAAACAAGTGTAGTAGACGAATTCCGGTCCATTAATTAAATGACCATACACATAGAAATAATATTATTATTATTATTATTATTATTTTAATTAAAAAACAACGTCCTTTTTCTCCTGGTTTTTTTTCTAGCAGGATTCCATGATTACTCTTATTATATCTCACTAAATCGACGTCCACTTCCCATTCCCCATGATGCTCGTATTATTTTAATCGTATTATGCTGTTCACATACAACGGTGCACGTGAACTTTCACATTCAAATCCGTTTCATTATCTTCTTTTTCTTTTTCTTCTTCTTTTTTTTCTTCTCTCCCACCAACTTTTCTATTGAATGTAGAAAATCTGATCCAGGGAAAAGTTAAGTTGGACGGTCCATTCTACGAAATGATCACTCAATATGTAGTTGTTGGCCCACCTATTGAGTTGGGTTGGTTGTATTTTAATGTGAGGCCCACCTTGGGTACAGCTTGGATATTCTGTACAAGTGCCACGTTCATAGGAAAGAAAAGGCTGTGCATGAGAGTTCACAAAAAACGCTGTTTGAGAGACTGCTTGTATTTGTCAGCTTTAAATAGGCGTTAGCCTTTACACCTAAGAAAGGAGGAGTTGTTGAAAAGGAGTAAAGGAAGGAGTCCTTTCGTCCTAGCTTTTCGCCACTCAAGCAACGTTTCATGACTTTGGGTATGACTGGGAAAGCTGCGTGCACGCTCAGCAAACCCAACCACTACAGAAAAAGGAAAGCCTACGGTTACCGTCCAAATGCACCTTCGCGCACTATTTTAGGTTGGGAAGTTATTTAATGCTACGGGAGAGAATAATGCTTTGATGACATGGTGAGCGTCCAACTTTCATAGACAGCCCTATCCATGCCACACACACCCCATAGTGCAGCGTATGCAGAATAATTAAGCTTATCCTAGCACAGTTTGTAGAGGAAAGGGCCTCGATGGGAACTGTAGATGTAATGGGCCACTAATCCTGGTGATTGTGTAATCCTAGCCATCAAATTTCATTCATCCACTGTTGCTTGTATTTATGCTATTAAAGGAGATGATTTGCTAGATGGCCTGCAATCCGATTTTGAAGACCGTTTCATTAACTGATTCTTGGCTTCTGATCGATTTTCAATATGCTCGATGATTGAGACCATTTGGACAGATGTAGGCAACTCACCAGTGGCCCCAAGAGTTTGTTGGACCTCCATCATAAAACGGGACCATGCATGATGATCAGAACCATTCATCCTGTGGAATTCATACCACTGATCACTTCCTTCTGGTGATGTGCTCCATCACCAATGGTACCCACGGATAGGATTGCCTGAATTGGTGTGCAAGAAAATGACAAACGTACCATGGATTAGCCATAATTTTGTGGCCCACCAAATGGTGATTCAGGTACCATGAGCTTTACATACCTATCCTCTTATGTGATGCACGGAATTGGAAAGGAGATGGGACGATTGGGCTTGCTTCCTTCTTCTTTCTTTGGTTTTTTTTGAAAAATTATCACAAGATTCTCAAAATCTGACCGATATTTGTCACGAATGTGTTGCTGTCAGTTGGGTCCACATGCTGGGTGGTCTAAAATTATTGGAACTTTTCGTACTTTTGGACTCCATGAATTAAGTGCTACCTCGTGAAACACGCTGAAAGGATGGTTTTCATCTCAATGTTTGTGGACGAATCTAAAACAATAAAAAATAAATTAAAAAAATAAAAACATGTTCAATGGTTTGGATTCAACTATAAAATTCAGAGAGGATCATCAATGAAGTGTAATCATAGAACATTAGTTATTTATGGTAGTAGATAGAATGTTCAAATTATTGGACCATCTTAGCATGTGGGCCCTAGGCAATATATATACTGGATCCTATATCGCGGCAGGGGCAAAATGTAGTCCTAAAAGTGAGATGCATGCTTCCTTCACGGGTGGATTTTGCTACATTGCTTTTGATTTGTTTATTTAATGTTTATCTTTCCATTCAAAGCATATACATGGAGTTGAAAAGACATTGGACAACTTGACTTCAAGGTTGCTTTCACCTTTTATAATATAAAGGGCAAGTAAGCTAAAGACAAGAATGTGTACATTTTAAACAAGAAAATTTTGATAGTCATATGCATGAAATTGGAAAGACATTGAACTTGAAGGTTGCTTTCACCTTTTGTAAGAAGGGGAGCACTAATGAAAAGTGGGGATTTGCATAACATTGAGGTGGTGGAGTAATGTCTCTCCCTCCTGTCTCTACGTATAATTGAGATGTAAGGCTACGTATGGACATTCTCTATCCTCTCTTGTACGGCTACATATGATTCAATGCATCCAATCAAATCATTTAAAAACAATTTGTGGGAAAAATTACAAGATTTGTATGAAAGGGAGTTGATGCCAAATAAAATATTTTTTCGACGGCAATTGTACAACTTGAAGATCAAGGAAGGGTCCTCATTGCAAGAATACTTAATATATTTAATGGTCTGATTAACAGATTAGCGACGATCAATCTGAAGATTGATGATGAAGAAAAGGTCATAATTCTGATTTCTTCAGTGTCAAATTCATGACATAGTTTGATTATGAATATAAGCAATGATTCATATATGGAATTAATTGTGTCTACGTTGCTTACTAAAAATATTGTCACAAAAAACACATAAAAGAATTTTTGGTGATGATATAATGATAAGATGGAAATCAATTGAGAAATGTACCAATGAGAGAGTTCAATTGAAATCTAAGTTGAAAGGCACAGAACATGATAGTGTTAGAATTATGAAAAGAACGGTCACCTACGTAAAAATTATAAACTTCGAAAAGTCAATTAAATTTTTTTTAAACCTAATTCACAATATGAAGCATTGGATTTAAAAGGTTCAAAAAAAGTCTAATTGAGAAAGATAATTCTTTTGAGGATAGGAAAGTGTTGTCGATAATGATTCCACGAGAAAATTAGAGCCATTAATGAATCTTATTAACTCCACATAGAGATTATTTTTAAACATATCGATTATATGATGACATGACAATTTACATGGGTGATGATAACACGTATAAAATTGTCAAAATTAACGATATCAAAATTACTATATTTGATGGTATCACACATAGAATTTTTGGTGTATGACATGTACCTAACATGGCAAAAAGTCTCTTGTCATTTGAAAGTTTGATGTAGATGTTTATAAATATTTTAAAGAAAATGGTCTATTGAAGATTGTAAAAGGAGTGATGGTAATTACGAAGAGAATTGATAGCCAGTTTATATCGTTTGATTGGAGATACTGTGGCTGACAATTTTATTATTTTACATATTGTAATAGACTTTGTTATAATTTGGAATGTGCAATTGGGACACATAAACAATGATTTTTCACTATTTATTTATCTTTATCGATAAGCTAATGTAAAAATCACATTTGAGTGGGCACCACAAAAAGATTGATGGCCTCACCTATCATGTATTCGTGACTATACAAATGTATTACTATCCCTGATGAAAGGGAGCACATGCATGCTAAGGCTCCTACTCCCTAGGGAGACTCCCAACCCTCTTGTTTATACAAGATAGGGGATGGGCAACCACTTCCTTAATCACCCTAAGCCCACGCAATCAAGGGGGATGAGACGTTTCACTTGTCTAGGAACATCCAATTTACTGAAATAGGTCTCGTTAGGTCAACCCCCCTCCCCATTATCACAAGGGCGTCTGCTACCATATTGCCTCCTCGTAATGTGTGGGATATAACAAGACGTACCGACCATTGAATGGACTAAATAATACCAAGCCTATATCATAAGTTCTAGGAGGCCGGAGAATGAGGATTAGATACTACCTTCACAACAATATGCTAGAATCTGACTCTATTATAATGTTCGGCAGTCCCATATTCGCACAAATCTCGAGGCCATCAACTAGTGCTTGAGCTTCCATCGTGTTGTTAGACACCCGATCATAAGCCTTATGAAAAGTGAATATCATTTTTCCCCTATGATCTCTATAGATACCCCCTCGACCCCCTTGTCCAGGTTTCCTCTCATCAATCCATCTACGTTAAGTTTTAACCAACTCTTTAGAGGATAATTCATTTGATGACACAGACCCTCTCTCTTCATCCCTCTCTCTTCTAACCCAATTTCCTTCCATACTAGTGGTGCATGTGATTTTCCTAGATCTCATCGTGAATCACCAAAGGTCCCTTCCTTGTTACCTTCGGTGTGGCCCGCTTCAATTATAAACTAAGCTGGATTTTGAAATCTAGGACTAATGGGGCCATCTAATGGATAAGTTGGATGGCACTCACACATCAAGGTGGGCTCCACATGCTTGAAAGCGAGGAGTGGTAGTCGCCATTCCCCCCTGAAAAACACAAAGCTCTAGCACTATATTAGTCTTGTTCCCAATACATTATTGTGCTCTTTGATGGAAGTTGGGCCCACTGTGTCCTTCCACTTTCTAGTAAACCAATCAAGTGGGCCCAAGCCATGTGGGCTGGACTGATCTTCTTTGAAAGGCAATGACATTCAACTACGTGGTGCATGTATCGTCAGCTTGTCTCCCAACATATATAGAATTGGCCTTTATTGTTGACTCAGGGTCGTCCAAGAAGACTGGAGAATAAAATGGGCTTTTAATGCCCAAAGCATGCAACATGTGCTTGGCCCCACTCAGAGTCCCATAAATCTCATTAAGGGTGGAAATGGGGGCGTGTAGCCAGCCTGCTCGTGCTCGACACGATTAGCTCGACACTGCTTTTGGCCTGGCTTGGACCTATTAGCCCCGTACTATATGTAGGAAATCGTGGTGACTGAATGCCCCACCATTAAAAACTTCATCGGGCTCACCATAATGTTTCTAATGTTTATGTAATGTTCATTTGCCCTTGAACCTATTGATAAGGTCACACTAGCCTAGATGAAAGGAAAAAAAAAAAAAACAAATACTAGCTAGCTTGATCAAAAACTTTTGTAGCCTAGAGAAGGTTTTAATAATCAACTACCACTGTTTCCTATGTGTAGACACCCCACCTTCGGCTACACTGTTGGAAGAGACAACTGAATAAATGGAGGACCATCCCCCCAAATCTCATGTCCAAACTCAGCCAAACTCACCCTTGTAAGCCCCAATCCATAGCCCAACTCAAGCCTGAACCCAGTCAACTCGCCCCTAAACATCAGCCTGAAAAACCCCCCATAAGAAAAACCAGTCAAAAAATCCTAAAAGAGTCAAACTCACTGAGTCAACCCACTGAGTCAACCCGCTGAGTCAAATCACTGAGTCAACCCGCTGAGTCAAATCACCGAGTCAACCCGCCGAGTCAACCCACCGAGTCAAATCACCGAGTCGACTCACTGAGTCAACCCACCGAGTCAAAACAGCAGCCTCGAGACATGACCGTACCACACGCTGGAACCCGAGGAGCGTTCGTACGGGTGGTCCCCAGGGGGCCGCCAGAGATAAATTACGGGTTCTGCCACTGCCCGCTGCTATAAATACCCCTAGCCTCTTCTCATTTCAGAGAGCCATCCGATCCACTCCCCTCCAGTCCAGTTCGAGTCCCTCTCCAGTCTTTAGCCCATTCTTCCACCAAGGAGAGCCCGAGTGAGAAGAGCCTAAGCCCTGGTCCATCCTAGCCTGACCACTGGTCCAAGTCTCCCAAGCCATCCAAGTCTTGATCCAGCCACTCAAAGCCAATTCTTGCAACACCTCCGTCCATTTAGCTACTCTTTTACTAGCATCATCTCATTTGCATCTAGCATAAGTGTAACATTTACTTTTCTTCCAACCCCTATGCTTCACTACAAGCACCTTGATTATTCAAGCACACTGCATACGTCTTACATTAAGCACCTGTCAGTTCGAGCGTATGCTCTGGGCTTGCCTGTTAATGGAACCTGCCCATCAGAAACTCTTATTGTTCAGACCTGCATTCATGCTTCACTACAAAGCACTTTGATCATTCAAACACACTGCATACGTCTTACATTAAGCACCTGTCAGTTCGAGTGTATGCTCTGGGCTTGCCTGTTATTAGAAACTGCCCATCAGAAACTCTTACTGTTCAGACCCGCATTCATGCATCATGTCATCTATGAGAATGTACGAGGATTAAAACAGACTTTCAAGTATTAGTTCGATTCTGTGAAATAGAGACCGTACTTCGGTACGGGCAGTGTGTGGGGTGCTTAACCTCTTCCCACCCTGTAACCGTCATCCCTTACCTCGAATCTCTGGCCGCAGATCAAAAGGAGTCATTTAGAGGAAGGAATCTTCAGATCCCCTTCTCTAACGTTTCTACGGGGTCTAGCCGACTGTAGATTCAAAGTAACTGGCTAGTGGCGACTCTGGTCTTATATAAACTCATCTAAACACATCCAGCTTAACACGACTACTTAAACAAAGCCCTCGAGAACGAGGCAAGCCAGTGGCACAAATGGCGATTCACGCACACACGCACCCCTTTTGCTTTTTCCGAAAGGAAAGGGAGGACATCGCGTGGGAGCGCAGAAGTGGCGAGGGTCCACAGAATGGCGACTCCACTAGGGACATGCTAGTCCCACTAGTCGTGATCCGACTTGAAAAACAGAATCATTCCTATACTTGAAAGTCATTAGTCCTCATACAATCTCATCTGCATAGCATTCTACCCAAAACCAAAAAAAAAAAAAAAAAAAGAAAATCCCAAAACCGACAAAAAAATAGAAAATCCCAAAACCCAAAAAAAAGAGTAGAATCCTCATCATTGCTCCTCCTCGGGCTCAACGTGTTCGGAGGCAACTTCCCTACCGCAGCATAATCCGCACTCGGGCTCAGCAAGCCATGTCCGACCACGAAGAGGAAACTCATCTCTTCCCCGCTCTTAAAATGACCGAAGCGCAACCTCCAGCACAACAGTCGATTGAGAATAAGCCAATCATGCAAGAATTGGCATAAGGAATGGGAGCAATGCAAGAAATGCTCTTGCAATTCATGCAAGCACAAGCTACCGCGGCAGCCAACAATCAAGTTGGCCCAGTTCAGCAATCTCAGCAACCATGCCGGGTCCCTCCGGCCTCCAGTTCAAATCAAGCACAACCGTCGGAGTCTGCCCAGGACTACCGACTACAGCCATCTCAGCCCTTCGCTATGGGGCATCCTCCTCAATACCTTCCTACAACGACAAGGCTGTCTCAGAGCACTTCCGTTGCAGGGACTTCAAGTCAGCTTCCAGTCAATCTTGCAAACAATGGTCTCAGTAGATCTCAGCATATCCCCGTTGATGGGACTCCTTTCCTTTCTCAGCATGTCCTCGTCGATGGGACCCCTTTTCAATTCCAGCACATCCCCACCAATGGGATTTCAATTCAATTTCCAACAACAGGGACAGCACTGGCGAATGCCCACAATGGGGGTCAGTGTCAAGCCCACATCAATCAGCGGACAGTAGCGAATACCCAACAAGGGGGTCACTTCCCAGCATCTCAGCCTCCTGCAAACAGGAGCACTTTTCAATTCCAGCACATCCCCGCCGATGGGATTCCAGTTAATTTCTAGCAATCTTCAGTTCAGCAATCTCCAGTTAATTTCTAGCAAGTTCCAGTTCAACCTTCAGTACAATCTCCAGCTCAGTTATAATCCTTTCAAGCACAAGTTCATCAGAATCCAGTTCAATCATCAAATCAATTTTAGCAACCTGCGATTGCCTTTCAGCAAGCCCATAGGGTCGAAGACATCGACCACTATGCCGAAGAAGAACGTGCCTTACTCCAAGAGGCACAGTCGCTCGAACAGATCACTCAGGGCTGGACGAGTTGCGGGAGGAGTTCCAGATCTTGCAAAATCAGCTTCAGCGACAACAAGGAATCGATCTACCTTCGACCAAGTTCAGAGACTTGTGTCCTTTCCCAGATGCTCAAGTACCTCAAAACTTTGAGGTACCAAAATTCAAGGCCTTCTGTGGAGAGCTGAGTGCGATCTCAGGAAATGAAGGGGCCCTCATTCTTTTGTTCCAAAAATCTCTGAAGGGCGATGCCCTAGATTGGTACACCTCATTGGACTGCCACCGCATCAGGACATGGGAACAACTTTCCCAGGCTTTCGTAAATAGATTCGCGTACAACCTCAACATGGCACCCAAAAGAGCCGACCTCGCGGCTCTCAGGTAAAGGAGTGATGAAACACTATCAGCCTATGTAGGACGTTGGCGAGCTATGGCAGCCAGAATGCGGACACCCATCGACGATGAAGAACAAATCTCCATGATTGTTCATTCAACATATCCAGGCATATCCGAATATCTCATCTCGCATCCATATGCGAACTTCTCACAGTTGATCCGTGCTGGAGAGCAAGTCGAAGCAGGGATCCGTGCCGGGACAATCTCCCCATGGCCTCATCAAGCCACTTCAATCAAAAGGAACAGAGTGGAAGGAAGACCTATCGGGCACGGGAATGGAAACAGCAGCGGTTCTCCTCCTCGCCCGACAGAGGTAAACAACATCAACACCACTGCTCAGGGTAATCAATATGCTCCCCCACAGGGACGTCAACAGTATCAGCAGAATCAGGTTCAGCATCAAACTCAGCGGTATCAGCCACAACCAAATCCTCAAACACAGCCACAACCACCTCGACAACACCAGCAGTTCAGAGGAAACGGCCAATACTCATACCAGAATAGGCAAAATTACAGGGAGCTCAGGAAGTTCACTCCCCTCACTCAACCACTCAGTTAAGTCATGGCTATGCTGGTGTAAAAGCAGTTACTCACTCTAATGGCACCCAGGCCTCCTCCTCATCCTCTGCCTCCGAACTACCGAGAAAATGAGTACTGTGCCTACCATCAAGGGCGTGGCCACACCACTGATCGATGCTTTACTTTGAAGAATGCCATACAAGATCTGATTGATGACCGCAAGATCGTCATCTCGGTCCCTGAAACTTCTCCAGCAGCTTCCACCAACATCATTCAGAATCCTTTGCCTCAGCATCTGACGGACCCCAGTTCGTCCCGTGGCCCTGCAGTCAACAGTATAGAAGAAGGAGACCATCTCGATCGCTTCTTCTCCCCTATCCAGTCCATTCATGCTTACACTTATGGGCCAACAAATCCTCCTCCAATCCTGCAAGGGGCAAGTCCCTTCTCTCCTTCAGTATCCGAGCCAGTAGTACTCGAAGGAGCACTTCCATATGATGTACCAGTTGTTCAAGGGGCACCTTACAGCCATTCATGTTGGGAACCAGTCGTCTTGGAAGGAGCACAGGCATATATACATCGAGCCCGCATACGAACCTGTCATTTTGCAAGGGGCAACTCCAGTTCAAGAATAATCCAATCCACGATGGAGGGATTATACTCATCAGCAGCAAGAGCCCATTGTCTTGGAAGGAGCTCCTCCAGTTGAGCCAGTCATATTGCAAGGGGCAAATCCTGGAGGCGTGTCAATCACACTACGACAGCTGGGACGAACAGAGAAATCCCCTGCCATGTCAAGAGGACCAGTATTCATTCCATGGGAGCCTCCTGCTCCAGGAACAGTCAAGCCAGGACCACGACCTTATGTGGTCTATGAAGACAAGCCTCGATATTACCCCTTCAGCACAGGCTACAATGTAGTCCTCAAGGCAAAAGCTCCCTGCGAGGAAGATCTGGTACCCACACCAGCACCATCTCAAGAACCAGTGGTCCTAGAAGACAAAAGTGAAGAAAATTATAAAGAAGTCCTGTGGCACTATCTAGAATGTGCAGAAGTGGGAAACATGAATCCCAATGGGCGTTGCATCAGAAGAGATAGTCAGAACAGAGGAGATTGCAAAGGCGCTCTCTCAGGTCTGGACAACAAAAATGAAGCCGCATACGATGTGGCAACTCAGCTCAAGTCAATCCCTGCTCAAATCTCGGTGTGGGAATTACTCTGCACATCGCGCATACACCGGGAAATGTTTGCCAAAACCCTGAGTGATGCCCACGTCTCCTCCGATACGGCACCTGAAATGATAGCATTGATGATCGGACAGCTCCTGGCTCCACGCGCCATCACCTTCACTGATAATGAGTTGCCACTAGAAGGACGCGATCATGGACGATCCCTCAACATAGCCTTACGATACAAGGACCTCTGTGTCCCACTAGTCCTTATCGATAATGGATCAAGCTTGAATGTCTGCCCACTCAAGACTGCGAAACGCTTGGGAATCAGTCCCTCTTCATTTCGACCCAGCACCATATGCGTCAGAGCATTCGAAAACACCCTACGATCCGTGGAAGGGGAAGTTGACATAGAAGTACAGATAGGTCCAGAAATCTCCACTATCACATTCTAAATCCTAGATATATCAGCCTCTTTCAACATGTTACTCGGACGGCCTTGGCTGCACAAGGTTGGAGCTGTGCCATCAACCCTACATCAACGGGTGAAGTACATATGTGGAAATCAAGTGATCTCTATCCATGCAGAGAAGGAGCTCATCATTCCTTCCAATGCTGCTGCCACTGAACCGGACATCCCTGTCATCGATATCCAGCACTCTGAAGAAGACATCCCGTTTCATAGTTTCGAGTTCGAGACTGTGAACGCTATCGCCAACCCGAAACCGATAAGGATGGATCGCGTCTTTTCACCGGCAGAACGTCTGAGCCTCAAGTATCGAATGAAGAATCATTTCAAATCCAGAAAGATGTCGCTGGTATATAATCAACGCAAATGGGGACTCGGTTACAAGGCAATCTCCATGGACAAAAGAAAGAAGAAATTTTGGTGCTCACCCATTCAATTCATCAAGCCAGGGAAACCTTGCAAAGATCCAGGAGGGAATCAACCAATTACGCTGCACAAAGGCCTCCCGATGAGCCTGGCTTGGGTTACGTGGCCCCCCATTCGATGGGACCAGATCCTCGAACCATCTAGGCCTCCGGAAGAAGAAGAAGAAGAGGATGAAGACGAAAAAGAAATGCAAATACAACAGCTTTAGGACCAGGATACTCTGATACCTGCTCCTAACCAGGGGCACAATCTGCCCACTTCAGCATCAATCAACCAGGGGCACAACTTGCCCGTCTCAGCCTCGATCAACGAGGGGCACGGCCCGCCCATCTCTACAAAATCAACATCATCAATCATTAGCCAGGGGCAGAAGCAGCCCATACATTGGACCAAGAAAGGAAAATGGCCAGCCCTGGATTGGTCTGATGTCCAGATTCCGAGCTCGTCTCTCTCTGTAAAACCAGACGAATTGCAATGCGAGGTAAGCGATCCGAGAGGGACTGAGTACGACTCAGATCTCGAACCCGACCAGCAAGAAATCATGGTCATTGGGCCAGACTGTGATTCTTCGCCCAAACCACCAACCCCCACCTCTTCAGGGAAGGGAGTGCGGGGTCCTGAATGGTCATCTGTTCCCCTAACTTTGAATCAGCCAGAGAGTCGTCTTAAGGCCCTGGCTTAAAAAAAATGCCTGTCTAAATAGCGAACGGAACTTTGGGACAAGCTGGGATCAATCATGGTCTGCAATGCCCGCTTGTTCAGAGTCCCGTAAATTTCAAAAACCTAAAAAAATAAAAAACTTTCAAAAAACAAAAACATCTAGCATTTCAATTTCAGAAAATTCTCAAAAACCAAAAAACATTTCTTTTCCTGCATTCAATAATGTGCCAAGTTCGTCTAAAGAGTCGCATGAGTTTGAAGTCGAATCATATGATTTTGACATCGAACTAGACTTCGAGCTCATGGGTTTGGACGAAGCTCAGGATGAGGAAGATGATGATCCGGCTCCCGAACTAGAGGATCTCCTCAAAAAGTTCGAATCCAAAGCTAATGTTGTAGCCGATGATTTCGAGATAGTAAACTTGAGAACCCTTGAGATCCCTAGGGAAGTACGCATTGGAAAATCGTTGCCACCAGAGATGAAGCAGAGAATGATAGAGTTCCTAGCTCCAAGATTGTCCAACTTCGCGTTCTCATATGAAGACATGCCGGGGCTCGATGAAGAGCTCGTTGTACACCATCTGCCAACCAAGGCAGACATGAAACCAGTAAAGCAGAAACTTCGAAGAATGAAGCCAGAATGGGCTCTAAAAGTCCGAGATGAAGTCATCAAGCAATACAACGCGGGATTCTTGGTAGTCTCCAACTACCCTGAATGGCTCACTAACATCGTACCAGTACCAAAGAAGGATGGCAAGGTTCGAATGTGCATCGACTTCCGAGATCTCAACAAAGCCAGTCCTAAAGATGACTTCCCTTTGCCGTATATCGACACTCTGGTCGACAACACTGCTGGGTACAAGGTCTTCTCATTCATGGACGGGTTCTCAGGCTACAATCAGATCAAGATGGCCGTCGAAGATCGCGAGAAGACATCGTTTATCACTCCCTGGGGAACCTTCTGTTACAGGGTGATGCCGTTCGGTCTGAAGAACGCAGGAGCAACATATTAGTAAGCAATGACAACATTATTCCACGACATGATGAACAAAGAGCTTGAAGTATATGTGGACGATATGATCGTCAAATCTCGCACAATTGAAGGACACTTTGAAGATCTGAAGAAGTTATTCAGCATATTAGAAAAGTACAAGCTCCGCCTCAACCCTCAGAAGTGTGTCTTCGGTGCAATGGGAGGTAAGCTCCTCAGCTTTATGGTGAGTGAGGATGGCATCAGGGTCGATGAGACCAAAACCAGAGCAATCATTGAGATGCCCCCTCCTAGAACAGAGAAAGAAATCCATGGCTTCCTCGGCAGAATTCAATACATCAGTCGCTTTATCACACAGCTCACACCTATCTGTGAGCCTATATTCAAGCTCCTCCGGAAGAACGTTCCAAAAGAATGGAATGACGATTGCCAAGTTGCCTTTGACCGCATCAAGAAGTATCTCATGAATCCTCCAGTTTTAGTGCCGCCCACTCCCGGACGACCACTATTGTTATACATCTCGGTAGTAGCAGAAGCCATCGGCTGTGTCCTCGGCCAGCACGACGAGACCGGGAAGAAGGAACAAGCAATATACTATTTAAGCCGAAAGTTCACCGACTACGAGACCAGGTATTCCCCAATCGAGAAGACTTACCTTGCCCTAGTCTGGGCAACTCAGCGACTCCGTCAATACATGATTGCGTTCCCTATTCTCCTCCTCGCTCACATGGATCCGCTCAAGTACCTGTTCGAGAAGCCGGTACTCACTGGAAGGATAGCTAAATGGCAGCTACTCCTATCTGAGTTCGACATCACCTATGTCACTCAGAAGGCAATCAAGGGGCAGGCCCTCGCCGATCATCTTGCCGCTCACTCTCTCCTGGATTATCAACCGCTCAAGAAGTTCTTTCCTGATGAAAATCTCTTGCTGATTGAAAATGAAGAAAAGAAGAAGAAGGATGAGTGGACATTATTCTTCGACGGCGCAGCAAATGCTAAAGGGAGTGGTATCGGAGCAATCCTCTACTCTCCAGATGATGTCCCTATTCCTATCTCAAGGCGCGTAACATTCGAATGCACCAACAACATGGCAGAGTATGAAGCATGCATCGCTGGCTTAAGAGAAGCCATAATCTTGGGCATCAAGAAGCTACGAGTATTTGGAGACTCACAGCTTATCATTAATCAGACCAATGGCGAATGGAAAACCAAGGACGAGAAGTTAATACCATATCATGTGTATCTCGAAAATCTGATCAAAGAGTTCAAAGAAATCACCTTCTCATACATGCCCAGAGCTAAGAATCAGTTCGCAGATGCTCTCGCTACACTTGCGTCAATGCTCGAGATCCCGAAAGGAGCTTCAGAATGGGAGCTCACAGTCGAAACTCAAGATAAACCTGCTTTCTGCCTGTAAATAGAAGAAGCCGAAGCTGTCCCTGACAAACCCTGGTATGCCGACATCAAGCAATATCTCGAAACCCAGGAATATCCGGAGTCAGCAACAGTAACAAATCGCCGAACCATCCAGCGTTTGGCCGGCCAGTTCACCATCAGTGGCGAAGTTCTTTACAAGCGATCCTATAATCACATTCTCCTTCGATGCGTCGATGAAACAGAAGCTGCGAAGATCATGAAAGAAATACATGAAGGAATCTGTGACCCACACATGAACGGGCACATGATGGCAAAGAAGATTTTACGACTCGGCTACTATTGGCTCACCATGGAGACAGACTGCTGCCAACACGTCAGAAAATGCTTCAAGTGTCAAGAGCATGCAAATCAAATTCATACCCCATCATCAGAATTATACAACCTGACGACTCCTTGGCCCTTCTCTATGTGGGGACTCGACATCATTGGGAAGATCAATCCCAAAGCATCAAATGGTCATGAGTACATACTTGTGGCAGTCGACTACTTCACCAAGTGGGTAAAGGCAGCTTCCTACACCACAATTGCAGCATCTCAGGTGATTAAATTCGTGAAGAACAACATCATATGCCGGTATGGAATCCCCAATGCTATCATCACAGATAATGGTACCCCGTTCGTCAACAAGAAGATGGATGACTTCCTCAGCAAGTTCAAAATTCAACGTCATTGATCAAGCCCCTATCGCCCTCAGATGAATGGTGGGGTAGAAGCCGCAAACAAGGCAATCGTCAGGATACTAAAAAAGATGGTTGTGACTTATCGAGATTGGTCAGATATGCTCCCATATGCACTTTGGGCCTATCGAACGTCTGTACGGTCTGCTACAGGCGTTACTCCTTTCAAACTTACTTATGGAATGGAAGCAGTTCTACTAGTTGAGGTAGAAATACCATCATTACGGGTGTTGCTGGAAAGCAGAATTGGAGAAGGAGAATGGCAACGGGCAAGATTCGATCAGTTGCAGCTAGAAGATGAGAAGTGCATGCATGCGCTAAGTCATTCCCAATGCTATCAGAAAAGGATCGCTCGGGCTTACAACAAGAGAGTCCGAAAAAGAAGCTTCAAGGTGGGCGACATGGTCATGAAGAAAATTCTACCGTCGCACCTTCTTGATCCCAAAGGAAAATTCAAACCCTCGTGGGACGGACCACTGATCATCAGAGAAGTACTTCCCGGAGGCGCCCTCAGACTCACCAGCATGAGAGGGGTAGATCTTCCTAAGCCAATCAACGCTGACAAAGTGAAGATCTTTCACGGGTAAGTCATTCTGATCTTATCAAGAGTTACTTTAATAGAGCTGAAATCAAGAGGTCAAAGTTAAAACCTTTGAGAAATCATTCCCGTTCACCGATAAGTGTTTCAAATAAGGGGTTCAAAAGGAAAAGGAGAGAAGAAAACAAAGAAAAAAGAGAAAAAAAAAGAATACAAAGAAAAAGAACAAAAAAAAAAAGAGAGAGGAAGAAAAGAAAAATGGGAAGCCAAAACAGGCACCCGAGAAAAATCAACCCAAGGAGAAACACAGTCATCCATCCATTCATCTCAGAAAGGTCTACGGCTAAGACCGACAGCTCTATTATCGTAACTTAGGATAAGGGCTGAAAGGTTACCCTCGGCCGGCAACGACGGATTTTCGACCTCTAGCCGCTGCAGTTATCCAAAGATTCTGAAAAAGAAATAAAAAGAAAAAAGAAGAAGATGTGTGCCTAAACAAAGAGGGCGGAGTGAAAACCCAAAAGGGAGCTCCAAGTAAAAACAGTAAGCATACAGCGGACTTGGTGAAAACCCAAAAGGGCGCCAAGGGTAAAAACAGCATAGCTGCCAAGGGGCAGGCAAGACCAAATACCCAGGACGTGGTGAAAACCTGAAAGGGCGCCACGGGCAAAAATGACGGAAAAAAGCCAGCTGTGGTGAAAACTCGAAAGAGCGCTGCAGGTAAAAATGGCTCGAGTAGAAAAAGAAAAATTAAAAGTACAGGTACCAAGAAATCAGACGGTCCAGATCAGTTCAAGCAGTCACAGTTCAAGAATAAGAAGAAGTACAGTCAGGAACAAAGAATTCTACAAACTCTGACGAATCTCAGGAAGTAATAGTTTTCATTGCCTACACCTCTAGGGAGCCAAAGGGATCTCGCAAGTCAATCTCGAGACATCAGTCAAAGCATTGACCAAGCCACAGTTCTGATTCCTTTATCCTGACATAAAATCCAGACACACTCACAAGACAAGTCATGGCACAATAGATTTTCAAAAATTTCTCTTTTCATTAAATGCATCGTATTTCTTTTACATATATCATTCATCCTTTTTCAAAAAATACAAAAAATGCATAATCATCAATCATATACCATGCAAAAAGGAACATGCAGGTGGCTAACACAATCAATCTCCACCATCCTCCTCGGCCATATCAGGTAAGTCCTCTGACTCATAATGAAATAGCCTCGCTCTCAACCTGCTCACCTCCATACGCAGGTAATGTACCTCATCACGCTCAAGGCCGCGGATCGCTGTCTCCTCATCGGACAACCTCTGATCGGCAGCCAATCTCCTCGACATCATCTCATAATGATACCGAAGTGCAGAAATCTCAGACAGCAAATGACCATGAGTGGCTAAAAGGAAGCCCAGATCTATGAATGGGCGCTCCTCAAAAGGCTCATATGAACAAGATGAAGAGCCAGCATCTCCAAGGATATCCTGCTCATCCTCATCAGCAGATTGATGCCAGCAAGGGATGCGACGATATAGAGACTGCTCAGCCACCCAGTACTGATACGGGGCGGTCGCCATCGAAAAAGTCCGCAGCTCAAAACCAAGCAAATCGGCAGTCAAGTAACTCGCCCAGGATCCATCGACCCGAGTCCTAAAGTCAGAGGTTCTAGGTGGAAGTGCTCGACGCCCGATACCCGTGGAACCAAAAAGAGGAACATCCTGCTCATACCTAAACTGCTGCAGGAACTGGATGGGATGATAGGAAAAGTAAGATCGAAAGCCTACCAGCATCAGAGGAAGACGGTGTGCATCACAAAGTACTGGAGGAAGTGAAAGCCAAGATGACTCCCAACGAACATTTCAATCACGCAGCTCGGCAAACATCCTGCGATACAAGGGCTCGCTCATCCTAGCTGTCTGCGGAAGAAACTCCATGATATAACGCATGACGTCAGAGCTAGGAATGCTAGGAAATGGGACGGGAACAGTCAGCGAAAGACGCTCCCATATCCAGACCTGATCACAAAAAGAAGTTCAGCTAAGGCAAAACAATTCTCAGAAGGCAAGAAAAGAAAAGGAAACAGAAAAGATACCTGAAGAAATGCACAGCAGCCGTGAAGGACACGAGTACAGCCCAGGGCACAATCAGTTAGCCCATTAAACAGTTCAGCCAGGATGAGAGAAATGATCCCCTGACGTCGGATAGCTTGGCTCATCACCTCGAAAAAGCAAAGGAGTTTGAGACCTCCGCCATCCCGAGAATAGCACCTCGGCTATCAAGCAAAAGATCAGTGCATTTCGAGCAAGTAAAGAGTTTGCCACACTTTGAGGACCCGAAAAAAGATCATACAGCAAATCCAAGGAGAACACTACTGCATCCTGGCCGGCAGCTGCAGGCCGAACAAGATAAGGGATCCCGAACCAGTTGTGCGGTGTGACAGTCTTCGGCAATGTCTTCGGCGAGAAATACTGAGCATAATCCCAAGGAAGGCCGGTCAAGTGCGCAAGCTCCTCCAAAGAGGGTCCCATCTCCAGGTCATTGAACGCAAACAAGTTCAGCGAAGGGACCCAGTCAATCAGTGCAGCTCCGAGCATCCTCCAGTCAATGTCCACTCTCGCCATATGGATCAGGCCGCCAAAACCATACGACTCCAAGTCTCGAAACTCAAATGCTGACAAGCTGTCAAGCCAAGCAAGCAGTCGTGGCGAGCAAGAAGGACGAGGAAGCAACTGACAAGTCCTCACAGGGATCCCCTCCAGAACAAAGGGCCCAGGAATCAATGACAGCTCATCAAGGATCGGAAGGTCAACGGGCGAAGGAGAAGGAAAAGCTGGAACCTCTGCAGACTCAACAGCCCCTGACCTGTCCCTAGTAACGGCTATGTCTGATATAGTCGCATCACTGTCTGAAGCTGTCACGACCGCAGCCGCATGGGAAGACTCGCCCACCTCATGAACAGAGTGCGCAAAGGACTGACGATCAGGAGAAGGACGGTACTCTCCACTAAAAGGGCTATCAGCAAAGATCACACCACACATCGTGGCATCCTGACCAATCTGACTGTCAAAGAATACATCTGAACCATCAAGAAGGGTCCCAGCTACCCCGATCGAAGAATCAACGGTCAGATTTGGACCTGCGACCCTCTCCAACATAAAATCACGAATCCTGTCATCATCCTGTCCAATCAAAGGGACCATCGAGGCATCTACACCGTCCATCATCAGGGGAACATCATCAATGATCACATCAAGTCCACCCAAACAAGTATACCGCACATCTCGGCCATCATCAAGAGCATCCAAACCGACAAAGGTATCATTTGAACCATCCAAACCATCCAGACATGAGATCAGCCCATCTATGTCCATCATACCCCCATCACCACCATCGATCACATCATCCAGGTGGCCCAAACTCAAAGGATGCATAGCCTCACCTATGTCCCATCTCCCCATCTCATCCATACCATTCATCTCTCTCATAATCAATGGCCCATTCAAGTATGAAATTCCAGCCATCCCATCATTAATGAAGTCATTAAAAGCTCCACCAAACCCCTCATCAATGCCCCCGTTCAATGCTCCATCTCCACCATCCATTAAAGAAATCCCTCCATCATTAAAGCCTTCAACACTTTTCGAAGTGTGGCACCCACCATGGACAGCCCCCACAACCCCTAAATCTCCACCATCCATTGCCCAAGAAAGGACAAAGCAAGATGAGGACAAGATGAGAAGAAAAGACAGAGGAAAAAAGATTCATGGCTGAAATCGAATGGTCCAGTACAGAGAATGTGGAGACAGGAGCAGTGGACAGAAGAGAATGTCCGAACCAGACCCGGCCCAGGCCGCATAAGAGGCAAGTCCTCGGCGGCCTGTTGCGGGCCTCCCGTACGGACGCACTCCCTCTCTCTCCGCGAGATTGGCTCCATGGTTCTTGGTAGGTGAGGCTGACAGTCCACATCAGCAGATGGCACCCTGAGGGCCGCCCAAGGCTCAGATCCATTCTAGATTTCGTTTGAGGTTGATCAGAATCACTTGGAAGATGCCCCACCTATCCAATCAGGAAGTCATGCGGCCAACATGGGCCTGATCAAGTCAAAGAGAAGGAAAATCGATCAAGAGAGGCCCACAAGCAATCTAAGCCGTTCAAAGACTAGATCATCATGATCTAAACCATAGAAAAACTTGCATGAGTCATGAAATAGCAAGATCAAAGGCTTAATCATCAAGAAAGAAGGCCAGAATCCAAGATCTGATCATCAAGTGGGCCCACAAGGCCTAATCAAGTGATCTGAGCTGTTCAAGTCATCATCCCCACCATAAGAAGCCTTCTTAGCCTCACAAAACATCAAGAAAAGGTGCTCCAAAGTAACGTTGAAGTCTCAAGCGGGCCCACAGGGCCAACTCAAGCAATCTGAGCTGTTCAAGTCATCATCCATGCAGTTAAGAAGTCTCATCTTCCACAAGACATTAAGAAATGAATCAAAAGTCAAAGCATCCAGACATCATCAAGGAATTCGAGACAAGTCAAAGGTTGTATATTCATTCAGGAGATTTTTTGATACAGAAAAGGATAAAAGCAAAAGGAAGAAGGTCATACATCAAGTAAGCTGAATACAAAACCAGGCTACAAGTCGCCAATATAGTCGTCGTCATCCCTCCTTTCGTCCCGCTCTCGACGATAAAGATCCATCATTAGCTGTCACTGATCCTCCAGCGTACCTGCGACGGCCCTCGGGAACATAAAGCGAAGGAAGCAGAGGCCCCTGGCCGTACAACAAGTACCACTCGTCATAGTCTCGATCCGGGATCGTGAAACGAAACCCGGGCTGGCCCACAAGAACATCAGCTCTCTCATCAGCTGGGATCTGAGCAGCTGAAGGAGGTGCAGAACAAGGGACCCGAGCCACCCCAGTAACCTGCCGAAGCAACCTCTCACCCAAGTACCACTGAAATGATTCAGCGTCAGAAAGCATGATACGGAGGCATGAAGCATCATATGCCTCCACTCGCTGAGGGGTGTAATAGAGAGGGAAGTTGGCATATGGCATCCGAGCGAGCTACAGCAAATGAGGTCACCACAATCAGTTACAGTGCAGCACGAGGGATAAAGAAAGCAAGATACTTACGTCTTCAGCGGTCAATCCATCTATGTCGGCACGCCAGTTGTCCCCAGAGACCCGAGAGTTCCGCTGACGGTTTTGTTGATGCCAGTACATGTGACGATATAAAGGCGGCTCAATGTCATCCCGTATCCTCGGAGCAAGGTGGGCAAAAGCACACCTAACGATCAGAGAAAGAAAGAAGGCAAATGTCTTCAGGAAAGGTGAAAGAAGAAGTACCTCAACGACAGGCCAGAAACCTGTGTAGGACCGGCTATGCCGACAGGTCTTATCCAGACCTTGGAAGATATGGGTCAAGATAGCCCCGTTCCAATTGTATGGATGATGGAGATCCTCAACCAAACGAAGAAATTTAGGATCAACTCTCTCATTCGCGTGGCAGAGAAGGAAGGAACCGAAGGCATAAGTGATCATGGCCCGTGCTTTATGGAGGGCCTCTAACTCGGTAGTAGGGGTGACAGCGGCAAAGGTGTTGTAGAACCATCGCATTTTTACTTGATGGCCCTGAAATTCGTCCTCGGGTGGGACGTCACCAACAAGCCGTAGCCAGTCAGCGGAAGTGATAGGAGCAAGAGGGCCAACCTGGGGAACAACTGCCCCATGAAATGGAAAGCCGATTTGCATATAGATATCCAGGGGAGTTATTCCCTACTCGCCACAAGGGAGCTGAAAGGTGTGGGTCTCATCCCGCCACCTTTCGCAAAGAGCTGCGAGCATCATACGGTTGGCACTGTTGTTATGGAAGCGTAGGGTAAGGAGGCCAGTAAAAGGAGTGTCAGCCAGAACTCGTTCAAGCAAAGGCTGTGGATGTTTCACCCAGGTATCCCAGTGATCCCCGGTACCCCGACCCTTGATAGCGGGAAGAGGTTGGTGCTCCATAGCCAAAGAACACATATGGGCCCCATGACGGATAATGAAGGCTGGATCATCTTCATCAATCACCCGACGTCCGCCGGTACCGTCCGCCATTGAATCCTACAAGCTCGGCAAGGTAAGTCCCTATCCTTTACCCGTTAAAATCCAAATTGTCATCCAAGAAACCCATGGGATTGGACTCACATTCAAATGCAAGATCCAAAGTCCAACTCCATGTGTTGCTTAGGATAAGTGTTGGCCCCATTGAAGAAGGCAAGGCCCACCTTGAAGAAGGTTGCATGTCATGACTTAGGCCAGGAAAGTCCATCATCCAAGGACACACTTTGGGCAACAAATGCACTCAAGTGCCATGAGATCAACAAGGGATAAGAATCCTACTTCACATGAGAAGCCCCTCTTCAAAGTCCATATGTGGCCAAGGGTTGATCTACTTTTCATACTAAGGCCATGATCCTCATTTAAGATGTTCCCATCTTTTTTTTCACATAATGTACATGGACAAGTGGGGGATAGAAAGAAATGGGCCCCTAAGAGCAACTCAAATGTCCCACCTCAATGGATTGAAAGGTACACATAGCCCATTTGATGAACATGAGGACCCATTCATGGGTTAACCATGGGCAACCCTATGTGCACCATCTTGATAAATGTCTCAACCATGAGAACACAACATGGCGGTCTACCCACAAACATATGAATCAAAGGAGCCAATGTTAAAAACTTGATGCACATAGCCCACATGAAGAATCAAAGTTGGAAATGTCCATGCAAGGACAAGTTTGGGCAACTTATGTGCACCAATTTCTTTACAAAACAAGGGGACCATCTGAGCACAAGAGGGCATGACTTGATGAGTCACCCCAATGTTGAACCTCCAATTTATACATTGCATTGGCCATTACACAACAAGGTTTGCATGATTTTCATGGTTTAAAGGCCACCTAACACATGTTTTTGTGATTATAGGGATGAGAGCGGACTTCATTCAAATACGAGACTAAAGAATGCATTTGAAGCTATTGCATGAAGTCCTAAGATGACCAAAGAAAGAAGAAGAAAGAGAACCAAAGAAAGAAGAAAGAAGAGAAGAAAAAGAAAGAAAGAAGAACAATTTGAAGAGGGCTGACCGGTCACGACCGGTCAGCCACGGTTGCTGATCACATAGAAGAAAAGGCCGACCGGTCAAGACCGGTCGGCCATGCATACTGGAAACTGGACAGAGGAGCCCGACCGGTCTTGACCGGTCGGCTGTATATGCTGGATGGATGGACAACTTGGTCCGACCGGTCATGACCGGTCGGCCACACTTGCTGATGAATGGACAGTCCACTCCGACCGGTCATGACAGGTCGGCGGTGCTCTCTGAAAGGTGTAAAACATCAGTCCGATCGGTCGTGACCGGTCGGCTCTGCGTAAGATCAGTCCTTTCTAAATCAGGACTCCGAAAAACACTGCGCAATGCGTAGCCTTTCGCAGAATTCGACGCAAGGGAGATTGTTTGCTATAAAAGGACACCTAGGGGCTCTTCCTAGGTTATCAGAGAGGCTAAGGAACGTGAGTTTGGAGAGTGAAGGCGATTGTGGAGCGGCTGCAACTCTCCTATTCGGGTTTTTCTATTTTTATGCTTTATTTCAGAGTTTTTAGTTGTAGCATGACTATGCTCGGCTAAAACCTCTCAGCTAAGGCTGAGAGGTGAAGCTTGTAGCTAATTCTATGTTGGGTTCAGTTTAATTCAAGTAATTTACATTCAAGTTTGGATTTTTGCATAGTTTAGTTCCAAATAATGGTAGTTTGAGATTTTTTATCTGAGTTTATGTGCTCCGGACATGAATTCCTTTTAATTCTCTGAGATTATCATGTTTGTTTATCTAAATTCGGATTATAGTAATCCTTGAGCAGGCCATAGTCCAGAGGCATGGCTGTTACTCCGCAGGCTATAGTTTTGAGTTTTGTATTGATTGAATGGAACTAGAACTTGGAAGTTCAACTTGAATGTGATGGAATGTGTGTGAATGCTTTATTTTCCAACTAGATGAGAGATAGGACTTCGATTCTAGTTGCGTTTTCTACTTGGATTGACTGAATTGACATAGGATTGCTACAAGTGGATCCTTGAAAGCCTTAGTACTTATTATCTCTGATTTTCCATTAAGTTCCTGTTTTAAGTAAACATTCAATTAAATCTGATTTCTTTTAAAAACTGAGTTGCTGGAGTGATTTGGTAGCTTTTACTATTTCCCTGTGGATCGACCTCGGTCTTACTAAGTTTTATTACTACATCGCAGCCTTACACTTGAGGCGAGCGAACACCCAACCATCATGGGAATGGCTAAGAATGGTATACATAGCCCACTTGAAAATCAAAATCCCAAAATGCCCCAAAGCATGGGTCAAAATTGGGCAACTTATGGGTATCATTCTTTTCCACATATTGAAAGAAAAATCACTCATCTTTGAGAATGATGGTGGAAGAGTCACCAAGCACCCCAAGAAAAGGTCAAGGAACAATGGTTACATGGATAACCCACTTAAAGAAGAGTTGAGGATGGGACATTAAAGAAAGCTTTTAAGATCCATTTTCCCACCACATGAAAAAACCACTTGAACTTAGTGAGATTGTTGAAACAACTCACTCATGGGACTTGTAGATGATCAAGTAACTCAAGTCCTCCATCCATCAAAAGAAAAAGCATGAAAGGAAAAATCCTACATGAACAAAGTGTAGTGGTGCACACATGGTCCAAAGAAATCCAAGTTTCAATGAAGGCCCAAAAGCCCATCCATATGGAAAAATTCTAAGGAACCCACCACACTTTATGTACAAGGATGTACATTATAATCAAGAAATGATGGAAGATTTAGGCCACTTGACCATAAAGGCCCAACTAAGAAATCTAGCCCACTTGAGATCCAAGTGAAGAATGGGCTAGTCACCTTTGTCCATACACATTTGAAGAAAGATGGGGCCACCCAAAGTGAGCCCTATGAGCCCAAAACTTGAGGTGGGCCCTTGTAACAACCCGAGATTTTCGACTCTCTTGTATAATACGACGGCCGAATTTCCAAGTAATTTATGGAATAACTAATTTGCCAAATAATAAAATATAGCATTCAAGCACAATGGCGGAAACAATTATCATCTTATTCTATCAAACTTACTACGTCATCATCAATGTTTAAATAAGGGAACCAACCAATGTCCATACTGATTAATTAAAATACAAAACCATGTCTTCTCTTGAAGACTTATTACAATTCCATAAATGTATCAACTACTCAAAAGAAATATTTAATAAATGAAAACATCAACTAAGTTTCTCTAGCATCGTCATCCGCCATGTGATTGTACGAACATCGAACTCTTTTCCTTGAAAATCGAGTTCATTACCTGGATCTTCACCCTGCATCATCTAAATTATGTTTGGGATAGCGTTAAACGCTATCATAGTGGGGAATATTCCCTCCAAGACTATCAAGAATAACAATGTATAAAACTCAGAGTAACGCAACACAATAATATCTTTATTCAAACAAAACAATCAAGTAAAAATCTTTGTTAATGCGATGCATGAAATGCATGCTCTGGCTAAGGCACCCTGGCTAGAATCACAATACATGAAGTGGGAGACTCCCTGTTACGACTTCACGCTAGCCATTAGTCACCAGAGGTTCCTGGGACGCACAAGCCCATAGTTTTGCCCGACCACATGAGAAATGGGACGCTCATAGCCCAAATCTACACGTGACAGTGTACGGGAGAAGTAGGACGCTCTAGATTATTCTCAAGTCCGTACACCCACATGGAGCCAAGTGAATGCATGACTTTAGTTTCACCTTTATTTAAGTGTTTTCGCATACAACCGATTTAAATAAAACTCAATGGTCACTATGGGGAGTCGCAAGCAACCCAGCATAGGCCGACAGCACGGGATTAGTGTCCATAGCACCAACCCTGGCTCATGAGAATTTGTATACCATTAGTGTCCACTCATTGTCCCGTTTTATGATTTCATCATGTTCCCAAAAGCCGATGTTGTACATCATGACCAAATTCATTAAAATACCCATGTAATGTAAATGGATCCAATCAAGCATCATATACATGTAAGGATCCATTGACAAACAAGCACTTCATTCTCTCAGTTAAGTCAAGAGATATTCTTCCATCATGGACACCTCTCATGGGTTCCATCTCTCTACATCGAATAATTTTACCAACTCAGGGACAAAGAGTATACAATAATGGGATGTCCATATGATGATCTTATACACATATTTCATATCACAATATGAAAACCAATGTTACTTGTAAAACACAGATTAAGGAAATAAGGGCATAGATTTCACAAAAATAAATAACACAAATACGCATGCTTCTTAGTCAAAAATCTAAATAATGAATCACATCATTATATAATGATATTCATTACAAATTCTACATTAAGCTTCATGTTATATGGATCAGCAATTCAAAACAAAACAACTTCACATGCCACAAAAGAAAATTATGATAATCATAATATTATTAATGAAAGGCTTGAAGGAAAATCCTTACCTTAGGATGGACTTAGAAGAAGAGGGTTGTAGAAGATCCTAGCCGCTGGAAAAATATGAGAAAGAACTCTCTTCTTCTTCTTCTTCTCTCTCTCTCTCTCTCTCTCTCTCTCTCTAGGGTATGGAGGCTAGGGTTAGGAGAAGGATTTGGAGGTGCGTAGTAGAAATATGGAGAGGGATGTGCACGCGAGGTCTTGTGTAACAACCTCTTGAGGTGGGTTTCTCAAATCTCAATATTCGGATGATCTATGATCAATTCCAATCTGTTCATCTTATCAAGCTCGAAGAGTAGAGTCAGAATACATAAATTTCTTGATGATCCACATTCTAGATTGGCCGATCCTTGAAAATGGCCTAACGGGTGCTAAAATGGGCTAGATCTCAATTAACGGTCTACGCTTGATGATCAGGGCCCAAATTTTGGAAAAATATGTAGTCATGATAGGCAAATAATTTTACAAAATTTAGTAGTTGATTAATGGTGAGAAATGCCTAGATCTGAAATTTTAATTTTTGGCGGAAAAGGAAGGTGCTGGCTTTGTGGTTCAACGGTGTAGGATTATAGATTGGGGTCCAAATTTTGTGTAAAGTCGTAGTCATATGAGTATAATAAGTGGTCCAAATTTGAGGAGCGATTGATGGTGAGAAGTGGGTAAATTGAAAGGTTCATATTTAAAAAGAGTTGGTAACTCGTTAATTTATAGAACGGGATAACTTCATGCATAAGAAAGATGCTTATCAAGGTGGGGCACTCAAATCACACTATTGGTCCATGATAAAGACGATCCAAGTCACTCATATGAAGAGAAATATTCGACTACGACTAACCCTCTACTTTCCTCACTCGATGGACATGAAAATCAAGGGTTAAGGGGCTGATTTGACAATCAAACCACTTCTACTATGATTTAAGGGCTGAAATTTGATGTGTATGGTTAATATGTGCTCAAAAGCTTAAATCCAGAGTTTTACGTGAAAGTGATTGTCAGAAACTATAATACTTAAAAATGACATCTTAACTTAAGTTTAATTAATGGCATTTTCGTAATTATCTGAAAAGTGCGTGATTTTTTAAATCTGATCTTTCTACGATGTTTATGGGATCATTCTAAGCAACTTTTGTAAAGGGTCCCATATCGGATCTCCTATGGATGTCCCGCTATTCGCAAATCAACGGTAAATGTACGATAATTAATAAAAAATAAATTAAAAATGAATTTTCAAAAATTTTCAAATAAATCTCGAAAATCTGGGGCGTTACAGCCCTACCATTCCCATGGGCCCAAACCTTGGAAAGAAGATGGAAAAGAAAAGAAAGCTCCAAAGGAAATGACAAGAAAGAGAAAGCAAGAGGGAGCCCAAAAGCATTAGGCCCATCAATTGCACCAAGGGCCATGACTTCACTTTGAGTCCATTTAATACACATGAAAAGAGGCCCAACTTCCATAAAAAAAGATAGGATATTTTGCCATGCACACTTGATGGACATGGCAAAATTACCCTTTCCATACACATGAAGGGAGTGTGAAAGAAGAAAAGAAAGGATGAAATGGAAGCTTGCAATGTCCTTCTCCATGCACCACCTTTATAAGAGATGGGAAATCTAGAAAAGGCCAAAAACACTTGGGCCCACCTCACGCCTTTTGGAATAGCTACATGAAGAAAAGAAAAGAGTTATGAGAAGAGACAATGAAGAAGGAAAAAGACAAGAGAGAAAATGAGTGGTCCATACCTTTACCACTCACCAAAGAGGGACCACCTCGCTATCCTAAAGCTTCTCCAAGGCCCACCACTTGAAAGGAACAAAGAACCACCAAAAGAGAGAAAGAAACTTGGAGAAAGAGAGAGTATGAGAGAGAGAAGAGAGAGATTGCATGTTGAAGGGGGCAAGGGTGCCCCATGTTATATAGAAAAGGGGAGGGCACCCTTTTACCCAGCCCACCGAAAAAACCAGTGGGTAGGGATGGTCCGGGCGGCGCCCAGGGGGCCGTCCTACCCTCCCTCTAGTTGAAACGACCTCTCACCCCTTCTCCTTGGGAAGAACTCCTGCTTGGGAAGGGTGGTTGTAAGTGAATCTTGTACCTCTATGTAAGAATGAAGTGATGGAAGAGAAGAGTGAGAAAAAGAAAGGAATCTCACCAAAATCTCATCTTGTGAGAAATTGGGGAGAAATTGGCTTGATGATGTGAAAAAAACTCCATGGAATTTTCAAGAAAAAGGAAGAGAATTGACCTGGTCAAACAGTGATCTCAACCATCCAAAGCCATGACCTGATGATCTGAACCATTCTAAGAAGAATCCCCGGAATCTCCGCCCTTGATTACTGCTCGCTTGTAAAGTTTTGGTCCGAAGACCTTAAACTACGTCGGGATCAAGATCCCCAGGGATTTTTAATAAAAATGGGCATCGATCTCGACCATCAAAATTAAATCGATGACTCAGAACATTTTTCAAAAAAGAAAAAAGAAAAAAGAAAAAAGAAAAAATATATATATGTATTTCCAGCACTCGCTTGTAAAGTTTTGGTCCGAAGACCTTAAACTACGTCAGGATCAATATCCCGAGGGATTTTAATAAAAGCCAGCATCGATCCCAGCCGTTCAGGCCAAGATCTGATGACTTGGATCGTTTCGAAAAAAATAAAAAAAAATGTGTGTTACCCTATTTTTGTACAAAGTTTTGGTCCGAAGACCTTAAACTACGTCGGGATTAATATCTTGAGAGATTTTTAATAAAAACCAACGTCGATCTCAGCCGTTCGAGCCAAGATCTGATGACCTGAATCTTTTTCACAAACAGAATACATTTTCAGCTTGTACAAAGTTTTTTGGTCCGAAGACCTTAAACTACGTCGGGATCCAAATCCCGAGAGACTTTCAATAAAAGCCAGCATCGATCCCAGCCGTTCAGGCCAAGATCTGATGACTTGGATCATTTCGAAAAATCACAAAAAAAAAAAATGTATGTTCACCTTGTACAAAGTTTTGGTCCGAAGACCTTAAACTACGTCGGGATTAATATCCCGAGAGATTTTTAATAAAAACCAGCATCGATCTCAGCCGTTCGAGCCAAGATCTGATGACCTGGATCTTTTCAAAAAATCACAAAAAGAATACATTTTCAGTTTGTACAAAGTTTTTGGTCTGAAGACCTTAAACTACGTCCGAAGACCTTAAACTACGTCGGGATCAAGATCCCGAGAGACTTTTTAAATAAAAACCAGTAGCAGTTTGGATCGTTTGAATCAAGATCCGCTGACACCGGACATTTTCGAAAAAATAAAAAAATATATATGCATTTTCATGCCCCTCTTGTACAAAGTCGTCGGTCTGAAGACCTTAAACTACACTGGGATTAATTTCTCGGGGGACCTTTCTTGCTTTCAACCAAAAATCGGCATCGGCCTTGACCGTTCGGACCAAGGTTCGATAACCCGGATCACTTCAAAAAAACCAAAAATATTTTAAGCTTTCCATAAGAAAAAAAACCAGTATTAATCTCGATCATTCGGGTTGAAGGCTGGAACTTTTGCAAAAATAAAAAAAAGTCACCATCAATTTCAACTGCACAAATTCACCCCCAGCGGTCCGAAGACCTAAAACTACACTGGGATTAATTTCTCGGGGGCTTTCTTTCCTAACCTGTTCCGGACATGACTGACACTTGATCGTACGAGTGTCTGGAATCTTCTATACAGGTAAGGACTGAGACGGGCAGAACTCCACAACCCTGTTCGTGTTGAACGCACCGTGACAGACAACCTTGATTTGGAAGTCGCTGTTGAATCTGACGGATGTTTCCTGTTCCTAAAACTTATGAAGGGGATTAAGGCAGTTGGGAGGTGAAGCGCACCCTCATGGAATTGTGAGCAGCGTAAGGCCCCAAACTGGATTGAGAAAAGGGAAATGTGAGGATGTGTCCCATTTTGTGGCCGAAGGAGTCCGTCGGACGATACGTGGTCTATGTGCATTGCACATGAGGAGCAGGCAACTTTGTGGGTGTGTTGACTGAAAACCCTTAAAATCCCCTCATCCGAAGATGTAAAATTACTGCACTTAACTGTGTGAGATTCGTCTTGCTCGCTGATGTAAAATGGATCGGGTGCCTTACCAGCAGTAGAAGCTGGAAGTGGATGAAAATTCCATACCTTTTCCCTGCATTTCAGAAAAATCACAAAAATACCAAAACATTGCAAAATCACCCTTCAAAAATCACAAAAATATTTCCCTTGCTTCCAAATCAAATATTTTCAAAATCATAAAAAATATTTCCCTTGCTTTCAAGTCAAATATCTATAAAAACACAAAAATATTTCCTTTGTTTCCAATAACCGATCTCTATCCTGACTCAGGTAAAGATTCAGCCCACATATTTGTAAAAATCATAAAAAATTGTCATTATCCCCAGCACTACACTTCAGGAGTCTTGAACTCCGCTCACTTCACAATTTGGGATGACGGATCCGATCGCCCGCAAATTGGAATCTTGACCAAAACTGGCGACCAAGCACCGTCTCAATCACATTTATGCCTAGAAGAACATCTTAAAGTCGGATAACATCCTCGTACATTCTCATTAGCAAAGAAACAGCATCTCAGGACGATGGACCTGATCGATCACGGGTCGGGATCTTGACCAACCTGCTGTCCATACATCCGCATTGAAAAGAAAATCCCCAAGGGAGCACAACCCAACAAGCAATAAGCTTAAAATTCTGGCATCTCCAACAAAAGCAAAATCATCAAACTAAAAGAGAATGAGCCTCATCATGCATTCATCATGCATCTCCCTGCATCCCCATGCATCGCATCAATCATTATGTTTACCTGTTTTCAAAATAAAAGTCGATTAGCTAAAAGCCCCACAGGCATCCCTAGTGGAGGCGCATGCAAACCAGATTTCCATTTCAAAAAAAAATATTCCTACTTGCAAATAAAAACCCCACGGAGTATCACTCCCCAGAGTGGGTATCTTTTCAAAAATCCAAAAAAATATTTTCCCAATAGAGCACTCTGCCTCCAAAACACCGAGAGATCTTCCATATCTCTGGGTAGGAGCCGACGCAAAAATCAAATAAGATCCGATGTCTCGCGGTTTTCTCGGAGACCATCGGATCCAATGCACTCAGAGTACGGTCGAACTGAACTCTAGTATCAGTGCGGTCGTACCATATGCCAAGATACGAAAAGATGAAAGCCAAAAGGCTCGGTCAAAGAAACCATTTGAACAGGTGGAAACGATGAATTGTAATCCAAGTATTAAAATCAGCAGATTGGGTGGAAAGAGTTCACCCACACATACCTAGGCGTGGATGCCTGAAGTACCTTGACTGATTCCAAGTCGGCGTAGTAGAATCCCGTAAGACTATCTGACGCAGGGCGTCTAACCACTTTGACAGTCAAGCGAAACAAGTACTCCTGGAGTGATCCGGGAAAACATCAAACATCGCAATCAATCTCAAGGTCAGCAACCTCGTAAGACTACCGACGCAGAGGCTCTACTGTACCTTTCCAGTGTTAGTACCGATCGGGAATGGAAGGGTTGTGATTGGGTACCCAAGTTGCAGCGCATGTAGGGACAACGCAACATTTTTTCCAAACTCTTGCGGTATGTGCGAGTTATCAATTTCCAAATAATCATCTGACTCAGATACAAAGGACAACAAAGATTCCAGACCACAATCGAGGAAAGAATGAATTGCAAACCAAGCATCAAAACCAGCAGGTAAGGTGGAAAGAGTCCACACGCACATACCTAGTCGTGGATGCCTGAAGTACCTTGACTGATTCCAAGTCGGCGTAGTATAATCCCGTAAGACTATCTAACGCAGGGCGTCTAACCACTTTGACAGTCAAGCGAAACAAGTATTCCTGGAGTGATCCCGAAAAACATCGAACATACAGTCAATCACAGGGTCAGTAACCTCTTAAGACTAGCAACGCAGAGGCTCTGCTATACCTTTTCGATGTTAGTACCGATCGGGAATGGAAGGGTTGCGATTGGGTACCCAAGTTGCAGCGCATGCAGGGATAATCGCAACGTTTTCTCCAAACTCCCGCGGTATGTGCGAGTGATCGATTTCCAGACGATCAACTGGCACAGATGCAAAAGCAACCAAAGATTTCAGACCATGATCTATGCATGACCGGGTCAGAAGTGGGGTGTCCACTCACTTTGGCATTCGGTTGCACGCAACCTCTGCCAAAGAGGGGCATCTGTAGACACCCCACCTTCGGCTACACTGTTGGAAGAGACAGCTGAATGAATGGAGGACCATCCCCCCAAATCTCATGTCCAAACTCAGCCAAACTCACCCTTGTAAGCCCCAATCCATAGCCCAACTCAAGCCCGAACCCAGTCAACTCGCCCCTAAACATCAGCCTGAAAAACCCCCCATAAGAAAAACCAGTCAAAAAATCCTAAAAAAGTCAAACTCACCGAGTCAACCCACTGAGTCAACCCACTGAGTCAAATCACTGAGTCAACCCGCTGAGTCAAATCACCGAGTCAACCCGCCGAGTCAACCCACCGAGTCAAATCACCGAGTCGACTCACTGAGTCAACCCACCAAGTCAACCCACCGAGTCAAAACAGCAGCCCCGAGACATGACCGTACCACGCGCTGGAACCCGAGGTGCGTCCGTACGGGCGGCCCCCAGGGGGCCGCCCGAGATAAATTACGGGTTCTGCCATTGCCCGCTGCTATAAATACCCCTAGCCTCTTCTCATTTCAGAGAGCCATCCGATCCAATCCCCTTCAGTCCAGTCCGAGTCCCTCTCCAGTCTTTAGCCCATTCCTCCACCAAGGAGAGCCCGAGTGAGAAGAGCCTAAGCCCTGGTCCAGCCTAGCCTGACCACTTGTCCAAGTCTCCCAAGCCATCCAAGTCTTGATCCAACCACTCAAAGCCAATCCTTGCGACATCTCCGTCCATTTAGCTACTCTTTTACTAGCATCATCTCATTTACATCTAGCATAAGTGCAACATTTACTTTTCTTCCAACCCCTATGCTTCACTACAAGCACCTTGATTATTCAAGCATACTGCATACGTCTTACATTAAGCACCTGTCAGTTCGAGCGTATGCTCTGGGCTTACCTGTTAATGGAACCTGCCCATTAGAAACTCTTACTGTTCAGACCTGCATTCATGCTTCACTATAAAGCACTTTGATCATTCAAACACACTGCATACGTCTTACATTAAGCACCTGTCAGTTCGAGCGTATGCTCTGGGCTTGCCTGTTATTGGAAACTGCCCATCAGAAACTCTTACTGTTCAGACCCGCATTCATGCATCATGTCATCTATGAGAATGTACGAGGATTAAAACAAACTTTCAAGTATTAGTTCGATTCTGTGAAGTAGAGACCGTACTTCGGTACGGGCAATGTGTGGGGTGCTTAACCTCTTCCCACCCTGTAACCGTGATCCCTTGCCTCGAATCTCTGGCCGCAGATCAAAAGGAGTCATTTAGAGGAAGGAATCTTCGGATCCCCTTCTCTAACGTTTCTACGGGGTCTAGCCGACTGTAGATTCGAAGTAACTGGCTAGTGGCGACTCTGGTCTTATATAAACTCATCTAAACACATCTAGCTTAACACGACTACTTAAACAAAGCCCTTGAGAACGAGGCAAGCCAGTGGCACAAACGGCGATTCACGCACCCCTTCTGCTTTTTTCGAAAGGAAAGGGAGGACGTCGCGTGGGAGTGCGGAAGCGGCGTGGGTCCACACTATGGTATGGTCCACTTGAGATTTGGATCTGCTTCATTTTTGGGTTCATGCCCTAAAATGATCTAGCAAAACGGATGGTTAATATGGATGTAGAATACATACATCAAGGTGAGCCCCATGGTCAGGACCACACCTTGGGAGGATCCGCTCCTCATAACTTTGTGGCCCACCAAATGATGATAAAGCTTTATCATACTTATCCTCTTATGTGTGATGCATGAAATTGGAAAAGAGATGTGACATTTTTTGGCGTGTTTGGTTTTCCAACTTCCAGTGAAATTTAAAGTAAATAAGCATCATAATTTTTTCAAGGTGTTTAGTTAAGAGAATTATCTTGCAAGAAATGAGAGTCAAATACACATGTAAATAAAAAAATAAAAAAATGTAGTTAGTACATTTGTGGATACCAAATTTCCACTTATAATATAATTAATGCAGTCAAATATAAGTGATGTAAACTACAGAGTTGCAACAGGGGGTTCTGCGCCTTGCCTTGTTGGTAGACTCTGTGGAGTTTCAACAGGGGATCTTGGTTTCGAAACCCATCAGTGGTGAAAATCCACGCTGCTAACAGCACCACCGGGTGCGTTGCATGATTGACTAGGTGGGTGTGTTGCACGATTAACTGGGTGGATGCATTGCATGACTGTCCAAAAAGAAAAAAAAATGTAAGTGATGTAAACACAATTGCAGTGGTTAGTAATCATTACCTATTTTCAATCTGGCTAAAAATAAAATTTTAAAAATATTTATTATGAACTCATTTATAGTACTCCTAGAGTCCTTGCATCAGGACAGTTAAGGCCTGTTTGGTAAAACTTATTTTCAGTACTTACCACTAAAATGGGCTACTTTCAGTGGTTTTTCTGATTCAGATCGTTTGGTGAACCTAAAAAATTAAGTGCTTAATCTGAATTTTCACTGAAAAAATGAACATTTTTTCAAGCTTCTCTCCCTGGGCTTTATACTTAAAGTTGAATGCGGTAAGTGCTTTGTGTTAAAATCTTTTATTGCTATTGCCTAAAATATCCTTAAAATCTTTTATAAATAAAATCTTTTATAAATGGCAAGTTTACCCTCCTCCGAGTGATTATGTTTGCACATTAGAATGACTCCGACATTGAAGTTGCAAAGTTCTATGGGCCTCACTATGTATGTGTTATATCCACACCATCTGTCCATTGTTTTAGATCACTTTAAGGCTTGAGTAAAAAATTGAGGTAGATCCAAAGCTCAAGTGGACCACACCATAGAAAGCAGTGGAGACAACAATGCTCATCGTTGAAACTTTTGTAAGGCTCACCATGATATTTAATTTCCATCCAACTTGTTCATAAGATCTCAAAGACCTGAATGAAGGGAAAACATAAATATGGGCTTTATCTAGAACTTTTGTGGCCCACAAGAAGTTTTCAATGGTAGGTGTTCAATCCACACTATTTTCTATGATGTGGTCTACCTTAAATCTGCCTCATTTTTTGGCGCATGCCCTAAAATGATCTCAAAACATGGATGAACGGAATACATATAACAAATATATCATGATGGGGCACATAACTTTGCCACTCCAACAAACTTGGGTGTGGTGATCTAGGCCAAGCAATCCCAATCCACAAAAATTGGTGCTCAAAGAGAACAGATTTGTTATTACCTTGTAAGACTTTAGAGTGGGTGACTGTGGCCCACCTTAATGTATGTTCTATACATCCACACCGTCTATCAGTTTTTACAACTCATTTTAGGCCATTGCTCCACAAATGAAGCAGATCCAAATATCAAGTGGGCCACATTATAGGAAAAAGTGGTTATTGAACACCCACCATTAACAACGTCCTCGGGCTCACAGTAATGTTTATAATTTGCCATCCACCTTGTGAATAAAGTTTCACATATCTGGACGAAGGGAAAACACAAATATCAACTTGATCCAAAACTACTGTGGTCCCGAAGAAGTTTTTAATGGTGGGCATTCAATTACCACTGTTTCATGTGGTGTGGACCACTTGAGATTTGGATCTGCCTCATTTTTGGATAGATGCCGAAAATGATCTGAAAAAAAATAGATGAAAGGTGTAGATATAACAAATATATCATGGTAGGGCCACAAAACTTTACTACACCAACACGGTACATGGAGGTGCAGTGTTCCGCAACTACAGAATGCATCCCATAGACCAGTGCTGAAGGGGAACGAATTAGGTGTTACTCTTGTAACAAGTTAGTGGGGTTGCCCTGACTGTGAGGCCCACCTTGATGTATGTTCTGTATATCTAGGCCATCCATTAGTTTTGAAATCTCATTTTGGGCCATGGTCCAGAAAAATGAAGTAGATTCAAATCTCAAGTGGACCACATCACAAGACACAATGGTCAATGAACACCTAGCATTAAAAAGCTTCCTAAGGCCCACTGTAATGTTTATTTTCCATTTAACTCATCAATAAGGTCACAAAGGCCTGGACGAAGGGAAAAGGAAAATATCAGCTTGATCCAAAACTTTTATGCCTCCTGGAAGTTTTTGATGGTGAGCATTTAATTACCATTATTTCTTGTGGCGTGGTCCAATTGATATTTGGATCTGCCTCATTTTTTTATTCATGCCCTAAAATAAGCTGGCAAATTGGTGGGACAGCGTGGATTTCACACATACATCAAGGTAATTTTTTTAGCATGCTCGGAATGAAATGTTTAACTTGCACTCAACATCGAATGTTGATGGTTGCTTATAGTGTGTCCTGTAAACATTATATGTAGGCCATTTGATTAAATAGTCTTCAACTTGGGAAAATATTGGTAGCATGCTACATGCATTGTGGGCCCTACCTATGAGATCAACTACTAGAATGGTCCCTATATATTCAAAGTATTGTCCCTCGGGGGCCTATATTGAGTGACATTCTCTTGCCAGAATGCACCTTAGAAAAATAATAAAAAGACCAATGGATTGAGCATAGATATGCCAAGATTGAGCATGGGTATGCCAAATTTGGTGGCATGGCGATAGCAAGTTTCGTATCATACTCTATAAAAGATATTAAGTCAGACAACATGGGCAAATATGACAATTTGTCAATTTTCATACATTTGTAGATTGTATTTACCAAACATATTTTTGTAAAAAAAGTGTTTATTTTTAGATATCAGGACTTTTTTAGACAAATTACCAAATAGATTTTTCAGCACTTATAAACACTAAAATTCAGTACTTTAAGATTTCAGAACTTAATTTAATTTTCAGCCTTATTTTATTTTTCAGTTTACCAAACGGCACCTTAATCAAATCCATTGATTTAGAATGCCCGTTAGGTTCATTACACATTTGATGTTCTACCATGCAAAGATCACACCCATCTACCCATTTGATCAATGGTCTTCAATATGGACAGTCTAGATTGCTTACACAAAAATAGGTGCAATTGACAATTTGATCTATCCATTTGTTACGGCACATCCAAGGTTATTTCTAATTTTAAACAATCACGTTTTCAGTGTTGGATAGAGCCTTCAATTTGGACATCAGGGGATTTTGGGCGACCGACCGCACCCACCCCCCCCCCCCCCCCCCCCCCCCCCCCCCCCCCCCCCCATTATAGAGATTGGTCTTTGGACGATTTCAGGCAGGTTTGAGCGAGCGAACATGGAGGCTCAGGCACTCGTTATTCTTCAAGATTATGGCAAAACTCTCTGAAGCTTTTTTGAGGTGTTCGGATGACCAAACCCCTGGGTGTCGGGCACTCGATAGTGTCAGTTGCTATTACGTAGTTTGTGCGATTTTGTGCGAATTGTTTCTATTTTCGATTATTGCTTTTAAAAGCGGGTGTAACCAGGTTGTAGGGGTAAGATAATACATTTCTAAACGTGATTAGTATTTGGAGAGAATTTTAGTGTGAGAGAGCTTGGATTTTCTCTTAGCTTTTTCTTTATTGGGTTGCTCATCTCTTGTAAACTTTTGTATTCATAGTGCAGATTGATCACTTTGTGTTGGGGTTTTTTCCCGCAAGAGTCTTTCTAAGTAAAAATTCAGATTGTTTGCATTGTGATTGCTCGTGAGCTATTGGTTTGTTTGTTTGATTCCCCTTTGTGTTTTCGCCATTTCCCAACAAGTGATTTCAGAGCAGACGTTGGGAGGTTGATAGAATCTGAGACGTGCATTAACTGGGATTCTCAACATTCAGGCAATTATAACCATCCCATCCATGGGTTCCGAAACCAATGGCTGAAGAGAAAATACCAAATTAAAGATGAATTGGATCATCTATACTAACTTATTGATGGGGTTTTCCTCCTCAGTATAGAGGAGAAGAGGTGCAGCCTGGGTGTGGTCGAGCGCCCGGACCAGGAATGGTTGGGCGACCAAAATTCACCCAGAAGGGCGTTTAATCGCTGAACTGTTTGCACAGCAGTCGGGCGCCTGACGGTCAGGTGATTGGGCGCCCGACCTGCTGGTCCGGGTACCCGAAATTCAAAATTTTTTTCTCTATACACGATGAACTGTTTTTGGTTTGGGCGGGTGCCCGACGGTCCACTGACCGGGCGCCCGACCTTGCGTGAACTACTTATATGCAGTTTCCTATTCAGGTTCTAATTCCTTCGGTTCTCTACTTAAGGGGTTCCAAATCGGGATTAGGGTATTCCATTAAGGTGTTTTCACATCCAAGGTGAGAGAGAGAGAAAAAGAGGAAGAGAGAAAGAGAAAAGAGAGAGAGGAAGCTTGTAGAAGGGAGAAACTGCTTAAAGAGGTGATCTTTGGTGCAATCGTCTCTAGTGTTTTGGGGGGCAAGATCTTAAGGTCTTTGTGCAACGCACCCAACAAGTGGTATCAGAGAGTTCATGTTGGTTGAACGGAGTGGGATCAGTTTTGAATTATGGAATGTGGCTCATCGAGGATGATCAGTCTCAATGGTTCTAACTGGACCATATGGAAGGCTAAGATGGAGGACTTGCTTTATTGCAAGGACTTGTATGCTCCAATCTTAAGCATATCAGCGAAAATAAAGGATTTTCCAAATGATGATTGGAAGAAGTTGGACCGGAAGGTGATGGGGTTTATTAGACAATGGTTGGATGATTTAATATTCCATCATGTGTCTAAGGAAACCTCAGCCGCTAGCCTATAGCAAAAATTTCAAGGGCTGTATGAGAGGAAGACAACCGGCAATAAGATTTTTCTCATAAGACGACTTGTGAATCTCAAGTTCAAATATGGTGGCTCTATGACTGAGCACATGAATGAGGTCAACAACATATTAAATCAACTCTTCGCTATGAAGATGGTCCTAGACAATGAACTATAAGCTTTGCTATTGCTTAGCTCATTGCCTGATAGTTGGGAAACATTGGTGGTGTCTCTGAGTAACTCCGCGCCAGACGGAAATGTGTCCATGGAACAAGTAACGAGTTATCTCTTCAATTAGGAGACAAGGATGAAGTCTCAGGGGTCTACTCAATAAGAAGCTCTTGTAACCCAAGATCGGGGGAGAGGAAAGAACAGAAAGGGCGGGAAGGCCCGAGATAAGTCAAGAGGCAAGTCGAGTGTCAGAAAAGATGTTGAATGCTGGAATTGTGTCAAGAAGGGCCACTACAAGTATGAATATCACAAGAAGAAGAGTGACAAGAAAGGTAAAAGAAAGGAGAAGGAAGATGAATCAGATTCCACTACGGCCGCCTCAGATGGCGACGTTGTGGTTATTCTTTTGGCAGATCATTATGTTTGTTTCACGGCTACGAGTCAAGATACCGACTGTGTGATAGACTCGGGAACCTCATTTCATGTGACTCCACGCAGAGATTTCTTCACAAGATACAAGTCAGGTGACTTTGGGACAGTGAAGATGAGAAATTTTGGCGTATCGAAGATCATAGGGGTTAGTGATATTTGTGTGAAGACCGATGTGGTTTGCACATTGGTTCTCAGGGATGTGAGGCACATTCCAGACCTTCACCTCAACTTGATGTCAACGGGAAGGTTAGATGATGATGGCTATGAAAGCCGATTTGTTGGTGGGTGCTGGAAGCTCATCAAGGGTTCGTTGATCACAGCCAGAGGAAAGAAGTTTTGCACCCTTTATAAGGCAAGTGTCAGTGTGTGCGAGGGTGGGTTGAACACAGTGAAAGATTCAGCTACTAACATGTGGCACAGGCGTCTCGGCCACATGAGTGAAAAAGGGCTTTAGCTACTAGCAAAGAAGCGGCTTCTTCCAGATTTGACAGGTATACATCTCAAAACCTGTATTAACTATTTATCAGGGAAATAACATAGAGTTTCATTTGTTAAAACTGTTTCTCATGTTAATAAAGTACATACATTAGATTTAGTTTATTCTGATGTTTGTGGTCCTATAAGGACAAAAACCTTGGGTCGGGCATTGTATTTTGTCACTTTTATAGATGATGCATCTAGGAGGGTTTGGGTTTATACCTTGAAATTCAAGGACGAGGTCTTTGGTGTGTTTAAAATGTTTCATGCTATGGTCGAGAGAGAAACAGGTAGATCGTTGAAGTGCATCCGTTACTGACAATGGTGGTGAATACATTGGTGACTTCCATGAGGATTGTAAGTCATTGGGTATACGGCATAAACAGACGGTTCTTAAGACCCCAGCATAATGGTGTGGATGAGCGAATGAATCACACCATTATAGAGAGAATCAGATGCATGTTATCCCATGCAAAGTTGCCCAAGATGTTCTAGGGAGAAGCAATGCACACGACAATGTATTTGATAAACAAGTCTCCATCAGCCCCGTTGAACGAAGAAGTACTTGAGAAGGTGTGGACTGGACGAGATCTGTCGTATAGTTATCTCAGGGTGTTTGGATGCAGGGCATCTGTTCACGTACCAAAGACGAGAGGTCTGAGCTCGATACGAAGATTAGGCAGTGTGTGTTCTTGGGGTACGGTGATGAAAAGTTTGGTTACAGATTGTGGGATCCGACTGAGAAGAAGCTCGTCTGGAGTAGAGATGTGGTTTTCTTTAACGATCAATGTATAGAAAACATTTGTAAGTCATAGAAGACCCAGCCTAGTTCAGGTGAGCTAGAGGACATGGATCCGGTTACTCCTCCTGTGGTGCCTGATGACGGGGGAGTACAACAAGGTGCAGAGGATGGGGGAGTCCCTATGGAAGATGGACCGAGGGAGCAGCCCCCACTTGATCCACCTGTTGAGCCATAGGTGAGGAGGACATTAAGGGACAAACATCCGTTCAAGAAGTACTCGCCGCATGAGTACATTATACTTAATGATGGGGGAGAGCCAGAAGATTATTCTGAGGCCCTAGCCGACGAGCATAAGGAGGAGTGGTTAAAAGTTATGTAAGAGGAGATGGAATCCTTGCATAAGAACCACACCTATGATATGGTGAAATTGCCTAAGGGCAAGAAAGCTCTAAGCAACAAGTGGGTGTTTAGAAAGAAAAATGAGCAGAAGAATTCACAAACAAGATTCAAGGCCAGGATAGTAGTGAAATAGTTTGGTCAGAGGAAATGCATAAACTTCGAGGAGATATTCTCACCAGTGGTGAAGATAACATCCATACGGGTGTTGCTTGGGTTGGCGACTAGCATGGATCTAGAGATAGAGCAGTTACATGTTAAAATTGCCTTTCTCCATGGTGACTTAGAAGAAGAGATTTACATGCACCAACCAGAGGGGTTCGAAATCAAAAGAAAATAGCATATGGTGTGTAGGCTTAGGAAGAGATTGTATGGGCTGAAACAAGCTCTGAAACAATGGGACAAGAAGTTCGACTCGTTCATGTTAAAGCATGAATATGATAGAATGGAGTCAAACCACTGTGTGTTCATGCGCAAGTTCTCATATGGTGATTTCTTAGTTTTGCTATTGTACGTTGATGACATACTCATCATGGGAAAAGACATCAAGAAGATTGACAGGCTGAAACAGGAGTTGGGCAAGTCGTTTGCGATAAAAGACTTGGGCCCGACAAAAAAGATCCTAGGAATAGAGATAACCCGTGATAAAAGCGGCAGGAAGCTTTGGCTGTCACAAGAGCGGTATATTGAGAAAGTCCTAGAGCGATTCAATATGAATGCAGTGAAGCCGATTAGTACTCCACTAGATGGTCACTTCAGATTGAGCGACAAATAGAGTCCTAAAATGAAGGCAGAAGTCGAAGAAATGCGGAAGATACCCTACTCGTCAGCGGTAGAAAGTTTAATGTATGCTAAGGTGTGTACGTGCCTAGACATAGTATATGCGGTTGGTGTTGTCAGCCGGTATCTTGTCAATCCTGGTAAAGAACATTGAGCAGCGGTGAAATAGATACTACGGTATCTGAGAGGCTTATCCAAGTTGAGCCTATGCTATGGTGATGGAAAACCTGTATTAGAAGGCTATACAGATGTAGATATGGCAGGTGTGGACCCTCGCCGTTCTGCGCTCCCACGACGTTCTCCCTTTCCTTTCGAAAAAAGAAGAGGGAGTGCGTGTGTGCGCGAATCGCCGTTTGTGCTACTGGCTTGCCTCATTCTCAAGGGCTTTGTTTGGTTGTCGAGTTAAGCTGGATGTGTTTAGATGAGTTTATATAAGACCAGAGTCGCCACTAGCCAGTTACTTCGAATCTACAGTCGGCTAGACCCCGTAGAAACGTTAGAGAAGGGGATCCGAAGATTTCTTCCTCTAAAATGACTCATTTTGATCTGCGGCTAGAGATTCAAGGTAAGGGATCATGGTTACAGGGTAGGAAGAGGTTAAGCACCCCACACACTACCCGTACCGAAGTACGGTCTCTACTTCACAGAATCGAACTAATACTTGAAAGTCTGTTTTAATCCTCATACATTCTCATAGATGACATGATGCATGAATGCGGGTCTGAACAGTAAGAGTTTCTGATGGGCAGGTTTCCATTAACAGGCAAGCCCAAAGCATACGCTCGAACTGACAGGTGCTTTATGCGAGATGCATGCTGTGTGTTTGAATGATCAAAGTGCTTATAGTGGTATGTACATGAATGCAGGTCTGAACAGTAAGAGTTTCTGATGGGCAGGTTTCCATTAACAGGCAAGCCCAGAGCATACGCTCGAACTGACAGGTGCTTTACGCGGGATGCATGTTGTGTGTTTGAATAATCAAAGTGCTTATAGTGAAGCAGGGGGGTTGGAAGAAAAGTAAATGTTACACTTATGCTAGATGCAAATGAGATGATGCTGGTAAAAAAGTAGCTGGATGGACGGAGGTGTCACAAGGTTTGCTTCGAGTGGCTGGATCAAGACTTGGATGGCTTGGGAGACTTGGACCAGGGTCAGGCTGGGCTGGACCAGGGCTAGACTCTCCTCACTCGGGCTCTCCTCGGTGGAGGAATGGGCTAAAGGGTGGAGAGATGGATTGCACTCGGGCTGGATGGCTTCGGAGGGATGTTAAAATGAGAAGGGGAGGGGGGTATTTATAGCAGCGGGCGGTGGCATTCTACATAAATAAGTTTGCTGCATAAATAAGTTTGGGCGGCACCGAGGGGGCCGCCCGTACGGACGTTCTCGGGATCCCGCGAACAGTACGGTCCTGCTTCGGGGCTGCTGCTTGGAACTCAGTGAGTTGACTCGGTGGGTTGACTCAGTGGGTTGACTCAGTGATTTGACTCGGTGGGTTGACTTAGTGATTCGACTCGGTGTTTTGACTCGGTGGTTTAACTTAGCGAGTTGACTCGGTGATTTGACTCAGCAGGTTGACTCAGTGAGTTTGACTTTTTTGGGGTTTTTTGACTAGTTTTTCTTATGGGGGGTTTTGGGGCTGATGTTTAGGGGTGAGTTGACTGGGTCTAAGCTTGAATTGGGCTATGGATTGGAGCTTACAAGGGTGAATTTGGCTGAGTTTGGACATGGGATCTGGGGGTATGGTCCTCCATTCATTCAGCTACCTCCACCAACATTGTAGCCGAAGGTGGGTTGTCTACAGATGCCCCTCTTTGGCAGAGGTTGTGTGCAACCAAATGCCAAAGCGAGTGGACACCCCACTTCTGACCCGGTCATTCATAGATCATGGTCTGAAATCTTTGCTTGCCTTTGCATCTGTGCCAGTTGATCGTCTGGAAATTGAACACTCACACATACCGCGGGAGTTTGGAGAAAACGTTGCGATTGTCCCTGCAGTTTGCTGCAACCTGGGTACCCAATCGCAACCCTTCCATTCCCGATCGATACTAACACTTGAAAGGTACAGCAGAGCCTCTGCGTCGTAGTCTTACGAGGTTACTGACCCTGAGATTGATTGTGATGTTTGATGTTTTCCCAGATCACTTCAGGAGTACTTGTTTCGCTTGACTGTCAAAGTGGTTAGATGCCCTGCGTCATGTAGTCTTACGGGATTCTACTACGTCGACTTGGAATCAGTCAAGGTACTTCAAGCATCCACGCTTAGGTATGTGCGGGTGGACTCTTTCCACCCGATCTGCTGGTTTCGATGCTTGGTTTGCAATTCATTCTTTCCTTGATTGTGGTTTGGAATCTTTGTTGTCCCTTGTATCTGAGTCAGTTGATTGTTTGGAGATTGATAACTCGCACATATCGCGGGAGTTTGGAGAAAATGTTGTGATTGTCCCTATAGTTTGTTGCAACCTGGGTACCCAATCGCAACCCTTCCATTCCCGATCGGTACTAACATCGGAAAGGTACAACAGAGCCTCTGCATCGTAGTCTTACGAGGTTACTGACCCTGAGATTGATTGTGATGTTTGATGTTTTCCTGGATCACTCCAGGAGTACTTGTTTCGCTTGACTGTCAAAGTGGTTAGATGCCCTGCGTCGTGTAGTCTTACGGGATTCTACTACGCCGACTTGGAATCAGTCAAGGTACTTTAGGCATCCACGCCTAGGTATGTGCGGTTGAACTCTTCTACCCAATCTGCTGATTTTGATACTTGGGTTACAATTCATCGTTTTCACCTGTTCAAATGGTTTCTTTGACCGAGCCTTTTGGCTTTCATCTTTTCGTATCTTGGCATATGGTACGATCGCACTGACACTGGAGTTGAGTTCGACCGTACTCTGAGTGCATTGGATCCGATGGTCTCCGGGGAAACCGCGAGACATTGGATCTTATTTGATTTTTGCGTCGGCTCCTACCTAGAGATATGGAAGATCTCTCGGTGTTTTGGAGACCAAACGCTCTACTGGGAAAATATTTTTGAATTTTTTTGAAAAGATACCCACTCTGGGGAGTGATACTCCGTGGGGTTTTTATTTGCAAATAGGAGAATAATATTTTTTTGGATTTTTGAAAAGGAAATCTGGTTTGCACGTGCCTCCACTAGGGATGCCTGTGGGGCCTTTGGCTAACCGACTTTTATTTTGAAAGCAGGTAAATATGATGATTTGATGCGATGCATGTAGATGCATGGAGATGCATATTTGATGATGGATGCGTGGTTTGGCTCATTCTCTTTCAATTCGATGATTTTGATTTTGCTGGAGATGCAGAGAATTTTGAGCTTATTGCTTGCAGGGTTGTGCTCCCCTGGGAATTTCTTTTCAACGCGGATGTTTGGTTAGCGGGTTGGTCAAGATCCCGACCCGCGGTCGATCAGGTCCATCGTCCCAAGATGCTATTTCTTTGCTAATGAAAATGGATGGAGGATATTATCAGACTTCAAGATGTTCTTCTGTGAATGGATGCGATTGGGAAGGTGCCCGGTCTCCAGTTTTGGTCAAGATAACAATTTTGTGGGCGATCGGATCCGTCATCCCAAACTGTAAAATGAGTGAGCAGAGTTCGGGACTACTGAATTGCAGTGCTGGGGATTGTGACAATTTTTTTGATTTTTGCAAATATTTGGTCTGAATCTTTACCTGAGTAGTCAGGATGGAGATTGGTTATTGGAAACAAAGGAAATATTTTTATGATTATGCAGATATTTGATTCGAAAGCAAGGGAAATATTTTTTTTGTGATTTTGAAGATATTTGATTTGAAAGTAAGAGAAATGTTTTTTGTGATTTTGAAGATATTTGATTTGAAAGCAAGGAAAATGTTTTTTTTTAATTTTTGAAAGGTGATTTTGCAATGTTTTGGTATTTTGTGATTTTTCTGAGATGCAGGGAAAATGTATGGGATTTTCATCCACTTCCAGCTTCTACTGCTGGTAAGGCACCCGATCCATTTTATGTCAGCGAGCAAGACGAATCTCACACAGTTAAGTGCCGTAGTTTTACATCTCCGGATGAGGAGATTTTGAGGGTTTTCAGTCAACATACCCACAAAGTTTCCTGTTCCTCATGTGCAATGCACATAGAGTACCACGTATCGTCCGACGAACTCCTTCGGCCACAAAATGAGCCACATCCTCACATTTCCCTTTGTCAATCCAGTTTGGGGCCTTATGCTGCTCACAATTCCGTGAGGGTGCGCTCCACCTCCCAACTACCTTAATCCCCTTCATGAGTTTTAGGAACAGGAAACATCCGTCAGATTCAACAGCGACTTCCAAATTAAGGTTGTCTATCACGGTGCGTTCAACACGAATAGGATCGCGGGGTTCTGCCTGCCTTAGTCCTTACCTATTTTAGGAGACTCCGGACACCCGTACGATCAAGTGTCAGCCATGTCTGGAACAGGTTAGGAAAGAAAGCCCCCGAGAAATTAATCCCAGTGTAGTTTTAGGACTTCGGACCGCTGGGGGTGAATTTGTGTAGTTGAAATTGATGGTGAATTTTTTTTGTTTTTTTTTTTGAAAAGGTTCCAAACCTCAACTCAAGTGATTGAGATTGATACTGGTTTTTATGGAAGGCTTAAAATCTTTTTGGTATTTTTGAAATGATCCGGGTTATCGAACCTTGGTCCGAGCGGTCGAGGCCGATGCCGGTTTTTGGTTGAGAGCAAGAAAGGTCCCCCGAGAAATTAATCCCAGTGTAGTTTAAGGTCTTCGGACCGAAGATATGTACAGAACAGGGCAAACACATTTTTTTGATTTTTTTGATTTTTCGAAATGATCTAGGTCATCAGATCTTGGCCCGAACGGCCGGGATCGATGCTGATTTTTTTTTATTAAAAGTCTCTCGAGATATTGATCCCGACATAGTTTTAGGTCTTCGGACCAAAAACTTTGTACAAGAGGGGCATGAAAATGCATATATTTTTTATTTTTATAAAATGTCCGGTGAACGATCAAGACCGCTACCGATTTTTATTGAAAAAGTCCCTCGGGATCTTGATCCCGACGTAGTTTAAGGTCTTCGGACCAAAACTGTACAAGAGAGTGCTGGAAATGCATATATGTATTTTTATGATTTTTGAAAAATGTTCGATGTCGTCGGATCTTGATTCGAACGATCCAGACTGCTACCGGTTTTTATTGAAAAAGTCCCTCGGGATTTTGATCCCGACGTAGTTTAAGGTCTTCGGACCAAAACTGTGTGCAAGCAAGCAGCAATCAAGGTTGGAGATTCCGGGGATTCTTCTTAGAATGGTTCAGATCATCAGGTCATGACTTTGGATGGTTGAGATCACTGTTTGACCAAGTCAAATTTTTCTTTTTCTTGAAAATTTCATGGAACTTTTTCCACATCATCAAGCCAATTTCTCCCCAATTTCTCACAAGATGAGATTTTGGTGGGATTCCTTACTTTTTCTCATCCTTCTCTTCCATCACTTTATTCTTACATGGAGGTACAAGATTCACTTGCAACCACCCTTCCCAAGGAGGAGTTCTTCCCAAGGAGAAAGGGTAAGGAGTCGTTTCAACTAGGTGGGAGGGAGGACGACCCCCTGTGTGCTGCCCGACCGTCTCTGCCCACTGGTCTTTCCAATGGGTCGGGTAAAGGGGTACCCTCCTCTTTTCTATATTACATGGGGCACCCTTGGCCCCTCCAACGTGCAATCTCTTTCTTCTCTCTCTCATACTCTCACTTTCTTCAAGTTTTTCTCTCTCTTTTGGTGGTTCTTTGCTCTTTTCAAGTGGTGGGCCTTAGTGAAGCTTTGGGACAGCAAGGTGGTCCCCCCTTTGGTGAGTGGTAAAGGTATGGACCACTCCCTTTTCTCTCTTGTCCTTTTCCTTCTTCATTGTCTCTTCTCATGATTCTTTTCTTTTCTTCATGTAGCTATTCCAAAGGAGTGAAGGTGGGCCCAAGTTTCTTTGGCCTTTTTCTAGATCTCCAATCTCTCCTCAAGGTGGTGCATGGAGAGGAATATTGCAAGCTTCCATTTCATCTTTTCTTTTCTTCTTTCACACTCCCTCCATGTGTATGTAAAGGGTAATTTTGCCATGTCCATCAAGTGTGCATGGCAAAATATCCTACCCTTTTTCATGGGAGTTGGGCCACTTTTTATATGTATCAAATGGGCTCAAAGTGAAGTCATGGCCCTTGGTGTATTTGATGGGCCCAACACTTCATTTTGGGCTCCCTCATGCTTTCTTGTCCTTGTCATTTTTCTTTGGAGCTTTCTTTTCTTTTCCATCTTCTTTCCAAGGTTTGGGCCCATGGGAATGGTAGGGCCCACCCCAAGTTTTGGGCTCATAGGGCTCACTTTGGGTGGCCCCATCTTTCTTCACATGTGTATGGACAAAGGTGACTAGCCCATTCTTCACTTGGATCTTCAAGTGGGCTAGATTTTCTAGTTGGGCTTTTATGGACAAGTAGCCCAAATCTTCCATCATTTCTTGATTATGATGTACATCCTTACGCACCAAGTGTGGTGGGTTCCTTAGAATTTTTCATATGGATGGGCTTTTGGGCCCTCATTGAAACTTGTGCACTTCTTTGAACCATGTGTGCACCACTACACTTTGTTCATGTAGGATTTTTTTTTTCTTTCATGCTTTTCCTTTTGGATGGATGGAGGACTTGAGTTACTTGATCATCTACAAGTCCCATGAGTGAGTTGTTTCAAAGATCTCACTAAGTTCAAATGGTTTTCTCATGTTGTGGGAAAATGAATCTCAAGAGCTTCCTTTAATACCACCATCCTCAATAGGATGACTCTTCTTCAAGTGAGTTATCCATGCAACCATTGTTCCTTGACCTTTTCTTGGGGTGCTTGGTGAGTCATCCACCATCATTCTCAAAGATGAGTGATATTTCTTTCAATTTGTGGGAAAGAATGATACCCATAAGTTGCCCAATTTTGACCCACGCTTTGGGTCATTTTGGATTTTGATTTTCAAGTGGGCTATGTATACCATTCTTAGCCATTTCCATGATGGTTGGGTGACTCATCAAGCCATGCTCTTTTGTGCTCAAATGGTCTCCCTTTTTGGTGAAGAAATTGGTGCACATAAGTTGCCCAAATTTGTCCTTGCATGGACACTTCCAACGTTGATTCTTCATGTGGGCTATGTGCATCAAATTTTTACCATTGGCCTCTTTGGTTCATATACTTGTGGGTAGACCACCATGTTGTATTCTCATGGTTAAAACATTCATCAAGATGGTGCACATGTTAGTGCACTTTTCCGTGGCATAGTAGTGCACCTTGTTTGTCAATCACTTACGTCAATGAGTCTAGTGTCGGTTGAGCCCAATGAAGACGAAGACCGAAGACTCAAGAAGGACCGGCTGCATCAAGGAAGAAGAATCAGGTAAAAGTGATGCCTTGGTGCCTTAACCTTGACCAAAACCCAACCCCTTACCTCTTTGATGACCTTGACCATCTTAGGAATACATTTTGTCATCATAGATTAGCCCTAGGTGTCCCAATTGATCACCCTAACCTTGGCCTAAATGGATAGGCTGAAGCATGAGGAGTTCAGCAAATTGAAGAGGAGAACCAGGCTGGTCCGACCGGTCAAGACCCGTCGGCTAGCTATGTCCAGCAGCTTTGCTGCATTTTCAATGGGCAGCCGACCGGTCAAGACCGGTCGGCCTTCTCAATCTCAAAGGCTTCAGCAGGGATTGTCGACCGGTCTTGACCGGTCGGCCTGGAGATCTCGAGCGTCCAGCAAGCTCTGCCGACCGGTCAAGACCGGTCGGCCTGTAGTCTTTAGGCTGTCCAGCAAGGGGGTCCGACCGGTCTTGACCGGTCGGCCTGTATATTGGAATCCATGCACTCCAGCAAAGGGATCTGACCAGTCAGGACCGGTCGGGACAGGTCGGCCAGAGCCGTTTTCTGCCCGTTTTATGACCGTTGGAGCTCTCCTTTCTTACATATAGAGCTCGGTTTTTGGGGCATAGATGAGGGACTTTTGAGGAGTGAAGCCACCATTGTAGGGACCATTTTGAGGCTCATTCCCAAGCTATGCTAGGCATCTTCCTTGTGCTTTAACACAAGATTAGAGCATTCCAAGCTCATGAAGAAGATGACCTTCATCCCCTCTTGATCTCTAGAGTTTGGAAGCTTCTTGATTGGCAAATCCTTGTCCAAAACTCTAAGATGAGATCGTTGTAGGAGAGAGACTCTAGGCAACCCATTCCCATTAGTTGTAGAGTTCTCAAACCTATCCTCCTAGCACCTTGGGCAACTCAAAGGCATCGCATGCAAGGTGTTTGATCGAGTGTGGCTGAGGCATTAGCGACACAACGGTGACACGATCGTGGGAGCAAGGGAAGCTGATTGAAGCACGGGAGAGCGGAGATCAAGCAACCCAATCCAGCGCTAAACAAGGGGATCATCCGACAAATAGGTTGTCTTATTTGAGAGTCCATTTAAGAGTTTGTTTGTCGAACTCGACCTAGGGACGTTAGCCGTTCCTTGGCTCGTCAGTCGGGCCTAAACTAAGTCTCCAAGGGGGAGCCTCCAACACGGGAGTAAACGTGCGTTAGGTTGAGAGTTAGCCCATGTCTAAAACTCCGGGTATGGTTGAGAGGTGAACCGATAAAACCTCCGTGTAAAGGTTGAGAGGTGAACCTCATTTAAAACCTCCAATAGTGAATGCCGGTGTGCTCAAAGGGGTTGAGTACTTGAACCGGGAGTGGAGTAGACAAGTAGTCGAACCACTATACATCCTTGTGTTTGTGATTGTTCTTGAGCACATTTATATCTTAGCATTGTTAGTTTAATTGCTTAATTATGAATGCTTGATAGGAATGTATGCTAGGCACTTTTTAGGCTCATCCTCACACAAGATGTACCTTCACTAGTTGTGTAGACTTGAGCTCATTGATCCACTCTCATAAGTCTACACAAGGTGCATAGGTTAGGAGATTGATTAGTTGAATCATTTATTTACCTATGCATGCTTAGACTAGTATTGTTTATTGCTTAACCTTTTGCTAGTCTTGTGATTGGACCCACCTAGGCTTGGAAGCCGAAGTGTTATTGCTTACTTAGCTTAATTTGTTGAATTGTGTAAGTAGGCGAAAAGAATTTCAAAGGTCCTAATCACACCACCCCCCCCCCCCCCCCCCCCCCCCCCCCCCCCCCCCCCCCCCCCCCCCTCTAGGTCCTTAGACATATCTCCGAGTACCTCTATAAGCGGTAAAACCGCAATTTCAGCACATAGGGTTGCCCATGGTTAACCCATGTATGGGTCCTCTTGTTCTTCAAATGGGCTATGTGTTCCTTTCAATCCATTGAGGTGGGGCATTTGAGTTGATCTTGGGGGCCCATTCCTTTCTATCCCCCACTTGTCCATGTGCATTATGTAAAAAAGATGGGAACATCTTAAATGAGGATCATGGCCTTAGTATGAAAAGTGAACCAAGCCTTGGTCACACATGGACTTTAAAAGGGGTTTTTCATGTGAACTTTGACTCTTATCCCTTTGACCTCATGATACTTAAGTGCATTTGTTGTCCACAATGTGTCCTTGGATGATGGACTTTCCTTACATAGGTCATGGCATGCATCCTTCTTCAAGGTGGGCCTTGCCTTCTTCAATGGGGCCAACACTTATCCTAGGTAACACATGGAGTTGGACTTTGGATCTTTGCATCTGGACCTGGGTCCAACCCATGGGTTTCCTGAATGACGATTTGGATCTTAACGGGTAAAGAATAGGGACTTACCTTGCCAAGCTTGTAAGATTCAATGGCGGACGGTACAAGAGGACGTCGGGTGATCGATGAGGATGATTCAGCCTTCATTATCCGCCGAGGGGCCCATATGTGTTCCTTGTCTATGGAGCACCAACCTCTTCCCTCCATCAAGGGTCGAGGTACCAGAGATCATTGGGATAGCTGGGTAAAACACCCACAGCCTTTGCTTGAACGAGTTCTGGTTGACACTCCTTTTGCTGGCCTCCTTACCTTGCGCTTCTATAACAACAATGCCAATCGCATGTTGTTTGTGGCTCTTTGCTAGAGGTGGCAGGATGAGACCCACACCTTTCAGCTCCCTTGTGGTGAGTGGGGAATCACTCCCCTGGATATATATATGCAAATCGGCTTTCCATTTCATGGGGCAATTGTTCCCCAGGTTGGCTCTCTTGCTCCCATCACTTCCACTGACTGGCTACGGCTTGTCTGTGACGTCCCACCTGAGGATGAATTCCAGGGCCATCAAGCAAAATTGCGATGGTTCTACAACACCTTTGCTACCATCACCCCCACTACCGAGCTAGAGGCCCTCCACAAAGCACGGGCCACGATTGCTTACGCCTTCGGGTCCTTCCTTTTCTGTCACGCGAACGAGAGGATTGATCCTAAATTTCTTCGTTTGGTTGAGGATCTTCATCATCCCTACAATTGGAACGGGGCTATCTTGACTTATGTTTTCCAGGGTTTGGATAAGACCTCTCAGAATAGCCGGTCCTTCACAGGTTTCTGGCCTGTCGTAGATGTATTCTTTTTAACCTTCCCTGCAGACATTTGCCTTCTTTCTTTCTTTGATCGTTATTTGTGCCCTTGCCCAAACTTACTTTTATGACCATTTTGCTCATCTCGCGCCGAGGATACGAGATGATGTTGAGCCATCTCTGTATCGCCACATCTACTGGCATCAACAAAATCGTCAGCGGAACTCTCGGGTTTCTAGGGACAACTGGCGTGCTGACATAGACGGATTGACCGTTGAAGATGTAAGTATCTTGCTTTTCTTATCCCTTGTGCTGCACTGTAACTGATTATGATGACCTCATTTGCTGTAGCTTGCTCTGATTCCCTACTCAAACTTCCCTCTCTACTACACTCCTCAGCGTGTGGAGGCATATGACTCTTCATGCCTCCGTATCATGCTTTCTGACGCTGAATCATTTCAGTGGTATCTGGGTGAGAGGCTGCTTCGACAGATTACTGGGGTGGCTCGTGTCCCTTGTTCCGCACCTCCTCCGGCTGCTCAGATCCCAGCTGATGAGATAGCTGATGCTCTTGTGGGCCAGGCCGGGTTTCGTTTCACGATCCCGGATCGCCACTATGACGAGTGGTACTTGCTGTATGGCCAGGGGCCTCTGCTTCCTCTGCTCTATGTTCCAGGGGGTCGTCACAGGTACGCTGGAGGATCAGTGACAGCTCCTTTGATGGATCTTCATCGTCGAGAGCAGGACGAGAGGAGGGATGATGACAACTATGTTGGTGACTTGTAGCTTGCTTTTGTATTCAGCTTACTTGATGTATGACCTTCTTCTTTTTGCTTTTACCCTCTTCTGTCTCAAAATCTCCTGAATGAATATACAACCTGTAACACCCCAACCTTGGATATCCGAATTCCATCAATTCGGGTATCGAGCTCGAGGTATTAGCTATCATATTGTGGTAAAATTTAAACCGTAACACATTCAACCACTAAAATAAAAGTTTAATCATCATCATAGCATATAACTAATTATTAATTATCTCAAAGTATCAAATAGCCCTAAGTCTTATGTCTGAACTAAATCACTCAAAACATAAATAACTTCATAGATATAAAGACTAAATTCTCTTATTTCCTTCTGGCTCCTCCACCAGTTATTCTGTCGAAGTCATCCTCATAGAGACGCCTCCACTATGTCTTTTCCTGGATGGTTTCCATATACAACATCGTGAGCTAGAAGCCCAATAAGTAATAATAATTTGTATGATTCAATACATATCATGTTTACCAAAATAATAATAAAATATGCCATCTATCATATAAGCAACTCCATACTCAGGAATCACCAGGGCCATGGCTGCGCACAGCTTTCGGCCTGCCAACACCCATTCAACGATAAGTAGTCTATTCTAGAGCTGACTATACTCCTTCTCCAGCCCTGAGCCGCAGCCTTGGGAGGAGGCCCTATTGGTACCAACTCGGGTTCCGGTTGGGAACTCTGCCCGAGAATTTAAGGGATTTTTATCCCCGAGTTGTCTGGTGTTCAACTTCAACATCACATTTCAGATAATGACATATATCAAATAAGCAGTTTGTATCATAAGATTCATGAATGCATAATGAATGCATGCTGGAAGTACCATCCTGGTGTAGTGTTACTTACTCAAAAGTTTTATTCTGCTTGAGCTCCTTGGATACAATCCTCTGTGACTAGTTGACGGGTTCTCGGTTTTCGTTCTCGTTGGGTTCCCTTTTAAATGTTATGCGAATAGGGTTACTTTCATACTTAATTTCATGATATAATCAATTATTATCCATTAATACACAATTATGACCGTTGATTTGACAATTAGATCATCAAGCTAACGATCCATACATTCGGTTTAGTCATATTTCACATTTACTTCATGATCTACCAATCTTAACCGTTCATTTTGACTTTATTTTCATATAGGCCCAAGATCCTTTCGATTCGACTGTTAAACTTTAATTAGAACTGTTCATTTAAGATATGGTTGGTTGGATCTAGGTTCCTATATACTTAATCTTTCATTTTGATCAATTCGCCCCTTGATGGACGGTTATGACTAGTTGAATTGCTAATCCAAGGGTTTAGACACATTTTCTATGATTTGGATGGAACTAATCATGATCTGATGATCAAGGTTAACATTAGATCACATTGGTTTCAAGATGGCCCACTTGCGACCTTAAGTGAATAATCGGGTCCATTCACTAATCAAATCTTACTCATATCTTAAGGATCATGGGTTTAGATCATGATTCAAGTGGGTCTAAGGTCAAGATCAACCTTTATAACAATTAGATGTTAAGATCCATCCGATCCGATGGTTCATTTCCTTATTTTTCAAAATTTTGGTCCAACGACCCTGGTTGATCCTTGATCAGATGATCTGATCTAGATCTGGGTCAGGTGGATCTTATTATCCTCAAATTCAATTCCTTAATTGGTTTACTAGACCCTTGATCAACGGTTGGATTGGACCTGATCATTGATTTAACAATCCATATCATCATTTTTATCTTTTATTTAAACTTTAGTGGTTTAAATCTAAATTAGATTAGGGATCTTGATTAATAAACGAAGATAAATATTTATAAGACTTTCGATAAAGATCTATACTTTGTTGAATAAGATCCATCGTTCATTCGAATAAATGTAGTGGGGCCCAGTTAAGGATGCCTTTAATGTTGGTGGGGCCCACCGCTATATTACTTGTCAACGATGGATCTTTCATCTAAAACTCATTTGTCATGTTTCTAATGACAAGATCTTAAGGTGGGGCCCACTTAAGATCCAATATCTAATACATGGGGCCCTACTAAATTGTATGATCGGATTAAGTTATACATCAATTCTTCCTTTAACATGGATTTTATATCTCGTTCTCAATCTAATTAAATAGATCAAGATCATATAGTGGGGCCCACCTTGAGTGATCGTGACCACTCACTGTAAGGTCCATCATATGAGATGATCATCGTGCATCTCATTCAAGTACAACATTAAATCTAAATTTAAGATTTCTCATCATTTATCATCCACACATCTTGATCTCATGGTGGGCCACCATCTAATGGCACAAGTAATGATATGAGGTCCGCCCCATGGGCAGGATCACGTGTATTAGAACAGATCCATTTTTTTAGTGTGCTTATTGATCATTCCTTCAATGCGGGGCCCACTACACTTGATCGAAGTATGATCTATGCCGTTGACCTAGATCCCTACCAAGTGATTTATCATGATCAAGTGATGCTTTAGATAATACAATGTTTGGTTATGCAAAATCTACCATTTGGTCATGGTGGATCTTAACAAATGATGAGAATTCCAATATATGAATAATAAAATCTATATTCTTTCACAATTTAATCTAAATTGGCGTATCTTTTGATAAAAGGAATTTAATGTATTCTAAACCATTAGATGTAGATCAAATTGGAAAAATACCTTTAAGGCGCACTTTGGATAAGATTGAGTGGCTCAGATCAAGTAGGGTCAAAACGGGGCCCACTTATCAACACCTCTTTCTCACTTTGTGTATATGTGTGCAATGACGGTAAGAAGTGGTGCACACCTCTTTTTAAAGGGTTTATTTTATGTAACGTGTGAGGTATTAAAGTAAGGTTATGAAAAGAGAAATTTAAGAAAAAGGTTACGAGAGAGGGATTTAAGAGAAAATCTTATTTAAGAGTGTAGCTTAGAGTACGTACTCATGCCACTCTCAAAGTGGGTCCCACATAGGTGGTCATCATCATCTAAAGCATTCATCCGTTCCTTGAAACTGAGCACATCCTATTAAAATTTATTTCACTCTCAAAAGATACTGGAATAACGAGATATGATGTATTACCGTTCATAGCCATGAGAGCACACCTATCAAAGGTACTCTCTCAATATCATGGGTGGGAGTATATACATGTTTGTGTGTGTGCCAACTTTATATGTTACACATGGTTACGAAATATTAAATTCTGACCACACAGAATCATAGACCATGATGTACATGTACATGAAAAAATAGTGGCAATGTTCAACTATCTATGATAGATGAGATATTGGATGGTCATGATGATGCAATATATACATACACATGATTAGAAAGATCTAAGTATATATATGATATGATCAAATCAGATAGCATGATGGGTCTACTTAAGATGAATCATATGAAAGTAGTTTTACACAAATCAGATTACTAGATTGGTTAATATCTTCGATAAATTGTGGCCATCCATATATCCGGCCTCACATCTCAAGTTCTACTTAAGAAAAATTATCATACTTATACCATTTTAAATGTTATAATACGATTTACAAGATGATCAGCACACATTAGATTGATCATTCTCTAAGATAGTCAATTTAGAGGATTTAAGTCATTCGTCCATCTATCGGACCATTTATAGCACTCGAATTGACGATCCGACTGTAGGTTTACGTTTTATATGACATGGATGTACGATCCATGGTTTAGATCGATATTTCGTAAAACAAATTGATCTATATTTATGGTCAAGTGTCATATGATCCACTCAATGGTCAGATTTTATCTTAATTTTAAAAAAAAATTATACCTAAAATTTGTTCAGTATATTACACAACCTCTGACTTATCTCAAATTACTTGATGATGCCTACACGTTCTGAATGGTTTGTGGAAGATGAGACTTCTTAACTGCATGGGTGATGACTTGAACGGCTCAGATTGCTTGATTTGGCCTTGTGGGCCCCTTCCAGACCTCAGCTTTGCTTTGGAGCACATTTTCTTTATGTTTTGTGAGGCTAAGAAGGCTTCTCATGGTTTGGATGATGACTTGAACGGCTCAGATCGCTTGATTTGGCCTTGGGGCCCACTTAATTATTAGATCTTGGGTTCCGGCCCTCTTTCTTGATAATCAAGCCTTTGATCTTACTATTTGATGGCTCATGTAAGCTTTTCCATAGTTTAGATCATGATGATCTAATCTTTGAATGGCTCAGATTGCTTGTGGGCCCCTCTTGAACGATTTTCCGTCCCTTTGACTTGATCAGACCCATTCTGGCCGCAGTACTTCATGATTGGACAGGTAGGGTACCTTCCAAACGATTCTGATCAACCTCAAACGAAATCTGGAGTGGATTGGAGTCTTGGGCGGCCCTCAGGGTGCTAACTGCTGATGTGGACTGTCAGCCTCACCTACCAACGACCATGGAGCCAATCCCGCGGAGAGAGAGGGAGCGCGTCCAGTCTTGTGCGACCTGGGCTGGCTCATGCTCGGACATTCTTCACAGTCCACTGTCCTTGTCCCCACATTCCCTGTACTCCCAGGTTCGATTGCAGCCATGAATCTCCCTTTTGTCTCTTCTTTCTTTCTCTTTTTGTCTTTTTCTCTATTGATCCTCTCTTGGGCAGCCATTGATGATGGCTTGGGGGCCATTGTGGGAGAGGTTGGTGCTAATGCAAAGATTTGTCAATTACCATGGTTAGTGTGTCGTCAAGTCTCCTTGCGGCTGAAGACAGAAGCTACTCAAAGAAGATCGCTCATCCAGTCAGCTTCAAGCCTCTCCATCCAAACCTTTGATCCCAAAACCCTTCTGTAGATGGCCCAATCCTTCCTAGTTACATCCTTAGCCCCTTCTATAGTCCACCTTCCATAAAGATCAGCTATGGAAGGGTCCATTATGGTAGATGTTGCTTTTAAGATGAAAAATAGTATATCTGTTGTCTCCGATAGGTGTCCGATCCATCGGAGATGTGTCCGATGGGTGTCCGATCAATCGAACGTTATGTCCGATCAATCGGAGATTTGTCCAGCAACATTGAAAAAACTCTCTGGACATTTTTCCGATCACTCGGAGGACTGTCCGATCAATCGGACAGGGTGCTCCGATCAATCGGAGAATGATCCGATCCATCGGACAGAATTCCAGAAAATCACATAAAGCTCTTTGGAAGAATTTACGATCAATCGGAACATCTGTCCGATCAATCGGACGAGGTGCTCCGATCCATCAGAAGAAAATCCAAAAACTCCCTGGAAGAAATTACGATCAATCGGACCATATGTCCGATCAATCGGACAGGGTCCTCCGATCAATCGGAACTAAGTCCGATCAATCGGAAAACCTGTTTTTCAGCAAAAATTCAAATCAAGCTAATACTTATGTCCGATCGATCGGATCCTATCGAGGTGACCGTTTTCTGACCGTTGAATGTCATCTCTATATATGGAACTCGGTTGGATCTTGTGGACATCACCTTGAGCATCATCTAGGGTTTGTTTTGTGCTTTCTCCTTGAGATCCCCTTCTCTCATACCCTGTGATTTGTTGAGTTCATACTTCAATCCATGTTGATCTTACCAACATTGAAGAGCATTCAAAGCTTGGATTGAATCATGAACTCAACCCCTCTTTAATGGCATCTTGACCTACCTCTCAAAGTTATATTCTTGTCATCAATGCCATTAATGGTGGTTTAGGTAGAAGCCACTCCTTATATAAAAGCCATATCCCAATATAGCCTCAACCAAACCCTAATCCCTCACCTTGGAATCTACAAAAAGTCATCCGTAGCAAGGTCGCTAATCGAGGGAGCTGAAGAAGGTATCTTCCGTGCAAGCCGAAGCTTCTTCAACAAAGGCATCATCAAGGGGCTCATTCAGCTAAGTATATTTAGTCTTTCGAGTCCAAGAAACCTCCTCAAAGTTGAGATTTGGGTTTCAGAGTTTGAAGACCCAAACTCATAAGAGTCCTTGCGTAAGACAAGTTCTTGAGTAGGACAAGCCCTTGTGTAGGACAAAGTGGTTCATGGATTAGTCCTATGGAAGGATGAATCCATGTGTTGAGTTTTAAGTCCTTTTGTAGGTTGTTAAGGTTTATGGTTAACCTCATTTAAAACCATAGTGATAGTGAAATCCGGCCACTCAAGGAGTGAGTGGATCAGCCGAGAGTGGAGTAGGTATATAACCGAACCACTATAAAAATCTCTTGTTGTGTGATGAATGGTTGAACTGATTTACTTCTTTCACTTGTGTTTTTATTGATTGATATTCTGCATATCTTGTGCTTGAAGTAAGTTCTCTAAGAATACTTTGCATATTTACAAGTGTGTAAGTTGGAAATTTTAAGAAGTGTCCTATTCACCCCCCTCTAGGACAAGGTAACTTATTTCTTGCTTTTACAGAAGCGGTAATCAAACTTATACCGCATTTTCAATTGGTATCAGAGAGGGTTCCTCCTTAAAGGCGTAACAGCCCGGAGTGTGATCCGTTTCTAGAAGCTTGAAATCATGTCAAAAGGCGATTCCAGTATGGTTTCCAAACCTCCGTATTTTGATGGATCAAACTATGCATATTGGAAAGAAAGAATGAGAGTCTTCTTGCAATCATTGGATCATGCAACATGGAGGTCTGTGGAAATCAAATATGAAATATCCCTCTTGAGCACAGTCACAGATGGGGTCATCACCACCACAGTCAAACCTGATGATTTATGGACTGATCTTGAACAACTAAGATACATTAGCAATGTAAAGGCACTCAATGCTATCTTTTGTGCCGTCTCAGCTGATGAGTTCAAAAGAATTTGTAACTGCACAACTGCTAAGGAAGCATGGGACATCTTTGAAACTACTCATGAAGGGACTAGTACAGTCAAGAGGTCGAAACTTCAGCTCTTGAGGAATGTAGAGATATTGATACTATGAAAATAGAAGACTTACTAGGATCTTTACAGACTCATGAACGTCATTTCAAGAAATCCCCAAAAGGTAAAAACACAGTGCTGAAAACTACACACACTATACAAGAATCTGTAGTTGATAGTGATGAAGAAATGGATATGAATGAAATGGCTCTTATGGCCAAAAAGTTAAGAAAATTCTTCAAAAACAAAGGAAAGAGGGTTGACAAAAACAGCAAATCTTTTGACAAAAAGCGCTATACAGGAAAATCCTACAACAAGCCAAAAGATCCTAAGTGCTACAACTGTGGACGCTATGGTCATATTGCCTCTGACTGCCAAGCTCCTGCCAAAGATAAATTAAAAAAGAAAGCAATGGCAGCCACATGGGACAACCTCGAGAGTTTAGATTCAGAATCAGATGAATATCAAATTAAGTGATGGGAGAGGATCAGTTAAAATTTTAATGGCCTCTATCTCGGAGATTGTCCCTGACATACAAGGCATAGGAGACAAGGATGATCATGAGTCTTCAGAAAACAATGTGACATCCTCCGATGATGACGAGGATGATAATGAAAGGTTGCAAGTTGCCTATGATGAGTTATTTTGTCAAAGCATCCTTCTTACCAAGAAGTTGAGCCAAGCTAATATTGACAACAACAAATTGGCTGATGAAATGCAAGAAGTGAAAGGAGAAAACAACAGATTTCACTTTCAGATCTGTGACTTGGAAAGGAAAAACAAAGTAGCTCAAGACAAAATTAATACCCTAGAAGATGAGCTGAAAAAGGTAAAATCTACAAATCAATGTCTAATCTTGCAGCTTAATCAAGAAAGTCAACTCAATGAAAGATTTGCTTAGAGTAGGGAAAAGCTAGACGATATCCTTAAATCAGGTAAGCCTTGTAGGAATACAAGAGGGCTAGGCTATTGTGAGAAAACTAAGGTTAGTAACCTAGAACCTGAAAAGATTAGGAATGCATCAGGAAGCAATAAGAAGAATTCACCAATATGCCATGCATGTGAAGATGTTGGACATTTGAAGTTTGAATGCTTGATCTTTAAGAATCCAGTTCGGAACTTGAAAGGTAAATTTGTACCTACCGAAAAAATGATGAATCATATGTGGAGTCCTCCAAAACAAACACCATACAAAAATAGAAACATGAGGAGAAACCTAAGAAAGACAAAAGAATGGAAGAGCTCCTTGAAATGGTAAAACAGTTAAACAAAAGAACCATGGAGCTGATGCAAGAGAAATCAAGCAAAGGAAAAAACTCAACACCTCATGCTCAAACGATGACATCTCTAGAATCAACCAAGAAGCCTGGTTCTCCAAAAAGGGTAGTGTCCAAATGGGTAGTTAAAAACAAATGCTTAGTTATCCATACAGCCCTTAGAGCCGGAAGAAACACAAGGTGGTATCTTGATAGTGGATGCTCCAGACACATGACAGGTGACAGGACTCAGTTTTGTGATTATGCTGAGTATGATGGTGGGTCTGTTACCTTCGGAGATGGGAGTGTTGCCAAAATTGTTGGAAAGGGAACCATCACCGGGCCAGGATTGCCCAAAATTGAGGATGTACTGTGTGTTGACGGTTTGAAACATAATCTTTTAAGCATCTCTCAAATATGTGATGAACAGCATTCCGTAAAATTCTCCAAAGATATGTGCGAAGTTATGGACCAAACTGGAAAATTGATACTAAAAGGGCTTCGCACTGGAGATAACTGCTATGTTATTGGAAACAAGGGTGATGAGGGACCATATGCCGTATGCCACATGGCCATTAATGATGAAAATGAGTTATGGCATCAACGGCTTGGTCATGTCCATTATAGGAACCTCGCTAGGTCAAGTAGATAGAAATTGGTAAGAGGATTACCTAAGATTGGGAAGAAACCAAAAGAAGTATGTGCAGAATGCTTGAAAGGTAAACAAATTAAAGTTACACATAAGAAGACATCCATCATTGCTACATCAAAACCCCTTGATCTACTCCACATGGATCTCGTAGGTCCCACAAGAGTAATGAGTTAAGGTGGTAAGAGGTACTTCTTTGTTATCGTTGACGACTATTCCCGATATACTTGAGTTGTATTTTTGAAAGAAAAGTCTGATACTTTTGAGGAATTTGAGAAACTTATGAAACGACTCCACAATGAGAAGGAATGTACAGTGAAACGTATTAGGAGTGATCATGGGGGGAATTCGAGGACGGGCGATTTGAACTATTCTGCTAAAATCTAGGCATCAAACATGAATTCTCAGCCCCAAAAACTCCTCAACAGAATGGAGTAGCCGAGAGGAAAAACAGAGTTCTACTTGACATGGCCACAGTTATGATGAACAACAGAAATATAGCAAAAAATCTGTGGGCCGAAGTAGTGAACACAGCCTGCCACATCATTAATCGAGTTTATTTGAGAGCGGGTCTAGATAAAACCCCATATGAACTGTGGAATGAAAAAGTTCCAAACATCAAGTACTTCAGAGTCTTTGGTAGCAAATGCCACATCCTTCGTGATCGAGAAAATCTAGGAAAATTTGATTCTAAGAGCGATGAGGGAATATTTCTAGGATATGCTTCTGATAGTCGTGCCTATAGAGTGTATAACACAAGGACTAAAACAACTCAAGAATCCATAAATGTTATCATTGATGACCAATCAAAAGAAGATACAAGACTTGATGATGATGAAGTGGGAGAACCATGCCACATAGGTAAACCTGTTGAAAAATCTCCCACTCCCAATGCCTCAATAGCTTCTGGAAATGTTCCAAATGTCAAGGATCATCCCCTCAATCAAATCATTGGAGATCCGGACGTTGGTGTCAAGACTAGGAGACAACTTGAGGCCATCAATAGTCATGTGTGCTTCACCTAAAAAATTGAACCAAAAAATATAAATGAGGCTCTCAATGATGAGTTTTGGATAATTGCAATGCAAGAGGAACTTTAACAGTTCACCAGAAATGAAGTTTGGTTTCTGGTTGAAAGACCATATGAGAAGAATGTCATTGGAACTAAATGGATCTTCAAAAACAAAACAGATGAATTTGGCAATGTGATTCGAAACAAAGCACGTCTTGTAGCTCAAGGGTACTCTCAAATCGAGGGAATTGATTTTGATGAAACCTTTGCCCCGGTTGCTAGACTAGAATCCATCCAAATTCTCATGTCCATAGCATGTGCACTCAAATTCAAATTATTTCAAATGGACGTGAAGAGTGCCTTTCTAAATGGTATACTTGATGAGGAAGTTTATGTTGAACAACCCAACGGGTTTGTGAATCCTAGTTATCCTCAAAGAGTCTACCGATTGAAAAAGGCTCTCTATGGGTTAAAACAAGCCCCCCGAGCATGGTATGAACGTCTTACTCAATTTCTAATTGCTCACAAGTTTGTTAGGAGGAGTGTTGACGAAACCCTATTTGTTAAAAGGACGACTGATTCATTTCTCATTGCTCAGATTTATGTGGATGATATTGTATTTGGCTCAAATTGTGAAGAATTTTTTGGCTTATTTGCTGAATTAATGAAATCTGAATTCTAGATGAGTTTGTAGGCGAACTGAATTTTTTCCTAGGATTGCAAGTTAAACAACTGAAAAATGGAATCTTCATCAACTAAACTAAGTATGCAAAAGATTTAGTCAAGAGGTTTGGACTAGACTCGGGTCGATCACACACCACGCCTATGGCCACTACCATTAAACTTTCCAAAGACCTGTCAGGCAAAAGTGTTGATCAACATTTATATAGAAGTATGATTGGGAGTCTCCTCTACCTCACAGCAAGTAGACCCGATATTGCTTTTAGCGTAGGGGCATGTGCTAGATTTCAAGCCGATCCTAGGGAATCACACCTCATTGCTGTAAAATGAGTGATTAGACAACTGAATATGGCTTGTGGTACCCCTTTGACACATCATCCATCGTTGCGGGGTACTTCGATGCCGATTGGGCCGGAAATATAGATGATCGAAAATCCACAAGCGGTGGCTGTTTTTACGTCGAAAACTGTTTAGTTGCTTGGCATAGCAAAAAGCAAAACTCCATCTCATTGTCCACTGCTGAAGCTGAATATATTGTTGCCGGTAGTTGCTGCGCTCAACTACTTTGGATGAAGCAGATGTTGAGGGATTATGGTCTTAATCAGGATGAAATGACGCTTTTTTGTGACAACACAAGCGCCATTAATATTTCAAAAAATCCTGTTCAAAGGCACCATTTTATAAGAGAACTAGTTGAAGAAAAAGTGGTCAATCTTGAATACATCCAAACCAAGCGGCAATTGGCCGACATTCTTACAAAGCCATTAGATTCCACAAGGTTTGAACACCTTCGGAAGTCTATCGGGGTATGCTCACTCTAGTCAGTTGGAAACATCATGTGCTTATAGGTATATCTGAGGAATAAGCCTCATATAATTGAATGATCATCGATATTCTCAAGCTTACATCCTTCCGAAATAGGCTGGGTCATCATTTGCAACAGGGTGAAAGGGTTTAACTGTCCAAATGTCTCTGGAGACATTTCCGATTGATCAGACACTTCTCCGATCAATCGGAAATATCGGGGGTCCGATAGCTATATACGCGAGCTCTGTTCATTCTGCCCTATGTTTTTGTTTCTTTTCAAACTCTCCTGGTAGGGCATCTTCTTGTGATCGGACAGTAGCTCGGCCAGCCATCCATCGGTCCTCATTTGCAGATATGGTGGTTTCACGTGTCTCCTAGGTAAGGTTTCAAGAGTTGTCAGTTCGATTGCTTCTTCCCTCTTTCTTCTATTGGCTTATCATTTTAGGGATTTGGAGATCTTCCTGCTAAATCAGTTCTTTCCTGTCAGCGGGTATCAGTCTTGGTCTGATTATTGTTCCCACCGTTCCTACAATCTTAAAAAAATCATGCCTAAAGACCCTAAAGGGAAATCCAAGGTGGGTGCAGGGCCATCCACCACCTCCAGGACTAAGAAACTCCCAACTACTCGACCATCTCAGGGTTCTCCACCTCCTACTGCACCTCCAGCCTAACCTGAGAGTCCATCTACACTATCCCGCTTTCAATCCCGCACCATCATATATGAGCGGGAGGTAGTCCTGTCGTGCGTGGAGCCGTTTGGCATTCCAGCACTCCTCGCACAGATCGGCTGGGAGGGTGTGCTACGGTTTGGAGGCATGGCACATCCAGAGGTCGTGTATGTCTTTTGTCCAAAATTATCAACCCTGTTGGAAATCCTCCATCCTGCGAGGTCCTTGTCTGAGGTCGGGTTGTGAAGATCACGGCCAAAACAATCGCAGACCTCATTGAGATTCCCATGTCCACAGCTCCCCAACCTAATGATAATCTTCTTGATTCTTCTCTACGGGCTGATTGGACTCGTTATTTGTGTCGGGGTCCAAACCATGAATGGATAGATGGTAGTGCACTCCGCGCATCTGAAATGTCCAACCGATTTCAAGTGCTTCACCAAATTTTCAGCACCAATGTGTACCCACGAAGCACCAACAAATCCGATCTCACAGCGAATATGGTCAATCTACTTTATCACGTTGGTCACGGGATGCGTCTATGTCTTCCATCCATCATTCTGCATCACATTCTCGATTCATTGCCTAACGCCCGCAACACCATCCCCTTTGGATGGATCATTACGCGTCTGGCCCAAAACTGCGGGTTCACCAATATTGTGGTCCATCCCATTCCTCGTCGTACCTTCAAGGACCTCAATATAAAAAAGATGACTCTACTAAGAGAGAGTGACGTGGAAGACCGGGACTTCTCCCATACTCCCACACAGGGGTCTTCTGACCCCTATGGCGAGACTTCTGAACCAGCCCCGACGCCGGCTCCAACTCGACGATCGGTCAAGCGACGACTTCAGTCTGACGCCTCCTCCGCACCTCCTCCTCCCAACTCGGAGCAGATCGTTGCTCAACTGGATCGCGTGGAGGGCACCCTAGCACAGCACGGCAAGCAGTTGACCAGACTTGAGAGCCTGATGCAGAGCGTACACGATGCCATTCAGAGCCTCACCTCAGCTCTCTCGTGCCGACGTGATGACGTCTCTGGCCCTTCTCCGTAGCTATCCATATTTCTGGCTAGGATACTTAGTATGTGCACCGTCGCGGATATCTTTTTGGGGCGACGTTGGCACTTAACCTCAGCACCTTCATAGTTATATCTTTTGATAGATTTTGTGGATATTCTGATGCTCTCATTGATGGATCTGCCTCTATGTTCATTCTTTTGGATATTTTGATGACTTTCGTGATGAAATTGGATATTTTGATATTGCTTATTGTGCATCATCTCTCATTTATCTGATTCCTATGCATATCTATATTCGTGTGCGTAATTGCTTTATCTTTATAGGGCTTCTTGCCCCATTTTGATTGTATATATGGGATGTTTGGTCATGATATACATTTCAGAAGGGGTGGTTGGCTGCTTGGGCTATATGCCCACTGTGCTTACTGTCATATACTTGTATATCCTTGCATGACCATGTGTCTTTGGCTTCCTCCCTCGGCTCGTTCATGTCTATTTCCTCCTTCAGTCTATGACATATGTGCTGCATGTTCATTTCACTAACCTTTGTCAATAACTGACAAAAAGGGGAGAAGTTATCCCACCAAAAGGTCCAGGTTATTTTTTGTTGTTGATCTTTTGTGTGCAGGGACTCAGGGGGAGCTTAAGTGAAGCCTAGTCTGTACATTGAGTCTGTACATTTTGTATGTAATGAGTCATGTCTATGTGTAAAGCACTTATTTTCTTCGACGTGTTTAATGTATGTATGTATTTTGGTTTTGGTGTCTAGGAAAAGTCTGTGGTATGGACCAAGACTTTTATAAGTTTGGTTTTGTCTGGTAATTGACAAAGGGGGAGATTGTTAATGCAAAGATTTGTCAATTACCATGGTTAGTGTGTCGTCAAGTCTCCTTGCGGCTGAAGACAGAAGCTACTCAAAGAAGATCGCTCATCCAGTCAGCTTCAAGCCTCTCCATCCAAACCTTTGATCCCAAAACCCTTCTATAGATGGCCCAATCCTTCCTAGTTACATCCTTAGCCCCTTCTATAGTCCACCTTCCATAAAGATCAGCTATGGAAGGGTCCATTATGGCAAATGTTGCTTTTAAGATGAAAAACAGTATATCTGCTGTCTCCGATAGGTGTCCGATCCATCGGAGATGTGTCCGATAGGTGTCCGATCAATCGGACGTTATGTCCGATCAATCGGAGATTTGTCTAGCAACATTGAAAAAACTCTCTGGACATTTTTTCGATCAATCGGACAGGGTGCTCCGATCAATTGGAGAATGATCCGATCCATCGGACAGAATTCCAGAAAAACACATAAAGCTCTCTGGAAGAATTTACGATCAATCGGAACATCTGTCCGATCAATCGAACGAGGTGCTCCGATCCATCGGAAGGACATCCGATCCATCGGAAGAAAATCCAAAAACTCTCTGGAAGAAATTACGATCAATCGGACCATCTGTCCGATCAATCGGAACTAAGTCCGATCAATCGGAAAACCTGTTTTTCAGCAAAAATTCAAATCAAGCTAATACTTATGTCCGATCGATCGGATCCTATCGAGGTGACCGTTTTCTGACCGTTGAATGTCATCTCTATATATGGAACTCGGTTGGATCTTGTGGACATCACCTTGAGCATCATCTAGGGTTTGTTTTGTGCTTTCTCCTTGAGATCCCCTTCTCTCATACCCTGTGATTTGTTGAGTTCATACTTCAATCCATGTTGGTCTGACCAACATTGAAGAGCATTCAAAACTTGGATTGAATCATGAACTCAACCCCTCTTTAATGGCATCTTGACCTACCTCTCAAAGTTATACTCTTGTCATCAACGCCATTAATGGTGGTTTAGGTAGAAGCTACTCCTCATATAAAAGCCATATCCTAATATAGCCTCAACCAAACCCTAATCCCTCACCTTGGAATCTACAAAGAGTCATCTGTAGCAAGGTTGCTGATCGAGGGAGCTGAAGAAGGTATCTTCCGTGCAAGCCGAAGCTTCTTCAACAAAGGCATCATCAAGGGGCTCATTCAGCTAAGTATATTTAGTCTTTCGAGTCCAAGAAACCTCCTCAAAGTTGAGATTTGGGTTTCAGAGTTTGAAGACCCAAACTCATAAGAGTCCTTGCGTAAGACAAGTTCTTGAGTAGGACAAGCCCTTGTGTAGGACAAAGTGGTTCATGGATTTGTCCTATGGAAGGATGAATCCATGTGTTGAGTTTTAAGTTCTTTTGTAGGTTGTTAAGGTTTATGGTTAACCTCATTTAAAACCATAGTGATAGTGAAATCCGGCCACTCAAGGAGTGAGTGGATCAGCCGGGAGTGGAGTAGGTATATAACCGAACCACTATAAAAATCTCTTGTTGTGTGATGAATGGTTGAACTGATTTACTTCTTTCACTTGTGTTTTTATTGATTGATATTCTGCATATCTTGTGCTTGAAGTAAGTTCTCTAAGAATACTTTGCATATTTACAAGTGTGTAAGTTGGAAATTTTAAAAAGTGTCCTATTCACCCCCCTCTAGGACAAGGTAACTTATTTCTTGCTTCTACAGAAGCGGTAATCAAACTTATACCGCATTTTCAGTTGGTGGGTCCCACACTTCAGCAATTGGTGAAGGCTTTAAAGATGGTGAGGTGCCTTTGATTGATGGTGTAGATGAGGCATTGAATGAGGGCATTGATGGGGATTTAAAGATGGTGGTTGGTGGAGCATTTAATGACTCCATTAATGGTGGGATGGCTAGAATTTCAGATTTGGATAGGTCTTTGATTATGGGAGAAATGGATGGTATGGATGAGATGGGGAGATGGGACATAGGTGAGGCTATGCATCCCTTGAGTGTGGGCCACATGGATGGTGTGATTGATGGTGGTGATGGGGCTATGATGGACATAGATGAGCTGATCTCATGTTTGGATGGTATGGATGGTTCAGATGATACCTTTGATGGTTTGGATGCTCTTGATGATGGCCGAGATATGCGGCATACTTGCTTGAGTGGATTTGATGTGATCATTGATGATGTCCCCCTGATGATGGACAGTGTGGATGCCTCGATGATCCCTTTGATTGGACAGGATGATGATTGGATTCACGACTTTATGTTGGAGAGGGCCGCAGGTCCAGATCTGACCTTTGATTCTTCAATCGGGGTTGCCGGGACCCTTCTTGATGGTTCAGATGCATTTTTTGACGGTCAGATTGGTCAGGATGCCACGATGTGTGGTGTGATCTTTGCTGATAGTCCTTTTGATGGAGAGTACCGTCCTTCTCCTGATCGTCGGTCCTTTGCGCACTCCGTTCACGAGGTGGGCGAATCTTCTCATGCGGCTGAGGTCGTGACAGTTTCAGACAATGATGCGACTATATTAGACATAACCGCCACTGGGGATAGGTCAGGGGCTGTTGAGTCTGCAGAGGTTCCAGCTTTTCCTTCTCCTTCGCCCGTTGATCTTCCGATCCTCGATGAGTTGTCATTGATTCATGGGCCCTTTGTTCTGGAGGGGATCCCTGTGAGGACTTGTCAGCTGCTTCCTCGTCCTTCTTGCTCGGCACGACTGCTTGCTTTGCTTGACAGCTTGTCAGTTTACGAGATTCGAGATTTGGAGTCTTATGGCTTCGGCGGTCTGATCCATATGGCTAGAGTTGACATCGACTAGAGGATGCTTGGGGCTGCACTGATCGACTGGGTCCCCTCGTTGAACTTGTTTGTGTTCAACGACGTGGAGATGGGACCCTCTTTGGAGGAGCTTGCGCGCTTGACCGGTCTTCCTTTCGATTATACTCAGTATTTTTCACCGAAGACTGCCACACCGCAGAATTGGTTTGAGATACCCTATCTTGTCCGGCCTGCAGCCGCTGGCCAGGATGCTGTAGTGTTCTCCTTGGACTTGCTGTATGATCTTTTCTCAGGTCCTCGGAGTATGGCAGACTCTCTACTTGCTCGGAATGCACTGATCTTCTGCTTGATAGCTGAGGTGCTGTTCTAGGGATGGCGCAGGTCTCAGACCCTTTTACTTTTTGAGGTGATGAGCCGAGTTATCTGACGTCAGGGGATTATTTCTCTCGTCTTGGCTGAGCTGTTTAATGGGTTGACTGACTGTGCCCTGGGCCGCACTCGTGTCCTTCGTGGCTGCTGTGCATTTCTTCAGGTATCTTTTCTGTACCTTTCTTTTCTTGCCTTTTTTGGAAATTCTTCTGCTCTAGCTGAATTTCTTCTCTTTCTTGTGATCAGGTCTGGCTATGGGAGCGTCTTTCACTGATTGTTCCTGTACCATTTCCTAGCATTCCTAGCCCTGACATCATGCGTTACATCATGGGAGTTTCTTCCGCATACAGCTAAGATGAGTGAGCCCTTGTATCGCAGGATATTCGCTGAACTTCGTGACTGGAATGTTCGTTGGGAGTCATCTTGGCTTTCACTTCCTCCAGTGCTTTGTGATGCGCACCGCCTTCCTCTAATGTTGGTAGGCTTTCGATCTTACTTTTCCTACCATCCTATCCGGTTCCTGCTGCAGTTTGTGTACGAGCAGGATGTTCCTCTTTTTGCTTTTGCGGGTATCGGGCGTCGAGCACTTCCATCTAGATCATCTGACTTTAGGACTTGGGTTGATGGATCCTGGGCGAGTTACTTGACCGCTGATTTGCTTGGTTTTGAGCTATGGACTTTTTCGATGGCGATCGCCCCGTATCAGAACTGGGTTGCTGAGCAGTCTCTGTATCGACGTATCCCTTGCTGGCATCAGATTGCTGATGAGGATGAGCAGGATATCCTTGGAGATGCCGACTCTTCATCTGGTTCATATGAACCCTTTGAGGAGCGCCCATTCATCGATCCTGGTTTCCTTTTCGCCACTTATGGCCATTTGCTGTCTGAGATTTCCGCACTTCGGTATCATTGTGAGATGATGTCGAGGAGATTGGCTGCCGATCAGAGGTTGTCTGATGAGGAGACCGCGATCCGCGGCCTTGAGCGCGATGAGGTACATTACCTGCGTATGGAGGTGAGCAAGTTGAGAGCGAGACTATTTCATTATGAGTCAGAGGACTTACCTGATATGGCCGAGGAGGAGGGTAGAGATTGATTGTGTTGGCCATCTGTACATTCCCTTTTGCATGACTGGTGATGATGCATTTTTTTTTTTGTATTTTTTGAAAAAGATGAATGATATATGTAAAAGAAATATGATGCATTTAATGAAAAGAGAAAACTTTTTTAAAAATCTATTGTGCCATGAGTTGTCTTGTGAGTGTGTCTGGATTTTGTGTCTGGACATAGGAATCAGAACTGTGGCTCGGCCAGTGCTTTGATCGTTGTCTCGAGATTGACTTGTGAAATCCCTTTGGTTCCCTAGAGGTGTAGGCAATGAAGACTGTTGCTTCCTGGGATTTGTCAGAGTTTGCGGAATTCTTTGTTCCTGGCTGTACTTCTTCTTGTTCTTGAACTGTGACTGCTTGAACTGGTCTGGACCGTCTGATTTCCTGGTACCTGCACTTTTAATTTTTCCTTTTCTATTCGAGCCATTTTTGCCGGTAGCGCTCTTTCGAGTTTTCACCACAGCCGGCCTTTCCCGTCATTTTTGCTCGTGGCGCCCTTTCGGGTTTTTACCACGTCCCGAGTGTTTGATCTTGCCTGCCCCTTGGCAGCTATGCTGTTTTTACCCTTGGCGCCCTTTCGGGTTTTCACCACGTCCGTTGTATGCCCACTGTTTTTACTCGGAGCGCCTCTTTGTTTAGGCACACATTTTTCTGTTTTTTTTTTCTAATTTTTGGATAACTGCGATGGCTAGAGGTCAGGAATCCGTCGTTGCCGGCCGATGACAGTCTTTCAGCCCTTATCTTAAGTTACGATGATAGAGCTGTTGGTCTTAGCCGTAGACCTTTCTGAGATGAATGGATGGATGACTGTGTTTCTTCTTGGGTTGATCTTTCTTGGGTGCCTGTTTTGGCTTCCCATTTTTCTTTTCTTTTCTTTTTTGTTCTTTTCTTTGTATTCTTTTTTCTCTTTTTTTTTATGTTTTCTTCTCTCTTTTTTCTTTTGAACCCCTTTATTCGAAACACTTGTTGGTGAACGGAAATGATTTCTCAGAAGTTTTAGCCTCGACCTCTTGACTTCAGCTCTATTAATGTAACTCTTGATAAGGTCAGAATGACTTACCCGTGAAAGATCTTCACTTTGTCGGCGTTGATTGGCTCAGGAAGATCCACCCCTCTCATGCTGGTGAGTCTAAGGGCGCCTCCTGGAAGTACTTCTCTGATCATCAACAGTCCGTCCCATAAAGGTTTGAACTTCCCTCTGGGATCAGGAAGGTGCGATGGTAGAATCTTCTTCATGATCATGTCGCCTACTTTGAAACTTCTTTTTCAGACTCTCTTGTTGTAAGCCCGAGCGATCCTTTTCTGATAACACTGAGAGTGACTTAGCGCACGCATGCGCTTCTCATCTGCTAGCTGCAACTGATCAAATCTCACCCTTTGCCATTCTCCTTCTTCAATTCCGCTTTCCAGTAACACCCGGAGTGAAGGTATTTCCACCTCGACTGGTAGAACTGCTTCCATTCCATAAGTAAGCTCGAAAGGAGTGACGCCTGTAGCAGACCGTACAGACGTTCGATAGGCCCAAAGTGCATATGGGAGCATATCTGACCAATCTCGATAGGTCACGACCATCTTCTCGAGTATCCTGACGATTGTCTTGTTTGCGGCTTCCACCCGACCATTCATCTGAGGACGGTAGGGGCTTGATCGATGACGCTGAATTTTGAACTTGCTGAGGAAGTCATCCATCTTCTTGTTGACGAACGGGGTCCCATTATCTGTGATGATGGCATTGGGGACTCCATACCGGCATATGATGTTGTTCTTCATGAATTTGATCACCTGAGATGCTGAAATTGTGGTGTAGGAGGCTGCCTCTACCCACTTGGTGAAGTAGTCAACTGCCACAAGTATATACTCGTGACCATTTGATGCTTTGGGACTGATCTTCCCAATGATGTCGAGACCCCACATAGAGAAGGGCCAAGGAGTCGTCAGGTTGTACAGTTCTGATGATGGGGCATGAATTTGATTTGCATGCTCCTGACACTTGAAGCATTTTCTGACATGCTGGCAGCAGTCCGTCTCCATGGTGAGCCAATAGTAGCCGAGTCGTAGGATCTTCTTTGCCATCATGTGCCCGTTCATGTGTGGGCCACAGATTCCTTCATGTATTTCTTTCATGATCTTTGCAGCTTCTATTTCATCGACGCATCGAAGGAGAATGTGATTATAGGATCGCTTGTACAGAACTTTGCTGCTGATGGTGAACTGGCCGGCCAAACGCTGGATGGTTCGGCGATCTGTCGCTGTTGCTGACTCCGGATATTCCTGGGTTTCGAGATATTTCTTGATGTCGGCATACTAGGGTTTGTCAGGGACAATTTCGGCTTCTTCTATTTGCAGGCAGAAAGCAGGTTCATTTTGAATTTCGACTGTGAGCTCCCATTCTGAAGCTCCTTTCGGGATCTCAAGCATTGATGCGAGTGTAGCGAGAGCATCTGCAAACTGATTCTTGGCTCTGGGCATGTATGAGAAGGTGACTTCTTTGAATTCTTCAATCAGTTTTCAAGATACACATGATATGGTATCAACTTCTCGTCCTTGGTTTTCCATTCGCCATTGGTTTGATTGATGATAAGCTGTGAGTCTCCAAATACTCGTAGCTTCTTGACGCCCAAGATTATGGCTTCCCTTAAGCCAGGGATACATGCTTCGTATTCTGCCATGTTGTTGGTGCATTCGAATGCTATGCGCCTTGAGATAGGAATAGGGACATCGTCTGGAGAATAGATTATTGCTCCGATACCACTCCCTTTAGAATTTGTTGCGTCGTCGAAGAATAACGTCCACTCATCTTTCTTCTTCTTTTCTTCCCCTTCGATAAGCAAGAGATCTTCATCAGGGAAGAATATCTTGAGCAATTGATAATCCAGGAGAGAGTGAGCGGCAAGATGATCGGCGAGGGCCTGCCCCTTGATTGCCTTTTGATTGACATAAGTGATGTCGAATTCAGACAGGAGTAGCTGCTATTTAGCTATCCTTCCAGTGAGTGCCGGTTTCTCGAACAGGAACTTGAGTGGATCCATGTGAGCGAGGAGGAGAATAGGGAATGCAATCATGTATTGACGGAGTCGCTAAGTTGCCCAGACTAGGGCGAGGCAAGTCTTCTCGATCGGGGAATACCTGGTCTCGTAGTTGGTGAACTTTCGACTCAAATAGTATATCGCTTGTTCTTTCTTTCGGGTCTCGTCGTGCTGGCCAAGGACACAGCCAATGGCTTCTACTGCTACCGAGATGTATAACAATAGTGGTCGTCCGGGAGTGGGTGGCACTAGAACTAGAGGGTTCATGAGATATTTCTTGATGCGATCGAAGGCAACTTGGCAATCGTCATTCCATTCATTTGGAACGTTCTTCTGGAGGAGCTTGAATATGGGCTCACAGATAGGTGCGAGCTGTGCGATGAAGCGACTGATGTATTGAATTCTGCCGAGGAAGCCACGGATTTCTTTCTCTGTTTTAGGAGGGGGCATCTGGATGATTGCTCTGGTTTTGGTTTCGTCGACCCTGATGCCATCTTCACTCACCATAAAACCAAGGAGCTTACCTCCCATTGCACCGAAGACACATTTCTAAGGGTTGAGGCGGAGCTTGTACTTTTCTAATCTGCTAAATAATTTCTTCAGATCTTCAAAGTGTCCTTCAATTGTGGGAGATTTGACGATCATATCGTCCACATATACTTCAAGCTCTTTGTTCATCATGTCGTGGAATAATGCTGTCATTGCTCCCTGATATGTTGCTCCTGCGTTCTTCAGACCGAACGGCATTACCCTGTAACAAAAGGTTCCCCAGGGAGTGATAAACGATGTCTTCTCGCGATCTTCGACGGCCATCTTGATCTGATTGTAGCCTGAGAATCCATCCGTGAATGAGAAGATCTTGTACCCGGCAGTGTTGTCGACTAGAGTGTCAATATGTGGCAAAGGGAAGTCATCCTTAGGACTGGCTTTGTTGAGATCTCGGAAGTCGATGCACATTCGAACCTTGCCATCCTTCTTCGGTACTGGTACGATGTTGGCGAGCCATTCAGGGTAGTTGGAGACTACCAAGAATCCCGCGTTGTACTGCTTGATGACTTCATCTCGGACTTTCAGAGCCCATTCTGGCTTCATTCTTCGAAGTTTCTGCTTCACAGGCTTCATATCCGCCTTGGTTGGCAAATGGTGTACAACGAGCTCTTCATCGAGCCCCAGCATGTCTTCATATGAGAACGCGAAGTTGGACAATCTTGGAGCTAGGAACTCTATCATTCTCTGCTTCATCTCTGGTGGCAATGATTTTTCGATGCGTACTTCCCTAGGGATCTCAGGTGTCCTCAAGTTTACTATCTCGAAATTATCGACTACAACATTGGCTTTGGATTCGATCTTTTTGAGGAGATCCTCTAGTTCGGGAGCCGGGTCATCATCTTCCTCATCCCGAGCTTTGTCCAGACCCATGAGCTCGAAGTCTAATTCGATGTCAAAGTCATACGATTTGACTTCTTTAGACGAGCTTGACACATTATTGAATGCAAGAAAAGAAATATTTTTTAGTTTTTGAGATTTTTCTGGAATGAAAATGCTAGATGTTTTTGATTTTTGAAAGTTTTTAATTTTTTTGGATTTTTGAAATTCACGGGACTTTGAACAAGTGGGCATTGCGGACCATGATTGATCCCAGCTTGTCCCAAAGTTTCGCTCGCTGCTTAAACCAACGTTTTTTTTGGAAGCTAGAGCCCTTAAATGACTCTCTGGCTGATTCAGAACTTAGGGGAACAGATGACCATTCAGGACCCCACACTTCCTCCCCTAAAGATGTGGGGCTTGATGATTTGGGCGAAGAGTCATGATCTGGCCTAATGACCATGATTTCTTGCTAGTTGGGTTCGAGATCTAAGTCGTACTCAGTCCCTCCCGGATCACTTACCTCGCATTGCAGTTCGTCTGGTTCCACAGCGAGATATAAGTTCGGAATCTGGACATCGGACCAATCCAGGGCTGGCCATTTCCCTTTCTTGGTCCAATGGATGGGATGCTTCTGCTCTTGGCTGATGATTGATGATGTTGATTCTGCAGAGATGGGCGAGTCGTGCCCCTTGCTGATTGATGTTGAGATGGGCAAATTGTGCCCCTGGTTGATTGATGCTGGAGTGGGCAGGTTGTGCCCCTAGTTGATTGGAGTTGAAGTGGGCAGGTTGTGCCCCTGGTTGGGAGCAGGTGTCAGAGTAACCTGGTCCTAAAGCTGTTGTATTTGACTCTTTCCTTCTTCTTCGTCCTTTCCTTCTTCTAGTGGCTTGGATGGTTCAAGAATCCGATCCCATCGAATAGGGGGCCACGTGGCCCAAGCTAGGCTCATCGGGAGGCCTTTGTGTAGTGCAGTTGGTTGATTTCCTCCTGGATCTTTCCAAGGTTCTCCTGGCTTGATAAATGGAATGGGAGAGCCACGAAATTTCTTCTTTCTTTTGTCCATGAAGGTTTCCCTGTATCCGAGTCCCCATTTGCGTTGATTATATATCAGCGGTACCTTTCTGGACTTGAAATGATTCTTCATCCAATACTTGAGGCTTAGACGTTCTGCTGGTGAAAAGACGCGATCCACCCTTATCGGTTTCGGGTTGGAGATGGCGTTCACAGTCTCGAATTCGAAACTATGAAATGGGACGTCTTCTTCAGAGTGCTGGATATCGATGACAAGGATGTCTGGTTTAGTGGCAACAGCATTAGAAGGAATGATGAGCTCCTTTTTTGCATGGATAGAGATCACTTGATTTCCACAGATGTACTTCACCCGTTGATGCAAGGTTGATGGCACAGCTCCAACCTTGTGCAGCCAAGGTCGTCCGAGCAACATGTTGAAAGAGGCTGATATATCCAAATTTTGGAATGTGATGGTGGAGACTTCTGGACCTATTTGTACCTCTATGTCGACCTCTCCTTCCACTGATCGGCGGGTGTTGTCGAATGCTCTAACGCATATGGTGCTGGGTCGAAATGAAGAGGGACTGATTCCCAGACGTTCCACAGTCTTGAGCGGACAGACATTTAAGCTTGAGCCATTATCGATGAGGACCAGCGGGAGAGGTCCTTGTATCGTAAGGCTATGTTGAGGGATCGCCCATGATCGCGTCCTTCTGGTGGCAACTCATTATCGGTGAAGGTGATCGCGCGTGGAGCCAGGAGCTGCCCAATCATTAATACTATCATTTCAAGTGCCGTATCGGAGGAGACATGAGCATCACTCAGGGTTTTGGCAAACATTTCTCTATGTATGCGCGATGTGCAGAGTAGCTCCCATACCGAGATTTGCGCAGGGATTGACTTGAGCTGAGTTGCCACATTGTATGCGGCTTCATTTTTGTTGCCGAGGCCTGAGAGAGCGCCTTTGGGATCTCCTCGGTTCTGACTATCTCTTCGGATGCAACACCCATTGGGATTCATATTCCCTACTTCCGCACATTCTGGATAGTGCCAGGGGACCTCTTTATAATTTTCCTCACCTTTGCCTTCTAGGACCACCGGTTCATGCAACGGTGCTGGTGTGGGTACCAGATCTTCCTCGTATGGAGCTTTTGCCTTGAGGACTACATTGTTGCCTGTGCTGAAGGGGTAATATCGAGGCTTGTCTTCATAGATTACATAAGGTCGCAGTCTTGGCTTGACCGTTCCTGAAGCAGGAGACTCCCATGGAATGAATACTGGTCCTCTTGATATGGCAGGGGGTTTGTCTGTTCGTCCCAGCTGTCGTAGTGTGATTGACACACCTCCGGGATTTGCCCCTTGCAATATGACTGGCTCAACTGGAGGAGCTCCTTCCAAGACAATGGGCTCTTGCTGATGATGAGTATGGTTCCTCCATTGTGGATTGTATTGTTCCTGTGCTGAAATTGCCCCTTGCAAAATGACAGGTTCGTACGCGGGCTCGATGTATGATTGTGCTCCTTCCAGGACGACTGGTCCCCAACATGAAGGGCTGTAAGATGCTCTTTGAAAAACTGGTATATCATATGGAGGTGCTCCTTCGAGTACTGATGGCTCGGAGACTGGAGGAGGAAGGGGATCTGCCCCTTGCAGGATCGGAGAAGGATTTGTTGGCCCATAAGTGTAGGCATGAATGGACTGGATAGGGGAGAAGAAGCGATCGATGCGCTCTCCTTCTTCTATGCTGTTGACGGTGGGGCCACGAGATGAACTGGGATCCATCGGATGTTGAGGCAAAGGATTCTGAAGAATGTTGGTGGAAGCTGCTGCAGGAGTTCTGGGGACTGAGATGACGATCTTTCGGTCGTCGATTAGATCTTGTACGGCATTCTTCAAAGTAAAGCATCGATCAGTGGTGTGGCCACGTCTTTGATGGTAGGCGCAATACTCATTTTCTTGGTAAGTTGGAGGCAGAGGATTTGGAGGAGGCCTGGGTGTCATTAGAGTGAGTAACTGCTTCTGTACCAGCATAGCCATGATTTGACTAAGTGGTTGAGTGAGTGGAGTGAATTTCCTGAGCTCCCTGTAATTCTGCCTATTCTGATATGAGTATTGGCCGTTCCCCCTGAACTGCTGCTGTTGTCGAGGTGGTTGTGGCTGTGGTTGAGGATTCGGTTGCGGCTGATACCACTGAGGTTGGTGCTGGGCCTGATTCTGCTGATACTGTTGACGTCCCTATGGGGGAGCATGTTGATTACCTTGAGCAGTGGTGCTGATGTTGTTTACCTCTGTCGGGCGGGAAGGAGAACCGCTGCGGTTTCGGTTCCCATATCCGATGGGTCTTCCCTCCACTCTGTTCCTCTTGGCTGGAGTGGCTTGATGAGGCCATGGGGAGATTGTCCCGGCACTGATTCTTGCTTCGACTTGCTCTCCAGCAAGGATCAACTGTGAGAAATTCGCATATGGATGTGAGATGAGATATCCAGATATGCCTAGATATGTTGAATGAACAATCATGGAGATTTGTTCTTCGTCGTCGATAGGTGTCCGCATTCTGGCTGCCATAGCTCGCCAACGTCCCACATAAGCCGATAGTGTTTCGTCATTTCTTTGTCTGAGAGCCGCGAGGTCAGCTCTTCTGGGTGCCATGTTGAGATTGTATGCGAATCTGTCGATGAAAGCCTGGGAAAGTTGTTCCCATGTCCTGATGCAGTGGCAGTCCAATGAGGTGTACCAATCGAGGGCATCGCCCTTCAGAGATTTTTGGAACAAACGAATGAGGGCCCCTTCATTTCCTGAGATTGCACTCAGCTCTCCACAAAAGGCCTTGAGATCTGCTGTGGGACAACTGCTACCATCGTATCTTTTGAATTTTGGTACCTCAAAGTTTTGAGGTACTTGAGCATCTGGGAAAGGACATAAGTCTCTGAACTTGGTCGAAGGTAGATCGATTCCTTGTTGTCGTTGAAGTTGATTTTGCAAGATCTGGAACTGCTCCCGCAACTCGTCCAGTCCTGAGTGATCCGTTCGAGCGACTGGTGCCTCTTGGAGTAAGGCACGTTCTTCTTCGGCATAGTGGTCGATGTCTTCGACCCTATGGGCTTGCTGAAAAGCAACCGCGGGTTGCTGAAATTGATTTGATGACTGAACTGGATTCTGATGAACTTGTGCTTGAAAGAATTGTAACTGAACTGGGGATTGTACTGAAGGTTGCACTGGAACTTGCTGGAAATTAACTAGAGATTGCTGAATTGAAGATTGCTGAAAATTAACTGGAGTTTGCTGAATTGAAGATTGCTGGAAATTAACTGGAGTTTGCTGAATTGAAGATTGCTGAAAATTAACTGGAATCCCTTCGGCGGGGATGTGCTGGAATTGAAAAGTGCTCCTGTTTGTAGGAGGCTGAGATGCTGGGAAGTGACCCCCTTGTTGGGTATTTGCTACTGTCCGTTGATTGATGTGGGCTTGACACTGACCCCCATTGTGGGCATTCGCTAGTGCTGTCCCTGTTACTGAAAATTGAATTGAAATCCCATCGGCGGGGATGTGCTAAAATTGAAAAGGGGTCCCATCGGCGGGGACATGCTGAGAAAGGAAAGGACTCTTATCGACGGGGACATGCTGAGATCTACTGAGACTGTTGTTTGTAAGATTGAATGGAAGCTGACTGGAAGTTCCTGCGACGGGAGTGCTCTGAGACAGCCTTTTCGTCGCGAGAAGGTATTGAGGAGGATGCCCCATAGCGAAGGGCTGAGATGGCTGCAGTCGTTAGTCCTGGGCAGACTCCGATGGTTGTGCTTGATTTGAACTGGAGGCCAGAGGGACCCGGCATGGCTGCTGAGATTGCTGAGCTGGGCCAACCTAATTGTTGGCTGCTGCGGTAGCTTGTGCTTGCATGAATTGCAAGAGCATTTCTTGCATTGCTCTCATTCCTTGTGCCAATTCTTGCATGATTGGCGTATTCTCACTTGGCTGTTGCGCTGGAGGTTGCGCTTCGGTCATTTCAAGAGCATGGAAGAGGTGAGTTTCCTCTTCGTGGTCGAACATGGCTTGCTGAGCCCGCGGATTATGCTGCGAAAGGGAAGTTGTTTCCGAAGACGTTGAGCTCGAGGAGGCGCAATGGTGAGGACTATACTCTACTCTCTTTCTCTTTTTTTTTGGGTTTTGGGATTTTCTATTTTTTTTTTGTTTTGGGTAGAATGCTATGCAGATGAGATTGTATGAGGACTAATGACTTTCAAGTATAGGAAGGATTCTATTTTTTTCAAGTCGGATCACGACTAGTGGGACTAGCAAATCCCCGGCAAAGTCGCCATTTTGTGAACCCTCGCCGTTCCGCGCTCCCACGACGTTCGCCCTTTCTTTTCGGAAAAAGAAGAGGGGGGTGCGTGTGTGCGTGAATCGCCGTTTGTGCCACTGGCTTGCCTCGTTCTCGAGGGCTCTGTTTGGTTGTCGAGTTAAGCTGGATGTGTTTAGATGAGTTTATATAAGACCAGAGTCGCCACTAGCCAGTTACTTCGAATCTACAGTCGGCTAGACCCCGTAGAAACGTTAGAGAAGGGGATCCGAAGATTCCTTCCTCTAAAATGACTCATTTTGATATGCGGCTAGAGATTCAAGATAAGGGATCACGGTTATAGGGTGGGAAGAGGTTAAGCACCCCACACACTACCCGTACCGAAGTACGTGTTAATGCAAAGATTTGTCAATTACCATGGTTAGTGTGTCGTCAAGTCCCCTTGTGGCTGAAGACAGTTTCCTTGCGGCTGAAGACAGAAGCTTCTCAAAGATCAAGTCAGCTTCAAGCCTCTCCACCCAAACCTTTGATCCCAAAACCTTCTATAGATGGCCCAAATCCTTTCTAGGCATACCCTTAGCACCATCTATAGCCCACCTTCCATTAAGATCAGCAATGGAAAGGTTCTTGGTAGCAGAAGTTGCTTTAAATTTGAAATTTTATAAGTCTGCTCCCTCCGATACATACCCGATCCATCGGAGAATAGTCCGATAGATGTCCGATCAATCGGACAATGTGTCCGATCCATCGGAAGATAGTCCAGTAAACTTGAAAACCTCTCTGGACACTTTTCCAAGCCATCGGAGGGCTGTCCGATCCATCGGACAGTGTGTTCCGATCAATCGGACAGTATGTCCGATCAATCGTATAATTGTCCAGCAAATATATGAAAAACTCTCTGGACTCTTTTACGATCAATCGGAGGTCTGTCCGATCCATCGGACAGGGCTCTACGATCCATCGGACATAGATACGATCCATCGGAGGAATTTCTAGAAAAATTACATAAACTCTCTGGAAGGAATTCCGATCCATCGGACTATCTGTCCGATCAATCGGACAGGGTATTCCGATCAATCGGAACTAAGTCCGATCAATCGGAGAACCTGTTTTTGAGCAAAATTCAAATTTGGCTAAATCTTATATCCGATCGATCGGAACCTATCGAGCTGACCGTTTTCTGACCGTTGAATGTCATATCTATTTATAGAGCTCGGTTGGATCTTGCCCAAGACACCTTGAGCATCATCTAGGGTTTGTGTGAGCCTTCTTCTTGAGATCCCTTTCTTCCAAACCCTGAGATTTGTTGAGTTCATACTTCAATCCATGTCGATCTGACCAACATTGATTAAGCATTCAAAGCTTGGATTAAATCATGAACTCAACCCCTCTTTAATGGCATCTTGACCTACCTCTCATAGACATTCTCTTGTCATCAATGCCATTAATGGTGGTTTAGGTAGAAGCTTTCCTCATATAAAAGCCATATCCCAAAATAGCCTCAACCTAACCTCAATCCCTCACCTTGGAATCTACAATGGGTCATCCGGAGCAAGGTTGCTGATCGAGGGAGCTGAAGAAGACGTCTTCCGTACAAGCCGAAGCTTCTTCCACAAAGGCATCATCAAGGGACTCAATCAGCTAAGTATATTTAGTCTTTCGAGTCCAAGAAACCTCCTCAAGTTGAGATTTGGGTTTCAGAGTTTGAAGACCCAAACTCGGTAGAGTCCTTGCGTAGGACAAGTCCTTGAGTAGGACAAGCCCTTGTGTAGGACTGAGTGGTCATGGATTAGTCCTATGGAAGGATGAATCCATGTGTTGAGTCGTAAGTCCTTTTGTAGGCTGTTAAGGTTTATGGTTAACCTCATTTAAAACCATAGTGATAGTGAAATCCGGCCACTCAAGGAGTGAGTGGATCAGCCGGGAGTGGAGTAGGTACATAACCGAACCACTATAAAATCTCTTGTTGTGTGGTGAATGGATGAACTGATTTACTTTTTTCACATGTGCTTTTATTGATTTATATTCTGCATATCTTGTGTTTGATGAAAGTGCTCTAAGAATACTTTGTATTGAGAAATTTAAAAAGTGTCATATTCACCCCCCTCTAGGACAAGGTAACTTGTTTCTTGCTTCTACAACAGCGGTAATCAAACTTATACCGCATTTTCAGTACGGTCTCTACTTCACAGAGTCAAACTAATACTTGAAAGTCTGTTTTAATCCTGGTACATTCTCATAGATGACTGTTCCCTTCCCCAAGTGTAGGGTTGCGAAGTAGTAATAATTCGGAAAGACTGAGTATCGTTCCCACAGAGATTTATGAATGGGTTTTCTCAGAATTTATCTAAAATAACTAATAATTAAGATCCTATTAAGCACTAAAGCTGAAAAATAGTGATTTGGATTTAAACAGTGAATGTGTAAGGTAATATCAATCTAAAAAGGCACTAGAGCGCCAAGGATCCACTTTTGATAAGTTTCAATGCATCAACACAACTAGGTCTCTCATAACTCAATCGGAATCGAATTCATATCTCTATCTGATCGGAATATAGAGCGGTTAAATAAAAAATTATCCAAAACAGTTGCTCATTCATTGATTTAATTCCCACAATAATACTTAGGCCTTTGGCACACTCAATTGTGTAGGCCAAGCCTCTTTCCAATCTAGTTAAGATTCACAACCATAGCTTTCATCAAATCCTGTCACTAGACTTGATTACAACTAATGATTAGAACTCTAATTAAATCAAATTCAACCAACAAACAGCTATTTCAGATTATAACAAAAGATACGAACTTTAGTTGAATGAGTTCCCACATTAAAATCAAGCCATTGTACACAAGGCAATCAAAGGGTCTACCATGCCCGGAGTCGATGATAGATCAATGAACTACACAAGCATAAACAATGCTCAGAAGGTAAGCTACCAAGCTTAGAATCACTAAGAATCACATGAGCCCGGAGTCATCAAGAGATCAAAGTAAAACCAAACTAGTACTTGATTTAAACTCACATTAAACTAAAATTCTTCAATTAAATCATAAAAAGGAAACCTAGGTTGCATCAATCCATAAAAAATAAATCAAAAGCTTCACCTCTTAGCCCTAGCTAAGAGGTTTTAGTTCATCTCTAACATCCTTGAACTAGAAGCCTCAAAAACATAAAAACTACTAAAACAGGAAGAAAACTAAGAAAACTTGAAGTAGAATCCGTCTCCTAAGCAATCCCCACGTCCTAACATGCTCTGGTATGAAGAGAAGAAGTCCTTTTATAGCTTGGAGGTGTCCATTGCGTAAGAATCTTCCAGATTGTGCAAGGAATTACGCAATTGCGCAGAGAATTTTGGAGCTTCACGCACAAGCTTTTGCACTGAAGACCGGTCGCACGACCGGTCTGAGCCTATGGACGACCGGTCGCACGACAGGTCTCAAAACCTCAAAAACAGTCCAATGAGTTTTGTGTTTCTGGACTATTCTCGACCTGTCTGTCGATCGGTCTGGCAACCGGTCTAAGAGGAGAAAAACAGTCCAAAAAATACACTGTCGACCTGTTTGGCGACCGGTCTACAGACATGTCTAAGAACAAAATTCAGCTTTTCTTCTTTATCTCTTCTCTTTCTTTCTTGCTTCTTTCTTCCACCTTTTGTCACTTGTTATATTGATCTTCAATGCATATAAAGTGACTCTTTTAACCATGAATTGGTGAAGTCTCCTTCTCATTCCTACAATCACAAATCCATGCATTAAATTAGTCTTTAAATCATGAAAAGCAAGCATAATGAGTGATGAATTGGGGTTAGAATATGCACAATTAAGAGCTCAACAATGACATGATGCATGAATGCGGGTCTGAACAGTAAGAGTTTCTGATGGGCAGGTTTCCATTAACAGGCAAGCCCAGAGCATACGCTCGAACTGACAGGTGCTTTATGCGAGATGCATGCTGTGTGTTTGAATAATCAAAGCGCTTGTAGTGGTATGTACATGAATGCAGGTCTGAACAGCAAAAGTTTCTGATGGGCAGGTTTCCATTAACAGGCAAGCCCAGAGCATACGCTCGAACTGACAGGTGCTTTTATGCGGGATGCATGTTGTGTGTTTGAATAATCAAAGTGCTTATAATGAAGCAGGGGGTTGGAAGAAAAGTAAATGTTGCACTTATGCTAGATGCAAATGAGATGATGCTGGTAAAAAAGTAGCTGGATGGACGGAGGTGTCGCAAGGTTTGCTTCGAGTGGCTGGATCAAGACTTGGATGGCTTGGGAGACTTGGACCAAGGTCAGGCTGGGCTGGACCAGGGTCATGCTGGGCTGGACCAGGGCTAGACTCTCCTCACTCGGGCTCTCCTTGGTGGAGGAATGGGCTAAAGGGTGGAGAGACGGATTGCACTCGAGCAAGATGGCTTCGGAGGGATGTTATAATGAGAAGGGGAGGGGGGTATTTATAGCAGCGGGCGGTGGCATTTTCTGCGTAAATAAGTTTGGGCGGCACCCAGGGGGCCGCCCGTACGGACGTTCTCAGGATCCCGCGAACAGTACGGTCTTGCTTCGGGGCTGCTGCTTGGAACTCAGTGAGTTGACTCGGTGGGTTGACTCGGCGGGTTAACTCGGTGATTTGACTCGGTGGGTTGACTCGGTGATTCGACTCGGTGTTTTGACTCGGTGGTTTGACTCAGCGTGTTGACTCGGTGATTTGACTCAGCGGGTTGACTCAGTGAGTTTGACTTTTTTGGAGTTTTTTTACTAGTTTTTCTTATGGAGGTTTTTTGGGCTGATGTTTAGGGGTGAGTTGACTGGGTCTAGGCTTGAATTGGGCTGTGGATTGGAGCTTACAAGGGTGAATTTGGCTGAGTTTGGACATGGGATCTGGGGGTATGGTCCTCAATTCATTCAGCTACCTCCACCAACATTGTAGCCGAAGGTGGGGTGTCTACAGCAGGTGACATAGACTCCAAGAAGTCTACATCGGGGTTCATGTTCACGTTTGTAGGGAGAGCGGTCTCTTGGCAGAGTAAGCTATAGAAATTCGTAGCATTGTCGACAACAGAGGCCGAGTACATTGCGGTCGCAGATGCATGTAAAGAGATGCTTTAGATGAAGTGTTCCTACAGGAACTCAGCTTGAAGCAGGAGGAGCACGTGGTCTATTGTGATAGCCAAAGTGCCATACACTTGAGCAAGAATCCAAGTCAGCATTCTAAGTTGAAGCACATAGAGATTCGGTATCATTGGATCAGGGATACTTTGGAACAGAAGGTGCTACAGCTTGAGAAGGTCCACATGGATGATAATGGGTCAGACATGATGACCAAGGCACTGCTCAAGGGCAAGTTTGAGATTTGTAGAAACCTGGCTAGCTTGAAGAAAGTGAATTTCTCCTAAGTCGAAAAGGGGGAGATTTGATGGGGTTTTCCTCTTCAGTACAGAGGAGAAAAGGTGTAGCCTGGATGTGGTCGGGTGCCCGGACCAGGAGTGGTCGTGAAACCAAAATTCACAATACAAGAAATAAGACTTTTAGCTACCACAATTTTCATAGCTAAAAGTCCTACAATCGCCACTAAAAGTTTTAGTGGCAACTTTTTCGTCGCCGCTGAGCCGCCGCAATATGTGCTGTGGCTAAAAGTTTTAGTTGCGACTTAAAAAAAAGTCACCATTAAAAGTCAGACAATTAGCCACGACAAGAATAACGCCACTAAAAGTCCACTTTTAGCCGTGACATTTTTCATAACTAATTGAAACCAGTCTTGTCACTGAAAGTATCAAGTCGCCACTAAAAGTTGTATTTTAGTGGCAGAAAACGTCGCAGCTAACAGTTCACTTTTAGTGGTGACTTCTAGTCGCAGCTAATCGTTTACTTTTAATGACGATTTTTAAAAGTCGCGGGTAAACAATAGACTTTTAGCCGCAAAAAATTTCACTGTTAAACGTCTTAAAAGCACCACTAAAAGTTTAGTGATAACTTTTTTATCGCCGCAGAACCGCTACAATATGTGCCGTCGCTAAATGTTTTAATTGCGACTTAAGAAAAGTAACCATTAAAAGTCTCTTTCAACTGCGACGTTTTCCGCCGCTAATTGAAAAAATGCTTGTCACTGAAAGTTTAAAGTCACCACTAAAAGAGATCTGTTCGTGGCGGAAAAAGTTGCGACTAAAAGTTTAATTTCAGTGACAACTTCTAGTCGCAGTTAAACATTTACTTTTAGTAACGACGTTCAAAAGATGCGGCTAAAATATAGTTGTGGCTAAAAATATCCTTCGGTGGCAACTTCTAGTCATAGCCACAAGTTTAATTTTAGTGACGACTTTTAAATGTCGCGGTAAAAATGAACTTTTAGTGGCAAATTTTTGTCGCAACTTTATGTTGTTAGTTAAAATTTTAATGACCACTTTTTATAGTTGCGGCTCTATGTTTTTCTCTTTATATTGCACCTATATTGATAAACCTATTTTAATTACCACCAACCAAGTAAACATAACTTCAAATTTAATTAATATAACTGCAAAATTATTACATAAACCTAATTGAATTGTGTGTTTGCAACACATCATCATCATAAAAAAAAAAAAAATAGTCATGACCATCGAGCTTCTCAGCAGCTATGCATCACATTCTCTGGCCTGCAAGTAATTAAAAAAATAATTAGAGAGATAATAATTTTTTAATTTCACAATTAAATTTATAGTGAACTTATGAATAAAGATATCTTACCCTATCAGAATGAGAAGGGGTAGGCATTTGCATTGACTCATTGTACTGCTGGATGAAGGGTAAGATCTGTAATTCTATAAATTATAAGCGACTCCTATCTGCCTGAGCCCGCCTCATATTCTCCATCAACAATAACTCCAAGCGATTCCTATCTGCCTCAGCTTGCCTCTTAAGCTCCTCATTTTCTCTCTGTAGCTGTGCACGAATTTTCTGCCCAGATGTAGATGTCTTAGGCTTTGGACCGGCCCCACGGCCACATATATATCCGGACCGCTCTGGTCCGAGCACTACCTCAAACCTCTCATCCTCAGTTAAGGGATTAGTGCCTTCCTCTACTGGTTGAGATTGTAGTCTTTGAAGCTCCTCCTACATTTGAAAACCAATTGTAAAATAATTATTATCTATCAATTTAGTAATATATAAGAAATTAACAAGGAAATATAGAAAGGCATGATCACATACGTATACTTCACGAGATCTCAAATCAACCCAACTATTCTTCTTATTGCTAAACCGGGTAGCAAACCACATATTAGTTCGGGATGGCTCATCTCCCGTCTCAGGATTACGCTGTCATTAGCAAAGTTAATACATATAATATATATATTTATTAACAAAAGTGCTATAAACATTTTAAATGAATCTTACATTCTCATAGCTGAGCCGAGCAAAAGCCTTCGTCCCAGTAACATGGCTGATACTTTGCTTCTTCCTGTTCTCTTTATTTCTCTTGCTTATTTTCTTCATTTAAGAATAAAAATTATGAGTAATATATGTATGAATAATCGATTGAAAGTGCAGACAACATAACTTAATTAGCATGCATACCGTGAAGTCTTCATATCCAAAGTACTTGACAAGATCCTCCCAGTCATTCTGGCTCACGTCTTCGGGTTTTTTTTGGATTCTCACAGCATCAGTGTCATACTTGCAATAATGATCTTTATGCAGCCTATGCCGATAATCCCTATACTAGTGATTCAGCTGCTGATATATAGCTTCCTGGATATAGGGATCCTCCTTAAAAGTAAACTTTTGTTGCAAAATATAGTATGAGCAATTAAATGCAATCATAAACTTAGCATCAAATGCAACTAAAAATATTTGAATTAACACAATCTTCTTAATTTAAATTACTTACCTTTGCACAGCTTGCCACATCTTCTTCTTGTCGTCGTCTGGAATGACCTTCCATTTGGGAAAACAGAGCGGAGCCATATTTCTGACAATAATGCCCAACTCAGTGATTAATACCTGAGCATTGTCACCGACAGCTCGCATCAGGTTTGGTGGAATCTCCACTTCTATCTTTTCCCCATCACGTCTTTTCTTCATTAGTGTAATGCCTCTGGTCTTCCCTCGTCCTTTCCTTACAGACGTGCATGACCCTGCTCAGACAAAATATAATAATATTTTTTAGATTACATCAACATAATTTTTTATATTATTGCATACATCATAAAAAAGGAACATGTATAATTTAGCATGACACTTACATACCGATATTGTTGATGGCAACTCCATCTGAACTAAATGCCCCAACTTGTATGGGTTCTGCCTCTAATGTAGGTATTTGTGAGGGTCGCCCCACTCGGGATCTTCCTTGGTCTCTTCTATTGACCATGTCGATGGTCTATCCTGCTGCAACACTTTGCAATAAATTGATTATATACATCAAGCATATGTATTATATACATAACATGTATAAATGCGTAAAAGGGAGAGTGATAACAATGTGCAATGAGTAAAAATATAAGATTTCATTAATGTAATCATTCATACAATATGATAATGAACATGTCATATGAATTACATCAAGCTATCGGTCTCACTATCATCATCAGTGTTTATTTCATCTTCTTCATTATCATCATCAATGAAATCAATATCCTCCTCACTCTCATCACTAATGAAAGCGTCAACATCTGCATCTTTTTCTTCCTCATGCATTATAAGATTTGCATCAACGGGTATTGGAGGAATATCATCCCTTTGCCATGCTGTAAAGTTGTCATCATTGGCATTCAATGTGTTAACTACACTATATGACTCATTTTGTTGGTATGGCTCATCATCATTGATTGACTCTGCATCTTCATCTTCAGGTACATCGTACAAATCTCGAGCTTGTGTCTTTACCACGACTTGCCAAGTATTGCCTAACTTAAAGTCTTTGACATAAAAAACTTATTCTGCTTGAGACGCTAGCACAAATGGCTCATTGGTATTCCATTTCTTTGTAATATTGACGCTGGCGTAGTTGTATTTATCTGTTTGGATACCTCTACCTTCCTTGCCGACGTCCCACCAATCACACTTGAACACAAAAACATTATTGTCTCCAAAATAATCTAATCGAATGATGTCTGTCAGGACACCATAGTAATCTTTATTTCCTGTTTCACCATCTCCTTTTATGACCACACCACTATTCTGAGTTTTTCGATACATCTCATGATCTTTTGTATGAAATCGTAGACCATTAATGATGCAACCCTTATATCGTGTCACTCGTCTGTCAGGACCTTGTGCTAAGTTCAGAAGTTGCTTATTGGCGCGTGCGCTTCCTTGATTGTACAATTGTGTAACCTATTCATATATATGAATGAAATAAATATAGTATGATGGTAATAATGTGTAGTGTAAAAAGATTTATGTTATTTGACACTTACATGGGCTTCAAACCATTTAGGGAACGTGTCTTCGTGCCTCTTTACCACATACTTTCGACTCTCTCTTTCTATCTCGGATTGAAATTTACTATACGAAAAGATAAACAATTATAACCCGAATAGAAAACACGAAAGAGATAAATTAGACAATTGAATAACACTATATATGCATAAAATATACTGGGATAATTTTCATACATTAGAAACGGCACAATTTCGTCGCAGTTTTTCAACACATAAATACGAGCCTGCTCCCAATCTTTGTCATTAATATATACATATTCTCCTTTCCCTAGTGCACGACAATTTTGTAAAAAAAGGGACAACCCTTGATGCATTTGTCTATTACTTCCATCATAATTTCTTTCTACTCTGTTGAATTTGGTTTCAATCCCATGCAAGTACATCGAACAGAAGTTCATGCATTCTGTGGCAATATAACCTTCCACTATTGACCCTTCTGGACAAGCTCTATTGCTTACATAACACTTCAGTGTATATAAGTACCTAATGAGATACAAATTCAGGATGATAAACAAATTAGTGATACATTTACACATCGCAAGCGCATAATTAACATTAAGAATAAGAAAATACACTACCTTTCAATTGGATACATCCACCGGTATTGCACTGGCCCACCGATAATCACCTCTTGTACGAGATGAATAGGCAAGTGCACTATAACATCAAAGAATGACGATGGAAATATCCTTTTTAATTTGCAAAGTGTTAAAGCAATCTGGTTTCCAAGCTACTTCAAGATATCTTTCGCCAATGTCTTCGAACACAATTCCTTGAAAAAATGACTAAGCTCAATCAATGCATCACATACATTATTGCTTAAGGATCCACGTATTGCAAGTGGGAGTAATCGCTGTAAAAAAACGTGGCAATCATGACTCTTCATGCCTGCAATTTGACATTCTCTAATGTTCACACATCGAGATATGTTTGAGGCATAGCCGTCAGGGAACTTTACCGAATTCAGGAATTGACAAAAATTCTTTTTCTCAACCATGGACATCGTGTAGCATGCAAGGGGCATTTTATAAGAATTACCGTCATGCTTCATATGTAATTGATCAGGCCTTATACACAAGGCCTGCAAATCGAGGCGGGTCTTAAAGTTGTCTTTTGTTTTACCATCGATGTTCATCAATGTCTCTAAAACACTACAAACATTTTTCTCTACCGGACTTGCCTCTCCTATCCGCTCCTTTCCTATCCGAACTCCACACAATCCGCTCCTCTCCTATCCGGACTTGCGCAAATTAGGTGTTACCCCGGGAACAACTTAGTGGGTGTTACCCCTACCATGTGGGGCCCTTTTTTTATGTATTTATATATATATATATATATATATATATATATATATATATATATCTACGCAGTCTATCTGTCTTTTCATATCATTTTAGGATGTGATCCAAAACCCTAAGAAGATCTAAATCTCAGGTGGACCATACCATTAGAAAAAGGGACGGATAACCATTAAAAAGGTTTTGTGGACCACAAAAGTTTTGGATCAATCTGATATTTATATTTTCCCTTCATCAAGACCTTATTGACATTATCAACAGCTTAGATTGCAAATAAACATTACCAAAACCTTACAATGGGCTCTTTGGAATTTTTAATGGTGGGGCACTCAATCACACTGTTTCTAGTGGTATGGTCCACTTGAGATTTGGATCTCCATAATTTTTGGAACCTCGTATAGAAATAGGCTTTAGAAACGGATGGACGGAGTGGATATACAAAATATCATCTATGTGGGCTATACAGTAGGGGTAACAACCACTAAGTTGTTCCCGGGGTAACACCTAATTTGCACCCTCTCCAGACGGGGACGCAAATTGCCTTTCGCAGGCATCTCCTGCACTTGGAATCTAGGTGGGGCCCACCGTGATATTTGTGAGAAATCTTCGCCGTCCAACCGTGATGTTTTGTGAGAAATCCACACCTTCCATCCATTATTTCATATAATCTAAGGATACAATCCCAAAATTGAGGCAGATCCAAGACACTGGTGGACCACACAATGGGGATTAAAATCTTACTGTTGAAAACCTCATGGGGCCACATAAGTTTTGGATCGAGCTGATATTTGTGTATTCTCTTCATCCATGTTTATGTAACTTTATGCATAGGTTCGATACAACACATACATTACAGTGGGGCCCACTATTTTCTTTGATGAGGTCCACTTAAACAAAAAGAAGATTAAACACATACTTTGTGTATTCTCTTCAATCCATACTATTTTATTTGGTGAGGTCCACTCATTCTTTGGCTCATGTCCTCAAGTGAACTCTCCAAATGGATGGACAGTGTGGTTGCAACACATACATTATGGTGGGCCCATTAATTATAGGAAACAATTGGGTTAAGCATGTCCACAATTGAAACCATTATAATATATACCTTTATCCAAAAAAATTGTGGCCCATTAATGGTCAACCACCACTGCTTCCTAAGGTATGGTCCGCTTGAGCATTGGATCTTCTTTTTTTCTTAGATGGTTGACAACACTTTATGTCATCTGATGGTTGATTGGAAGTTCGATCGGCAATCATTGGTAATGCGCACTATTCGATCATCAATCGAGAACTTAATGAAACGATCTACGTTAGTCTATATCATTAGATCATTTATTGGAGGTTGATCAAATGGTTGACAAAACTTTGTGTCGTTCGAAATAATAAGTTGCCACAAATAGTGGTGCACACTGTTTGTTTCGATCCGGTTATAAGGTGAAACCGGAACCAAACCATTCCCAACGGTTTTAGGAAAACCAAAACTGGAACTAAACCGTATAAACTCGGTTCGGTTACTGTACTGAGCTTTTTATAATTCATCTCATGGTTTGTTTTTATAATCCGGCTCAATTACATGGTTTTTTTTTTAAAATTCAGATCATCCATACCTTAATGTGTTTGTTAGATCTACATTCTCCATCCTCATTGCTAATCAAAGTTTAGGTGAGTCACATTAAAAAATATCAGATAGATCTAAATTTTAGGTGGACTGCTTGACATAAAACAGTGAGGGTTGAACACTTAGGGTTCGGTTCCACAGTTCGGTTATGTGGTACGATTTCACATTCGGTTTTACGGTCCGGTCCAGTTCTACAGAACCCCAAACCGAGAATCGAACCAAACTAACCGATTCTTTGATTTTCGAAACCGAAACCGAAACTGGTGCACTTCAGAACCGAACTAATCGGTTCCAGTCCAGTTTTCCGGTTCCTTGTGCACCCCTAGCCACAACATCCTAGACTATTAATAGTGAAAAATTAAAACTTGCTACTAAATATTTTTTCCTTTAAAAGTAAGAATAAAATTTTACTTGTTACGACTAAAAAGAAACATTTACTGACATTTTAATATCTACGCTAAATCTTAAACTATTGCTGACAATATACAGTTGCCGTAAAAATTTACATATAGCCACAATACAAAAATTCGCGGCTAAGAAGAAGGGTTTAGTGTAACACCCTGTACTTTTCTGTACTCGGGTGTTACCACGAGAATCCAAAGTATATGTGTATGTGTAATGCCCTTCCTTGACTCTTTCGTCAATGTGTGTGCGACTCCTGGTGCCCGGGACTGGTAGTGCATAGTTCGCACCCAAATGACCAAAGTCTTGAGATCTCGAAACCTTTGTCATATTGACCGCGCCGTCCTCGCGATCGCAATGGCGAAAACAGTGCGTCGATCTGATACCCGAGCACAAAGATATGGACATTTAATCAAAGCACCCCAAAAAATGTGGTTGTGCACACTAGTATGGGGCCACCCAATGTGGGGCCCACTACACGGTCTCCTAGGCAATCATCTCCCTCTCCTTGACATGATTGTAATAATTACTAAAATAAATAAATAAATAAATAAATAAAAAGTAATAATATATGATAATGATAAAAAGAAAGAAATAAATAAAATAAATTAATAAAATAAATAATAAAAAAATGAGGGGTAATGATGACTAGCATCTCAACCCATGCCTCACCACTCCTCTCCCACGTCACCCCTTCCCCCTCCATTCCTTCATTTAATACAACAATATATATATATATATATATATATATATATATATATATATATATATATATATATATATATATATATTTGTTAATAAATAGATATGGGGGGAGAGAACGATTTCACTTCATCCTTCACTTCATCCATCCTTCTACTCCATCCATGCCTTCCCCATTCATGTGAGGGTGCTTGTATGAAAGATCTGAGTGGGCCATCTTCGATCTCGGCCATTGATCAAGGAGATCAAGGTGAGTACACCCTCTTCACTCAATATTTTATATTTTTTTATGTTGATTTCGCTTAGATGATGATTGTGATGGTGATGATGAGGTGGGCCACCCAGATGTACATGCATGAAATCCTAACCCTACAAAAGGGGTTATACCTTTGGATGGAGGGATGATATAAAATCAGCTTGATCCAAACTATCTGTGGGACCCACTGATTATGGGCCCCACCATAATGTTTAACAGCCATCCAAGCCGTCCAACCCTTTGGCCATATCATTTTGGGTTGGGGACCCAAGAATGAAGTTGATCGGAATTTTAGGTGGACCCCACTGAGGGAACGATCGTCCACCATTGAGAACTTCCTTGGCCCGCCTTGATGTTTCTAAGCTGAATCACCTGTCCAATATTGGACTCTATGGGTTCCTCATGAGTTGGGGAACCTGATGCATGGCTTGGATCGCCCCCAAGTGGGCCCCCCTTGATAAATAAGAGAAAGGAAGAAAAAAAAATAAATAAAAAGATCAAACGTCTAGACGCTGGACATTCAAAGCGTCAAAGACGCTGGAACAGTCCAGCGTCAAGACCCGGATGACGTGAGTGGGGTCCCCACTCGTGGGACCCACCTTGATGTTTGTGATCGATCCACACCTTCCATCTGTTTTCCCGGCTTGTTTTAGGGCCAGGGCTCAAGCTTGAACCAGATCCAAATCTTAAGCGAACCGCATCACATGAAACAGTGGGGTAAACGATGTCCACTGTCGAAACTTCCTCGGACCGCTTTGATGTTTGTAGACCAATTCACCTACCCAATATTGGGCTCATTGGGTCCCCCACGAGTTGGGGAACCTGATGAATGGAGTGGATCACCCTTATGTGGGCCCCACTCGATCAAAACCAATGAAATACAAAAAAAAAAAAAAAGAAAAGAAAGAAAAGAAGAGAAAGAGGGCAAGGCTCGCAGCGTCTCTGACGCTGGGAGCACTGACAGGTGAGTAGCTATCTCACTACTGCAGGTGACGTCACTAACTCCCATGGGCCCCACCGTGTTGTACGTGTTATATCCACACCATCCATCCATTTGGGGAGATCATTTTAGGGTATGATACAAGAATGAGATAGATCCAAATCTCCAGTGGACCCCACTTGAGAGGAAACAGTGAGGACAGTGACCCTACTGTTGAAACCTTCCTACGGCCCACCATGATGTTTATTTGAGATCCAACCTGTTGATGAGTTCACACGTGTGCACAGGAAGGGAAAGCAAAATATCAACTTGATTGAAAGCTTCTATGGGCCCCACTACAGTGATGTTTATTTGTCATCCAACAGAAGGGGGGTGCTGGCTGGGCTGGTTGGGCTGCCCAGTAGGTGGCCCACTTGTGGGACCCACCTAGAATGTATGTGCCTTATCTATTCCGTCCATATGTTTCTCCAGCTCATTTTACTGGCTGAGCCCAAAATTTAAGCATATCCAAATGTCAAGTGGACCATGCCACGGGAAATAGTGGGAATAATGATTTCCACCGTTGAAACCTTCCCAGGCCCTACAGTGATGTTTATTTGTCATCCAACCTGTTCATAAGATCACATGGATATGGATGGAGGGGAAAACACAAATATCTGCTTGACTCCAAAACTTCCTGAGACCCAGCTGGGTACCACGCAGCCCAGTGGGTGGCCCACCCTGTGGGATTCCAACTTGATGTATGTGTTTAATCCTCGCCGTCCATCTGTTCCTCCAGCTTATTCTAGGGCAGGGGCTGAAAAATGAAGAAGATCCAGATCTCAAGTGGGCCGTGCCGGAAGAAACAATAAAGACCGTTGAATTTTAGTGTTTTGGGCCATGTTTGGCTGTCCTTGGTGGACCCCACGTGGAAGCAATGTAGAAACCACCATTTGGACCTTGAATACTGTATGTATGGCTACAACAATGACATTTTACCTGGGCCAAAGCGGACCCCCACATGATCAGAAATTAAGTTCCAAAATGGGGTCGGGCAAAGTTGTGCAGGAATTTCTGTGCAGAATTTCCAAGTGCTCATGTTTGGCCCCGCACCAAAAAATATTTATACATATCCAACAGGCCCTACCTTATGGGTTTTAGAGACCATGCATGGGTCTACCAGGGGGACTTGACAACACGCCAAAATCAGATCCCGTTTGATGGTGGGACGTGCCCAAAGTTGGGCCAAAATCATTTCTGCACTACCATTTCTGCACAACTCCAAGTACCCATGTTTGAGCCTTTGTTAAAAATTGTACACACGCAAACAAAGGGATCCGTCTTATGAGTTTTGAAGACCATAAATTGGTCTGTGAAGTGGTCATTTTATTTCTCCAAAAGCTGGCCCCTTTTAATCACGAATTGGACTCAAACTTAGCCCAAAACCATTTATGCATGTAAAGTCTGTTTAATTAAAAATCTACATGGGGTCACATCCATGGAATCTACCACCTTCCTAAAGTATTAAATAGGTCATTTAAACCATAAAACTTGAATTTAGATTGTATAGGCCAACTCCTTAAAAATTTAGAGCCACCACCATAGGGTTGATCTTAACCGTATAAATTATGGATATAACAATCTAACCGCATAAATGGTCTAAAACATGGTAGGGTCGATTTCTAACAAGCGAGAGTACATGCTTCAAGCAACATTAGAAGATGCTTCGATTCTTAAGGTGATGATTCCTCCCCTTGAGCTTTCCACCTTCATGTTAATTAAGTAATAGATTTACTCATATATGACTGAAAATTTTACTCTGTCTCATGATTACCTCTGTTGTTTGATTTTGTTATAAATCATATGTTTAATCATGTAATACGTGAATTTCTTTATAACTGTGAATTATTTATGAAATTTTGGAATTGTCATTTTCATTCTTCATGTTTGGAATATGAAAGTGGAATGTGAATTTGAATGGTTGCGATCACCTATATTTGATGGGACCTTAAACTGGTGGCCTTTGGAAGCGATTTATTGGAAAGATTCCTGATGGTGTCCTTAGATAAAAGTGTTGGACTAAATGTTAAATGAGATGAGATCTTGATTATGCCCCTAGATGGACTAGTATGGAAATATTTTTGATGACGTTCTTATATGGACTTGTTGGGCTAAATGTCCTATTGAGATGAGTTATTGGGATTCCCGATGGACTTGATGGACTAATGGTCCTGTGAGATAAATTATTGATTATGTCCCTAGTTGGACTCGTGTGGAAATATTTTTGAGATTTATTGTGATGAAAGGCCACTAGTTGTAAGGGAATGTCATAATTGGTTTGGTTATAAATTGGAATAATAATGGTTGGTTTAATCATGCATATCATGGCACAGACGGGACGTGTAGTGACGAGCCATATTACCGTCGGGTGGTCTGGTTGCTGAGAGCACGTACCCTCGAGGTATTTTCGCTGGCTCTAGACCACCATAGAGTGTGTTATTCACTGAGAGCATGCACCTTTGGTATTTTCGCTGGTGATGACCACTCGTGATATTGTGGGGCTGATGTGTGTCCTTAGTGACTTCCAGACCACTGGGTGAGGCCGATGTGTGTCCTTAGTGACTTCCGGATCACCAATTGATGGATTTGCATTGTGGGGCTGATGTGTGTCCTTAGGGACTCCCATACCACATTTTCCAGTTGGATGTGCATCCCCAGGCTGAGGGACATGTGCATGCATTCATGCATTCAAGAAAGACTGCATCATGGATGTTTTGTATATTTTTTTTATTCTTCTTGATTAATGTGTTGGTGTGTAATCTTGAGGGGACCTCACACTAAGCTGGCCACTCATGCTGTTAAATTTCAACCATACAGTTGGTGCAGGTGATTTGAATAATGTACAGGTTATTCTGAAATGGAGCAGGATGCTCAGGTTATGCTGGTGTCATGGATCAAAGAGCCGTGTTTAATAGTTGTGCTTTAAATTTTGTATATAATTGTAATTGTTTATTAGTGTATTCTGAATTAAATTCGAGATATTCGATTTGTATAAGCTTTACGGGCACCACTCTGCGATATTTGTTGTATCTTTCCTATATGCATGGTTTGTTTTCTTCCGCAGTGAATATCCTTCTTGGAATGACAGTTGAAAATGGACTGAAATGTTGGTTTTCTTCATAGGCTAACGCCCGGGTCTTCAAACACGGGTCTAGAACTCGGGTGGTGAAAATCCAGGGCGTTACATTTAGCGATGAAACTATAAGTTGCCACTAAATCCTATATGATTAGTGACGAAAACTTAAAGCTTGCCACTAAATGTTTTTCCCTCCAAAGAGCGAGAATGTCATTTTAGCTACAACATTTTCGGTTGCCATTAAAGTGCCCACTATAATACCTTTAGTGGTGACATTAGATTGTCGTCACTAACTCTTAGACTATTAGTGACAATATGTAGTTGCTGCAAAAAGTTACGTATAGCCGCAAACTAAAACGATTGCAGCTATAAAAAGCATTTAACGACCATACAACGAGTTGCCACTAAATCCTATATGATTAGTGACGAAAACTTAAAGCTCGCCACTAAATGTTTTTCCCTCCAAAGAGCGGGAATGAAATTTTAGCTGCAACATTTTCGATTGCCACTAAAGTGCCCACTAAAATACCTTTAGTAGTGACATTTGATTGTCGTCACTAAATCTTAGACTATTAGTAACAATATGTAGTTGCTGAAAAAAGTTATGTATAGCCACAAACTAAAAAGATTGCAGCTAAAAAACATATTTAACGACCATACAACGAGTTGCCACTAAATCCTATATGATTAGTGACGAAAACTTAAAGCTCGCCACTAAATGTTTTTCCCTCCAAAGAGCGGGAATGAAATTTTAGCTACAACATTTTCGATTGCCACTAAAGTGCCCACTAAAATACCTTTAGTAGTGACATTTGATTGTCGTCACTAAATCTTAGACTATTAGTAACAATATGTAGTTGCTGCAAAAAGTTATGTATAGCCACAAACTAAAAAGATTGCAGCTAAAAAACATATTTAACGACCATACAACGAGTTGCCACTAAATCCTATATGATTAGTGACGAAAACTTAAAGCTCGCCACTAAATGTTTTTCCCTCCAAAGAGCGGGAATGGAATTTTAGCTGCAACATTTTTTGTTGCCACTAAAATGCCCACTAAAATACCTTTAGTCGCAACATAGATTGTCGCCACTAAATCTTAAACTATTAGTGGCAATATACAGTTGCCGTAAAAGTTAAATATAGCCGCAAATAAAAAAACTGCTGCTAAGAAGAAGCATTTATCGACCAAATAATACGTTGTCACTAAATCCTACATGATTAGTGACGAATAATTAAAACTCGTCACTAAATGTTTTTCCCTCCAAAGAGCGGGAATACGATAATTTCCCGCCATGAAATTAGTGGCGATATTTAAGGACTTTTAGTTGTGACATTTTGGGTTGCCACTAAATGTGCATACTAAAATACCTTTAGTGGCGACATCAAATTGTGCCCAACTAAAGGTAGCTTATAGTGGCGACTTTTAAATGACGGTTAAAAATTTTGCAGCTAAATGTCTTATTTCTTGTAGTGTCACTCAGAAGGGTGTTTAGTTGCTGGACTGTTTGCACAACAGTCGAGCGCCCGACGGTTAGGTGACCGGGTGCCCGGTGCCCAGGGTGGGCACCCGACCATGCTGGTCTGGGCTCCCGAAATTTAGGATTTTTTCTCTATGCACGCTGGACTGTTTTTGGTTTGGGCGGGCACCCGACTTTACGCAAACTGTTTATATGCAGTTTCCTATTCGAGTTCTAATTCTTTCGATTCTCTACTTAAGGGGTTCCAAATCGGGATTAGGGTATTCCATTAAGGTGTTTTCATGTCCAAGGTGAGAGAGAGAGAGAGAGAGAGAGAGAGAGAGAGAGATGAAGCTTGTAGAAGGGAGAAATGTTTGAAGAGGTGATCTTTGGTGTAATCGTCATCTTAGCACTTCTATGTGCTCGTGATTCGTGAGATCTCTCCGTTTTTCATTGTTCTCTTATTGTTCATCCACTCCTACATGAGTGAAGAAGGTTTGATCCAAGCGGTGTGTGCTTGTAATCGGTTGTAACGTTCTACTTCATAGTGAATTGTTGCTTTGGACTAGGCCCCGTGGTTTTTACCTCTTCGAGGGTTTTCCACGTAAAAACTCCTTATATTATGTGGTTGATGCTTTACTTGTTTATTATTGCATTATCATATCCCATAATTCTAGTGTTTTGAGGGGCGAGATCCTAAGGTTTTTGTGCAACGCACCCAACACTTATGACATGTATTCTAGGCTTAATGGGCAATTCAGATTGATTAAATAGACTGTCCAAGTAAAATAATACACCTAGGAGCACAATAGCTTATAGTACTTCGAATAACTAATTTTAATATATATATTATAACTAATTTTAATATATATATATGCTACCTCATGAAAACAATATTTTTAATTGTTATTATTTTATTTTTTTTACACACACTTGACAACTTGACGGAGGCGCTCGCACTCACGACCTCAGTGTTGAAACTTACTCCACCTACCACTGTTCCATGAGTTAGAAACCAATTTCAATGGCTTGGATTCAACTCTAAAATTTAGAGATGATCCTCATTGAAGTATGATAATAGGATAATAGTTATTTTATGTTTGTAATGAAAAAAAATAGATGTTTTAAATTATTGGGCCATGCATGTTAGCATGCGGGCCCAGGTGACATCCGCTGGATCCTAAGTGTGTGCAGAAACATAATGAACTCCTAAAGTGGGATGCATGTGGCCTGCGGAGGTGGGTTTTGGTACATTGCCTTTTTTTTTTTTTGTTTATTTCATAGTAATCCTTCCATTCAATGATATACATGGCTTTTGAAAGTTGCTTTCACTTTTTTTAATATAGAGGGAAGAGCACTAACTAAAGGTGAGGATGTGGATAAATCCTAGCAGAGAAAAACTTTGGGGGAATATGATAGATGATGAGTTGGCACTTATAAATTAATTAAAAATTGCATAGTTAGAATATAAATAATTTGAATTAAACAATCGAAAATCATAATTCATAAGTCCTTGTTTAAATGTACCACGAACCGAAACCAACACTTGTTTTATTAGCTGGCTATTCGAATTGGTGGATATATATTCAACTGGTAATAATAAAAGTATCTAACAGTCTTTTTTTCTTTAAGCACACTCAAACACAAACACCCCCACATGGGCACATGAACTCATGACCTCATTGTTGAAACGCACTTAGTCAACCATTGAGCCATGGGTTGGAACCCAATATCCAACGGTCTTATTTCAACAAACAGTTGTTTACAAATCAAAGGTTAGGATTGTCCAAAAAATCTAATTTTAGGACTGTGACTTAGCAACAGTATGTCCCATAATTGTTGGTTTACTGTGAGATAATACATGCCTTGCATACAATATCTGAGTTCCTGTATATCAAGTGTCATGAAAAGCTAGAGTATCAAAATAACTCTCCCTCCTTAAAAAGGACGTTTTGCTATATTACATTTTATTAATTAATGACTCTGATAACATGATGTAATCATTCCAATAAGCAAATCCATATTGTTCTGGTGGCCGATTCCATGTCAATTGGCCATACTCCCAAAAGCTGGGGTTTGGACTGTTGTACTATTCTGCAAGTGGCCGTGGCAAATAACGTAGCATGCACTAGAGCTCGTTCATAGCTTTTTTAAAGATGTATTATATAGGTAAAGCCGAGAACTGATTACTAAGTTATGGCCATCGGAAATTGTAATACATGCCAAACCCTTGGGTTGGACTTTGTAACTCAATTTAGCTCGTTCCTAGCTGTCTAGGTGATTTTCCTTAACTTTAGCCTACATCACTAGATGTCCCTCTATTATTCACTTTAGTGTGGACTACTTGAGTTATGGACCAAGCTGGATTTTGGGATCTAGGCCTAACATAGGGCCCATTTGATGGATGGATTGAATGGCATTCACACATAACGGGAGGCCCCACACAGCTTGGAAGCATATGTTAATTGCATGGCGGCCTTGTTTCCCTATGAAAATCAACCAACCTTAATGCTAATGTTGTCGTATTCCAATATGCGTTTCAACATTAGGTCTCTGGTTTGAATGCTAAGGAGACACACTAACCCCACTGGCGGGTGGGTGCATCGTGTGACCAACAGAGTGGGTGTGTTGCCCACCTAATAGGGTGGGTACGTAACAATAAAAAAAATTAATGTAAAGCTCATGGTACGTGTATCACCATTTGGTGGGCCACAAAATTATGGCAACTCTATGGTGCGTGTGGCATTTTCTTGCACACCAATCCAGGCAATCCTATCCGTGTGTACCATCAGGGATGGAGCACATCACCAGAATCGAACTGATCAGTTGATCCTAACTGTCCAATGGTTCGCAATCTAACCGATGGTTTAGAAGGAAGTGGTCAGTGGTTTGAACTCCACAGGATGAACAGTTCAGATCATGGTTCCGTTCATGATGAGGTCCCAAAAAATAGAGTTTGCGGGGCCACTGGTGGGTTGCCTACATCTGTCCAAATGGTCCCAATCCTCGGGCATATTGAAAATAGATCTTAGGCCAAGAATAGATCAGTGATGAAACGGTCTTCAATATCGGATTTCGGACCATCCAGCAGATCACTCCTTTAATAGCATAAATACAAGCAGCAGTGGATGAATTATGGGTGAAATTTGATGGCTAGGATGACAATGGGGTGTATGTACTAACCCAAAATAAAAATGTAGTGGCACACGTGGCCATTGAAACGGCTTGCTTTTTTAGGCGCCCTAATTTCATAAGTAGGGCGACACTTCTCAACAGGTTGGATGCCACACCCTGGTGGACCCCAAGCACAGCACGGTGTACTAACAGTGGGGTGCATGTACTAACCAAAAAAAAAAAAAAATGTAGTGGCACACGTGACCATTGGAACGGCTTGCTTTTTTGGGCGCCCCAGTTTCATAAGTTGGGCGACACATCTCAACAGGTTGGATGGCACACCCTGGTGGGCCCCAAGCAAGCACTTGTAAAATAAGCTTATTCTACAATGGCATGCAGAGGAACCGCCCAACAACTGGGTCTTCCTTTAAAGGCCCATGATCCAATAAGATTTCATTAAGCTAAGGGCCTGTTTGGTACTTGGGCTTACGAGGATTAAGTGGGATTAAGTGGGTTGGAATTGTATTTGATTCCATGCAAATTCCACGAGATGTTTGGAGACACGTGAAGGAATGGGATTAGGTGGAATGGAATTGCATTTGGTCCCATGTAAAATTTATGGTGAATTTTGAAATCCACTACATCTATGGGCCCCACATTGATGCATATATTTTATCCATGCGGTCCATCCATATGCATCATTTACGCCTATCATTTGAGTTGTATACATGTGCTTGTGACAGACATCAGTTATGTATCTGGTCCATTGATGACAAATCCATCATCGGCCAAGTAGGATTTTGGTAAACAAGGTGCTTTTGCTTGAGGAAGAATATGATTCCAAACATGAGGACCGGATTATCAAAATATCATCATATTTCCAAAACATGCAATCATTGTACAATACTAGTGTTAATCCCATCTAATGCAATCCTACACAGCCGACAAGACATGCACTAGGTACGTAATTGCTGCCATTCAAAGAAGATTAATTGGGGCCATGTGCATGGCACCACTTGATATGATTCCTGGAAAGTGGAAGGACATGATGGGTCCAACTTCCCATCAAAGAGGGCATGATACCAGGCTCCTGCGCCTCTTCCAGCTGGGATAGCTGGCGAGACACGAGCTTTACATACCTATCCTCTGAGAGAAAATTTTTGCTACACCCACGAGTTAGCTACGCTAGCTACACCGGGTGCAGCAATGACCCCACCATGATGTATGTGTTGTATTCATGCCATCCATCCATTTGGAGAGATGATTTGAGTGCATGATACAAAAACTGAGGTAGATCGGAATCTCAAGTGGCATCCAAGAAGTTTTTAATGGTTGGCATTTGATCCCCACTATTTTCTGTTCTGGGTGCACTTGAGCTTTGGATCTCCCTCATTTTTTGTGTCATGCCCTAAAAGGATGTCAACAACTGGATGGACGGCATGGATACAACACATACATCATGGTGGGTCATTGCTACACTCGGTGTAGCTAACTCGTGGGTGTAGGAAAAGTTTTCTCATCCTCTCATGTGATGCACGGAATTGGAAAGGAGATGGGACGATTGGACTCGCTTCCTTTTTCTTTCTTTCTTTCGTGTTTTTTATTTATTTATTTTAAATTATCACAAGGTTCTCAAAATCTGGGTAATATTTGTCGCGAATATGTTGCAGTCAGTTGGGCCTATATGCTGGGTGGGGTGGTCTAAAATTATTGGAACTTTCCATATTTTGGAGTCCATGAATAAGTGCTACCTCGTGAAACACGTTGAAAGGGTGATTTTCATCTCAATGTCTGTGGATGAATCTCAAACAATGAAAAATAATGTTCAATAACTTGGATTCAACTCTAAAATTCAGAGAGGATCATCAGTGAAGTGTGATCATAGAACATTAGTTATTTATGGTAGTAGTGGGAAAATAGAGGTTCAATTATTGAACCATCTTAGCATGTGGCCCCTTGGCAACATATACTGGATCCTATATTGTGGCAGAGGCAAAATGAACTCCTAAAGGTGAGATGCATGCCTCCTTCACGGGTGGGTTTTGCTACATTGCCTTTGATTTGTTTATTTGACGTTAATCTTTTCATTCAAAGCATATGCATGGAGTTGAAAAGATATTGAACGACTTCACTTGAAGGTTGCTTTCACCTTTTACAATATAAAGAAGAAGTAAGCTTAAAGGTTAGGAGGTGGATGCATTTTAAAAAAGAAAATTTTGAATTATATGCATGAAATTGGAAAGACATTGGACTTAAAGGTTCCTTTCACCTTTTGTAAGAAGAGCACTAATGAAAGGTGAGGATTTGCATAACGTTGAGGTGGTGTAATGTCTCTCCCTCTCGTCTGTACATACAGATGTATTGCTCTTGTATGGCCACATATGATTCAATGTGTCCACTCAAAATAAACCCATTTCAGCAAAATAGGTAAAAAACATTTTTCTAATGTGAGAGTTTATGTCGGAGAGCATGGTTGAAAAGCATAAAAGATTGTCAAATATTAGTCAAAAAGTACAAAGGATTGCCCAAGTACATAGGCAAAAGAGAGGTTAGCTAGAGTGTAGTGGTAAAAGGTGTAGGAGCATTTTCATCCCAAGAAAATACAAAAAAATGTTCCAAGTGTAAAAAATTAATTATTTGAAAAGTGATGCTATTTCAGTACTCCCAGCAAACCTTGGGTGTGTATTTAGGTAAAGGGCTTGAAAATCTTACAAGAATTAAAATTTTAAAATTATATTTATTATTAATTAATTTAAAGTGCTCCTATAGTCACAATTGCATTGGAACATTGTGATCTAGACATATCATTTGCTTCATTACACATTTCATGGGCTTCCATGCAAACATTACACCGCTCTACCCATTTGATCAATGGCGTTCAATATGGACGGTCAGGATTGTTTAAACAAAAAAGTCCACTCAACAATTTGATACAACTATACATTACGGCGCACCTTAGGTTACTCATGATTTTGAAGAATCAGTTTTGTTAGGCAATCTTAACCATCCAATCATTTCTTCGAATAGGGATGGTCATAAAAATAAAAATAAAAAGGCCAAATCAAAGATGGATTGGATCATTCGGTCACCGTGATTTTTGCACGGCAACTTATGAAATGTATGTGGGACACGGTACGGATTAACTGGACTAACCAAGTGAACCACTGCAACTTGGAGCACTAGAGCATAATTTCTCTAAAATAATAACTAATTTCAGAAACATAAAATATATAATCATATAACGAATTCGTTAGATTTTAAATAATTTTGCATTGTCAGGATAAGATTCTGGAACTTTAAAAAATTCTGATATTTTCGAATTTTTGTTATGTTAATGCGTTAATATTAACTCTCTTTTTTTTTTTTTTTTCTTTTTTTCCCAGATATCAGAAGATTCTGAAAGTTTGAACGATATTAGTCACAAATGTGTTGCTGCCAATTGGGCCCACATGCTGACTGTTCCAAAATTATTGGAACTTTCCATGTTTTGGACTCTGTGCAATAAGTGCTACCTCATGAAACACGTTGAAAGGATAATTTTCACCTCAAGATTTTCAATTGCTTGGATTGAACTCCAAAAACTTAGAAAGGATCGTCAGTGAGTGTGATCATAAGACTTTAGTTATTTATGGTAGTAGTGGAAAATAGACTGTTTAAATATTGGACCATCTTGGCAAGTCGGCCCCTGGAACATCTCAGTGGCAGTGATAAAATGAACTCGTAAAGGTGAGATGCATGCCTACTTCACAGGAGGGTTTTGGTACATTGCCTTTTGTTCGTTTATTCCATTCGTGCAAAGAGAGGCGAATGGAGCCGTGGACGGTTTGGCGGGGCTAGGCAGTGCGGACCAAGGCAACAGAGTTTTCCAGTTAGTTAGGGAGCTACCTAGAGACATCCGAGGGAGTATTCTGCTAGACAAAGTTGGGCTGGGGAATTTAGCTAAGAAGTGATAGGTGGTCTGCGGACTGTTTTAGTCGGTAAGGGATTCAGGAGTTGGCAATATGCGAGTTGTGCGGGAGGTGGCGGATTGTTTTAGTTCTATCAGGCCACCCAAGAGTCTGTTTCCCCTTTTGCTGTGAATAAAAGTGTCATATTCTTTATAAAAAAAAAAAAAATACTAAATCTCTTCATCCAAGTATTTGCATTGAATTGAAAAGACATTGGAAGACCTCTCTCTCTCTCTACACACATCCACACCCCACACACTCACACACACCCACTCACACCACATGGGAACTCGATCCCTGGTCTCAGTGTTGAAACTCCTCGGAGTCTACCACTGAGCCATGAATGGATACCCGGAAAAGGCATTGGACGACTTGACTTGAAGGTTGCTTTCGCCTTTTATAATATAAAAAAGGAAGAGCGCTAATGCTGAGGATATTGATATGGGAGTGGATTGGTAAGGCCTCGATCGGTCTCACCCAAGATGGTGCGGCCTTTTTCATGGGGCCCACCTTGATGTATCTATTCTGTATCCATGCCGTCCATCTGTTTTCTAGATCATTTTAGGACATGATCCCAAAAAATGAAGAAGATCAAATCTTAGATGGACCATACTCTAGGAAACTGTGATGATTTAATTCCCTACCATTAAAAACTTCTTAGGGCGCATGTTAATATTTCTGTGTTATTTGCCATCCAATCCATTGATAAGGTCACATAATTAAGCCTGGATGAAGAGAAACGACAAACATCAGCTGGATCCAAAACTTTTGTGGCCCATTAATGGTCAATCATTACTATTCTCCATGGTATGGTCCACCTGATAATTGGATCTGCTTCGTTCTTAGGATCATACACTAAAATGATTTGGAAAAAAAAAAAAGGATGGACAGCTCATGACACAGTAGATATATCTAGATGAACCCGATGGTAAGGGGGGCACCGTCCTGGGTGAGGCCAAGGTATCACCTAATCCGCTCGCTGTTGATACATCTTCAAGGAGAAAGAATTTGAATTATATGTGAGGATTTAGAAAGACACTGGACTTGAAGGTTGCTTTAACCGTTTTATGAAAAGAGATGAGCCCTGGCTGGCTAATGGTGAGGATGTGCATACAACCTAAAAGAGAGACGCCACAAGTGACTGATGAGATGCTGTACTTACAAATTACTTAGAAATTGCATACTTGGAATACAAATAATTCAAATAAAATGTATAAAACGTGAATCACTATTGAAATGTATCAAGAACAAAAAGTTGCATTTATTTTATTAGCTACATATCCAAATTAGTGGATATTTATTTGACAACTGAAAATGGAAATTTTGCAGCGATCTTTCCACAAACAACTGTCCATAAATCAGATGTTAGGAGTGTCCAAACAATATAATTTTGGATGTAGCTTAGCAACAGTGTCCCACAATTATTGGTTGACTGTGAGATAATGCATGCCTTGTATATAATATCTGAGTGCCTGTATATCAAGTGTCATGAGAAGTTAAGAGTTTCAAATTATGACTCCTCCCTCCTTTTTAAGGAGGCTTTTTTCTACATTACCTTTTGTTAATTGATGACTATGATGGTATGATGCTAATCATTTCATTACCATAATATGTAACCTGAAACCTGGTATGCATATCTGTGCATAAAAGTGACATGTATTTTCCTTGTTGTAGAGTTGGAAACCAGGTATGGTAATACGAACTGTTGTCCTGGTGGACCACCATGTCAACTGACCATATTTTAAATAGCTGGGTATTCAACCATTTTAGCCAGCCTATAAGTGGTTCATGGCAAGAAAATCTCATCAATAGCTTTCCAAAGACATATTATACAGTTAGACCGTGGGAAGTTATAATGCATGCTAGAACCTTCGGTTGAACTTTCTTACCTAATATTTAAAGACACCTGGACTTAGTATGTAGATCTGGTCTGTAGTTTTTTAAAGACATATTAGACAGGCGAATCAAATATCCACTCTCAAAGGTATGGTGATCAGAAGCTATAATGCATGTTGGACCTTTGCGCGGATTGAGCTTCCTACCTTATTTTCCTTTGATTCTTATCACGCATGTGATTTTTCTTGACTTTGTCAAATATATCATCAAATATCCCTCATTGTTCCCTGTAATAATGTGGCCCACTTGAGTTATGGCCCATGCTTGATCCAGGCCTAACATGGGCCCATCTAATGAAAAAGTGGGGTCCACTCAACTTGAAAGAATATGTGCTGTATGTCATCACTCCCTGTGAAAAGTACGTCATCGTTCCTGTGAAAAATGCACAGTGCTACTGTTAGTCACGTCCCAATCCCATTATTGTGCTCTCTTCGATGGAAAGTTGGGCTTACCATGTCCTTCCACTTCCTAGTAAGCAAAATCAAGTGAGGCCCATACCATGTGGCCCCGACTGATCTTCTTTTGGACGGTAATGAAGATGATGTAGAGGTGTGGCATGCGTACTGAGTAACTCAGTACGCTTACTGGGTAAACTCTGTGGGGCCAACTGTGATGCATGTGTCTTATCCACTCTGTAAATCTGTTTTATCAGCTCATAAGCCCAAAATTTAAGCATATCCAAAGCTAAAGTGGACCACACCACAGAAAACAGTGGTGATAATGAAGTCCACCATTGAAACCTTCATGGCCCCACAGTGATGTTTATTTGTCATCCAACCTGTTCACAAGGTCACACAAACATAGATGAAGGGAAAACTACAGGTCACACAAACATGGATGAAGAGAAAACACAAATATCAGCTTGATCCAAAACTTCTGTGACCCCAACAAGCTTTCCAAGGGTTGGCATTGATCAATTCCCACCTGTTACAGTGGTGTGGTCTACTAGCTTTAGATATGCTTCAATTTTGGGTTCATGCCCTAAAATGAGCTGGAAAAATGGATAAAGTGGAGTGTCTAAGACACATAAATCACGGTGGGCCCCACAGAGTTTACTCAGTATTACTCACTGAAAAATCCGTCCCTCACATATGCTGCGCATGTCCTGTCAGCTCGCTGAAGACTTGAGAATCAAATGGGCTTTTAACGCCCAGATTATGCAAGATGGGCTTGGGCCCACTTGAATTCTGTTGATCCCATTAATGGCCACGTAGCCCACCCGACCCGAAGAGCCCAACCCCGCTTTGGGTTGGTCTTGGAGGTACTAGCGTGGCCCGTGGGCTAGGCTTGCAACTTGCATGCATGGCCTGATCAATTTTCGGGTTGAGCTTCAGCTTTAGTCATTTTGGCTCTATCCGAGGAATCCAACCTAGTTTTTTTTTTCTTTGAAGGTGGGAGACAACACTTGGAATTATTATTGACAGAGAGCGAAAAATACAAGCTCATTCGAGTGGGCCTACAAGAAGATCGGGCCGCACCTATCATGTAACCAACTCTGTACAAACAAGAAACACTTGCTCTCTCCAACTATACAAACCTCAAGTTAACCCTGCCTAAACCAACTGAGCCTAGCCCTTACCTTTCCTGGTAGCCCCCATCCCAACATAGTCCAAAGCTAGAAGGCCTCGAATCTGGGCCGGTAGCTCCAGTCTGGATAGGAAGATTGTATCAGGCTATCAGGCCTACCCGAGCTGCCATGTTTGGCGAGAGCATCCGCCACCATTACTTTCATGCAGGACGTGAGAAATTGAGATTCAAAGACAGGCACATTCTCCTTATTTCACCTACCTGAACCAGATATTACACAGGCCGTTATTTGCTTGATTGGAAACCACTTCCGTATTACGGCTACAATCCGTTTCCACCATAATATTTGAATACCCCTATGTAAATCCAACCCAGCTCGACCCGACTTTGCATGTACATGTATTATATCCTACAAATATGCCGAATCTGATATTTAGGCAATCATCTATTTTGAATGTGCAACGTTGATAATATTCCTCAAAAATGTTTACTTCTTTGTACATTTGTAGCCCACTTGATAAACAAATTAGGAAAAATCAAAGGAAAAATGTAGATTTTATTAATTTTTGGGCCAGGTCTGGTCAGAATGGGTCAGGCCTGAGCTCAACCAATTTTTTGGTTTGGGCTTGGGCCTCTAGGTTCATGTTGGGCTTGGGCTTTGGGTCTTAAGTTTTGGGGCTGGCCAGGCCTAGCCTGGTCCTGTCCAAACCGGTCCATTGCCACCCTTAGATCCGAAGGCTATGCTTAGGACTGGTTCTCTAATCTAAACGAAATGCAGTTGATCATGGACCTTTAAAGGAAGGCCCATTTGTTGGTCGGTTCCTCTACAAGCCATTGTAGATTAAGTTTAATTTCCAAGTGCTATGCATGGGGCTCACCAGGGTGTTTTATGGCATCCAACCTGTTGAGAAGTGTCTCGGCACTATGAAAGCCCCCCAAAAATCAGACCGATCCAACAGCCAAGTGCGCCACTGCATGAATTCAGAAGTTTTTTTTTTAATGGTTGTCCAGTATTTCCTATGGGGTGACCCACCTAACGATTATATATATATATATATATATATATATATATATATATATATATATATATATATATATATATATATATGCCCAATTCCCATCATCATTATGCGGGCCATGTAATGCATGGGTAGGTTGAAATATAAATAATAAGTTGGTGGGCTTTGCTACATGGACAACAATCCAAAATCTTTAAATTAATGTGGTGGCCCACCTGATGGTTGGATCAGCTGTATCTTTGGATTTTCCAACTTTCATGCCAGGCAACCCAGCTGGATAGGTTGGAAGCTAAACACATCCTCCAGTGGGCCTCATGGATTAAAGATCAGAAATAAAAAGATTTCAGAGACTGAAAATCTTCACTCTTAGAACGGGAGAAGAGAAGGGAAGTTATTTGTCTATTTATAAATACAATTACAATCTTAACGTATAAGTAAATACATGGTTGGAGGAGAGAAAATCTCTCAACATGATGGCAGGAATCAGTATTTTAGGAATGACTGATGTGGAGATAAGAATGCATGAGCTGGCCTTATCTTTTGACACATGTGTGATTGCTATCTTGGCTAATATGCCCCCGCAAGAGCAACGGTAGTGGTATGATGTTGAGCTTGGACTTCAATTTCGTAAATCTAGCACTTGACAATCCTTTAGTGAAGATGTCAGCAATTTGGTCCACAGAAGCAACATATTTAACTAAGAGATATCGTAGAACTACTTTCTCACAAATAAAATGGTAATCGACTTCAACATGCTTGGTGCGGGCATGAAAAAAGGGATTGGCTGCAAGATGAAGAGCACTGATATTATCACACCAAATCATAGGAGGATTCCGAAGAAAAATGGTAGGATCTTTGAGAAGCGCCCGAATCCATGACAGCTCAGCAGCGGTGTGTGCTAGAGAACGATATTTTGCTTCTATGGATGAGCGAGCCACAATGGGTTGTTTCTTAGCGCTCCAAGAAATAATGTTATCTCTGAGAAATATACAATAACCACTAGTAGAGCACCGATCATCAGGGTTGCCAGCCCAATCGGCATCAGAAAATGCTGATAACTGAAATGAGCTAGATTGAAGATGTAAGCCATGTTCGGGAGTGCTCTTAAGGTAACGTAGGATTCGCTTAACAGCAAGCCAATGATCAGAGGTGGGAGCATGCATGAACTGACAGACTTGATTCACAACAAATGACATGTCGGGTCTGGTCAACGTTAAATATTGAAGAGCTCCTACCACACTCCGATAAGTTGTAACATCAGAGCAGAGTTCATTGGAGTGTCAAGATAACTTGCTGCCCATAACTGATGGAGAACGAAGAAGTTTGCAACCCTCCATCTTAGCCCGACGAAGCAAATCAAGAACATATTTAGTTTGTGTTAAGTATAAGTCATTGTTGGTACGATGTACTTCAATACCTAAAAAGTAGTGCAGATGGCCAAGATTTTTTATAGCAAAAACTCGGTTGAGATCCTTCATGAAAAGAGAAATGTCATTGCTGTTGTTGCCAGTGACTATCATGTCATCGACATATATTAAGAGCATGAGAATCGATGATTTGTTGACCTAAACAAATAAAGATGGGTTAGCAAGTGATCTCGAAAAACCAAGGCCCAACAGAGAATGAGTGATGTGCATAAACTAGGCCCGAGGGGCTTGTTTAAGTCCATAAATGGACTTATGCAATCGACAAACATGATGAGGGCATGTTGGGTCTATAAAACTTGGAGGTTGAGCCATATAAACTTCCTCATTTAAGACACCATGTAGAAATGCATTATGAACATCCATTTGTCATATGTGCCAGTTAAACTTCATTGCAATGGAAAGGACCATACAGATTGTGGTTGGTTTTACTACCGGACTGAAGGTGTGTCTGCGTAGTCAATACCTTCTTGTTGATTGTAACCTTTGGTCATCAACTGGGCCTTAAACCGTTCAATTGACCCATTGGCGCGCTGTTTGACTTTGTAAACCCATTGACATCCTATAATATTGTGATGTGGAGGAGTCGGGACGAGAGACCAAGTGTGACATTTAAGAAGGGCATCAAACTCAGTTGCCATAACAGCTCTCCATTCAGGGCTTTTGCTGGCCGTTGAATAACATGACGGTTCTAAAGGGATCGTGGATGTAAAAAATGTCACAGGGAGAGGGTACCGAGTTGACATGAGAGCTTTGGAGGGTCGAGGAACGCCCATTTGAAAGCTAGCATTCAAGTCGAAGTACTGGCTATTAGGTTGAAAAATACAATCTTTAGCGCGGGTTATCATATGATGGGTATGAGTGGTGGGTGGTGCAGGGGGTGAGGAAGTCGAGGTTGATGACAACTGAGGCGGGTGAGGGGAAGTGGAGGTAACAGATGAGGGACGTGGAGCAGATGATGGTATGTTAAGGGAGATGGTGTTTGGGTTGGCCAAGGAAGTAGGTTCATTTAGATTGAATGATGTAAGAGGGAGAAAATAAGTGGAAGTGTCGGCTTGGCTAGAGTGGATAGTGGAGGTAGATGGGATGTTTGACATAGGAGCACCTATGGAAACAATGGCTGAAGTGTCAACCGTCCGAGGAGGCATCCATTCCGAGCGAGGTAAAGCGGGCTCCTCATGTGCAACCTTTGCAAAAGGAAAACTGGACTCATCAAATACAACGTGTCTAGAGAGATAAACACGACCAGTAACTGGGTCAAGGCACCTATATCCTTTGTGATCTAAAATGTAACTAAGGAAAATACATTCAAATGACCGACACGCAAGTTTATGAGAGTTATATGGATGTAAAAATGGAAAACAGGCACACCCAAACGAACGTAAGATGCTATAATCTAGTGTTTTCCCAAATAATCTGTGCCAGGGAGAGTTATTGTGAATGACTTTGGATGGCATCTGATTAATGAGAAAAAACGGCAGTACGAAAAGATTTAAAGGGCATTCGAGAGTGAGCCATGAGAGAAAGTCCCATCTCTACAATATGCCTATGTTTTCTTTCAGCAAGGCCGTTTTGCTTTGGGGTATGAGGGCATGAGAGGCGATGTGAAATTCCATTATTAGTGAGAAAAGTTCGAAAATGATTATTGGTGTACTCACCTGCACCATCAGATTGTAGCATCTTAATTTTTTGTCCAACAAAATTTTCAACTAAGTTTTTAAAGGCAACGAATATATCAAACATTTCAGATTTATGAGTCATAAGGAAAAACCTAACATAACGACTAAAATTATCAATGAAAATAACATAATATCGTCGTCCACTTATTGAAGCAATGGGAGATGGTCCCCAAATGTCCGAATGAATAATTTCAAGAGGAAAACTAGTAACAGATTCAGATACACCAAAAGGTAGATGACAACTGTTGCCCATTTAACTTGCCAGGCAAGTGGACGAGAGTTTAATAGACCCAAGAACTGGAAGATGCAACCTAGAAATCATAAATTGAAAAGTTTCTTTGGACGGATGACCCAGTCTCAAATGCCATGTATTGGAAGGGACACGTGCACCAACTAGGGCAACTGGAGAAGCTTTTGTAGGAGTGTTGTGTTGATGATTTATTTGCAAAGGGTATAACCCGTCCTTACTCTGCCCTTGGAAAAGAGTCCTTCCCGTGAGATTATCCTTAACAAAAAATTCAGAATTAGTAAATGTGAAGGAACAATTATTGTTTTTGCAAAACTGATTTACAAAAACAAGATTTGTAGACATGTGAGGAACGCAGAGAATATCTTTTAAGTGAAAAGAATGTGAAGTAGATTTTAGAGAAGAAGAACTAGTATGAGTGATAGGAAGCCCAATACCATCTCCAACTGAAATACGATCACCTCCTTGATAGTCTGACTAAATAAAGAGATTCGCAAGGTCATTAGTGACATGATTGGAGGCTCCAATATCCATGAATCATGTCCCATTAAATTGCTTAGACGCAGCCATGGCAACCAGCTTGACAAGAGGCTGCCGACCTTGATATGAATGATCCATCTGATGGTAACAATCAAGCGTGGTGTGGCTCACCCTATTGCAGATTTGACATGGAGTTCAAGGCGATTGAGAGGTGTTGTAGGTTGCTCCTTCATGAAATTGGTGGAGGCACGTCCAACATTAGAGGATCCACCTCTTCCACGTCCTCTACCATGATAAAATGAGGGTCGTTGACCATCTTTTCCTCGTCCTTGAGGAACATTTTTAGTAGTATAAAGAGCTGTTGCTAGCATTTCAATGGGTGGTGTATCTTGAATCTGAGACTCAATATGCATTTCCTGACTCAAAAGTAGTCCATGTAATTCATCAAGGCCTGTGGAATCAGCTCATGAAGTGACATGGACATAGAGTGCATCATAATCTTTTGGCAACCTTGGAGTATTACAAGGACAAGATCTTCTTCTAGAACAGGAGAACCAATTGCTGCAAGGCTATCGACAAGGATCTTTGCACGATTGAAATATTTAGTAACTATAGACATACCTTTCTTAAGAGTTTGAATTTGAAGTCGAAGTTGAGCTTTCTTGGAGCGAGAGCGAGTGGCATATTGAGAAGCCAAAGACTTCCAGATTTCATAGGAGTTGTTTAGACGAACAACTTGGGTAAGAACAGGCTTGGTGAGAATCACTTTGATCCTCCTAACAAGCATTTGATCTCGTTTTCGCCATGCAATGTAAGATGAATTAACGGAAGTAGACGACTTCCCATCAGAGTCTTTGAGATAACGATCTGGGTATGGATCAGACCCATCCACAAGTCCATATAAATCATCGCAGTGCAATAGTGACTCAAACTAGCCGAGCCAAAGAAGATAGTTATTTGCATGAAGCTTTACAGACACAAGGCTGGTGATATTTGTAAGAACCAATGGTGTTGTTGAGGATTGAGAGATGGTAGCAGCCATTGTAGGAATGAAAATGGATGTAAGAAAGCAAGATCAAAGATGGGAATGAGATTCTTTAGGGCTTTGATACTATAAAGATCATAAATAAAAAGGTTTCAAGAGACTATGAAAATCTTCATTCTCAGAACGTGAGAAGAGAAGGGAAGGTATTTATCTATTTATAGATACAATTACAATCTTAACGTACAAGTAATTACATGGCTGAAGGAGAAAAAATCTCTCAACATGATGGTAGGAATTACTATTTTAGGAATGACTGATGTGGAGATAAGAATGCATTAGCTGGCCTTATCTTTTGACACACGTGTGATTGCTATCTTGGATAATATGGATAAGGATTGGATTGTTGTTGTTCTATAAGTGGCCTGTGGCAAGTAACTGAGCATGCATGTAGAGCTCGTCCATAGCTTTTCAAAGATAATACAGAGGTGAAACTGTGAGCCGATTATTAAGTTACAGCCGTTGGAAGCTATAATGTGATTGAATTTTATAATTTAATTTCGTTCGATCTTAAGTGTCCATGTGATTTTCCTTGACCTTATCCTACATCATTAGATGTCTGTTAACGTCAGATTTTGTAGTTGGATCCTCCAGATGTTCACCTTCTCTTCACCAGAGATTTCCCTCCGCCAAACCTGAAAGAAGGCAGACAGCAACTAAGGGTGGCTGGGGACCAGCCGTTAGCCCTCCGATGCTAAAGTCAGGCCAAAGCAAGAAGAAGAGAAGCCAAGCAAAACGGGACAGAGAGCGAATGTTGTGTGCGTACCTTCCTCTTAATGGAGTCATCCCCTTATATAGATACGAAGCGATTCAATCTGTATCGAGATCCCGCTGATCTCGAGTACGATACGAGATTCTGCTGATTTCGTGGGATAAGATCCTTACCCTTAATGACGAGATCTAACCAAATTACTTACTTCGGCAATCACGTCTCTTGATAGCAATCCCTTGAGATCCGGAATCAGCAGGGAAGATAAGCCCAAAATCGCCCTATACAGGCTGCTGGTAAGCGTAATGGTAGCGTTGATTACTCATGAAAACCGTAGTTGGAGTGATAACCGGCGAAAAGGAAGGAGACGCTGACGAGACGGAAACTACCAAACTGGGTGTAGCCCTGCTTGGTGTCGCAGAGGGATTGGACAAGCTGCTCGACGGGAATCGGGTGCTGGTACTGAAGGCTAAGAGATGTTGCCACAGGAAAGCTGCTCGCATGTTGGAATGTGGTCGCGAGTCCAAGTACTCACTCACTTAGATGTAACGTCTTTCAACGACTTGTGAGAAGGTCTGCTCGCGGATCGAGCTTTGCAGTATTTGACTATCGGTTATGAGAACTCGAGACTTGCGAATAGCTGCTCCGTATTTTTCAATCTGCGACTCCTGATCAGGTGAGCTCGAGAGTCGAGTGGGTGTCCCACACTTATCCAATATTCGACTCTCGATCAGATGATCTCGAGAGTCGAATGGACGTCCCGTACTTATCCATTCTACGACTCCCGAGCTTACGATCTCGAGAGTCGAACCGGCACTCCGCATTTACCCGTTCTGCGACTCTTGATCAGATGATCTCGAGAGCCAAATGGGCACTTCTGCGTGAAATCTTATCTCCACCATTTTGCCTATAACAGATGCCCCCCAAGTCCTTGCCGCCAAGAATTCTTAAGGAAAGGACTTAGCTTGCTGTCATGCGCGGCTGCCTCTTGCCTTTACTGAGAAGCCGTACATGATTAGGCTGGAATTAATGAGCGCCAGCCTTTCCGCAGTCAGAAAATGAAGAGGCGCACACCACGTGTCCAAGTATTTAATGGGCGTGCCCGCTCGAGTGCTGTGCCGAACGAGAGATCGCCACGTGCTACCATATACGGCGGAATGATTGCCTATAAATATACGGAGTCCGCTATATCTTCTGATTTTCATAGAAGTTTCAGAATTCTCCTTTGCCTTTCAATCATCTTCCTCCGGAGTTCCTTGGTGTCTTCCTCGATCTCCTTTGGTGCTCTTTCTTTCCTTTCGTACTGTGGTATTTCTTCTTTCTTTTTCTTCTTTGATATCCCATGGCTTCTGAGGAGAGTACCGTTCCTTTGGGAGATGCCACCCCGGAATCCTCTGCTTCTAGTAACGCAAGGGTTCCGGCAGGTCAGTATACAGCGGCCGGATATCCCTCCATTCTATCGGAGAACCGGCTGCTAGAGTTGCGGGAGAGATTTTCAATCCCTGACTCAGTCGCTCTCCGGTTACCCAGAGATGGAGAGACGCCAGACTCCCCTCCCCCAGGGTGTGTGGCCTTTATGAGTATCAACTCATTCTGGGGGTTCGCCTTCCCCTCCATCCCTTCATCCGGGATGTACTTCGGTACTATAAGATTGCCCCCGGGCAACTTATCGTGAATGGATGGAGGGTGGTTCTAAGCTCATTCGTCCTTTGGGCTCAAGCCGGGAACGGGGAGCTTACAACTGATGAGTTCCTCCGCATGTTCCGCTTGAAGAAGGCACCCTCCAGCGAAGGCTGGTATTATCTATGTTATTGGCACCGGGATAACTTCGTGTTGGGAAAGCCCTCATCGAATTATCCCGGCTGGAGGAAGCGCTGGTTTTATGCATCCGGAAACTGGGAATTTGCTTCTTCCAGGGGCCTAAGAGTAAACCGCTTTTTCTGTGAAGGTAGGCACAATCCCGAATTGTGCACTTTTTCTTCAATTAGGGTTTTAGGGTTTTACTCCATTTGACCCTTGTTTGTGCTCGCAGGTATCCCGGCCTTGAGAAAACTGAATTTGAAAGGAGGGATCAACGAAAAAATCGTAAAGGTGTATAAGGTGCCTATCGGTGATAGGCACGTCGAGACTTGCTTGTCTCCCTCACGTCTTGCAGCAGCGGGCTTAATACCCAGAAGAGAAGTCGAGATGACGCAGGTCGGAGAGAAGAGAGGTCTGCTGCCCCGGCTGAAGGGCACGAGCTCCAAGAGACAGAAGAAAACATCTGCCAGTCCATCTCACCCATCCATCGAAAAGGGTAACGATCAGCCTGCTCCTCTCGCGAGCAGGGCGGGGGCTCCAGTAGGGCCCGCTATTCCTCACTGGTGGTCGCACCCGGGCCGCCAGTGATAAATATTGTTGACAATTCCCCAGATGGGGCAGGGTCCAGTTGCCCCCCAGCTGAAGAGGCTCGTGAGCAAACAGAGCCTCGAGAGATGGCTCCTGCTCGCGAGCTGGTTCCTGCTATCGAGCAGGGACCTGCTCGCGAGACGATGGCCCCTCCTCGCGAGCCGTCTGGGCTGATCGTTGCTCAACCTTCCGGTAGTGGGACATATTCTGTTCCTCGCCACCTCCACCCCATCTGTAAATTCTTATTTGAGAACGTCCCGCCCCAATCCTTCGGCTCTCTTCCCGAGCCAAGCCCCGAGAGTCTCTTCCTTGAGGCAGGGATAAGGATGGCTCAGGTAGAACCTCCTAGCCCAAACTTTATTATTTTGGGGTTTCTTAAGTATTTTTTCTCACCCCTCTTTTTTGTTTGCAGGGATTGGACCTCATCTTGCGGACGAAGCGAGACATCGTCGCCGCTCGCCGCGTAATAGATGAGGCAGATGAGAAGAGGATCGCTTTGAAGAAGGCGGTCCAGGGACGAGATCAACTCCTCAAGTCCCGTGAGACAGTGATCTCCAAGAGAGATGAGGAGATAAAAATCCTCATAGAGAAAGTCCAAGCGTTGACCGAAAGGTATAAAACTTTGGACACTAAGTTCGCGAAGACCGCCGACTTGAAGGAGAGGGCGGAGAGAGAGAAGGAGATCTTTCACCAAGACAAGATCTCATTGGAGGAGCGGCTTGCGGAGACCAGGTCGCAGCTCAAGGAAGCCAACGAGAACTTGGAGAGAGAGCGCTCCGCTCTTGCACAGCTTAAGGACGACTCGATCCATTGGGACGAGGAGAAAGTCGCCCTTGTAAAAATGCTCTCGGAGGAAGGTGTTGAACCTCCAATTTATACATTGCATTGCCCATTACACTACATAGTTTGCATGATTTTCATGGTTTAAAGGCCCACCTAACACGTGTTTCTGTGATTGTAGGGATGAGAGTGGATTTCATCAAATTGGAGCCAAAAGAATGTATTTGAAGACATTGCATGAAGTCCTAGGATGGATCAAAGAAAGAAGAAGAAAAAGGGAGAAAAGAGAATGAAGAAAAGAAGAAAAAGTGGAAGAAAAACCAAGGCTGACCGGTCGTCCGACCGGTCAGCCACATAAAAGATGTAAATGGAAGGAGGCCGACCGGTCTTGACCGGTCGGCCAGGAAGACTGGACACATTGCATTGGGGCCGACCGGTCATGACCGGTCGGCCATAGGCACTGGATGAAGGATAAACATGCACACTGGAACAATGGACAATCCACGCCGACCGGTCATGACCGGTCGGCTGAGCTCTCTGGAGTATTTGAAAAGCCAGGCCGACCGGTCACGACCGGTCGGCCCTGCGTAAGAAGTCTCCTTTCTAAATTGGGACTCCGAAAATTACTGCGCAATGCGAAGGCTTTCGCAGAATCCGACGCAAGGGGGGCTTGTTGCTATAAAAGGCCACCTAGGGGCTCTCCCTAAGGCATCAGAGAAGAGAAGGAACGTGAGTTTGGAGGCTGAAGGCGACTGTGGAGCGTCTGCAACATCTATTTTCGGGTTTTTCTAGTTTTATGCTTTATTTTTGAGTTTTTAGTTGTAGCATGACTATGCTCGGCTAAAACCTCTCAGCTAAGGCTGAGAGGTGAAGCTTGTAGCCAGTTCTATGTTAATTTCAGTTTGATTCAAGTATTTTTTAATTCAAGGTTAGAATTTTCTTATGTTCAGTCCAAAAGATGGTAGTTTGAGATGTCTTATCTGAGTTCATGTGCTCCGGACATGAATTCCTTTTAATTCTCTGAGATTATCACAGGTTGCTTGTTTAGATTCGAATTATAGTAATCCTTGAGCAGGCCATAGTCCATAGGCATGGCTGTTACTCCGCAGGCTATGAATTTGAATTCTACATTGATTGAATGGACTTGAACTTGGAAGTTCAACTTGAATTGGATGAATGTGTGTGAATGCTTTATTTTCCAACTAGATGAGAGATAGGACTTCAAATCTAGTTGTGTTCTCTACTTGGATTGACTGAATTAACATAGGATTGCTACAAGTGGATCTTTGAAGGCCTTAGTACATTATATCTCTGATTTTTCATTAAGTTACTGTTTTAATTAAACATCCTATTGAAATTGAATTTGTTCTATTAAACTGAGTTGCTGGAGTAATTAGGAAGCTGTTACTTTTTCCCTGTGGATCGACCTCGGTCTTACCGAGATTTATTACTACATCGCAGCCTTACACTTGAGGCGAGCGAACAAGTTTTTGGCGCCGCTGCTGGGGAAATTAGATAATAGTTTTCAAATAGTTTCAGTGGCTGTAGAAGTAGATAGGTTTTTTCTGATTTTTCTTAGAACTAACAAAGTTTTCTGTTTTGTAGGAATTCTTCTTTCAGTTCAAGCGCATCAGGTGATACCTTTCTAACTTAGTTTTTAGAATTTTCAGATTGCAGTTTTCTAAGTTAGGATTAGTTTTGATTTCTGATTGAGTGGTTTATGTCCCGTTGGGAACGTAACCATTCAAATCGTCTCCAATCTGAAGGTGGTTTAGTTGGACCATTGTCAGTCCATAGACGAGTCCGGAATTATCAAGAGCATTGTGAAAGTTTGGGGAGTATGGAGCAAACACCCTTAAGGAATCCTCCACCCCCTACTCCAACCACAAACGCAAATCAGGAAGGAGTAGGAGAGAATGAGGTACATAATGTTCCTCCAATGAGATCACTACGGGATTACCTACAACCTGCTCGTACAATTACACCTTCTTGCATAGTTCTACCAGCTAACGGTGGGACCCTTGACATAAAACCGGGAGTAATCCAACTTTTACCTAAATTCCATGGGCTAGACTCTGACCGCCCATACTTACACTTGCAAGAATTCGAAGAAGTGTTGGCCACCTTGCATTATCCCAATGTTTCTGGGGATACAATCAGACTTAAACTTTTTCCCTTCACCTTGAAAGAAAGAGCCAAAGATTGGCTTCACTCTCTTACACCATATTCGATTGGGTCATGGGTTGAGATGAACCGGGAATTCTTGAAAAAGTTCTTCCCAGCTCATAAGACAAACACTCTTCGAAGGGCCATAATGAATTTCTCAGCAAAAGAGGGTGAATCATTCTTTCAATGTTGGGAAAGATTTAAGGAACTCCTGCTTGCTTGCCCACATCATGGCTATGAGAGTTGGCGAATTATAAATTTTTTCAATGATGGATTAAGTCCCAATATGCGCCAATTTGTGGAAATGATGTGCAATGGCGAGTTTATGAGTAAAAATCCAGATGATGCTTGGAGTTACTTGGACATGTTGGCTGAAAATGCCCAATCTTGGGACACCTCGGATAAACCCAAGAACCCCAAGCCTACTCAAGAGAAAGGAGGGATATATGTCCTTAAAGAGGAAGACGACGTAAATGCAAGGATAGCCAACCTCACAAGGAAGGTTGAGGCCATGGAACTTAGCAAAAATGGAGTTTCCAAGTCCAAGGAAGCTGTTGAAACCACATGTGGGATTTGTCTCACCGACTTACACGCTACGCAAGATTGTCCCACAATTCCTGCATTTAAGGAAGTGTTGCAAGAGACAGCCAATGCCACATATGGTTATCAACGGCCCTTCAATGGACTGGTAGGTAATACATACAATGAGAGTTGGAAGAACCACCCGAATTTCAGTTGGAAGAATGCCCCAACGGGCAATCCTACCAACTCCCAAAGAGGGCCACCCATGCAAAATATGGCCCCACCTCAAGTCTCATTGGAGGATACTTTGAGAGCGTTTATGCAAGGGCAAGCGCAAATAAATGAATCAAATCAGCAATTGTTCCAAGAGCTGAAAGTCTCGGTTGATGAGATTAAGGGACGCTTGAATGCTAGGGAAGGGACCTTTCCGGCCCAACCTCAGCCCAATCCTAAGCAAGTACATGAAGTAAGCATCCCTAATCTTTCCAACCAAAACATGGAGCAAGCTAAATCCATTACCACCCTTAGAAGTGGTAAACAAATTGACAAAACTATTCCGGTGAAGGCCGATGAGCCTAATGATCCGGTAAGTTCTGAGGATGAAAATGGATCTAACTTAGCCCCACAACAACCGGAACGCATTTACCAGCCCACAGCACCATTCCCATCGAGATTGGTTGCCCCAAAATCTCTTCCAAATTCCCAAGATATTCTAGAGATTTTCAGACAAGTCAAGATCAATATCCCTTTGCTTGATGCCATCAAACAAATTCCCTCTTATGCCAAGTTTCTAAAAGACCTATGCACAACAAACGCAAATATAATGTGCAGTAAAAGGCCTTCTTAACTGAGCAAGTGAGTGCCATCCTCACTCAAAAGACTCCCCCAAAATTCAAAGATCCCGGTAGTCCCACAGTTTCATGTATCATTGGAGACTACCGGATTGAACGTGCCTTGTTAGACTTGGGGGCGAGTGTGAACTTGATCCCATACTCGGTATATGAGCAATTGGGCCTTGGTGAATTAAAACCCACCAAAACCACATTGCAACTCGCAGATAGATCTATCCGTGTACCGAGGGGGATAGTTGAGGATGTTCTAGTCCAAGTTGACAAATTCTACTACCCGGTAGATTTTATAGTCTTGGACACACAATCGGTTTTGGATGCTAGCACCCAAATACCGGTGATATTAGGCCGCCCATTCCTTGCCACATCAAACGCAATCATCAATTGCCGGAATGGGGTGATGCAAATATCTTTTGGAAACATGACACTAGAGGTAAATGTGTTTCATTTGGGCAAAAGACATAGGGATGTTGATGATGATGAGTTCTTCGATGTGAACATGCTCGAAACTTTTGAAGAAGAAGAACTCCTCCAACTTGAACCACTAGAAAGCTTGGAGACATGCTTAGCACATATCATGGATTCCGAAGATCCCATCAGTAGTGAGATTGTGCAGGCATTAAATATAGAAAGACCGGTAGTTGATACTAGCCGGTGGAGGCCCCATTTTGAAAAATTGCCACCAACCACATCAAGGCCTCTACCGTCTAGCATCAAACCACCGAAGCTTGACCTCAAACCATTGCCATCCGAGCTTAAATACGTATATTTGGGTCAAGAGGAAACGTTCCCAGTTGTCATTGCCTCTCACCTAGAGAAAGACCAAGAGCTCAAGTTGATTGAGCTACTCAAAGAACATCGGGAAGCCTTAGGTTGGACAATAGCGGATCTCAAAGGGATAGATCCTTCGGTTTGCACTCACCGTATACACCTTGAAGAAAACGCAAAAACGACTAGACAACCTCAAAGACGGTTAAATCCAAACATGATGGAGGTTGTCAAAGCCGAGGTGTTAAAGCTATTGGATGTGGGTATCATCTACCCCATCTCAGATAGCCAATGGGTGAGTCCTACCCAAGTTGTTCCCAAGAAATCCGGAATTACCATCATTGAAAACGCCAACAACGAGCTTATACCGACTAGGGTGACCACCGGTTGGCGTATGTGCATTGATTATAGGAAGCTCAATACGGTCACTAGGAAAGACCACTTCCCTCTCCCATTTATGGATCAAATTTTGGAGAGATTGGCAGGCCATCCCTATTATTGCTTCCTAGATGGCTATTCCGGATACAACCAAATCGAGATAGCTCCGGAAGACCAAGAGAAAACCACATTTACATGCCCGTTTGGTACCTTCGCTTACCGAAGGATGCCATTCGGATTATGTAATGCACCCGCCACATTCCAACGATGCATGTTGAGTATTTTCTCAGACATGGTGGGTGAGTTTCTTGAGGTGTTCATGGATGATTTCTCTGTTTTTGGTAGTACATTTGATGAGTGTCTCGAGCACTTGAAGTTGGTCTTGATAAGGTGTGAGGAAAAACAGCTTGTATTAAACTAGGAAAAATGTCATTTCATGGTACAAAGAGGAATAGTCCTTGGACACATCATCTCGTCCAATGGAATAGAGGTAGACCGGGCGAAAATTGACATAATTTCCAATCTACCACCACCCAAAAGCATACGCGATGTGCGGTCCTTCCTTGGACACGCCGGCTTTTATCGAAGGTTTATAAAGGACTTTAGTCACATCTCAAGGCCTTTATGCAACCTTCTACAAAAGGAGACCCAATTTGAGTGGAGTGCCGAATGTCAATTAGCTTTTTCAAAGCTAAAAGACATGTTGACAACCGCTCCTATCATGCAACCACCAGATTGGTCCATGCCTTTTGAGTTGATGTGCGATGCAAGCGATTTTGCTATTGGGGCAGTGTTAGGCCAGAAGAAAGATAAAAAGCCCCATGTCATCTACTACGCAAGTAGGACCTTGAATCCTGCCCAAGTTAATTATTCAACTACGGAGAAAGAGCTCCTAGCTGTCATCTTTGCCTTGGACAAATTCAGGCCATACTTAATAGGATCCAAAGTTATTGTTTATACGGATCATGCGGCGCTGAAATACCTTCTTTCTAAGAAGGATACTAAGCCCCGTTTGCTAAGATGGATCCTACTCCTTCAAGAATTCGACCTGGAGATCAAAGATAAGAAGGGGGTAGAAAATGTGGTGGCGGATCATCTATCTCGCCTAGTCCTACCAAATTCCATTGATGAGTCACCTATTGAGGACTCATTCCCTGATGAGCAACTCTTTGTTGCTATACATCCACCATGGTACGCTGATATAGCCAACTATCTTTCCACAGGTGCGATGCCAACTCATTGGACTGCGCAAGACAAACGTAAATTTCTAAGGGAAGTGCGCAGATTTTTCTGGGATGAACCTCTATTGTTTAAATATTGCCCAGACCAGATTATAAGGAGATGCGTCCCCGATGATGAACACAATTCAGTCATCTCCTTTTGTCATGATCAAGCATGTGGGGGTCATTTTTCAGCCAAGAAAACAACTGCAAAAATTCTGCAGTGTGGTTTTTATTGGCCCACATTATTTAAAGATACCCACGAGTTTTGCAAAGCATGCGAGCGCTGCCAGAAGTTAGGAGGATTATCCCGTCGCAATATGATGCCTCTCACCCCAATTCAACATCTTGAAGTCTTTGACTGTTGGGGCATCGATTTCATGGGACCATTCCCCTCATCTTTTGGACATGTCTATATTCTGCTTGCCGTAGACTATGTGTCTAAATGGATCGAGGCTATCCCATGTAGAACCAATGATCATCGTACGGTTCTCAAGTTTCTCAAAGAAAACATACTTTCTAGATTTGGGACGCCTCGAGCCATTATTAGTGATGGTGGTGCTCACTTTTGCAATAGACCTTTTGAAACTTTGATGAAGAAATATGGTATTAGGCACAAAGTGAGTACCCCATACCACCCACAAACAAGTGGGCAAGCTGAAATCTCCAATAGGGAAATCAAACAGATTTTAGAAAAGACGGTGAGACCGGATCGCAAGGATTGGTCCCTACGATTAGATGATGCACTTTGGGCTCACCGTACTGCCTACAAGACACCCATTGGAATGTCCCCTTATAGACTTGTCTATGGGAAAGCTTGTCACCTGCCTGTGGAAATAGAACACAAAGCCTATTGGGCAATTCGGGCCCTAAATTTTGACATAGACAAGGCTAGCTCGCTTCGCAAACTTCAATTAAATGAGCTTGAAGAGATCCGGAACGATGCATATGAGAATTCGAGGAATTACATGAGCAAGATGAAGGCCTTTCATGACAAGCACATCTTAAGAAAATCCTTCCATGAAGGACAGAAAGTGCTCTTGTATAATACCCGACTTCATCTTTTTCCGGGAAAATTACGATCTCGATGGACCGGCCCATATATTGTTAAAGAAGTTTTTCCTCATGGGGCTGTTGAGATTGAGAATGCAGCAAATGGTGACTGTTTCAAAGTTAATGGACAACGCCTTAAACCATTTGTTGAGAAATTTGATTCAGAGGACATGTCCATCTCCCTGAATGATCCTGTTTATCAGGATTATTGATCTCCTAGTCTGATGGAGGTATAGCATAGGTACGTTTATTTTGTTTTACTGTTTTAGTAGGATTTAGTTGTTGGAATTGCAGACCTCCATGATCGCTCTCTCAGGTACTTTTGTTCTCACTCTCTCATTGTTTACCATTGCTCTCATGTTCATGCTAATTGACGATCTTTTTACATTGAGGACAATGCAAGATTTGGTTGGGGGGTGAGATGAGATCCCTCATCTAGCATATTGCAACATTTCGAGCTTCATATGCACAAATTTTTTTTGAATTTTCTAACATCTCAAAACTCTTTTAGAAAATTTTGTTTCTATACATTTGAGAGGCTATGAGTAGAAGAGGAGGAGAAACGAAGTGTGTGATGTTGTAGTTTGGAATTTCTTCCAACATAATGGCTTTATATGTTAATTCCCCTATTGTTGTGATTGATAGAAAATTTGAACACCTTTACACCAAGTTCACATTACACGATTTTCATGAGTAACAGGTTTATGTGATTTGTGGATTAGATAGACTTTGGTTTAGAGGTGTTGAGCAGCCAAGCCGGGGTATTTTGTCCATCCTTGTCCATGGGAAAATAATGAAAGATATGGATTTCTAAAAATCCTATCTAAGTTAAAAGAAAAAGGAAAGAAAGGATGAAATCGGGAAGGAAAGAAAATTGGTGGAAAATTCCGAAAAGTGCTACCTATTACCAACCGGGGGATGGTCGAACCGTAACCAAAGCCGGAAATGGGATGTAGTGTGAAAGACGTCGGAAGGACGGTAAGGCAAATTTCTATCATAGGCTTGCTGTTGCTCTGTGCACCTTGAAATCCCTGGTCTACTTAATCTATAAAGAAGATGGTTCCAGGAACTCATGAGATGAACTTTCACTATGCACACTAGGTTGAATTTGTTCGAATTCTTCTATTTATCAATCAGTCAGCGGGGATTTCATGTAAACACTTCTTATGTTTTGAGAGTCCAAGGTTCAGCTTCTAACACCTAATTTTTCCAAATTTTACACTTATACATCTTGGGATGGATAGAATCATAGGTTCTAAAGGAGAGTTGGATTTGGAGGGTTGAAATTATTTTCACGCATGTTTTGCTCGGGACTAGCAAAAAGCTGGTTGGGGGGTGTGTTGAACCTCCAATTTATACATTGCATTGCCCATTACACTACATAGTTTGCATGATTTTCATGGTTTAAAGGCCCACCTAACACGTGTTTCTGTGATTGTAGGGATGAGAGTGGATTTCATCAAATTGGAGCCAAAAGAATGTATTTGAAGACATTGCATGAAGTCCTAGGATGGATCAAAGAAAGAAGAAGAAAAAGGGAGAAAAGAGAATGAAGAAAAGAAGAAAAAGTGGAAGAAAAACCAAGGCTGACCGGTCGTCCGACCGGTCAGCCACATAAAAGATGTAAATGGAAGGAGGCCGACCGGTCTTGACCGGTCGGCCAGGAAGACTGGACACATTGCATTGGGGCCGACCGGTCATGACCGGTCGGCCATAGGCACTGGATGAAGGATAAACAGCCCGACCGGTCATGACCGGTCGGGCATGCACACTGGAACAATGGACAATCCACGCCGACCGGTCATGACCGGTCGGCTGAGCTCTCTGGAGTATTTGAAAAGCCAGGCCGACCGGTCACGACCGGTCGGCCCTGCGTAAGAAGTCTCCTTTCTAAATTGGGACTCCGAAAATTGCTGCGCAATGCGAAGGCTTTCGCAGAATCCGACGCAAGGGGGGCTTGTTGCTATAAAAGGCCACCTAGGGGCTCTCCCTAAGGCATCAGAGAAGAGAAGGAACGTGAGTTTGGAGGCTGAAGGCGACTGTGGAGCGTCTGCAACATCTATTTTCGAGTTTTTCTAGTTTTATGCTTTATTTTTGAGTTTTTAGTTGTAGCATGACTATGCTCGGCTAAAACCTCTCAGCTAAGGCTGAGAGGTGAAGCTTGTAGCCAGTTCTATGTTAATTTCAGTTTGATTCAAGTATTTTTTAATTCAAGGTTAGAATTTTCTTATGTTCAGTCCAAAAGATGGTAGTTTGAGATGTCTTATCTGAGTTCATGTGCTCCGGACATGAATTCCTTTTAATTCTCTGAGATTATCACAGGTTGCTTGTTTAGATTCGAATTATAGTAATCCTTGAGCAGGCCATAGTCTATAGGCATGGCTGTTACTCCGCAGGCTATGAATTTGAATTCTACATTGATTGAATGGACTTGAACTTAGAAGTTCAACTTGAATTGGATGAATGTGTGTGAATGCTTTATTTTCCAACTAGATGAGAGATAGGACTTCAAATCTAGTTGTGTTCTCTACTTGGATTGACTGAATTAACATAGGATTGCTACAAGTGGATCCTTGAAGGCCTTAGTCCATTATATCTCTGATTTTTCATTAAGTTACTGTTTTAATTAAACATCCTATTGAAATTGAATTTGTTCTATTAAACTGAGTTGCTGGAGTAATTAGGAAGCTGTTACTTTTTCCCTGTGGATCGACCTCGGTCTTACCGAGATTTATTACTACATCGCAGCCTTACACTTGAGGCGAGCGAACAGAAGGTCCTCAGGCAATCTCTGAGTTTCGGACTTCGCAGCTGTATGACGATGAACGATATGAGTCATATGATGCTAGTCGAGACTTTCACACTGAGAGTAGTGCAACGAATGATCCCATCCTTCGATATGGGGGAATTCGGTCGAGTCGCAACCATCATAGCTGCAGAAGAGCAAGCTGCTGCCGAGAACGAGGTGACTGAAGTCACACAGGCTGGAGGGGCTCCTGAAACGAGCCCTGAAGTCGAGAGCGTGGCTCCTCCTCCAAGCGATTGATCTCCTTTTATTTTCTTCTCTCTTATACTTGCGATCATGTATCTGTAATCGTTTAAACATCAATGAAAAGATATTTTTGGAAGTGTTACTGTTTTGTTGCTGTTCTCTTTATCTTTCATTTGTGCTTTGTGTTGGTCTCATGTTGACTCATCAGAGGATACGACCCCTTAATTCGAACACGAACTGCGCTGCTCGCATTTAGGGTGTACGACCCCATAACTTGAGACGAGCTGCGGTGCTCGCATTCTGGAAGTGCGATCCCTTTCATCAATCGCGAGCAACTAACTCATGAAAAAAAATGAATTAGACTCAATCCGGGGGTCGTGTGACCGTGTCCACGTTGAGATAGACTGATCTATCGATTGAGATTTTGATTCTACCAAGGGCAGAAAGTTGGTCAAGAGATCACGTATGCTCTCTTCGGGGCTATTTTTAATCCATAGAATGGAGAAGCAACCAACTGGTAATGATTTCAATCCTACCAAGGGTAGGCAATTGGCCAAGAGGATGTGTATGCATTCTCTTCAGGGTTATTCAGGTCCATGAAATGGAGTAGCGACCAAAAGATATCCTTCACTTTATTCATAAAATGTTGTAATAAACTACATTGAATCTAGGGGTAGTATCGTAGCAAATGCTCCACGTGCCAAGGGCGACGTACGGGCTTCCCTTGCATGTCTTCAAGATAATAAGTACCGGGTCGCACAACCCTAATAACCCGATACGGGCCTTCCCAATTTGGATCCAATGAACGAGCAGGAACTCCGAGATTTTGCCTTAGTACCAAATCTCCGGGTTGGAAGGATCTAGGCCGAACCCTAGCATTTCGATAACGAGCAATACGTTGTTGATATGCTGCCACTCGTACTTGGGAAGCATTTCTTCGCTCTTCCAAGAGATCGAGATGAAGTCGGAGGTTTTCCTGATTACTTGCGGGGTCATACTGCTCGATTTGATACGAGGGCACTTGAATTTCCACTGGTACCACTGCGTCAACACCAAATGCTAAGGAGAAAGGAGTTTCACCTGTTGATGTACAAGCCGTGGTTCTATAGGCCCATAATACCTCTGGCAGAAGTTCTGGCTACACCCCTTTACATTCACCTAGCTTGGTCTTTAAATGGTGCTTTATGATCTTATTCACTGCCTCGACCTGCCCATTCGCCTGAGGATGATATGGAGAAGTGCGGAGATTACGTATCTTCCATTTTTCGCAAAATTCATCAAAGGCTGCGTTGTCGAACTGCGTTCCGTTATCGGTAATTATAGTATGAGGAAGTCCAAAACGGCATATGATATTTCTCCATATAAACTTAGTAGTTTGTTTCTCAGTAATCTTGGCTAATGGTTCTGCCTCGGCCCATTTGGTGAAATAATCAACCGCCACGATTGCGAACCTATTCTGTCCCTTTCCCATGGGCAAGGGCCCGATGATATCGATCCCCCACTGAGCAAAAGGCCAAGGGCTATCAACTGGGGTCATCGGCTCGGACGGTACATGAGGTATAGGTAGATATCGTTGACACTTGTCGCATTTTTTAAAAAATTCGATGGCGTCTGCTTTCATAGTGGGCCAATAATATCCTTGCCTCATCGCTTTATATGCTAGGGATCGCCCCCTGGGATGGTTACCACATGCCCCCTGGTGTACTTCGTCTAGAACACGAAGTGCTTCTTCTGGATGAAGACACCTCAAATAAGGCAAGGAAAAGCTTTTGCGCAACAATATTCCGTCTTGTAGAGTATACCTGGCAGCCCGAAGACGAATTTGCCTTGCAGCTTTCTTGTCCTCTGGTACGCATCCGTCTCGGAGATAGAGGATGATAGGATCCATCCAACATGAAGATGATTGTATCGATGTTACATGCTCGAGAGTCACTTGGTCGATACTCAGAACCTGACGGTGCTCGATGGGGATCAAATGCGATAACTCAGATTCTGGTGCAGAGGCGAGCTTTGCCAAGGAATCGGCAAGTTGGTTCTTCTCGCGAGGAATATGGGCTATTTCATAAGTCTTCAGTTTGGCGAGCAGGATGAGGACGCGAGACTTGTATAAGGCCATTCTTTCCTCTTTGGTTTCGAATTCACCAAGAACTTGGTTGACAATGAGCTGGGAGTCGCTATGAATTATCAAATTCTGGACTGCGAGGACAATGGCCAGCTCGAGGCCAACAATCAGGGCCTCATATTCTGCTTCATTATTGGAGACGCGTGATTCGAAACACAGAGCATATTAAAAATGCGACCCGTCGGGAGCCACTAAAATCAGGCCCGCTCCGCTGCCAGTGGCCCGCAACGACCCGTCCACGAAGAGTGATCAAGGAGGCTGGTCGCTGGTCATGATATTATTTTCAGAAGAATATGTAAATTCGGCGATGAAGTCAGCCACGGCCTGGCCCTTGACTGCGGTCCTAGGACAGAATGAGATATCATGCTCACTGATCTCGACCGCCCATTTAGTTAAGCGCCCAGAAGCTTCAGGCTTTTGAAGGATTTGCCGTAGTGGGTGATTAGTCGGTACTAAAATAGCGTGGGCTTGAAAATATGGTCGCAGTTTTCGAGCTGCCGTGACTAAGGCTAGGGCCAGTTTCTCCATATCAGAATACCTAGTTTCTGCATCAACCATTGCTCGACTGATATAATAGACGGGCCTCTGTACCCCGGAATCTTCTCTTATTAAAGCGGCGCTAACGGCCGTAGTGGACACAGAGAGATAAAGAATGAGTTGCTCATGTGCTACAGGTTTAGATAAAATGGGAGGAGCGCTCATGTATTGCTTCAGTTGTTGGAAAGCTTCTTCACACTGAGGTGTCCACTTCCAATCAGATTTGGCCGTTGCACGAAGGAGTTTGAAGAAGGGCAAGCACTTGTCAGATGCTCGTGAGATGAACCTATTCAATGATGCGATGCGACCAGCCAGACGCTGGACGTCCTTCAGAGTAACAGGAGATTTCATCTCTATCAATGCTTTAATTTTTTCAAGATTTGCCTCAATTCCACGCTGGCCAACCATGAACCCAAGAAATTTCCCTGCAGACACTCCAAACGCGCATTTTTCTGGGTTTAACTTCATTTGATACTTCCTCATCAGATCAAAGGCTTCTCGAAGATCAGAAATGTGGTCATCTTCAACGATGCTTTTCACGAGCATGTCGTCAACATAAACTTCCATATTGCTACCGATTTGAGCAGCGAATATTTTGTTGACAAGACGACGTTGATAAGTGGCCCCTGCATTCTTAAGACCGAACGGCATCACCTGGTAGCAATATAGTCATCGATCCGTGATGAAGGCAGTATGCTGGCTATCAGGTGGATGCATCATAATCTGGTTGTAGCCAGAATAAGCATCCATAAAACTGAGGAGAGCATGTCCAGCTGTTGAGTCGACCAACTGGTCGATCCGCAGTGTCGGGAAGCTATCTTTGGGACATGCTTTGTTCAAGTCTGAATAGTCGACGCACATCCTCCATTTGCCATTAGCTTTTGGGACGAGAACTACGTTCGCGACCCACTCTGGGTAGTCAACTTCTTTTATGAAATTAGCCGCGAGCAGCTTCTCAACTTCAATTTTGATTGCCATTTGCCTTTCTGCAGTAAAGGCACGTCGACGCTGGTGTACGGGTTTATGCTTCGGGTCAATGTTGAGACGATGTGCGATGACATTGGGATCGATGCCTGGCATATCTTTATGAGACCAAGCAAACACGTCCTGGTATTCAGTGAGGAAAAGGATCAAATCTTTACGGTGGACACTGGTTAAGGAGGACCCGATGTACACGATCTTAGACGGATAGCCTTCGGTCAGGTGAATTCCACTGTTTCCTCCCCCGGAGTTCCTGACTTCAGAGCATTTTCTCTCGGATCCAAAGAGGTGGTGGGGGGAATGTCGGGTGAACCTTGAGTTATCTCCATGACGGGTGTCGCTTGAGCCTTCTTTCGATCTTGGAGGGCTATCTGGTAGCAAGACCGTGCCTCCTGTTGACTTCCTCGCATGACCCCGATACCATTTGGGGTAGGAAATTTGACACACAGATATGAAGGGTGCAAGGCTGCCCCGACCTTAGTAAGAGATGGCCGCCCCAAAATGGCGTTATATGCTGATTTTCGATCCACCACGAGGAAGTTGACGAAGACGGTGGTCTTCGCTGGACTTTCTCCAAAAGTAACTGGGAGATCGATGCTCCCTTCAGGTGTTACCACCTCTCCTCCAAAGCCGACGAGGGGGGTCGACACTGGCTTGAGGAGGTTTTTGGCAAGAGCCATTTTATTAAAAGCCTCTAAATATAAAATGTCGGCTGAGCTACCTGTATCCACCATAATTCGATGAGTTAGATAATTCGATACCTTTAATGTGACTACGATGGAGTCTTCATGAGGGAAGTGAATTCCTGCTGCATCTTCGAGGGTGAAGGAAATTGGAGGATGACTGGCTTTTGACGAGCTAGACGACTGTTCCAGCCAATAGATCTGCTGGGGTTCTTTGGACGCCTTTCGAGCGTATGCTTTTCTTGAAGCTTGAGAGTCACCGCCACAAGCTGGTCCCCCGACGATGGTGCGGATTTCTCCCGTGGGCTCAGCGTCCTCTTGGTCAGTTTGATGATAAGGCGGTTCCTTTTGACGAGATGAGGTCTTCGTCCTTTCTGGTGATTTACGAGCAACATAATCCTGGAGATGGCCTTTTCGAATAAGGGCTTCGATATGGTCTCGTAGAGAGATGCAGTCCTGGGTTCTATGCCCGTGATCTTTGTGGAAGTAACAGAACTTGCTCTTATCCCTCTTCTCAGGATCGGATTTGATCTTTGCGGGCCACTTTACATATGGCTTGTGTTTAATCTCCATTAGGACTTTTTCATGAGACCGATTAAGAGGGGTGTAGTTATGATATTTACCAGAGTAAGGCTTCTTGGGAGAACGATCGCGCTGATCATGACGATATCTCTTATCTGTAGAAGAGGTTCCTTCTGGTTTGCGTTTCTTACTTTGTACTCCATGGCGTGTCAATGCGACTTCTTCTGCATTGATATATTTCTGAGCTTTGGCTTGGAACTCTGCCATAGTTTTCGGAGGGCTTTTATCTAAGGCAAACCTGAATTTCTCGCTCGTTATTCCGGCAATGAGAGCTGTAAGACCCTTTTCTTCAGTGTAACCCTCAGTTTGGACGGCTTCGGCCGTGAACCGTACTGTGAACTCCTTTATTGTCTCCCCATGTTGCTGTTTCAGATTCATCAGATGGGAGGCTGGCTTCTTAATGCGAATGCTTCCCATGAACTGAGAAAGGAATATCTCCGATAACTGGGAAAAAGAACTGATGGAACGAGGCTTTAACCCCCGGAACCACGTACGAGCTGCTTCCTTCATTGTTAAGGGAAAAGTCCTACACATGATTTCTGAACCATGTCCCTCCAACTCCATGAGGGACCTGTATGTCTCCAGATGTTCAAGAGGGTCGCCAATACCTGTATACGGGGTGATAACAGGCGTTCGATACTTTCTAGGCAACGGGGCTTCCATAACCTCGCTGGTGAAAGGGGACTCGGATTGATGTATCGCCGTCGTGACGGCAGATGGCCGATTCGCCTGGTATCGCTGTTCCATGACATCAAATCGATCGTGGATTCTTTTGAGATATCCTTCCCATGGTAGGGTATAGCTTGATGTTTCGGCGGTGGAGCCCTGCGATTGAGGTTGTCGAGACGAACTAGAATGTATAGAATGTGGAGACGGTACAGGGGGATGGTTGCCAAGTGGTGGGACCTGTGGTTCATCCATAGAATGTCTAGATGCCACTGGTATGGGTTGCGGTGGTAACCCTTAGGAGGCTTGTCTCTGAGGTTCGGGGAAATGCTGATCCAGCCGATTTGACAGCGCTTGAACTCCGGCATTTAGAGTCAGAAGGGTGTTTTCGAGGAAACGTAAGACATCGTCTTGATTTCCAGAAGCCTCCAGTAATGGGTTTGTTGACGGCATATTCGGGGCTCCTTGAGGGATGTTCGTCGGATCAGGTGGAAGGGCAGGTGCAGATTCCGTCTCATCGGGCGGAGGTGGTGGCTGCCTTGAAGTTGAAGGATGAACGGCCTTTTTAGGAGGCATCGCCGAAGGATTTTGAGGATTTAGATCGATGGTTAGAACGATTGATTTTGACGATCAAGTCGTTCCCACAGACGGCGCCAAACTGTTAACGTCAGATTTTGTAGTTGGATCCTCCAGATGTTCACCTTCTCTTCACCAGAGATTTCCCTCCGCCAAACCTGAAAGAAGGCAGACAGCAACTAAGGGTGGCTGGGGACCAGCCGTTAGCCCTCCGATGCTAAAGTCAGGCCAAAGCAATAAGAAGAGAAGCCAAGCAAAACGGGACAGAGAGCGAATGTTGTGTGCGTACCTTCCTCTTAATGGAGTCATCCCCTTATATAGATACGAAGCGATTCAATCTGTATCGAGATCCCGCTGATCTCGAGTACGATACGAGATTCTGCTGATTTCGTGGGATAAGATCCTTACCCTTAATGACGAGATCTAACCAAATTACTTACTTCGGCAATCACGTCTCTTGATAGCAATCCCTTGAGATCCGGAATCAGCAGGGAAGATAAGCCCAAAATTGCCCTATATAGGCTGCTGGTAAGCATAATAGTAGCGTTGATTACTCATGGAAACCGTAGTTGGAGTGATAACCGGTGAAAAGGAAGGAGACGCTGACGAGACGGAAACTACCGAACTGGGTGTAGCCCTGCTTGGTGTCGCAGAGGGATTGGACAAGCTGCTCGACGGGAATCGGGTGCTGGTACTGAAGGCTAAGAGATGTTGCCGCAGGAAAGCTGCTCACATGTTGGAATGTGGTCGCGAGTCCAAGTACTCACTCACTTAGATGTAACGTCTTTCAACGAATTGTGAGAAGGTCTGCTCGCGGATCGAGCTTTGCCGTATTTGACTATCGGTTATGAGAACTCGAGACTTGCGAATAGCTGCTCCGTATTTTTCAATCTGCGACTCCTGATCAAGTGAGCTCGAGAGTCGAGTGGGTGTCCCACACTTATCCAATATTCGACTCTCGATCAGATGATCTCGAGAGTCGAATGGACGTCCCGTACTTATCCATTCTACGACTCCCGAGCTTACGATCTCGAGAGTCGAACCGACACTCCGCATTTACCCGTTCTGCGACTCTTGATCAGATGATCTCGAGAGCCAAATGGAGACTTCTGCGTGAAATCTTATCTCCACCATTTTGCCTATAACAATGTCCCTCATTATTTCTCTTATTGTGGCCCACTTGAATTATGAACCAAGTTGGATTTTGGGATCTATGCCTAACCAGGGTCCCATCTGGTGAATGAATTTGATGGCACTCATACATCATGGTAGGCCCCACAAAGCTTGGTAATGATGTAGGGAGGGCATGGTAAGGTCGAGCACTGTCTTCCTCACCGGATAAGTACATTGAATCCACAAAGCTTCCGGGAATCCTCAACTGAACTTCCTCGAATCCACAAGGAGAGATAAAAAAATAGGAAATAATTTCTAAATTTTTTGTAATAATTGATTGAATAATTAAAAATGTAATTACAATGCTTTAAATAGAAAATTAAACCTTAGGACGAAGTATTAGACGCATACTCTAGCTAGAACTATTAATAAACGCAACTTACTATAAATAGTAAACTTACTATTTATAGACATCTCTTATTCCAAAAACAGAAAGTTTCCAATCCATCCCAACCACATTGTTCTCCTAAGCTTTCTAAGACCTTTTCATGTTGGGCACAACTTCTAAATATCAATAGATCAAAAGTTATAAGCAAACTAAAACTTACTATTTATAGTAAAAATAAAATAAAACTAGGCTAATGACCGTTGATCTGGTCGAATCTCATAATTCAGCATGAGAAACCTAGCACAGTGGGGTTGATTGGCTTAACTAGCTCGATTTACCCCAAAATCATATATTATATGTCCCAAAACTCATCTTGGATTGCGAGATACGACTGTTTTACAGTCTTAACGGCCCAGATCACTTCCGTCTCTGACGGGCTTCCTCTAGTCCATCTTGGCCATGAAATTATCTGCGGCCCACTCTACATCAGGAAGCATATGTTAACTGTCTGGCATCGTTACCCTATGAAAATCGTCCACCCTTAAAGCTAATGTTGTTGTGTCCCAATCCCATCATGGTTCTCTCTTTGACGGGAGGTTGGGCCCACTGTGTCCTTCCATTTTTTAGGAAACATATCAAGTTGTGCCATGCCGCATGGCCTCACTTAATCTTCTTTGCATGGTAATGTGGTTTACGCATGTTGTGCATGTCTCATCGGCCCATCTCCCTACTAAAGTCATAGAAGACCTGAGAATCAAACAGGATCCACGGGATGTTGGGCTACTCAACGTAAATCCCGCTAGAGGTAGCAATGGGCCGATTAGCCTGCCTGACCCGAAGAGCTCAATCCTGCTTTGGGCCAAGCATAGACTCAAGTCATTTTTGCCTGGCTTAACCCACCTTCACATGTATATGTGTTATATCCTACAAATATTCTATTTTAATCCACAATTATGTAACCATCCATCCTCTAAAATGTTTATTTGTTTGTGCATCTGTGGCTCACTTGATAAATAGATAGATTAGGAAATTAATGGACAAATATGGATTCTATCAATTCTCAAGCCAGAGTGCCAGAATGGGTCCAGCTTGCGCTTGCCATGAGACTCATGAGAAGCTTATGTTGGGCTTGGGCCTAGCCTAAGCCATGGGCCTTAAGTGTCAAGTGTTGGTTTGTCCCACATCGGTTGGGAGGGGGTAGGGTTTGTCTTCATATATCCTGGAGTCACTCCACCTAACAGATTAGCCTTTTGGGTTTGACACAAAAGCCTAGGCCTAGCCTGGCCTAGCACAAACCCAGTCCAGTACTGCCCCTAGGTCCCGTGGTCCATATAGACTGACTTTCTAATCTTAACCAAATGTTATTGCTGCATGGCCTTCCAAGGAAGACCCAGTTTTGAGGGGTTCATCTATATGCCATTGTAGAATAAGCCTATTTTACTAGTTCTGTGCTTGGGGCCCACCGGGGTGTGGCATGAAACCTGTTGAGAAGTATCAATCCACTATGAAAGTTCGACACCAAAAAAAGCAAGCCAATCTAACTGTCACATGTACCACCACAAGAATTCAAAGGTTTTCAATGGTTGTCCAGTGTTTCCTGTTGTGTGGTCCACCTAATGATAATATATACTCTGCACCCATCATCATGTGGGGCTCATGTAATGCATGGGTTAGATGAAATAACACAAGATGGTGGGCCTGCTCTAGAAAACATGGACAACTATCCATAAACCTCTAAATCCACATGGTAGCTGTTGAGCTCTGAATTGTACATATTCTAAACCGAAATTCATCACTTATTATGCATGTTTTCTATGTTTAAAATACTTATCTAATGCATGCTTTTGTGATTGTAGGAATGAGAGAGAGACTTCACCAATATGATGCTAAAAAGGACTACTTTAGATGTGTTGAAGAACAAAAGAGAAAGAGCCAAGAGGTGGAGGAAAGAAGCAAAAAAGAAATAAAAGAGAAAAAGAAGAAAATACAAAGAACAGTCTCAAAGACCTGTCCTTCGACCGGTCTTCAGGAGTCCAGAAAATCAGACCTTGTTGGACTGTTTTTTAGCTTTTAAGACCTGTCTCCAGACCGGTCTTCAGACGCAAAGACCTATTACCAGACCGGTCTCTACAGTACAAAGACCTGTCTTCAGTGTTCCAGAAACCCAAAAATTATGTTTTGTTTTTTGCTGTGCAAGCAAAGACCGATTGCCCGACCGGTTAACCACCGCCTCAATTGCGTAAAAATTTACGCAAATCTCGAAGTTTCCTACTCGGTGGTAGATTTTTAATATAAAAGGAGGTGTTCTCTTCCTTCCCAAGCAATGCTAGGACGTGGGGAAGATCAAGGAAGCTTAGGAGAAGGATTCTTTTCTAGTTTTCTAGTTTTTCTTCTATTTTTTAATTGTTTTTCATGTTCTTGAAAGAGTTTAGTTCAAGGATGTAAGAGATAAATTAAAACCGTTTAGCTATAGCTAAGAGGTGAAGCTTTTGGTTCGTTTTTTATGGATTGATGTAACTTAGGTTTCCTTTTTTATTATTTAATTGATGAATATGGTGTGATGGAAGTTTGAATAAAGTTCTAGTTTAGTTCTTCTTTGATCTCTTGATGACTCTGGGCTCATGTAATGTTTAATGAATCTAAATCTAGTAACTTACCTGTTTATATTATTTATACTTGTGTAGTTCATTGATCTATCATCGACTCCGAGCATGATAGATGCTTTGATTGCCATGTGTTCAATGTTATGATCTTAATGTGGGAACTACGTCAAACTAAAGTTATAATCTTTTATGTTAATCTGAGATAGCTGTTTTGCTGATTGATTTTGGTTTAATTGAAGTTCAAGTCATTGGTTGTAGTCAAGTTTGGTGACAAAATTTGATGAAGGAATTGATTATGATCTTAACTAAATTGGCTAAAAGCTTGACCTATACAATTGGGTGTGCCCAATGCTTGAGCATTATTGTGCAAATAAAATCAATGAACAAGCAATTGTTTTAACTAGTTTTTATCTAACCGGTCTATATTCCGATCGGATAGAGATAAGACTTCGATTCCGATTGAGTTGTGAGAGACTTAGTTGGGTTAATGCATTGAAAATAATCAAAAGTGGATCCTTGGCACTCTGGTGCCTTTTAGATTATTATTTTCACCTTTCATATTCATTGTTTAATTCCAAATTTCAGTTTTTCAGGTTTAGTTCTTAATGTGATCTCAATTTTGAGTTATTTTGGATATATTCTGAGAATACTCAAATACAAATGTTTGTGGGACGATACTCGATCTTTCCGAATTTATTAGTACTTCACAACCCTATACTTGGGGAGTGAACAATATTTTGGTACATTTGCCAAGGACTTTTAGACTGTGTTTTCAGAATTTTTCTGAGATGGCTTTTAGTTAAGATTGTGTTAAGATAGGTTTAGGATTTGTTTTGCTTTTTAGAGTAGGTTTTCTTCTAATATCAAAATACTAACTTAGTTTTGTTTTGATTTTGTAGGATTCTAGTATAGATCTTCAATTCAAGTTTTACTCTTTCAACCCTCTTGCTATATATTGTTTTAAATTTTCATTCCTAGAAGTAGGTTAAATCTCAGATTTGTGTTGAGTGGTTTATGCTTAAGTGAGTTTGTGATCACATTCAACTATTGTTAAGTGATAGATTGATTGTTAAAGGGATTGATAAAGAGCCTCATGCTAGAAAGCTTGAAAAAATTTCGAATTTGCTAGAGAGATGGTTGAAAATCAACCTAATCACGAGGCTGCTAACCAACAACAAATTCAACCCTAAAACTATACTTATATTGATGAGAATGAAGTGAGGAATGTGCCTCCACCTAGGACACTAGGTGACTATTTGTAACCCGTTAGGACGAGTACTCCCTCTTGTATGATTTTCTCTCACAATGTGGGAAATATTGATTTTAAACCGGGTTTGATCCAACTTCTCCCCAAATTCCATGGACTCGACTCTGAAAGCGCTTATTTACATATTAAGGAATTCGATGAGATTATTGCCACAATTCACTATGATAATGTAATCGAGGATACCATAAGACTCAAGTTATTCCCTTTCTCCTTAAAAGAGAAAGCCAAGTTATGACTACATTCCTTAAGGCCAAGGTTTATTATAACATGGGCTGAGATGACCCAGGAATTTCTTAAAAAATTCTTCCCGGCTCATCGCACCAATGCACTAAGAAGGGCAATTATGAACTTCACCCCAAAAGAAGATGAAACCTTCTTCCAATGTTGGGAGAGGTATAAGGAGCTATTAAATGCATTCCCACATCATGTCTACGAACGGTGAAGGATAATTAGTTTCTTCTATGATGGACTAACCTTAGTCATGCGCCAATTTGCGAAGATGATATGCAATGGGGAGTTCATGAGCAAGGAAACGGAGGAAGCTTGGGACTATTTTGACATGTTGGCTGAAAACGCACAATCATGGGATACATCTAAGCCGACAAGTTCAAAATAATCCCAAGCCAAGAAAAATGAAGGAATCTATGTCTTGACTGATGATGATGATCTGAGTGTTAGAGTGGCTAATCTCATACGAAAAATTGAGGCTATGGAATTAAGGAAAGTGGATACAACTCAACAAAGGGGGCTTTTGAAATTATTTGTGGTATTTGTGCTTCTAATGTGTATCAAACGGAGGATTGTCCTACAATTCATGCATTTCAAGAACTTTTACATGAACAATCAAATGCCTTAAATAGTTATCAACGTCCTTTTAGTACTCCAAATTCAAGCATGTATAATCCTGATTAGAGGAACCATTCTAACCTCAGTTGAGCGAATGGACCCACAGCCAACCCAAGTAATCCTTAAAGGGAGCCCCCAATGCAATTTTTTATGGCCCCACCTCAAATGTCTATGGAAGATACTTTGAAAACATTCATTTATGGCCAAGCTTAAATCAACCAAATGAACAATACAATGATGCTTGAGCTTAAAACCTCGGTGGAGGAAATCAAAGCACACTTAAACCCGAGGGAAGGGATCCTTCCGGACCAACCCCTACCTAATCCAAAATCATAATGCGTGATAAGCATGCCCTCTAACCAACACATGGAACATGTTAAGTCTATCGCCACTCTTAGAAGTGGTAAAACAATTGAAAAATCTAACTCGGTGAAAGCCTTAACGCCTAATGATCCGATATCTTTTGAAGAGGATGATAGGCCTAACACCACCATGCATGAAAAAGAACCATTAAGAGAATATAGGCCCGTTGCTCCATTCACCCAACGTTTGATTTCAACCAAACTTTAAGATAAATATCAGAAATTTTTAGAGGTTTTTAAGCAAGTCAAGATCAACATCTCACTGTTGGATGCTATTAAACAAATACCATCATATGTCAAATATCTAAATGATCAAACCATAGAACCATAGAACCATCTATATTGGAACAATTGTGTGAATGGCATGTGTAGTTTTTTTTTACTTTTAGAGAAGTCTGGTTCAAGATGTTTGTCACCCGACTCTTGTGAACCTATCTTGTCTATTCTAAGTATCAATTCAATTTTATTAGACATCGATATAATGCACACTCATTCCTGTATAACCTAAAAGTTGTTATTTTGAAACATGTAGGGGATTGTTGTATTTTGGTGTTTCAAAATAAATAAATAAAATAAAATTTTAAAAATATTCGAAAACTCCCTCTAAAAGTTCTTAAAAAGCAACAAAAGCTTTTGTCTTGTAATGTTATGAGCTTAATCCCATATCGGATAGGAATGTGAAAAATATAGAGTTTATAAGAAGAAATGTTGGCATAGGGCTTAGGCTCCTTTTAGGGCGCATGTGAATTGAGTTGGGGGGCCTATGCCATCAGCCCCAACCTATGCCATGAACTATACGCGCGAGTGCACTGGGCCGGGCCGTGGACGGGCTGTGGTACATGCGCACGTATATACTTATTAAAGCCTAAATGGTTTTATCGCTTTTTATAATTTCAATTTTTGCAACTGTTGTCAGAACAATTATTTGTTTTGTATTTCGAACAGATAATCATCTTCTTTGAAAAACCCAACAGCCATGTCTGTTGGCAGGGGTGCTTCTGGACTCATTCATGGCAATCATTGAAGTCAATAAAAGGACTTCTCTAGTTCGTTTTTCAAATGCATTCAGATCTCTACAATTTGAATTTTAGCAAAGTGTTTTATCTCTAGTTCAAGTTGGTTCTGTCTTCAGGTTAAACACACAGAAGTGGTTCAAGTCTTCGTACATTGAGTGGGCCGTTGTGATGAGGCAACAATCGAGGGTATCCTAGAGGTTAATTGTCCAGTATTCTTGCAGCACTATGGACACCGTTCAAAGGAGGGCAAATCAACTCTAATACAAATGATTATTCACGCATCGATTCAATAAATTTTTTGAGTTTTTCTTTTTCTAATTTTATTTTTAAAATATTATTTTCTATTTTAATTTATTTTAAATTTTTTTATAATTTCAAATTTTTTATAATTACAGATTTACAAATCCAAAATTTCAACAGCTTTATCATACCTATGACCTATCCTCTTATGTGACGTACAAAACTAGAATGGAGATGGAACGATTTGACTTGCTTCAAGGCCGCTTTCATTTGATTTTCAAATATTGAGGTTTTTCATAGTTTTTTTTTCTCGGAAAATCGCAGTAAAAACAAAATTAAAAAATATTTATTACGAGATATTCTCCTACCGTCCTAGTTGCATCATCAAACTTACTCAAATCCATTGATCTAGACCTCTCATCAGATTCATTGCACTTTGTATATGCTATCCTGCAAACATCACACGGATCTACCCATTTGGTGAATGGTCTTCAATATGGATGGTCAAGCTTCTTTACATAAAATAGATCGAGTTTACTCATGATTCTTTTTGCTAGGCAAGCCTGGTCATTCCATTCATGGCTTTGGATACCGATGGCGGTAAAAAAGAAGGCCAAATCAAAGATAGATTGGATCATCAGGTTACTGATCTTTTGCATGGAAACTTATGAAATTTATTTTGGACTTAATGGACAGTTCAGATTGATTAACTGGACTGTTCAAGTGAACCAATGCAAGTAGGAGCACCATAGCTTACAGTGCTTTGATAGCTCTAGAGCATTTCTCCAAACTAATAACTAATTTCGAAAACATCAAGGTATAAGCATATAACAAATTATTTAGAGTTTTAAATATTTGTCGCGTTTTCAGTATAAAATCTTGAAACTTTACAAAATTCTGATATTTTGAATTTTGTATATTAATGCATTAATATTGTCATCAGATTTTTTATTCTTTTTGAAAAATATCACAAGATTCTTGAAATCTAAGCAATATTTTTCATTAATGTGTTGCTGCCAATTGGGCCCACATGCTAAGTGGTCCAAAATTATTGAAACTTTCCATGTTTTGGACTCTGCGATGAGTGCTACCTCATGAAACACGTTGAAAGGATGATTTTCACCTCAATGGCTGTGGACAAATCTAACACAATGAAAAGAAGATTTTCAATGGCTTGGATTCAACTATAAAATTCAAACAGGACCGTCGTCATTGAAAGTCTGATCAAGTCTGATCATAGGACGTTATTTATTTATGGTAGTAGTGGGAAAATAGAAGGTTCAAATTATTGGACCATCTTAGCATTGGACCCTGGTGGGAAAATAGAAGGTTCAATTTATTGGACCATAAATGCATGTGGGCCCTAGTGAGAAAATAGAAGGTTCAAATTATTGGACCATCTTAGCATGTGGGCCCCTGGCAACATCCACTGTATCGCGGCTGAGGAAAAATGAACTCCAAAAGGTTAGATGCATGTCTACTTTAGAGGACGGTTTTGGCACACTGCCTTTTATTTGTTTATTAATGCTAATGTTTTCATTCATGTATATTCATGGAATTGAATAGTTGGACCACATGACTTGAAGGTTGTTTTCACCCTTTATAAAAATAATTCGTTGATTTAGAAGGAGAATAACTTTGAATTTTATGCATGTATTTGGAATGACATTGGACTTTAAGGTTGCTTTCATCTATTATAAAAAAAGGTGCACTAACTAAAGTTAAAGATGTGCATACGTCCCAAAAGAGACTCACGATATGATAGATGACAAGTAGCCGTCATAAATTACTTAGAAATTGCATACTTGAAATACAAATAATGCAACTTAGATTGTACAAATCGTGAATCACTGCTTAAATGTAGCATGAACAAAAAATTACACTTGCTTTATTAGCTCTCATTGGTGTTAGTCCCTGTGATTTCTAAACCGATTTCCTTTGATCCTAACAGTACTCCATGTGATTTTCCTTGACCTCTATCTTGCATCACCAAATTTCCCTCACTGTTCTTTTAGTGTGGCCCATTTGAATTATGAGCCATGCTGGATTTTGGGATTGGGCTTAACATTGGGCCCATCTAATGGACGAGTTGGATGGCACTCGCACCGTGGGGCTCACTCAGTTTGAAATCATATATTCTGTACGTCATCATTCCCTTCGAAAAAAAAAAAGTACGAAGCTTTAGTAGCAATCCCATCATTATGCTTTCTTTGGTGGGAAGTTGGGCCCACCGTGTCATTCCGCTTTCTAGTAAACAAAAATCTAGTGGGGCCTATCCTCGTTTGGATGGAAATGAGGCTCACGTATGCTGTGCATGTCTCGTCAGCTCGTATCCCTATGTGGAATTGGCCTCTAGTGTTGACTGGGTGTTGCTCATGACTTGAGAATCAAATGGGCTTTTAACGTCCAGACTATGTTGAGATGAGTTTGGCCCAGTTGATATCCCATAGATCCCATTAAGAGTGGCAATCGGCCATATAGCCTTTCTAAGCCGAAGAGCCTACCTCCTCATTAAGTGGGGCTTGGACTTACTAGCTTGGCCTGAGGGTTAGGCTTGCGCCTTGCATGCATGGCCTGACTAATTTCTGGGTCGAGCTTGGGCTTTAGTCATATTGGCCCAACCCAATGAATCCACCCATAGCTCAAGAATGTTGACATCACTCGTCTGAAACATTTATTTCTTTGTGCATGTGTCCCCTGAAAAAGAAATTAGGAAAATTCAAGGGAAAATAAGAGTTTTTTTAATTTATGGGCCGGGTCAGTTTGGAACAAGACCATGTTGGGACGGGCTTGGGCATTCCATGTGACGCTCATGTTGGGGCCTTGGGTCTTAAGTGTTGGGTCTGTCTTGGGCCTGCCCAAATTGGTCCATTGTCACCGTTAGTGATGTAGCTAGGTGTTCCCTTGGCCGAGGTAAGACAAGAATCCGGAATAGGACCTAAGAGTGGGTTCGGAAGAACCCAAGAAAGGCCTAAAAGGAAGGGCTAAGATTCAGCGAATTTGAGGACCAACAAGGCCTGACAATCAGTCATCCACCATCCAGGACTGGTCGTCCGTCCGACCGACCGAATTAAGTCCAGAGGCTAGCGCAACTCGTTGGACTGTTTTGCGCACCAGACGACCGGTCGCCACCCAACTCCGACCGGTCGTGGCCCATGGCCGACCGGTCATGCAACTCGTAGAGTCCCACGTGAACTTTCTACTTGGAGCAAATTTATTTTCATTTTGGTTTGATGTACTTTCTTATTGCAATTAGGACACATAGGCAGCGTAGATTAGGATTTGGAGTACTATTTAATATTGTTTTGATTTTATTTTTAGGTATTATTCAATATTTTTAATAAAACTTTGAGTTTATCTCTATTTTGGCTTGTGGATCCGAGTTGTTCTTCGTGGATTCGAAGAGAAGATCTCGTGGATTCGAGATATCCTGTCGTGGACTCGATGAAGACAGGTTGAGGAGTCTTTGTAGATTCGTAGATTCGGATCAAGTATCCTTGTGAGAGATACGGTGCTTGATCTCACCCGCCCCGGCTGCGCCAAGTTGGTATCAGAGCGAGGTTCTTCCTCGATGATGGCTTCTTGTATCAAGACCGGTCGTGGCCTCCTTGGCCGACTGGTCAAGACCGGTCAGACCTTGTTTTTCTTGTTTTTCTTGTTTTTTCTTTTTTCTTTTTTCACTTCTTTCCTTGCTTTCTTCTTTTTTCTTTGGCCCACCTTGAGTCTTCATCCAAGGACTCTAAATGGATCTTTTTGGTCACCAGTTGGGTGAAGTCTCTCTCATTCCTACAATTACAAAACCATGCATTAGGATAGTCTTTAAACATGCAAATCATGCATAGTGGGGTTAGAATATACACATTTAAGAGCTAAAAAAGGATCACCTGAATTGATGTCTATGAAAATGATACACATGCCATGAAGGAGTTGCCATAATTCTGTGCATCCTATTGCGTGATGCACAGAATCGAAAAAGGTATGGAACAATTTTTCCGACTTCATGGAGTCCTAGTTGCATCGGGACACTTAGCCTAATCCATTGATCTAGACTGCTCATTAGGTTCATTACAAATTTCATGGGCAATCATCCAAAGATTACAGGATCTACCCATTCATGCCTCTGAAATGCATGGCTGAAAATAAAAAATCTTGTTGAAACTCCTTGGAGTCTACCACGGAAGCAAGGATAAGGACCAAACTAATTTTAGAAGTTTAAATATATGTAGGCATATAACGAAATTATTAAAATTTTAAATAGTTTTCGCATTTCAAAATCTTGAAACTTTCAAAAATTTTGATATTTTGAAATTTTTGTTATATTAATTAATGCATTACTATCATCTTATTGATTTTTCTTTCCTGCAAAATATCATAAGATTCTCAACATCCAACCCAAATTTGTCACAATCGATTTACTGCCAACTAGGACCCACATGCTGAGTGGTCCAAAATTATCCCAGCTTTCAATGTTTTGGACTATATGCGTTAAGTCCTACCTCATGAAACACGCTAAAAGGGTGATTTCGACCTCACGTCTGTGGAAAAGACATTGAAAAGAATATTTTTAATTGCTTGGATTCAAGTCTAAAATTCAGAGGGGATAGTCAGTGAAGTATGATCATCGGACAGCAATTATTCATGTTAGTAATGGGTTAATAGATGGTTCAAATTATTAGACCATCTTAGCATGTGCGTCCCCAGCAACATACGCTGGATCATAAGTCCTACAGAGGCAAAATGATCCTAAGGCGAGATGCATGCCACTGCAGGGGAGGGTTTTGGTACATTGCCTTTACTTTGTTTATTTAATACAAATCCTTTCATGATCAATGACATCCATGGAGTTGGAAAGACATTAGAGGTTACTTTTACCTTTTATAATATAAAGGGAAGAGCATTAACTAAAGATAAAGGATATCAATACATCCTATAGAGAAAATTTTGGGATAATATGATAAATAATGAGCTCTGTTTATTTATTTATTTATTTTGGGAGGGGGGTGGTGTTAATACACACACCCCCACGGTTATCTTCACTCAGTGTACCACATGAGCTATGGATTCGGGTGTGATAAATGATGAGCTGTTATTATTTATAAATTACTTACAAATTGCCCACTTGGAATATAAATAATGTTATTATTTATAAATTACTTACAAATTGCCCACTTGGAATATAAATAATTGGAATTAAAATGTCCAAATCATGAATAGTACTCCCTGTTTAAATGCATGATGAGCTGAAACTTACTTTTATTTTATTAGCTGTGTATTTGAATTGGTGGATAGTTATTCAACCGATGAAAGTAAATATCCAAAGGTCTTATTTCCACAAACAACTTTTTGTAAATTAGAGAATAGGATTGTCTGAAAAATCTAATTCTGGGACTGTGACTTAGCAACAGGATGTCCCATAATTATTGGTTTCCTGTGAGATAATGTATGCATTGTATACAATATTCTGAGTACCTGTGTATCAAGTGTCATGAAAAGCTAGAGTATCAAATAACTCCCCCTCCTTAAAAAGGAGGGTTTTTCTACGGTTACCTTTTATTAAATGATCACTATGATAATATGTAATCATTTTAATAAGAAAATTCTTGTAGAAATGTTATATGTATTTCCCAACTTCTTGTACATATGTTGTTGGGCGCGGAAGCAACATTAGATGGAACCAAAAATGTAATTGAGTAAGAAAAATTTGAACAAACACAGAGATGTTTACATGGAAAACCTTTGCGAGAAAAAACCACATCACAAAGCGACATTGGATCCACTATATTAATAAGTTACAAGAGATGGTACAACTTACAGAATAGAAAACCCTAACTTTTTCCTTTGCAAGACTCTAGAAATTGTGTAGGCTCTCCTTATTTTACCTTAATCAGGTCTAGAGACGTACTTATATACCCCTATAAAAGATTAAGATACAAAACCTGTATTTTTTAAAATATTCGCATCACGTTCAGTCGCACTTTCGATCAAGATATCAACAGAATTTGTTGGTCAATCAAAATAGATCTTAGTCGAATGAAAACATCACAGCATGCTTCAGTCGACCTAATTGGACTTTTAATCGACCCAACTACACTGCCATATTCTAAAAAGTGAGGATTGGACTATTGTAGCAATTCCATAAGAGGCTGGTAGCTAATAACTTAACATGTAGAATTTGTCAATAGCTTTTCAAAGATGTATCATACAAGTAAAACCGATAACATAGTATGGCCATCAGAAGCCATAATGAGCCCTGTGCCCTTGGATTGAACTGTATAACATGATTTTGTTCATTCCTAGCCATCCATGTGAGTTTCCTTGACTTTATTGTACATCACTAGATGTCCCTCAATGTTTCCCTTAGTGTCGCCCACTTAAGTTATGGACCAAGTTGGATTTTGGGATCTGGGCGTAACATGGGGCCTATCTGATGGACAGATTGGATGGCACTCACACATTATGGTAGGCCTCTCTCAGCTTGGAATCATATGTAAACTGTATGGGGTTATTCCTCTTTGAAAATTGCCCACCCTTAGTGCTAATATTGTAGTGTCACAATCCCATCATTGTGTTATCTTTAATGGGAGATAGGGCCCACCGTGTCCTACCACTTTCCAGTAAACAAATCAAGTAATACCACGCCACGTGGCCCCAATTAATCTTCCTTGGATTGTAATGAGGTTTATGTTGAGAATTTCTTATCTCAGAAAATAAATTAATAGAAAAAAATCGAAATAAGGACAGGCTGAAGCACATGAAAACACGCTGTCCTTAAAGCGTAATTCGCCCCTACTCAAATTACTTTGAGTTTGTTGTTAGGTTGCAAGCTGATTGCTTTCAGGATACGAAGAGCCTTATGTGGTTCTGCGTTTAGCAAGAAACGAAGAAACCACTATGGAACTCAGTAACACAATCTAGCAGATAATGAAAAAGAAAGAGAGAAAAGAGTGACGGTGTTCTTCTAGCAGCGAGTAGACCACTTCTCTGGCCTGAGTGGCTTGGTTTGTATGAACCAAACCGAGAGGCTAATTTTCTTAGAAGGTGCTGGTTCAGTTGAAGAGTCGAGATGGTTGTGATTATAGTTGTTAAATGAACCAGACCTGTTCATTTTATATAGGCAACGGAGGCTGGTAGTTTTGGTTGACACTAGCCGTTTTCTGGCTGTTGGGAGAAACTAGCTGTTTTCTGGCAGTTTCTGATCGTTGTGCATGTGAGAGTTACACCTGTATGCTGGCTGTTTAGACTTAGTGGCTAGCCATTTTCTGACTGTTATGCTAGCCACAGGCAGCTGTTACTGTATGGTCTGGACCGTTACTACATGAGCAGCTACACAAGTTCCTTTAAATAACCCTGTAGCTCTTTATAAAAAGTAGAGAGGTCTCTCTATCAGACCTCCTACCCATAACACCTCCTCTATTCCGAACCCAACCACCTGACCTACTACCTAGCCTCTGTCACACCGCGACTCACACCAGTCTCGCTCCGATCCGCGAGGTCGAGACCAATCCGCGATAAGATGCACACGTGCGAAGTGCCAAGTGCGCCACTAGTGCCTCTACAGCCACACTGCCTTACATGCCCACGCCCTCGCATCGAGCCCTAGCCCGGGCCCGATCCCGAGCCTGTGCCAGTGACCGAGACCGAGTCCGAGACCAAGACAGAGACCATACCCGTGCACATGCGCGTGCGCAGTGTTCCAGTGCTTCGCACTGGAACACGCAAGCTACTGTTCTCCTCTCTCTCTCACCATAAATAAGGAAGGTGCACAACACCCTACTTATAAAGAGGTAGAAAATCTTTCTCCCATCCGATATGGGACAAAAAATAATGCTTGGTTTTCTAGTTTTTCAAAATAATATTTGTTTAACCAAAATATTTCAACAATCCCCCACTTGGTTGAAAAAAATTTTAAAACAAAAAAAACGACATCTGCCAAGGTATAAAATATCATATGTGTAAAGAAAGATATCTTTCGATTTGAATCCTTCTTTAGTGTAAGTATTTCAAAGACCCATCGAAATTACTGATAGCCCCAACTTTGAACCAGTTATTTTTAGATAATAGGACCGAAAATATCACATAAATACTTTGTAAGTGTTATTTGAGTTCTCACAATTCTTGCTTAGCACATTTAATAGCCTCGTACTTATCTTGTTTCATAAACAATCCCGAGAAAAACTCTCATTCTCATGAGAGGTGGCACCACCTCTACGTTCATATAGGTAAAGTCCTTCCAATGTCTCCGTTACTTTCAGACACTTGTCCTTAAGACCGGACTGCATTAAGAGTTTCTAAGACTTAACCCTCTATCTGTAATGGCCAGCACTATAATCCTGGATGAGGTATATATATAATTTAGTGCGAAAATTTTTTACGTATCAATGACTTGTTTTTAACCATTGAACCCTTATATTAAGATTTTCTAACTTTAGGTTGGGTTTCCATCACTGGTGAAACTTTTGAAAAGAGTTTCAAGCTCATCCCTTTGGATGTTGTCCTTACTACCTCTCTCATTAGAGGTTTAGTAAAAGGATCAACTAAGTTATTACTTAACTTTATATAAGAAATTGCAATGATTCCATCTTGAATCAGTTGTCTTACATAGTCATGTCTCAGACTTATATGTCTGGATTTTCCATTATACGTGCTGTTGTAGGCTCTAGCTAAGTGGCTTCACTATCGCAATGTAGCGAAACAGCCGGTATCGGCTTCGTATAGAATGAAATTTCTAAAAGAAGATCCCTAAGCCACTCAGCCTCTTTACCTGTTGTAGTAAGGGCTATGAACTCAGACTTCATAGTTGAGTGAGTTATAAAGGTTTGTTTCTTGGATCTCTAAGATACAGCTACACCTCCCAGGGTGAAAACCCATCCAGTAGTGGATTTGTTGTCGCCTGCACTCGATATCCAACTTGTATCGGTATATCCTTCCAGTACAGATGGAAATTCTGAGTAGAATAACCCTAAGTCCTTAGTTGCTTTTAAATAACCAAGTACTCTTCCTATTGCCTTCCAGTGTTCTACACTGGAATTACTAGTAAACCTACTTAGTTTACTCACAGCATATGTGATGTCTAGTCTAGTGCATTGCATTGCATACATTAGATTTCCTATAATACTCGCATACTCTGATTGTGCAACTGTTCTTCCAGTATTTCATTTAACTTGATACTTGGATCAAATGGGGTTTTCGCTTCTTTAATATTCAAGTGTTTAAACTTGTTTATTATTTTCTCCATATAATGAGATTGACATAGCGCATAACCCCCACTATGAGTTTTTACTTTAATACCTAAAATGGTATCAACTTTCCAAGATCCTTCATTTTAAATACGGAAGACAGAAACTTCTTTGTTTCAGTTATACCATCCATTTTATTACTTATTATTAACATGTCATCAACATATAAACAAATAATAATTATATAGTTATTACTTGTTTTGGAATATATACATATGGTTACTACATTATGCATGAAACTATGAGAAAGTATTTTAGAATCAAACTTCTCATGCCACTATTTAGGTGCTTGTTTTAGTCTATACAATGATTTAATTTACAGACTTTCTTCTCATTTCCTAGCAGAACGAACCCTTCAGGTTGTTCCATGTATACTTCCTCGTCGAGGTCTTCATTCAGGAAAGTAGTCTTTACATCCATTTGATGAATATACAGCTGATGGATGCTAAAGTAAACATAATTCTAATAGATGTTATTCTCGCCACAAGTGAGTATGTGTCAAAATAATATATTTCTTCTTTTTGTCTGAATCTTTTAACTACAGTTTAGCTTTAAAGGTTTGAATAGTTTCATCAGTGTGATATTTCTTTCTAAATACCCATTTACACCCTATGAATTTAGAAGCTGGAGGTAAATCCACTAGTTCCTAGGTTTGGTTTGACAAAATTGAGTCTATCTCATCATTGATGGCTTCTTTCCAAAAAGCTGAATCTCTAGAAGTTACAGCTTCTCTATAGGTTATTGGATCATCTTCTATAGTAATAACTATAAATATTTTTCTAATGACATTCTCTTTATCTCCTTTTACGAGATGAAAAGAGATACGCTGAGAATTTATCTGTTCAGGATCAAGACGTTTTTCTACTCTTACCCTTTGACTCCTACGTGGTTCGATTAAAGCTTCAACTTTTTCTTGAGCTTCTACCATAGGTTTCTCTGTTGGAGTTTGGATTTCATTATCCTTTGACTCTAAGGATAGTTATTTTTCATAGAACTCAACATCTCTAGACTCTATGATGGTATTAGAATCTAAGTCTAAGAATTTATAGGCTTTGCTATTTTGTGCATACCTTACAAAGGCGCACTTGATAACTTTAGATCCTAATTTAGTTCTTTTGGGATCAGGCTTTCTACAATATGCGAGACACCCCCACACTTTAAGGTATCCCAAATTAGGTTTTCTACCTTTTTATACCTCGTATGGTGAAGTCTTGTACTTTTTAGAAGGAACCCTATTTAGGATGTGGCACGCTGCCAGTAGTGCTTCACCCCAAAGTCCTAATGGCAACTTTGCTTATATTGGCATTGAATTGACCATCTCTACTAAGGTTCTATTCTTTCGTTCAACTATACCGTTTTGTTGTGGTGTGTACAGTGCAGTACATTGGTGTATTATTCCATGTTCTTCACAGAAGTTGGAGAACTCATTTAAAAAATACTCTCCTCCTCTGTCGCTACAAAGAACTTTCATTTTCTTGTTTAGTTGATTTTATATTTCTGCTTTATATATCTTTTAAATATGTTGAGTGCTTCATCTTTATTCTCTAAAAGGTATACATGTATATATCTGGAGCAATCATCGATAAATGTTATAAAGTATCTTCTTCCTCTACGTATAAGAATGCCATTTAACTCACAAATATCAGTGTGTATTAGGTCCAATATTTGAAATGATCTCTCAACATTAGGAAAATATTTCTTTGTAAATTTGGACCTTGTGCACATTTCACATTTATTATTTTGACTATCTATGTATGAGATTAAGCCATTCTTAAACATGAATTTTAAGGTACTATAACCTATATGTACTAATCTACCATGCTACAATACTACAAATTCAATCATATACACAGAAGAGCTACTTTCATTCAAAGAAAGCTTAATCATCTCATTACAGGCATATCCTTTACCAATGAAGTTCCCATTCTTCAACAAAATCGATTTTCCTGACTCAAATACTATCCGTATTCCGAGTTTTCCTAAAAGTTTCCCAGAAACTAAGTTTCGTCTCATGTCCGGGACATGCAGTACATTAGTTAGGACCACTTTCTTTTCAGAGGTAAAGACTAGTTTTACGGTTCCTTTGCATACGACCTTCGATCGGACTTCATTACCCATTTGGACCTCTTGACCATTGGTCACGTCCTCATAAGTTTTAAAGGCTGATCTGTCATAACTTACATAGACTGTGGCAGCTATATCATACCACTAACCAGATACTTTTCCTTGGATCATGTTTACCTCAGTGATCATGGCTACTATGTTTTCTTCAACTGCACTTACCTCATTCTTAGATTTTCGAAGTCGGCATACTCGAGCGTAATGCCCAGTTTTCCCACATACATGGCAAGGGCCTTTGAAATTTTCGTTCTTCTTCTGTGGTTTCTTAAATTTTCCTTTATTAGGTTTCAGGGAACCGTTCTTCTCGGGATTCTTGTTTTTGATACTTTTGACTGCTTACACCTTGGACGAGGAATTCTCGTTTTTATTTTTCTTTTCATGGTTTCGGGATTCTTCCTCTATTCTAAGATGCTTCTGGATTTGTTTCAATGAATAGTCATCGGTTTTATGTAGCAGTTTCTTCCTATATTCTGTCCAACTCGGGGATAATTTTGCAATTATAGCCCCGACTTGGAAAGATTCAAGGATATCAATCTTTAAGGCACTGATTTTGCTAACAATTAGCTGTAGTTCTCTGATTTGGGCTAACAACAATTTGTTATCTACCATGTTGTAGTCGAAATAGCTAGTTATGAGATATTTATTCGTACCTTCTTCTTTGGCCTTGAATTTGAACTCGAGAGTAGTCCAAATTTCTTTGGCAGATTCTGTTCTGGTGTATTGATCATACAGACGATCAAATAACATGTTCAGGATGTGTCCTCGACGGAGCAGATTATCTTCTTCTCTTTTGATACGTGTATTGATCTGCTCAGTTGTGTCTTCATCGGTTATTGGAGGAAACGGCTTCAAGTTTGGGTCTAAGATATAGAAAATCTTCAACGCCGTAAGCAGGAACTTTATCTTATCCTGTCATCTAGTGAAATTGGTTCTATTGAACCGGTCCAGACGAATCAGATCCTGGTTCATCAATTTGATTGATAATACCCCTTCGGTTTCCATATTAGAAAAATTACGCTTTAAGATTGTTGAGAATTTCTGATCTTAAAAAATAAATTAATAGAAAAAAACCGAAATAAGGACAGGCTGAAGCACGTGAAAACACGTTGTCCTTAAAGCGTAATTCGCCCCTACTCAAATTACTTTGAGTCTGCTGTTATGTTGCAGGCGAATTGCTTCCAAGATACGACGAGCCTTATGTGGTTCTATGTTCAGCAAGAAATGAAGAAACCACTATGGAACTCAATAACACAATCTGGCAGATAATGAAAAAGAAAGAGAGAAAAAGAGTGGAGGTGTTCTTTTAGCAGCGAGTAAACCACTTCTCTGGTCTGAGTGGCTCAGTTTGTATGAACCAAACCGAGAAGTTAATTTTCTTGGAAGGTGCTGGTTCAGTTGAAGAGTTGAGATGGTTGTAATTGTAGTTGTGAAATGAACTAGACCTTTCCGTTTTATATAGGCAAGGGTGGCTGGCTGTTTTGGTCTAGAGCTATAATGGCACTAGCCGTTTTCTAGCTGTTGGGAGAAACTAGCCAGCCTGTTTTTTGGCTGTTTCTGATCGTTGTGCATGTGGGAATTACACTTGCAGGTTGGCTGTTTAGACTCAGTGGCTAGCCGTTTTCTGACCATTGGGCTAGCCACATGCAGCTGTTACTGCATGGTCTAGACCGTTATTGCATGAGTAGTTACAGAAGTCCCTTTAAATAGCCCTACAGCTCTCTATAAAAAGCAGAGATGTCTCTCTATCAAACTTCCTCCCCACAACACCTCTGTTTTGAACCCACCTGACTTACTACGTGTGAAGTGCCAAGTACACCACTAGCGCCTCTACACCCACACTGCCTCACATGCCCACGCCCTCACACCGAGCCCGTGATTGAGATCGAGATCGAGCCCGTGCGAGTGCGCGGTGTTCCAGTACGAAACTAGAACATCCAAGCCACCATTCTCCTCTCTCCCACCATAAATAAGTAAGGTGAACAACACCCTACTTATAAAGAGGTAAAAAATCTTTCTCCCATCCGATATGGGACAAAAAACAATGCTTGGTTTTTTAGTTTTTTCAAAATAATATTTTTTTGACGAAAATATTTCAACAGTTTATGTTGTAAATTCCTCACTGGCTCCTCTCCCTGCCCAGATCATGCAAACATCGGCTTGGGCCTTAAAGGTAGCGATGGGCCGGGTAGCCCGCCTGACCCGAAGATCCCGACCCCGCTTCGGGCCAGGCTTGGACTCAAAAGTCATTTTAGCCCGGCTCCACCTGGTTTTACATGTACATGTGTTTTATCCTACAAATATGCTAAACCAATCCACAATTATTTTTTTTAAACTCCAGGTCGGTGGGACCTCATGAACAGGTCGAGTGGCAAATGAACATTACGGTCGGCCCATCTGTGTTTTAACAGTAAGGTTCAATCCTCAATGTTTCTTGACGTGTGGCCCACCCGAGTCGTGGATCAACCGCAACTTTGGGGCCATGCCCTAAAATGATTTGGGAAAATGGATGGATGGATGGATGACAAATGATTTGGGAAAATGCAGTGGGCCCCACCTACTGAACTAGTGCAGTAGCAGCAGCATGTGCATTGCTACTACATCTAGCGTCTACTACATCCAGCATGCTGTTGCTTTATTAAATTATATAATATACATATATGTGTATGTAGAGGTTGACCACCCCAATGGGGTCCAGTACTATTTGGATGGTCTGAATCTTCACGTACACCTCATAATGGGCCAATGGTGGTTCCCACAATGTTTCGGTCAAACTGATATGTGTGTGGCCCCTTTCTCCATATATGTATGATCTTACCAACAAATTAGATGGCTGTAAACTGTTGCGTAGCATGCCAACAACAACGGTGAACCGAGATCCAATCTTTGGTTTCACTCACAAACGATAAACAAAAAGAAATAACAATTAGAAGTGGAATTGAAACAAACCAATAAACCACAAGACATAATTTATATGGAAAAACCCCAACAAGGGTAAAAAACCACGGGTGCAAAGTTCCACCATGAAGAAGACAAAGTTACAAGCAATATACTCACCTTCTCGGATGATCCCATGCACAGAGATGGCCCTTTTTGCTAACATCTTCCCTCTTTCTCACCTTGGACGAATAGAAACCCTAATTGCCTTCCCTAATATCGAATTACACCCCTTTATAGAGTATAATAAGGAAATAGGACTCAAAATTCCAAATCCCGCTAAATACTTCGCGTCCAATCAGGCTCCCGGTCAGGCTTAGTCGGGCGCCTGCCCAATGCCAAAACTATCCAGTGAGCTCAGTGTGGATCTGCTCGAATTTTGGGCGTCTGACCAAACCTGGTCGGGCGCCTGCCCTGGGCACCGGGTGCTCCATCCACTGACCATCAGGCGCCCGACCACCTCCTAGCTGGCATGATCTATGTGTTGGCTTCATACATCAACAATCTCCCACTTGGAGACCCATCACCATAGTCCTTCATCTTCTACATCCAGAGTACACTACCTCTCCATCTTCAAGCCTGAAGACCAATTAAAGCTGAACAGAGCTTCAGCTTCTCCCGTGTGACCGCCTTGGTTAACATATCCGCAGGGTTCTCACTTGTGTGGATCTTCTCTAGAGTAATCGATCCATCTTCCAGTAATGAACGTATGAAGTGATATTTGATGTCAATATGCTTGGTCTTTGAATGAAAGACTGAATTCTTGGCCAAGTGTATTGCACTCTAACTGTCACTGTACAGCTTGTAATCTGCTTGCTTCTTCCCCAACTCTTTCATAAAACCTTGCATCCACACCATCTCCTTGCATGCTTCTGTAGCCGCAACATACTCTGCTTCCGTTGTACTGATGGACACTATCTTCTGTAACTGAGAAACCCAACTAACTACAGCACTACCCAGAGTAAAGACATACCCTGTAGTGCTCCTTCTACTATCAATCTCCCCTGCCAAATTTGAATTGACGTAGCCTTATAGCTCGATTTCAAATCCTCCATAACACAGCCTTACATCCACAATACTATCTAGGTATCTGAGGATCTACTTCACAGCTTTCCAATGTTCCTTCCCGGGGTTGTTCATGAACTTGCTAATAACTCTCACTACTTGAGCAATATTTGGCATCGTGTTAACCATAGCATACATGAGGCTTCCTATAGCTGACGAGTATGAGATTTTAGCCATGTAGTCCCATTCCTTCTGCGTCTTCACACCTTGCTCCTTAGAAAGCTTGAAGTGATTGGCTAATGAAGTGCTAACCGGCTTAGCTCCTCCCATACTAAATCGATCAAGTACTTTGGCTATGTACTCTACCTGTGACAAAACTAGTTTCTTGTTTTTCCTGTCACACTTTATCCTTATGCCTAGGATTTGTTTTGTAGCTCCCAAATCCTTCATGAAAAATTCTCTAGACAGTTGTCTTTTGAGATCTAAGATGTCCTTCATGCTTGATCCGGCTACATGCATATCATCAACGTACAGAAGAAGAATGATGTACGACGTATCAAACTTCTTCAAATAGCAACAGTGGTCTGCATGACATCTTCTAAATCTATTTCCCGACATAAAACTGTCGAACTTCTTGTACCACTACCTCAGGGCCTGCTTTAGGCCATATAGACACTTTTTCAGTCTACACACCTGATTCTCCTTTCCGGTACCACGTATCCTGTCGGCTGATGCATGTATATCTCTTCTTCAAGATCCCCACGAAGAAAGGCTGTCTTAACATCTAGCTTCTTTAGATGTAGATCATATATAGCTACTATACTTAAGACCATGCAAATTATAAACATTTTCGCCACTGGTGAGAATATTTCAGTGAAATCGATACCTGCCTTTTGTTGGAACCCCTTCATAACCAATCTGGCCTTGTATCGCTTCGAACCATTATGCTCCTCTTTCAGTCCGTAAACCCATTTGTTATGAAGAGCTTTCTTACCCTTAGGTAGAGTGACGAGCTCCCACATATGATTGGATTCAAGAGAGTCCATCTCATTATCCATGGCTTGCTCCCGCTTAACCCATGTATCTGACCGTAATGCTTCTTCAAAACACTCTAGTTCACCATTATCTGTCAGTAAAAGATAATGTGAGGGTGAGTATCGGACCTTGGGTCTCCTCTCCCGAGTAGACCTCCTCACAATCGGTGTCTACGGCTCTGCCTAATCATGCTCCTGTGCATGCTCATCCTGTGGTACTATAACACTCGTGTCCGGTAACTCTTCAAACTCTACGAATTCTTTCTCATCGACTTTATTCTGTTTTTGCTACAAACTATCCTTATGTATCACTTTCTCATTGAAGACTACGTCCTTCATTCTGATGAATTTTCGGTTCTTTATATCTCAAAATCGGTAGCCAAAATCATGTTGCCCGTAGCCTATAAACGTGCACCTCCTGGACTTCGCATCCATCTTGTTTCTATGCTTTGTATCAATGTGAACATATGAAGTGCAACCGAACACTTTGAGATGTGTAAGGTTCACTTCTTTCCCAGTCCACATTTCTTCCAGCAACCTACCATCCAATGGTGCTGAGGGACTTCTATTGATGAGATATACGGCCGTATTCACAGCATCTGCCCAAAACGTCTTGGACGAGCCTGCATGCAATCTCATGCTTCTGGAGCACTCAAGAATAGTTCTATTAATGCTCTCAGCCACACCATTCTACTGTGGTGTCCCTGGAATAATTTTCTGATGTTTGATTCCATATGCTGCATAATACTCCTCAAACCTTTTTATCACAGTACTCTTCCCCATTATCAGATCTGAGTCACTTTACAGTTTTACCTGTCTCATTTTCTACAAATACTTTCCACTTCTTAAATACGTCAAGCACTTCAGATTTATGTTTTAAGAAATAGACCCACAGTTTCCTACTAGCATCATCAATGAAAGAAACAAAATAACGTGATCCACCAAGAGATGATACTTGTGCCAGTCCCCACACATCAATGTGTATAAGCTCCAACAGATGCGTCTTTGGAGCTCGTCCTATTTTCTTGAAGCTTACTCTTTTCTGCTTGCCATGCATGCAGTCCTTGCAAAATTCCAAGTTGATAGACTTTAACCCTGGTAGCTTCCCTTTTGATAATAACACTTTCATCCTTTTCTCACTCATATGTCTCAACCTCTGATGCTATAACTGCCCATTCACTCTAGTTGATGCGACTGCGAGTAAACTATATGATTCCAAAGTCACGTACAATGTACCTTCCTTTTTGCCTCAAGATATCACCGAGGCACCTTTTGTGACATTTCAGGAATCACTAATGAATATCGTTACATATCCGGTATCGGCCAATTGCCCCACTGAGATTAAGTTCCTTCTTAAACTCGGTACATATCTGACATCCTTCAACTTCAAGACCGTTCCGTCTTTCTGACTCATATAAACGTCTCCCTTGCCAACAATACTGCACTGCTCATCATCACCCAGGTAAACTCTCTCGAAGTCACCTGACATATAATCATGAAGAACTTCCTTTAACGAAGTAGCACGAAATGAAGTACCCGAGTCTATAACCCAAGACTCATTTCGCACATCAAGAGATAAGATCAACGCTTTTGTATTACTCTCCTTAGATAGATTCACTAAATCCTTCCCACCTTGAGAGCTTCCTTCTTGTTTCTTAAGCGCCCTGCAATCACGTTTCATGTGCCTCTTCTTCCTGTAACACTCATCCTTGTCTTTCGGTCCATTGGACTTCTTGCTTTACTTGGAACGCCTGTGTTTATTGTCACCTTTGTTCAACAATTTTCCTCTTCCTTCAACGTTTAGAGCATTCCCAGAATCCCCTGAAATTCTCGATGCCTTCCTTCTAGATTCTTCGCTGAGAATTAGATCCGCCACATCATCGAATTTCAACTTTATCGTTCCTGAGGAATTGCTCATGGTAATCATCAAACCATCCCAACTATCAGGCAAACTAGACAAGATCAATGGCGCCTTGACCTCATCATCAAAAGTGATGCCAACGGATTCCAATTGTCTCATGACTGTATCGAACTCGTTTAGATGTTCAGCCACGCCCCCACCATCTGACATCTTCATGTTGAATAGCCGTTTCATGAGATGAACCTTGTTGGATGCTGAGGGTTTCTCATACATCGTAGCTAGAGCTTACATCAATTCTTTTGTGGTTTTCACCTTGGATATATTGAAGGCAACACTTTTAGACAAAGAGAGTCGGATTCTTCTTAAAGTCTTCCAATCCACTAAAGACCATTCATCATCTATCATCTTCTCTGGTTTCTTCTCTTTTCCTTCTAGAGGAATATAGAGGTCCTTCTTCTGATATAGATAATCCTCTATCTACATCTTCCAGAAGGCAAAGTTTGAACCATTGAACTTCTCAATTCGTGTCTTCCCTTCTTCCATCATCGTTCCCACTTGATTTAAACCAATAGCTCTGATACCAGTTGTTGCGCAGCACGCCAACAACACTGGTGAACCGAGATCCAATCTCCGGTCTCACCCACAAATGATAAACAAGAAGAAATAACAACTAGAAGTGGAATTGAAACAAACCAACAAACCACAAGACAGAATTTACGTGGAAAAATTCCAACAATGGTAAAAAACCACAGGTGCAAAGTTTCACTATGAAGAAGACAAAGTTACAAGCAATATACTCATCTTCTAATGCTCCCATACATAGAGATGGCCCTTTTTGCTAACCTCTTCCTTCTTTCTCACCTTAGACGTATAGAAACCTTAATTGCCTTCCCTAATCCCGAATTATACCCCTTTATATAGCATAATGAGGAAATATGACTCAAAATAGGAAATCCTGTGAAATACTTCGCGTCCGGTCGGGCGCCCGGTCAGGCTTGGTTGGGCATCCTCCTAATGCCAAAACTATCCAGCAAGCTCAGTGTGGATCTGCCCGAAGTTCGGGCATTCGACCAAACCTGGTCGAGCGCCCGCCTTGGGCACCGGGCACTCGGTCTATTGACTGTCGGGCGCTCGAACACCTCCTGGCTGGCATGATTTGTGTGTTGGCTCCACACCTTAACAGTAAACATTAGGGTTGGTCCCACTGATGTCTTGAATCAAGTTGATATTTATAATTCCCCTTCATTCGAACTGGATTCGGGAACGGTCCAAATGACATATGACTACCGTAGTGGGGTCCACCTTCAGTGGGTCCCACATCTACATCATCAAAGAAAGAAAATCAGAAAAACAAAAGGAAATGAAAGTGTAGGAGAGTGCACCCACTCGATCTTGATCTATGGCTAGGATTGAAGATGGTCCACCAGGCCCTCTCTCTCTCTTACAAGATTTCTCTCTCTTCATGATGAAATGGGAGAAAATAGCTAAGGGAGGGCTTATCTAGAGAAGTAACCATAGGTTAGTTTTTGGAGACTAACCATGGTTAGATGCATGGGTTAGGTTAGGATTAGGGATTTTATACAAGATCAAGGAATTAAACCATAATTAAAAAGGAGCATGGGAGGTATGAGTTGGTGATAGGTATGGGGATGTATGGAGTAGGGAGAGGAGTGATATAATGAGAGCGCTAGATGGGTGTGTGATGTCATGGTGGTGATATTGTTGGGAAAAAGTAATCGACCGGCCCCGCAGCAGAAGCGAGAGACAATTAAACAAGATAAACCACAATAGCGATAATCGAGCAAATCGACAAAGTAAGAGAAGAACAATCCAAATTTAACGTGGAAAAACTCCTCACGGGTAAAAAACCATGGCACAAACCGAATAATCCATTATGAATAAAAAGTTACAAGAGATTACAGAAGAATACAAACTCGGATCACAACCCAAGAGAAATCCCAAGCTAACAAAGTTAATTTTCACATGAGAAGGACAAACCCAGTCCGTTCCCTCATCCCTGAGAACTCCAATCTTTTCCTTAGCTCTTTATCTTGCCCTAGTACTCTCTCAATCCGTCTATGAAACTCAATCTATCTTGGCCCCTTTATCGGCAACCCCAATCCCTCGTTACACCCCTTTAAATAGGAATAAACCAAGATTAAAAATAAATCCCACATAAAACCACGTAACCGACATACAGTCCGTGCACAATTGGGTGCCTAATATAACAAACATCTATCTAGAGAGTTCCAACAAAAAATCCAGAGAATTTTGGGCCCCCCAACAAAAGTTATCAGGACCCCTAATAACCCAAAAACAGACCCAGCAGTTCAGATTCTAGAAGCCGATTTCCAGAGTAGTTTCGGGCACCCGACCCAATCCTGTCGGTCGCCCGAAGCCCTCTTTAGGTGTCCAAGATTGATGACAACTCCAACAATCTCCACCCTGGCTTCAATATTTAATCACTCCACTACTCCAAAAGCTTCATTCTTCATCTCCTTCATAGTTCCATCGCTTCTCGTGCCTCCACCGACTTGATTCTAGCACTTTCACATCCCTTGTCACTCTTCTCATGTGGCACTTGCGCACTTGGCATATATGAGCGACCATAGATTTTGCTACAGTCGTCGTAGCTCCACCGTGAGAAGTGCTCCCGATCACATTATAAAGATAGCTGCACCTCTGTGCCTTCATCATCACGAGTGCTCCTATTGTCACTTTACAAACCTGATCGCATCCGATGAACCTGCACCTTGTAACATCGAGTGCTCTAAGATAGATGAAATTCTTCCTCAACCTAGGGGCGTGCCTCACATCTGTCAGGACTCAATCGATCATCTTAATGTGCATCGTGCCAATACTGACAGGTGAAACCATCGTCCAAGAACACCAATCCACCATCATACTCCATTGTATGTCATGAATGACTCCGGTCATGACACATGTGATACGATGCACCTGAATCCAAGAGTTACTTTCCACCGAGAGACCCCTTACATTATACAGTCACCACATCGTTATCATCATAAACGTCCTCTGTGACTTCCACAGTATTAGCCCCCATCTCTAGAAGAATTTCCAGACTTCTCTTGCATTGATTGAGATATTAGTTTTCCGATTCATCTTCTTCAACTCTACTTCTTTCATAGATGCAGGCCGCTATCCATGTTTTTCTTTCACGAAATTCTTCTCTATGTCGAATCTCATGCTAGACTTCATTGATACCTCATCTCAGATTCCAATCTACCTTCCAACGTTCTCTCTGGTACTACTTTATTGGAAAAAGGCAACCGATCGGCCTTGTAGCAGAAGCGAGAGATAGTCAAACGAGATAAACCACAATGGTGACAACCAAGCAAATCAACAAAGAAACACTATGGCCGTCGGGAAAGGGGGCGTCGGCGTTTCTTCGCAACGGCTTAGAGCCGTCGAAAATACCGACGGCTACAAACCGTCAACCTACCGTCGGAAATTCCGACGGTTAAAAACCGTCGATTGATCGTCAAGACCGTCGGAAATACCGACGGTTTATGACCGTCGGCGTTTCTTTTACATATGTAAAAAAAACCCATCAGCATTTGAGCATGGCCACATCAACAAATAGTTGGCACTCTTATGAATTGACTGTCAATGTTTGAAGACAAATGTGCTCGTAAAATGAATGCCAAGAAATCATTTTTACGAGCGCATCCATCTCCTAACATCAACAACCAGATTCATAAGACTGCACGCCAGCTATCTGCTGTTGTGGCCATTAGCTTAAATGCCAACGGTTCAGTTGTTGGAAACCTGCAGGAGGGAAATGAAAAAAAATGAGCATGGTATGAAAGTGGATTTATAAGGAGATGAAAAGAAATTTCTAAGCAACAGATGAATCCTTCACCATATGAGGATGAAGTGAATTCAAAAGGTGAAAAATATAAATCATCAATAATATGGATAAAGAAAATTAAATGTCAACTAAATAAATTTAACGTGAAAAAAACCCCTCACGTGTAAAAAACCACGGCACAAAGCGAACAATCCACTATGAATCAGAAATTACAAGAGATTACAGAAGAATACAAACCCGGATCACAGCCCATAAGAGAAATTCCAAGCTAACAAAGCTAATTCTCACATGAGATGGACAAACCCAGTCCTTTCCCTCAATGTTCGACTTGCTTCAAGTTTGCTTTCACCTTCCATGAAAGGGAAGAGTGGGATTTTCAAATTTTGAGATTTTTGAGTTTTTTTTTCTTGGAAAGTCTCAGTAAAATAAAAAAAAATATTTATTATGAGATATTCTCCTACTGTCCTAGTTGCACCACGAAACTTACTCAAATCCCATTGCACTTTTGATATGATATCCCGCAAACATCACACGGATCTACCCATTTGATGAATGGTCTTCAGTATGAATGGTCAAGCTTGTTTACACAAAATAGATCGAATCTACCCATCTATTTGTTTACTTATGATTCTTTTTTCTAGGCAAGCCTAGTCATTCCATTCATGGCTTTGGACACCGATGGCTGTAAAAAAGAAGGCCAAATCAAAGATGGATTGGATCATCCGGTCACTATCTTTTGCATGGTAACTTGTGAAATTTATTGTGGACTTAATGAACATGGACGGTTCAAGTGAACCAATGCAACTAGGAGCACCTTATATAGCTTACAGTGCTTTGATAACTCTAGAGCATTTCTCTAAACTAGTAACTAATTTCAAAAAACATCAAGGTATAAAGCATATAACGAATTATTTAGAGTTTTAAATAGTTGTCACATTTTCAGGATAAAATCCTGAAACTTAATAAAATTCTGATATTTTGAATTTTTTTATATTAATGCATTAATATTATCATCAGAATTTTTTTTTTTTTTTTTTTAAAATATCACAAGATTCATGAAATCTGGGCAATAGTTTTCATTAATGTGTTGCTGCCAATTGAGCCCACATGATGAGTAGTCCAAAATTATTGAAACTTTACATGTTGTGGACTATGCGATTAGTGCTACCTCATGAAACACGTCCAAATGATGATTTTCACCTCAATGCCTATGGACAAATCTAAAACAATGAAACAAAGATTTTCAATGGCTTGAATTCAACTATAAAATTCAAACAGGACCATCATAAGTGAAAGTCTGATCATAGGACGTTATTTATTTATGGTAGTAGTGGGAAAATAGAAGGTTCAAATTAGTGGACCATCTTAGCATGTGGGCGCTGGTGGGAAAATAGAAGGTTCAAATTATTGGACCATCTTAGCATGTGGGCCCTAGTGAGAAAATAGAAGGTTCAAATTATTGGAACGTCTTAGCACGGCAGCGGAAAAATGAACTCCAAAACGTGAGATGCATGTCTCCTTTAGAGGACGGTTTTGGCACACTGCCTTTTATTTGTTGATTTAATGCTAATGTTTTCATTTGAATATATGCATGGAATTGAATAATTGGATGACTTGACTTGAAGGTTGTTTTCACCTTTTGTAAAAATAATTTGTGGATTTGGAAAAACATTGGACTTGGAGGTTGCTTTCATCTGTTATAAAAAGAAGAGCACTAGCTAAAGGTAACGATGTGCATACATCCCAAAAGAGACTCAGGGAGCATGTGATAGATGACAAGCAGCCCTTATAAATTACTTAGAAATTGCATACTTGAAATACAAATAATGCAACTTAGATTGTACAAATCGTGAATCACTGTTCAAATGTATCATGAACAAAAAATTACACTTATTGTATTAGCTAAATATCTGAATTAGTGGATATTTATTCGACGGCTGAAAATGAAAATTTCCAAGTTCTTATTTCAACAAACAATTGTCTATAAATCAGAGGATAGGAGTGTCCCAACAATCTAATTTTGGATGTAGCTTAGCAAGCCCCATAATTATTGGTTGACTGTAATATGCTATATGCCTTGTACAGAACATCTGAGTGCCTGTGTATCAAGTGTTATAATAAGTTAAAGTATCAAATTTGATAACTCCCCCTCCTTAAAAATGAGGGTTTTTCTATGATACCTTTTGTCAATTGATGATTATGGCAGTATGATGCTAATCATTTCATTACCATAGTATGTAACCAGGAACCTTGATATGCAAAATTCTGTATAAAGGTTCTATTTCTTTCCCATCTTGTTGTACGCTTGAAGCTATGTATGGTGATAAGAACTTTTGTTCTTGTGGACTACCATGTCAACTGGTCATATTGTTGTAGCCATCCTATAAGTGACCTATGTCAAGAAACTTAGCATACAAAACTCATCAATAGCTTTTCAAAGACATTGTACAGATGCCATGGATGATTGCTCATGAAGTTATATATGGCTGTTAAAGTCCCTTGGTATACATTGATATGCCATCCTCTAACAGCTTGATCTTTTAAATTAAGTGCTTGTTTGACATTGTATTATAGCGGAAGGTCCTATGTTCAAATCTCAAGAGCAGTAAATATGCCTTGGTAATATATTCTCCCATAAGAGATAGGAAAATCGAGCCCTGCCAGTTTCTGGTGTTAGTGTCCCGGAGGAGTGTTAAAGTCCCTTGATATACAAGTGGTTGTTGGACAATGACTGTCAAAAGCTATAGTGCAATCTGGACCCTTGGATTAAGCTGTTGGAAAACATAATATGTATTGGGCCTCTGGATTGAACATTCTAAACCGATTTCCTTTGATCCTAGCAGTCCATTTAATTTTCCTTGACCTTATCTTCCATCACCAAATGTCCCTCACTGTTCTTTTAGTCTGGCCCACTTGAATTATGAGCCATGCTGGATTTTGGGAGTAGGCTTAACATGGGGCACATCTAATGGACGACTTGGATGGCACTCACACCGTGAGGTTTATTCAGCTTGAAATCATATATTCCATACGTCATCATTCCCTTCGAAAAAATCCAAAGCTTTAGTGCTACTGTTAGTAATGTCCCAATCCCATCATTATGCTTTCTTTGGTGGGAAGTTGGGCCCACCGTGTCCTTCCACTTTCTAGTCAACAAAAATCAAGTGGGGCTATCCTTGTTTGGATGGAAATGAGGCTTGCGTATGCTGTGCATGTCTGGTCAGCTCGTCTCCCTATGTGGAATTGGCCCCTAGTGTTGATTGGGGGTCACTGAAGACTTAATATCCCATAGATGCCATTCCCACCCATTAGATCCCCTAGGATGTGCTTAGGCCTGGCTTTCTAAGACTGACAGATTGTAGTTGGATTATGGGCCTTTAAAGTAAGGTCCAGTTGTTAACCGGTTCCTCTACAAGCCATTGTAGATTAAGACTTCTTTTAATTATTATTATTATTATTATTCTTATTTTTTTTTATGCCTGGGGCTCACCAGACTGTTTTATGGCATCTAAACTTTTGAGAACGGTCACCTCAGTCGGACACCCCAAAATCAGGCTGATCGAACCATAACATGAGCCGCCACATGAATTTAGAGATTTTTTAATGGTCGTCGTGTATTTTCTATGTACTTCACTTACTGATTGTGTGGTCTGATTCCCATAGTAATTGTGTGCATCACTTAATGCACAGGTTGGATGAAATATAAACAAGGCATTGTGCCCTGCTATATGGACAGCCATCCAAAAATCTCTAAATTAACAAGGTGGCCCATCTGATTTGGCTTACCCTAATCTTTTTAGTGTCCAACTTTCATGGTGGACAACATATCTAGATAGGTTGGATGCCACACACCCTCTGGTGAGCCTCATGTTCCAGAATAAGCTTACTCCGGAAGGGCTTTTAGAGAAATCTAGGCTAATGGGAACTGTTAATGGGCCGTTATTTTCTGGTGACTGTGTAACCTAGCCATCCAATTTCATTCCTTAATTCTACACAATTTCTCGCATTTATGGTAATCTTTCTTAAACGAGATGATCTGCTGGGCGGCCTGAAATCCTATATTGAAGACCCCTGGATGAATCTGATTCTTGGCCTATGATCCATTTTCAAGAAGCCTATGGATTGGGACCATTTGGACACATGTAGGCAACCCCCAGTGGCCACACAAATTCTAGTTTGTGGGACCTCCATCACAAGAGGAATCATCCATGATGATTGGAGCCATTCATCCTGTGGAATTCACACCACTGGCCGCTTCTTTTTAAACCATCTATTAGATTGTGAACCGTCGGAGAGTTAATTAGGATCAACCAATCAGTGAAATTCTTGTGATGTGCTCGTCTAGGATATGATCGCCTTAATTGGTGTGCATGAAAATATGATGTAGGGAGAGGATCCCCTGATCAAGGGCGAGGATCAGCCACATTCCTATCACACATGGACCGGAAGACGATCAAGGAAAAGTCGACAAAAACGACAATTTTCGTGTGAATGGACCAAAAGAAGGTGGGCCGTAAATCGGCCATAACTTTCGATCTGGGAGGAGTTACGGGACGCAAAGTATATGGATTTCTACTAAAATTTAGTTTCGTGGTAAATCGACCTACCATGGTGGGTCACGTCCCACTGTTTCGCTAGAAAACGCACGGTTACAGCAGAAAAACAGAATTTTAGGGAAAACTTCTTATTTTAGTAATTTCGATTTTTAGTTTGTTTCCTTCTTTTTAGAGTTTAATTTTATTTCGGAGTTTCTAATTTTGCAGAATAATAAGTTTTAGAAAGACTTTACTTAATGGTAATATTTTATTGAGACTTTACTATTTTTATTAACTTTCTATTTTGAGAAGCTTACTATTTTTAGTAGATACAAATTAAGATTTTTAGGCTTAGTTTTATCATAAATAGTCATTTTTATTTCATTGTTAAACAAATTATCTTTGATTAATACAATATTATTGAGTTTATACTCTGTTTTGCTCGTGTTCTTCGAGTGCCCCTTGAGAAATCAAGGAAGGTCGGTTGAGGAGCTCTGATAGATCCATAGATTCAGATTACTTATCCTGTGAGAGAGACGATGCTTGATCTCACCTTCACCCCGGCTGCATTAATTGGTATCAGAACGAGGAACAACTTTGGGAAGATGACTTTTAGCAATGGCTACACCAAAAATCCTGTGGACAGTGATCTAGGGATCCATCTTCTCAAAGTGGCGGCTTTCAAGGTGACGCTTGAGACACTCCAGCGGAAGAATCATCAAGCTATGCAAGGATTGCAGGCTCGATTCGACCCCAAAGCATAATATTACAAGAGCATGATTGTTTATGGCAGAGATCTGGTAGATCGGACGGGTCGAGTCTACACAGAGGTTGATCTTCCTAAACTCAATGGCCTGGGTCACATCGACGACTGGCTATGTGAAGTAGAATGCCTCTTCGAACTCACAAAGATGCCCGAGGAGAAGAAAGCTTCGTCATTGCATACAAGTTGAAGAGCACTGCGTCGGTTTGGTGGGAATATATTCAATGTGATCGAAAGAAAGAGATGAAGGCACCAATACACTCGTAGCCAAGGATGAAGCGTCGGCTGCTGGAACGATTTGGATACAATGATTATGAAAATCAGGTATTATCCCAACAACCCAATAATTTACGGTAGGAGCCTTATTGTTTTAAAATGGAGCCACAATCGACCCCCAGCCCCATCAGAAGCACACATGTTATTTCTACGGAAACGAAAGGCCATTAACAGCACACATGTGTCATTCCTGTAGACATGGAAGTCCCTCTCGAAACTTTTGAAGTGAAGGTCATTCATGCAGACGTGAGAATCCTTATCGAAGGACCTGCTGAATCGGTCAAGGTTGAAGCCATGGAAGGAGAGGACGAGGTACAGCCCACCATCGTCTAAAAAAATATTCAAATGTCTAAGAAGATAGAGGAGATCCTTATTCCAAATATCATGAACAGGGAGGAAGATCTTGCCGGCATCCCAAAAATTGTAGATCCTGTTATGCTGGAATCCATAGACATCTCAGAAGAAGCTACGCCAGCGTTGTAAGAGTCTGAGGCTTTCTAACAATTTATTCATTATACAGGATGCTACTTTTCCTCATATTGCACTCATCTTCGACAACAAGGATGACGTGGAAGAGTAGGTCACTGTAATTCTTATTGGCAATGCAAAGAAGTCAAAGAAACTTGTTGTAGTATTCCAGTACAAGGCTAGCAAGCATCGTCTCTCGAACTTCAGGGTTGTTCATGACCCTAGGCCGAAGCGAAACACTAGGACAAGTCTTTTTTCAAGTGGTGGAGTTTAATGTAGGGAGAGGACCCCCTGATCAAGGGTGAGGATCATCCACAATCCTATCACACATGGACTGGAAGACAATTAAGGAAAAGTCGACAAAACACAATAATTTTTGTGTGGAGTGACCAAAAGAAGGTGGGCCGTAAATTGACCATAACTTTTAATCCAAGAGGAGTTACGGGATGCACAACATATAGATTCCTACTGAAAGTCCATTTCGTGGTGAACCGACCCATTTTAGTGGGTAGGTCTTGTCCATCCGTTTCACCAAAAAATGCACGGTTACAGTAGAAAAACAAAATTTTATGGAAAAATGCTTATTTTAGTAATTCCAATTTTTAGTTTGTTTTCTTCCTTTAAAAGTTTTATTTTATTTAGGAGTTTCTAATTTTGCAGAATAATAAGTTTTAGAAAGACTTTACTTAATAATAGTCTTTTATTGAGAGTTTACTGTTTTTTAGTAACTTTTTATTTCAGAAAACTTATTATTTTTAGTAAGTACAAATTATGATTTTTAGGCTTAGTTTTATTATAAATAGTCATTTTATTTCATTGTTAAATAGATCATCTTTGATTAATACAATATTATTGAGTTTATACTCTGTTTTGCTCGTGTTCTTCTACTGCCCCTCGAGAAATCAAAGAAGGTCGGTTGAGGAGTCCCGATAGATCCATGGATTCAGATTAGCTATCCTGTGAGAAAGACGATGCTCGATCTCACTCCTGCCCCGATTGCATTAAAACAGGTTTATTATACTTATCCTATTCTGTGATGCACTGAATTGGAAAAGATATAGAACAATTTTACTTGGCTTCCAGGCTGCTTTCACCTTGTAAAAGGGAAGAGCAAAATTTTCAAAATTTGATTTTTTTCACTGGTTTTCATCTGGAAATTATGACTACAAATAAAAAATAAAAATTATTCATCATGAACTATCTTATAGTGCTCCTAGAGTTCTAGTTTCATCATCGGGACACTTAGTCTAATCCATCGATCTAGACCACTCATTAGGTTCATTACACATTTCATGGGCTACCATCCAAAGACTACAGGATCTACCCATTTGATTAATGGTCTTCAATATAGACAGTCAAGATTATTTACACAAAATAGCTGCAATCAACAAGTTGATCCATCTATTTGTTAGGGCGCATCTAAGGTTACTCATGATTCTAAGGAATCATTTTTGTTAGACAATTGTAATAATCCCATTCATGGCTTCTGAAATGTATGGCTGAAAAAAAAATGCCAAATGAAAGATGGATTGGATCATCCAATCAATGTGATTTTCGTATGGTAACTTAGGAAATGCATTATAGACTTAATGGGTAGTTCAGATTGGTTAAGTAGACTGTCCAAGAGAACCAATGCAGCTAAAAGCACTATGACTTATTGTGGTTCAAGAGTGTTGTGAAGTCTTCAAAACTGTGCAAATTGATAGTCCACCGACTGGTCGATCAGTGGACAGAATTAAACAGTGGGGGGCTGACAGCTTCTGGAGCGTCTTAGACCGGTCGCTCGACTGGTCATATTATCTGACTGAAGGGAAGAATTAAGGAAAAACTATCTGGACCAATTTGGTCGGTCAGCGACCGGTCGGCCGTCATGCGGGATTTGAAACTTTGCATGTTTTCGCGCTACAAGTTTCCAAATCCAGATTTTCTTCTATATAAACCTTTCCTAATTGTGGTAGGCAAGTATCTAAGAAATACATAGGTGATCTGAACAAGATTAGGGTTTTTAAGAGAGAGGTTTGAGAGCTTTTATTCATCTTTGGGATCTACTTGGGTAGATTAGCTCTGTAATCATCTGAGATTCATAGTACAAGTGCCACTTTGTGCCTTGGTTTTTTCCCGCAAGGATTTTCCACGTAAAATTCGTGTGCTTTTGCGTTGATTGCTTGTGTGGCTGTGTGGTGATTGTTTGATCTTCTTCGTTGCTTCTGTTGGCCGGATTTTCAACAAGTGGTATCAGAGATATCGTTGGAAGGTTGAAGAAGGAGTTTTCTGAAACAATCTCATGGCTTCAAGTACGAAGTTCGGCGTTGAGAAGTTTTCAGGTAAAAACAACTTTGGGTTGTGGAAGATGAAGATGCGTGCCGTCCTAACTGAGCAAGGGGTCATGAACGCTCTTGGAAAGCGACCTACTGAGATGAAAGATGATGAGTAAATGGAGATGGATGAGAAGGCTATGGCCTCAATCCAATCATGCCTTGTTGATGACGTCCTCTATAACGTCATGAAGGAGAAGACCGCTGTAGAGATATGGATCAAGATAGAGAATATCTATGTGAAGAAGTCTCTAGAAAATTACATGTATCTAATTATGCAACTCTTCACTTTGAAGATTGGGGGGGGGGGGGGGGGGGGGGGGGGGGGGGGGGGGGGGACGGATGTTGAGGACCACATTAGCACATTCAACAAGTTGATTTGCAAGTTGTTCGATTTTGGTGAGTAGATGAAGGACGAGTATTAAGCCTTAATCTTATTGAACTCACTTCCTAGTTTATATGAGTCACTCAAGGACTTGTTGTGCGTGGGTAGGTGTAACGACCCGAGATTTTCGACTCTCGTGTATAACACGACGGCCGAATTCCCAAGTAATTTATGGAATAACTAATTTATCAAATAATAAAATATAGTATTCAAGCACAATGGCGGAAACAATTATCATCTTATTCTATCAAACTTACTATGTCATCATCAATGTTTAAATAAAGGAACCAACCAATATCCATACTGATTAATTAAAATACAAAACCATGTCTTCTCTTGAAGACTTATTACAATTCCATAAATGTATCAACTACTCAAAAGAAATATTTAATAAATGATAACATCAATTAAGTTTCTCTAACATCGTCATCCGCCATGTGATCGTACGAACCATCGAACTCTTTTCCTTAAAAATCGGGTTCAATACCTGGATCTTCACCTGCATCACCTAAATTGTGTTTGGGATAGCGTTAAACGCTATCATAGTGGGGAATATTTCCTCCAAGACAATCAAGAATAATAATAACGGTACAGAGTAAACGCAAGCAGGATATTATCATTTAATCAAATCAAAACAACCAAGTAAAAATCTTTGTTAATGCGATGCATGGAATGCATGCTCTGGCTAAGGCACCCTGGCTAGAATCACAATACATGAAGTGGGAGACTCCCTGTTACGACTTCATGCTAACCACTAGTCACCAGAGGTTCCTGGGACGCACAAGCCCATAGTTTTGCCCGACCACGTGAGAAACGGGACGCTCATAGCCCAAATCTACACGTGACAGTGTACGGGAGAAGTAGGACGCTCTAGCCTATTCTCAATTCCGTACACCCACATGGAGCCAAGTGAATGCATGACTTTAGTTTCACCTTTATTTAAGTGTTTTCGCATACAACCGATTTAAATAAAACTCAATGGTCACTATGGGGAGTCGCAAGCAACCCAGCATAAGCCGACAGCACGGGATTAGTGTCCATAGCACCAACCCTGGCTCATGAGAATTTGTATACCATTAGTGTTCACTCATTGTCCCGTTTTATGATTTCATCATGTCCCAAAAAGCCAATGTTGTACATCATGACCAAATTCATTAAAATACCCATGTACTGTAAATGGATCAAATCAAGCATCATGTACATGTAAGGATCCATTAACAAACAATCACTTCATTCTCTCAGTTAAGTCAAGATATATTCTTCCATCATGGACACCTCTCACGGGTTCCATCTCTCTACATCGAATAATTTTACCAACTTAGGGACAAAGAGTATACAATAATGGGATGTCCATATGATAATCTTATACACATATTTCATATCACAATATGAAAACCAATGTTACTTGTAAAACACAGATTAAGGAAATAAGGACATAGATTTCACAAAGATAAATAACACAAATACATATGCTTCTTAGTAAAAAAATCTAAACAATGAATCACATCATTATATAATGATATTCATTACAAATCCTACATTAAACTTCATGTTATATGGATCAGCAATTCAAAACAAAACAACTTCATATGCCACAAAAGAAACTTATGATAATCATAATATTATTAATGAAAGGCTTGAAGGAAAATCATCACCTTATGATGGGCTTAGAAGAAGAGGGTTGTAAAAGATCCTAGCCGCTGGAAAAATATGAGAAAGAACTCTCTCTCTCTCTCTCTCTATTTCTCTAGGGCATGGAGGCTAGGGTTAAGAGAAGGATTTGGAGGTGCGTAGTAGAAATATGGAGAGGGATGTGCACGCGAGGTCTTGTGTAACAACTTCTTGAGGTGGGTTTCTCAAATCTCAATATTTGGATGATCTATGATTAATTCCAATCCGTTCATCTTATCAAGCTCGAAGAGTAGAGTCCGAATACTTAAATTTCTTGATGATCCACATTGTAAATTGGCCGATCCTTGAAAATGGCCTAACGGGTGCTAAAATGAGCTAAATCCCAATTAACGGTCTACGCTTGATGATCAGGGCCCAAATTTTGGAAAAATATATGGTCATGATAGGCAAATAATTGTACAAAGTTTAGTGGTTGATTGATGGTGAGAAATGCCTAGATCTGTAATTTCAACTTTTTGCGGAAAAGGAAGGGGCTGGCTTTCTGGTTCAACGGTGTAGGATTATAGATCGGGGTCCAAATTTTGTGTAAACTCGTAGTCATATGAGTATAATAAGTGGTCCAAATTTGAGAAGCGATTGATGGTGAGAAGTGGGTAAATTGAAAGGTTCAGATTTAAAAAGAGTTGGTAACTAATTATTTCTAAAACGGGATAACTTCGCGCATAAGAAATATGCTTATCAAGGTGGGGCACTCAAATCACACTATTGGTCCATGATAAAGACGATCCAAGTCACTCATATGAAGAGAAATATTCGACTACGACTAACCATCTACTTTCCTCACTCGATGGACAAAAAAATCAAGGGTTAAGGGGCTGATTTGACAATCGGACCACTTCTACTATGATTTAAGGGCTGAAATTTGATGTGTATGGTTAATATGTACCCAAAAGCTTAAATCCAGGGTTTTACGTGAAAGTGATCGTCAGAAACTATAATACTTAAAAATGACAACTTAACTTAAGTTTAACTAATGGCATTTTCGTAATTATCTGAAAAGTGTGTAATTTGAAATCTGATCTTTCTACGATGTTTATGGGATCATTCTAAGCAACTTTTGTAAAAGGGTCCCCTATCGGATCTCCTACGGATGTCCCGCTATTCACAAATCAACGGTAAATGTACGATAATTAATAAAAAAAATATATTAAAAATAAATTTTCAAAAATTTTAAATAAATCTCGAAAATCTGGGGCGTTACAGTAGGGATACTATTAGTGTCAAGACTGTTGTCTCAGCTCTTCAGTTGAAGGCCATGAGACAGAAAAATAGTTATACTAATTCTTCCTTCGATGAACTGATTATGAGAGGAAGGAATTTTGAGTGAGGTGAAGGATCATCGCGTTCTCAATCCAAGTTAAAGGGCAAGGGCAAAGGCAAGTTGAAGTGTTGGGGATGTGGCCAAGTTGGGCAAATGAAAAATGATTGCAAGAGTCGTAAATATAAGAATGAGAAGTTATGTGACTCCTCTAGGGAAACCAATACCGCTAAAGCTAAAGAAGGTAGTAGTGATGTGTGCAAGGTCTTGACGGTGTCAAAGGTTGGATCTCTTTGCAATGAGTGGATCATGGACTCCAGGGCTTCGTATCACATGTGCTCGGATAGGAGCGTCTTTACTTCCTACAGGGAGTATGAAGGAGGCTCGATATTTCTAGGCGATGACTATGCCTCCAAGGTTGTGGGGATTGGTACTGTGCGCATCAAGATGTTCGATGGGATCAAACGGACCTTGATAGAAGTGAGGCACGTTCCTAGGTTGGGGAAGAATCTGATTTTCCTTGGTGCACTCCAGGCATTGGGGTACAAGTTCACCGGTTTTGACCGGTTCTGCAAAGTTTTAAAGGGGGCCCTTATAATTATGAAGGGACAGAGGCATGGGAACATTTACAGAATGATTGGGAGCACTTCAGTAGGTGGAGCTGCATCGGTTGTAGCGAATTCCACCTCTGCACGTATATGGCATGTTAGCTTATGCCACATGAGCAAGCGGGCCATGAAGGTACTCTCTGAATGATCTTTGATTCATTCCTTTAAATCTGTAGACTTTAGTATATGTGAACATTGCATGTATGGGAAACAATTTAGATTGTCATTTAAAGGGGGAAAGCATGTATGTAAAAGGGTGCTTGATTATGTCCATTTAGATGTATGGGGGCTGTCGCCCATTATTTCTGTTGGGGGGTCATCGTGGTTCGTGTCGTTTATCGATGATTATAGCAGGAAGGTTTATGTTTATTTTTAGAAAAATAAATCTGATGTCTTCATGACCTTCAAGTATTGGAAGGCGATGGTGGAGAATCAGTCAAGACAGTAATTGAAAATTTTGAGAACTGACAATGGAGGTGAGTTCATTTTCAGGAAATTTAACACGTATTGTAAGGAGGAAGGGATTGTGAGACACAACACAGTGCGCCACACGCCAGAGCAGAATAGTGTGGCAGAGCGGATGAATCAGACTCTCCTAGAGAGAGCCCGATCCATGATCAGTAATACTAAGTTGGGCAAAGAGCTATGGACTGAAACCGTTAACATGGCTTGTTACTTGATAAATCGGTCTCCCTCTATGACAATTGAATGTAAAATTCCTGAGGAAGTGTGGAGTGGTTGTACGCTAGACTACTCAAGTCTGCGGGTCTTTGCTTGTGAGGCTTACTCTCATGTACCGTCAATTGAGAGAGATAAGCTAGACAATAGGGCCAGAAAAGGGATCTTTGTGGGCTATGATGATGGTGTGACGGATTATCGTATATATGATCCTGTCACACGGAAGATTACCCTGAGCCGTGATGTCAAGTTCGATGATGGTTCTTTGTTCCATAAGGATGCTACAAAGGAATCAGAAACATCAGAACTTGTTGATACATATGACGATAGAGATGAGACACGGGCCAATACTAAGGCATAGACAGAGGTATAGGGTCAGGTGGAGCAGCTACCTGTGCAAAGAAATCCACCTAGGGATTGCAGGTTACCGACAAGGTACAGGGATAACTCGAACGTTGCATTCGCTCTCATTACGGATGAGGGGGATCCATCTAACTTTGAGGAGGCACTATAGGATGTAGATGCTAAAAAGTGGAAGACGGCAATGCAAGACGAGATAGACTCCCTATACAAGAATGAGACTTGAGAGCTTATGGAGCTTCTAGTGGGCCGAAAAGTGATAGGGTGTAAGTGGATTTTTCGAAAGAAACAAGATAGATCCAAAGAAAGGTTGATAGCAAAAGGGTATGCTCAGAGTGAAGGCGTGGACTTCAGTGGGATTTTTGCGCCGGTTGTAAAGCAAGTATCTATTAAGTTCGTATTGGCGCTAGTTGCCCAATATGACCTCGAGCTGGAAATATGGAAGTAAAGACTGCTTTCTTGCATGGAGAATTGGATGAGTAAATTTACATGGTGCAGCCAGAAGGATATACAGTGCAAGGGGCTGAAAACAAAGTTTGCAAGTTGAGGAGATCGTTGTATGGTCTCAAACAGTCACCTAGGCAGTGGTACAAGAAATTTAATTCCTTCATGATGAGTCAGGGCTTTACTAGGAGCGAGTACAATTATTGTGTCTGTTTCAAGACACTGAATGACGAGAAGTTTCTCATACTGGTGTTGTACGTCGATGACATGCTTATTACCAGTCATAGCATGTCTGACATTGATGTGTTGAAGACTCAGCTTTCAGGGACATTCAAGATGAAAGATCTGGGGGCTGCAAAGAGAGTTCTTGGCATAGATATTTATAGAGACAGGAAGAGGAGCAGGTTGTGGTTATCTCAAGAATAATACATTGAGAAGGTATTAAAAAAGTACGAGATGGACAAGTCCAAACTGGTTAGCGTTTCCCACGCGGCTCACTTCAAGCTTTCTTCTGAACGTTGTCCCAAAACAGATGAAGAAAAGCATGTTATGTCTCATGTACCCTATTCAAGTGCTGTGGGCAATCTAATGTATACCATGGTCTGTACAAGACTAGATATTTCACAAGCTATGGGTGTTGTAAGCCGATTCATGTCTAACCCGGGTAAACAATATAGGGAAGCTGTGAAATGACTACTTCGATATATTCGAGGTACGCAGGACTACGTTTTGATGTTTGAAAAGTCCAAGGACAAGTTGGTCGGTTATGTCGATTTTGATTACGCAGGTAGTGTAGACAGTAGGAGATCGACTTCAGGGTATTCGTTTATATTAGCGGGTGGAGCGATTAGTTGGATGTCTAAGCTTCAGTTTGTGGTGGTTCTTTCCACTACTGAAGCTGAGTATATAGTGGTGACAAAAGCTTTCAAGGAAGCTGTTTAGTTGAAAGGAATAATAAATCAGTTAGGGCTTCAGCAGGAAGCTGTGCCGGTTAATTGTGATAGCTCAAGTGCTATCAATTTGGTTAAAAATTATGTTTATCACTCATGTACTAAACACATTGATGCGCATCACCATTTTATTCGACCGGTGCTTGAGGAAGGAGATGTGACTCTGGACAAGATTCACACTAGCGTGAATCCGGCGGATATGCTGACCAAGGTGGTCCCTACAGAGAAGTTCAAGTTCTGCGTAACTTCTCTGGGATTGGTGAAGGCTTGACGAAGACTCAGTGATGCATGAGAAATGGCGACACTATGATTGATGGGAGATGATTTTGAAGAGTAGAGAAGGTGGTTGGATGTTTTGATGCCTTGCTGGAGTTTGTTGTGAAGTCTTCAAAACTGTGAAAATTGATAGTCCACCGACTGGTCGGCCGACCGGTCGGTCAGTGGACAGAATTAAATAGTGGGGTGTTGACAGCTTCTTAAGGGTCTTAGACTGGTCAGCCGACCGGTCTGCTGGAGGCTCCAACTGGTCGTATTATCTGGCTGAAGGGCAGAATTAAGTCAAAACTATCTGGACCAATTTGGTCGGTCGGCGACTGATTGGCCAATTGGTCGGCTGTCGTGCAGGATTTGAAACTTTGTGCAGTTTTCACAATACAAGTTTCCAAATCTGAATTTTCTTCTATATAAACATTTATTAATCATGGTAGGCAAGTATCTAAGCAATACCTAGGTGATCTAAACGAGATTAGGGTTTTGGGAAGAGGGGTTTGAGAGCTTTTGTTCATCTTTGGGATCTACTTGGGTAGATTAGCTCTGTAATCATCTAAGATTCATAGTGGAGGTGTCGCTTTGTTCCATGGTTTTTTCCCGCAAGGGTATTCCAAGTAAAATTCATGTGCTTTTGCGTTCATTGCTTGTATGGCTGTGTGGTAATTGTTTGATCTTCTTCGTTGCTTCCGCTGATCGGATTTCCAACAAAGAGCACCATATAGCATTTCTCTAAATGAATAACTAATTTTAGAAGTTTAAATATATGTATGTGTATAATGCATTATTTAGAATTTTAAATAGTTGTCGCATTTCAAAATCATGAAACTTTCAAAAATTCGGATATTTTGAAAATTTTGTTATATTAATTAATGCATTAATATCATCTAATTGATTTTTCTTTCCTGTAAAATACATAAGATTCTCAAAATCTAAGGCAAACTTGTCACAATTGTTTTACTGCTAATTAGGACCCACACGCTGAGTGGTCCAAAATTACCCCAGCTTGCAATGTTTTGACTATATGTGTTAAGTCCAATCTCATGAAACACGTTGAAAGGGTGATTTTGACCTCATGTCTGTGGACGAGACATTGAAAAGAATATTTTTAATGGCTTGGATTCAACTCCAAAATTCAGAGAGGATTGTCAGTGAAGTATGATCATCGGACACTAATTATTTATGTTAGTAAAGGATTAATAGATGGTTCAAATGATTAGACCATCTTAGCATGTGCGTCTCCAGCGACATACGCTGGATCATAAGTCCAACAGAGGCAAACTGAAAGCCTAAGGTGATGCATGCCGCTATGGGGGAGGGTTTTGGTACATTGCCTTTACTTTGTTTATTTAATACTAATCCTTTCATGATCAATGACATCCATGGAGTTGAAAAGACATTAGAGGTTGCTTTCACCTTTTATAATATAAAGGGAAGAGCATTAACTAAAGATATCTGATATGAATACATCCTGAAAAAGAAAAAATTGTGAGAATATGATAGATCATGAGCTGCTTTTTATTATTATTATTATTATTAACTTTTTTTTTATTACACACACCCTTCTATTAGTCACACCTAGTGTTAGCCACCCCCACTTAGTAATCGATACCAAGACCTCAGTATTGAAGCGGGGTTATCTTCACTGACTATACCACTTGAGCTATGGATTGGGGGTGTGATAAATGATGAGCTGTTATAACTAATGAATTACTTAGAAATTCCCCACTTGGAATGTTAGCCATCCCCACTCGGAATACAAATAATAATTGGAATTAAACTGTCCAAAGCACGAGTCCCTGTCTAAATGCATGATGAACTGAAACTTACATTTATTTTATTAGCTGATTATTTGAATTGGTGGGTATTTATTGATCAACTGATGAAAGTGAAAATATCCAAAGGTCTTCTTTCCATATACAACTTTTTGTAAATCAGAGGTTAGGATTGTCTGAACAATCTAACTCTGGGACTGTGACTTCGCAAAAGGATGTCCCATGATTATTGGTTTCCTGTGAGATAATGTATGTATGCCTTGCATACAATATTCTGAGTACCTGTGTATCAAGTGTCATGAAAAGCTAGAGTATCAAATAACTCCCCCTCCTTAAAAAGGAGGTTTTGCTACGTTACCTTTTATTAAATGATTACTATGATAATATATAATCAATCTAATAAGAAAAATCTTGTAGAAATGTTTTATGTATTTCCCAATTTGTTGTACATGTTGTTGGGTGTAGAAGAAACCTCAAACAGAATCAAACATGCAATAGAGAAAGAAAATTGAAACGAACACAGATGTTTACGTGGAAAACCCTTGAGGAAAAAAACCACAGCATAAATTAAGCAACGATGGATCGACTATATTAGAAAGTTACAAGAGATGGAATAACTTACAAAATAGAAAACACTAGCTTTTCACTCAGCAAAACTCTAAAAATTGTGTAGGCTCTACTTGTTTTACCCTAATTGGGCTTAGAGACGTACTTATATACTCCCATACAAGATTAAAATACAAAACCCACACTTTTTTAAAATTTATGCATCATGTTCAGTAGCATCATCAGTCAACGAAGATATCAGCAGAGTTTATTGGTCAATTGAAACAGACCTCGGTCGATCGGGAACATAGCCTGGTTCGGTCGACCTAACTGGACCTTCGATCGACTCAACTACACTCACCAGATTAAAGGTACTCGATCAACACATGTAGCCATATTCCAAAAAGTGGGGATTGGATTGTTGTAGCAATTCCATAAGAGGCCGGTAGCTAATAACTTAACAGGTAGAGTTTGTCAATAGCTTTTTAAAGACTTATCATCCAGGCAAAACCGATTACATAATTGTGGCCATCAGAAGCTATAATGTACGCTGTACCCTTGGATTGAACTTTATAACCTGATTTTGTTCATTCCTAGCCATCCATGTGAGTTTCCTTAACTTTATTGTACATCACTAGATGTCCCTCAATGTTTCCCTTAGTGTGGCCCACTTGAGTTATGGACCAAGCTGGATTTTGGAATCTGGGCGTAACATGGGGCCCATCTGATGGACAGATTGGATGGCACTAACACATCATGGTAGGCCTCACTCAGCTTGGAATAATATGTTAACTGTATGTCGTTATTCCCCTTTGAAAATTGCCCACCCTTAGTGCTAATATTGTGGTGTTCCAATCCCATCATTGTGTTATCTTTAATGGGAGATAGGGCCCACCGTGTCCTTCCACTTTCCAGTAAACAAATTAAGTGGCACCACGCCTTGTGGCCCCGATTAATCTTCTTTGTTTTGTAATTAATGAGGTTTATGTATGTTGTAAAAAAAAAAATGTATGTTGTAAATTCCTCGTTGGCTCTCCCTGCCTAGATCTTGCAAACATCGGCTTGGGCCTACTCAACATGCCATCGGTCCCATTAAAGGTGGCAATGGGCCAGGTAGCCCGCTGAACCGAAGAACGCGACCCCACTTTGAGCCAGGCTTGGACTCAAAGTCATTTTAGCCCGGCTGGACCTGGTTTTACATGTACATCTGTTAATTATATCCTACAAATATGTTAAACCAATCCACAATTAGGTAACCATCTATCTACTAAAATGTTTATGTCTTTGAGTATGTGTGCCCCGCTTGATAAAGTAATAGATTAGGAAAATTAAAGGGGGGAAATAGAGATTTTATTAATCTTCAGGCCGGCGCGTCGGAATGGGTCAGGTCGGCCTAACCAATTTTTCTGGGTCGGGCTTGTGCCTACCATGAAGCTTTATCATACGTAGCCTCTTCTGTGATGCACGGAATTGAAAAAGAGACGGGCCATTTTAAAATTCCAGGCTGCTTTCAACTTTTGTAAAATAGGAAGAGTGAGATTTTCAAAATTTATTTTTTTAAAAGTTTTTTTAACAAGGTTTTATTTGAAAAATCTGGCTAAAAATAAAATTTTAAAAATATTTATTATGAACTAATTTACAGTGCTCCTAGAGTCCTACTTGCATCAGGACACTTAGTCAAATCCATTGATCTAGAACACTCATTAGATTCATTACACATTTCATGGGCTGCCATGTTTACATCACACAGATCTACCCATTTGATCAATGGTCTTCAATATGGATGGTAAAGATTATTTACACAAAAATAGATCCAATCAACAATTTAATCCATCTATCTGTTAAGGTGCATCCTAGGTCACTTATGATTCTCAAGAATCACATTTGTTAGGCAATTGTAAATGTCATGGATAAAATACGAGCGGACCTCAGGTCGGACATGACCGACCTGAAGACATCCGACCTGACCTGGAGACCGACTCCTAGACTTCGTCAATAGAACGACCTCGATCATGAGAGACGACCTGAACCATATCGTGACCTTCCCGCAATCTTAGGCATTCGCCAAGGGTATAGGAGAAAGATCTGGAGAGTCGATAGCTAGCGCGGAGGCGTCTCCAGAAATTACGGAATGGCCCAAAGATCTCGGAAGTTCGAGATCTTCTCTATGCGATTTACGTTTCCTTATAGGAATACGATTCCGGAACCTAAGTCTATAAAAGGATACACTCTCTTCACCATAAAGGTACGAGAACTCTTACTCACAAAAGAGATTATCAATTCCGAAAGCTTGGATTGACTTAGGTATCGGAGGATTAACGGCCGGTCCCCGGCCCCTTCCTTAGCCACTGCTTATCCTTACAGGTTTCAAAGAGAGATCAGCGTCTCTCTACATCTCGCGAGATCGATCATCGACCTCACCTCGTTTGTTGTTAAAATCTCAACAACAACAGTTGGCACCGTCTGTGGGAAGTGACTATAAGGCCGTATTCTCCCCTTAAAGCTCAATACACTCCCTTCATCTTAAGCAGATTTACGATGGCTAAAAAAAGAAAATATAAGGGAAAACAGTTCGTTCGAGGTCAGTTCTTTATTCCCAACCCTTTGTCACAAGATGTAACATCCCACTATACATCTCCAGCCATTAGGTTGCAGTTGGCTCGGAGAGAGGCCTAAGAGGTTAAGGACCTCACGCACAAAAGGGTGTAGAGGTAACCTCATCCCAGCCTCTAGATGCATCAAGAAAATTACCACCTCCTTAGGGCGATGCCGGCTTAGTCTGTCACCTCGGTCGGGAACCCTAAACTCTATGGAATCGAGGATTTCATAAGTTTCTCTGGCCGCATCCAGCTCATCCTGAGTAATTTGCAAGACAATGCAATCTAGCTCGAAGGGCTCTTTCTGAGCTGTTGCGCTTCCAGCGGCCGATTCAGGAGGCTCAGACTCCCTTACATTCACAGGATCTGCTGTCCTGGAATTGGATTCCCTAGGGTCTATCTCCTAGGGCCCTATTGAAAGCAGGTCCAACTTAGAATCTCCTAACCTCACCCTAGGAATCGCATTAGAGCACGAGGTCTCCGACATGGTAAAATAAAAGACGCTGAGAAGAAAATGAGATCTTCTAAGGTTGAAAGAGCGTACCACAAGTACTGGTACACCAGCCTGAGAAGGAAGATTAGAATGGGAAGAAAGGAAAAATCTAAAAGTTCAGAGACAGGGAGAGTCCGAAAGTTAGAGAGATGGAAATTTCAGATTTTTCGCTAAGTCCTGAGTTTTATACTCGAAGGGCTCCTTCGCATTTAATGCAGAGGCTCCACGTGGCGATTTCTGACTTGGTCGTATAAAAAGTAACGCATGACGCTGACATGTGGCGACACCCCGTTCAGCAGTACTCAGCAAGCGCTACTACGCCGTATGGGCGAATGATGGTGCCTCGATATTTCAAACGATGCATTAAATGTCATTTTCCCGCTCGCCTGAATGACGGTGGTACAGCTGCCAAAAACTAAAAGCAAACAAGTCAGCTAATCTTCTTCAGCAAGATACTCCCGAGCCAAACGAGCTAGCCTAGAGAGTAAGGGGCCTTCTGTTATGGATAAAATACGAGCTAACCTCAGGTCGGACATGACCGACCTGAAGACAGGTCGGAATCATCCGACCTAACCTGGAGACCGACTCCCAAACTTCGTCAATAGAACGACCTCGGTCACGAGAGACGACCTGAGCCATATCGTGACCTTCCCGCAATCTTAGGCATTCGCCAAGGGTATAGGAGAAAGATCTGGAGAGTCGATAGCTGGCGTGGTGGCATCTCCAAAAATTATGAAACGGCCTAAAGATCTCGGAAGTCTGTGATCTTTTCTACAGGATTTACGTTTCCTTATAGGAATACGATTCCGGAACCTAAGTCTATAAAAGGATGCACCATCTTCACCACAAAGGTACGAGAACTCTTACTCACTAAAGTGATTATCAATTCTAAAAGCTTGGACTGACTTAGGCATCGGAGGATTAATGGCCGGTCCCCAGCCCCTTCATTAGCCATTGCTTATCCTTGCAGGTTTCAAAGAGAGATCAGCGTCTCTCTACATCTCGCGAGATAGATCATCGACCTCACCTCGTTCGTTGTTAAAATCTCAGCAACAACAGTAACCATCCCATCCACTGCTTCGAAACGAATGGTTGTAAAAATGAAGGCCAAATTAAAGATGGAATGGATTATCCCATCACTGTGATTTTTGCGTGGTAACTTATCAAATGCATTCTAGACCTAATGGATAGTTCAAATTGATCAAATGGACTATCTAAGTGAACCAATAGAACAAGGAGCACTAAAACTTTGAGTTCTTCAAGGGCATTGGAACATTTCTCAAAACTAATAAACTTATTAGTAAATTTCGAAACAATTAATTATATAAGCATAGAATGAATTATTTTAGAGTTTTAAATAATTGTCGTGTGTCCATGATAAAATCCTCAAACTTGAAAACAATATGATATTTTGAAATTTCTCATGCATTAATATCATTTATTTATTTTTGAAAAATATCACAAGCTTCTCAGAATCAAGGAGAGATATTTGTCACAATGTGTTGTTGTCAATTCAGCCCACATGCTCAGTGTTCCAACATTATGCTAACTTTTCATGGTTTGGACTCCATGCAATAAGTGCTACCTCATGAAACACATTGGAAGGATGATTTCGACCTCAATGTCTGTGGACGAATCTAGGACATTAGTGTGAGCATATGTAGGACATTAGTTATTTATAATAGTAATGGAAAAATAGATGGTTCAAATGATTGGAACAGCTTAGCATTAGACTACTTAACTTGAAAGTTGCTTTCACCTTTTATAATATATAAAGGAAGCGCACTAACTAAAGATGAAACGCACTAACTAAAGATGAAAATGTGGATAGATCCTATAAAGAAAGAAAGAAAAGAAAAAAGTCATTATATTATGCGCAGGGAGTTGAAAAGACATTGGACGACTTGACTTGAAGGATGCTTTCACCTTTTATAAAGGGGAGGAGCAATGACTACAGGTGGGATGCGGATACATCTTAAAAGAGAAAAACTATGATACACAGTCACTTAGAAATTACATGCTTGGAATACAAATAATCCAAATTAATTAAATTGTCCAACCTGTGGGTCTCTATTTCAATGTATCATGCAACATAAATATCCAAATTGGTGGAAATTTATTCGATCTGAAAAATGGAAATTTATTAGATGGCTGAAAATGGAAATATCTAAAGGTATTATTTCAAAAAATAATTGTCCATAAATTAGAGGTTAGGATTGCCAGGAGAATTTGTAAGTGCTTTGATTTGTCAATAACATGAATCTGTATGTCTTGAGCCAGTTGAGCTCCATTGAAAGACAAAGATAACCGAAGACTTGAAGACACAGATAAGTTAAGGTACCTTGGTAAACCTAGCCCTAAATCTATTTAGTTATAAAACAACCTACCTTTAGATGATAACACTTTAATAGAAAAACCATTGTTCTATCATCCCTAACTTAATACTCAAATATGAAGAAGAACAGCTAGTCTTTTAAATGCTCAAAGCTTCTAATAATTAGTCATGAAAATCTACAAAAATCAGAACTCTATCATTTTAAATCGACAGCTCTGTCGATTCGATTCGATCGAATCAACAAATCCTGTTAATCTGATCGAAAGTGGCTAAAACTACCCAGCAATCTAAACGGTAAAATCAGAGGTTCTTCGATCGATTGACAATGTTCGCTCGCCTCAAGTATAAGGCTGCGATGTAGTAATAAAACTCGGTAAGACCGAAGTCGATCCACAGGGAAATAGTAACAGCTCCACAAATCACTCCAGCAACTCAGTATTTAAAAGAAATCAGATTTAATTGAGTGTTTACTTAAAACAGGAACTTAATGAAAAATCAGAGATATAAAGTACTAAGGCTTTCAAGGATCCACTTGTAGCAATCCTATGTCAATTCAGTCAATCCAAGTAGAAAACACAACTAGATTTGAAGTCCTATCTCTCATCTAGTTGGAGAATAAAGCATTCACACACATTCCATCACATTCAAGTTGAACTTCCAAGTTCTAGTCCAATAAAATCAATACCAAACTCAAAACCATAGCCTGCGGAGTAACAGTCATGCCTCTGGACTATGGCCTGCTCAAGGATTACTATAATCCGAATTTAGATAAACAAACATGATAATCTCAGAGAATTAAAAGGAATTCATGTCCGAAGCACATAAACTCAGATAAGACGTCTCAAACTACCACTTTTTGGAACTAAATCATGTAAAAATCCAAACTTGAATGTAAATTACTTGAATTAAACTGAAACCAACATAGAATTAGCTACAAGCTTCACCTCTCAGCCTTAGCTGAGAGGTTCTAGCCGAGCATTGTCATGCTACAACTAAAAACTCTGAAATAAAGCATAAAAACAGAAAAACCCGAATAAGAGAGTTGCAGCCGCTCCACAATCGCCTTCACTCTCCAAACTCACGTTCCTTAGCCTCTCTGATAACCTAGGAAGAGCTCCTAGGTGTCCTTTTATAGCAAACAACCTCCCTTGCGTCGGATTCTGCGAAAGGCTACGCATTGCGCAGCGTTTTTCGGAGTTCCAATTTAGAAAGGACTCATGTACGCAGAGCCGACCGGTCGTGACCGGTCGGACTGATTTTCTAAGTGTTCCAGTGAGTACAGCCGACCGGTCATGACCGGTCGGACTGGCCGTCCATTCATCCAGTAAATGTGGCCGACCGGTCATGACCGGTTGGACCAGATTGTCCATCATCCAGTGAGTATGGCCGACCGGTCAAGACCGGTCTGCCTGTTCTTCCTTTTGATCAGCAACTGTGGTTGACCAGTCAAGACCGGTCAGCCCTCTTCACATTGTTCTTCTTTCCTTCTTTTCTTCTCTTCTTTCCTTCTTTCTTCGATTCTCTTTCATCCTTCATGCAAAAGCTCCAAAAGCTTTTCTTTTAATCCTAATTGAATGAAGTCCGCTCTCATCCCTTGTAATCACAAAACATGTGTTAGGTAGGCCTTTAAACCATGGAAATCATGTAAACCATGTAGTGTAATGGGCAATGCAATGTATAAATTTGAGGTTCAACACACCCCCCAACCAGCTTTTTGCTAGTCCCGAGCAAAACATGCGTGAAAACAATTTCAAACCTCCAAACCCAACTCTCTTCCAGAAACCATGATTCTACCCACTCCAAGATGTACAAGTATCAAATTTGGAGAAATTATGTGATAGAAACTGAACCTTGGATTCTCAAAACATAAGAAGTGTTTACATGAAGTTCCCGCTGACTGAGTGATAAATAGAAGAATTCGAACAAATTCACCCTAGTGTGCATAGTGAAAGTTCATCTCATGAGTTCCTGGAGTCATCTTCTTCATAGATTAAATAAACCAAGGTTTTTAAAATGCACAGAGCAACAGCAAGCCTATAACAGGAATTTGCCTTACCGTCCTTCCGACGGCTTTCACACTACGTCCCATTTCCAGCTTTGGTTATGGTTCGACCATCCCCCGGTTGGTAATAGGTAGCCCTTTTCGAAATTTTCCACCATTTTTCTTTCCTTCCCGATTTCATCCTTTCTTTCCTTTTTCTTTTAAATTAGATAGAATTTTTAGAAATCCATATCTTCCGTTATTTTCCCATGGACAAGGATGGACAAAATACCCCGGCTTGGCTGCTCAACACCTTTAAATCAAAGTCTAGCTAATCCATAAATCACATAAACCTGTCAACTCATGAAAATCGTGTAATGTGAACTTGGTGTAAAGATGTTCAAATTTTCTATCAACCACAACAATAGGGGAACTAACATATAAAACTATTATGTTGGAAGAAATTCAAGATGACGACATCACACACTTCGTTTCTCCTCCTCTTCTACTCATAGCCTCTCGAATGTATAGAAACAAGATTTTCTAAAAGAGTTTTGAAATGTTAGAAAATTCAAAAAAAATTTATGCATATGAAGCTCGAAGTGTTGCAATATGCTAGATGAGGAATCTCATCTCACCCCCAACCAAATCTTGCATTGTCCTCAATGTAAAAAAAAAATAGTCAATTAGCATGAACATGAGAGCAATGGTAAACAATGAGAGAGTGAGAACAATAGTACCTGAGAGAGCAATCATGAAATTCTCCAATCCAACAACTAAAACCTATTAAAATAGTAAAAAAAACTAAACCTATCTATGCTATACCTCCATCAGACTAGGAGATCAACCATCCTGATAGACGGGATCATTCAGGGAGATGGACATGTCCTCTGAATCAAATTTCTCAACAAATGGTTTAAGGCGTTGTCCATTAACTTTGAAACAGTCACCATTTGCTACATTCTCAATCTCAACAGCCCCATGAGGAAAAACTTCTTTGACAATATATGGGCCGGTCCATCGAGATCGTAATTTTCCCGGAAAAAGATGAAGTCGGGCATTATACAAGAGCACTTTCTGTCCTTCGTGGAAAGATTTTCGTAAGATGTGCTTGTCATGAAAGGCCTTCATCTTGCTCTTGTAAATTCTCGAATTCTCATATGCATCGTTCCGGATCTCATCAAGCTCATTTAATTGAAGTTTGCGAAGCGAGCTAGCCTTGTCAATGTCAAAATTTAGAGCCCGAATTGCCCAATAGGCTTTGTGTTCTATCTCCACAGGCAAGTGGTAAGCTTTCCCATAGACAAGTCTATAAGGGGACATTCCAATGGGTGTCTTGTAGGCAGTACGGTGAGCCCAAAGTGCATCATCTAATCTTAGGGACCAATCCTTGCGATCCGGTCTCACCGTCTTTTCCAAAATCTGCTTGATTTCCCTATTGGAGATTTCAGCTTGCCCACTTGTTTGTGGGTGGTATGGGGTGCTCACTTTGTGCCTAATACCATATTTCTTCATCAAAGTTTCAAAAGGTCTATTGCAAAAGTGAGAACCACCATCACTAATAATGGCTCGAGGCGTCCCAAATCTAGAAAGTATGTTTTCTTTAAGGAACTTGAGAACCGTACGATGATCATTGGTTCTACATGGGATAGCCTCTATCCATTTAGACACATAGTATACGGCAAGCAGAATATAGACATGCCCAAAAGATGAGGGGAATGGTCCCATGAAATCGATGCCCCAACAGTCAAAGACTTTAAGATGTTGAATTGGGGTGAGAGGCATCATATTTCGACGGGATAATCCTCCTAGCTTCTGGCAGCGCTCGCACGCTTTGCAAAACTCGTGGGTGTCCTTAAATAACGTGGGCCAATAAAAATTACATTGCAGAATTTTTGCAGTTGTTTTCTTGGCTGAAAAATGACCCCCACATGGTTGATCATGACAAAAGGAGATGACTGAATTGTGTTCATCGTCGGGGACGCATCTCCTTATAATTTGGTCTGGGCAATATTTAAACAATAGAGGTTCATCCCAGAAAAATCTGCGCACTTCCCTTAGAAATTTACGTTTGTCTTGCGCAGTCCAATGAGTCGGCATCACACCTGTGGAAAGATAATTGGCTATATCAGCGTACCATGGTGGATGCATAGCAACAAAGAGTTTCTCATCAGGGAATGAGTCCTCAATAGGTGACTCGTCAATGGAATTTGGTAGGACTAGGCGGGATAGATGATCCGCCACCACATTTTCTACCCCCTTCTTATCTTTGATCTCCAAGTCAAATTCTTGAAGGAGTAGGATCCATCTTAACAAACGGGGCTTAGCATCCTTCTTAGAAAGAAGGTATTTCAGCGCCGCATGATCCGTATAAACAATAACTTTGGATCCTATTAAGTATGGCCTGAATTTGTCCAAGGCAAAAATGACAGCTAGGAGCTCTTTCTCCGTAGTCGAATAATTAACTTGGGCAGGATTCAAGGTCCTACTTACGTAGTAGATGACATGGGCTTTTTATCTTTCTTTTGGCCTAACACCGCCCCAATAGCAAAATCGCTCACATCGCACATCAACTCAAAAGGCATGGACCAATCTGGTGGTTGCATGATAGGAGCGGTTGTCAACATGTCTTTTAGCTTTGAAAAAGTTAATTGACATTCGGCACTCCACTCAAATTGGTTCTCCTTTTGTAGAAGGTTACATAAAGGCCTTGAGATGTGACTAAAGTCCTTTATAAACCTTCGATAGAAACCGGCGTGTCCAAGGAAGGACCGCACATCGCGTATGCTTTTGGGTGGTGGTAGATTGGAAATTATGTCAATTTTCGCCCGGTCTACCTCTATTCCATTGGACGAGATGATGTGTCCAAGGACTATTCCTCTTTGTACCATGAAATGGCACTTTTCCCAGTTTAATACAAGTTGCTTTTCCTCACACCTCATCAAGACCAACTTCAAGTGCTCGAGACACTCATCAAATGTACAACCAAAAACAGAAAAGTCATCCATGAATACCTCAAGAAACTCACCCACCATGTCCGAGAAAATACTCAACATGCATCGTTGGAATGTGGCAGGTGCATTGCATAACCCGAATGGCATCCTTTGGTAAGCGAAGGTACCAAACGGACATGTAAATGTGGTTTTCTCTTGGTCTTTTGGAGCTATCTCAATTTGGTTGTATCCGGAATAGCCATCTAGGAAGCAATAATAGGGATGACCTGCCAACCTCTCCAAAATTTGATCCATAAATGGAAGAGGGAAGTGGTCTTTCCTAGTAACTGTATTGAGCTTCCTATAATCAATGCACATACGCCAACCGGTTGTCACCCTCGTCGGTATAAGTTCGTTATTGGCGTTCTCAATGATGGTAATACCGGATTTCTTGGGGACAACTTGGGTAGGACTCACCCATTGGCTATCTGAGATGGGGTAGATAATACCCACATCCAATAGCTTCAACACCTCGGCTTTGACAACCTCCATCATGTTTGGATTTAGCCGTCTTTGAGGTTGTCTAGTCGTTTTTGCATTTTCTTCAAGGTGTATTCGGTGCGTGCAAACCGAAGGATCTATCCCTTTGAGATCCGCTATTGTCCAACCTATGGCTTCCCTATGTTCTTTGAGTAACTCAATCAACTTGAGCTCTTGGTCCTTCTCAAGGTGGGAGGCAATGACAACTGGGAAAGTTTCCTCTTGACCCAAATATACGTATTTAAGCTCAGATGGCAATTGTTTAAGGTCAAGCTTTGGTGGTTTGATGTTAGACGGTAGAGGTCTTAATGTGGTTGGTGGTAATTTCTCAAAATGGGGCCTCAACCGGCTAATATCTACCACCGGTCTTTCTATATTTAATGCCTGCACAATCTCACTAATGATGGGATCTTCAAAATCCATGAAATGTGCTAGCATGTCTCCAAGCTTTCTAGTGGTTCAAGTTGGAGGAGTTCTTCTTCTTCAAAAGTTTCGAGCATGTTCACATCGAAGAACTCATCATCATCGACATCCCTATGTCTTTTGCCCAAGTGAAACACATTCACCTCTAGTGTCATGTTTCCAAAAGATAGTTGCATCACCCCATTCCGGCAATTGATGATTGCGTTTGATGTGGCAAGGAATGGGCGGCCTAGGATTACCGGTATTTGGGTGCTAGCATCCAAAACCGGTTGTGTGTCCAAGACTATAAAATCTACCGGGTAGTAGAATTTGTCAACTTGGACTAGAACATCCTCAACTATCCCCCTTGGTACACGGATAGATCTATCAGCGAGTTGCAATGTGGTTTTGGTGGGTTTTAATTCACCAAGACCCAATTGCTCATATACCGAGTATGGAATCAAGTTCACACTCGCCCCCAAGTCTAACAAGGCACGTTCAATCCGGTAGTCTCCAATGATACATAAGACGGTGGGACTACCAGGATCTTTGAATTTTGGGGGGGTATTTTGAGTGAGGATGGCACTCACTTGCTCAGTTAAGAAGGCCTTTTGTTGCACATTATATTTGCGTTTTGTTGTGCATAGGTCTTTTAGAAACTTGGCATAAGAGGGAATTTGTTTGATGGCATCAAGCAAAGGGATATTGATCTTGACTTGTCTGAAAATCTCTAGAATATCTTGAGAATTTGGGAGAGATTTTGGGGCAACCAATCTCGAAGGGAATGGTGCTACGGGCTTGTAAATGCGTTCCGGTTGTTGTGGGGCTAAGTTAGATCCATTTTCATCCTCAGAATTTACCGGATCATTAGGCTCATCGGCCTTCACCGGAATAGTTTTGTCAATTTGTTTACCACTTCTAAGGGTGGTAATGGATTTAGCTTGCTCCATGTTTTGGTTGGAAGGATTAGGGATGCTCACTTCATGTATTTGCTTTGGATTGGGTTGAGGTTGGGCCGGAAAGGTCCCTTCCCTAGCATTCAAGCGTCCCTTAATCTCATCAACCGAGACTTTAAGCTCTTGGAACATTTGCTGATTCGATTCATTTATTTACGCTTGCCCTTGCATAAACGCTCTCAAGGTATCCTCTAATGAGAATTGAGGTGGGGCCATATTTTGCATGGGTGGCCCTCTTTGGGAGTTGGTAGGGTTGCCTGTAGGAGCATTCTTCCAACTGAAATTTGGGTGATTCTTCCAACTCTCATTGTACGTATTACCTACCGGTCCATTGAAGGGCCGTTGATAACCATATGTGGCATTGGCTGTCTCTTGTAGCACTTCCTTAAATGCAGAAATTGTGGGACAATCTTGCGTAGCGTGTAAGTCGGTGAGGCAAATCCCACATGTGGTTTCAACAGCTTCTTTGGATTTGGGAACTCCACTTTTGTTAAGTTCCATGGCCTCAACCTTCCTTGTGAGGTTGGCTATCCTTGCATTAACGTCGTCTTCCTCTTTAAGGACGTAGATCCCTCCTTTCTCTGGAGTGGGCTTGGGGTTCTTGGGTTTATTTGAGGTATCCCAAGATTGGGCGTTTTCAGCCAACATGTCCAAGTAACTCCAAGCCTCATCTGGATTTTTACTCATAAACTCACCATTGCACATCATTTCCACAAATTGGCGCATATTGGAACTTAATCCATCATTGAAAAAATTTATAACTCGCCAACTCTCATAGCCATGATGTGGGCAAGCAAGCAGGAGTTCCTTAAATCTTTCCCAACATTGAAAGAAAGATTCACGTTCTTTAGCCGAAAAATTCATTATGGCCCTTCGAAGAGTGTTAGTTTTATGAGCTGGGAAGAATTTTTTTAGGAATTCCCGGTTCATCTCAACCCATGACCCAATCGAATGTGGTCTAAGAGAGTGAATCCAATCTTTGGCTCTTTCTTTCAAAGTGAAGGGAAAAAGTTTAAGTCTGATTGTATCCTCAGAAACATTGGGATAATGCAAGGTGGCCAACACTTCTTCGAACTTTTGCAAGTGTAAGTATGGGCGGTCAGAGTCTAGCCCATGGAATTTAGGTAAAAGTTGAATTACACCCGGTTTTATGTCAAGGGTCCCACCGTTTGCTGGTAGAACTATGCAAGAAGGTGTAATTGCATGGGCAGGTTGTAGGTAATCCCGTAGTGATCTCATTGGAGGAACATTATGTACCTCATTCTCTCCTACTCCTTCCTGATTTGCGTTTGTAGTTGGAGTAGGGGGGGGGGGGGGGGGGGGAGGATTCCTTAAAGGTGTTTGATTCATACTCCCCAAACTTTCACAATGCTCTTGATAATTCCGGACTCGTCTATGGACTGACAATGGTCCAACTACACCACCTTCAGATTGGAGACGATTTGAGTGATTACGCTCCCAACGGGACATAAACCACTCAACCAGAAACTGAAACTAATCCTATCCTAGAAATCTGAGAGTAATCTAAAAAAAACTAAAAAGACTAAGTTAGAAAAATATCACCTGATGCGCTTGAACTAAAGAAGAATTCCTACAAAACAGAAAGAATTAGTTAGTTCTAAGAAAATCAGGAAGCCTATCTATTTCTACTTCTACAGCCACTGAATTATTTGAAAACCGTTATCTAATTTCCCCGGCAACGGTGCCAAAAACTTGTTCGCTCGCCTCAAGTGTAAGGCTGCGATGTAGTAATAAAACTCGGTAAGACCGAAGTCGATCCACAGGGAAATAGTAACAGCTCCACAAATCACTCCAGCAACTCAGTATTTAAAAGAAATCAGATTTAATTGAGTGTTTACTTAAAACAGGAACTTAATGACAAATTAGAGATATAAAGTACTAAGGCTTTCAAGGATCCACTTATAGCAATCCTATGTCAATTCAGTCAATCCAAGTAGAAAACACAACTAGATTTGAAGTCCTATCTCTCATCTAGTTGGAGAATAAAGCATTCACACACATTCCATCACATTCAAGTTGAACTTCCAAGTTCTAGTCCAATAAAATCAATACCAAACTCAAAACCATAGCCTGCGGAGTAACAGCCATGCCTCTGGACTATGGCCTGCTCAAGGATTACTATAATCTGAATTTAGATAAACAAACATGATAATCTCAGAGAATTAAAAGGAATTCATGTCCGGAGCACATAAACTCAGATAAGACGTCTCAAACTACCACTTTTTGGAACTAAATCATGTAAAAATCCAAACTTGAATGTAAATTACTTGAATTAAACTGAAACCAACATAGAATTAGCTACAAGCTTCACCTCTCAGCCTTAGCTGAGAGGTTCTAGCCGAGCATTGTCATGCTACAACTAAAAACTCTGAAATAAAGCATAAAAACAGAAAAACCCGAATAGGAGAGTTGCAGCCGCTCCACAATCGCCTTCACTCTCCAAACTCACGTTCCTTAGCCTCTCTGATAACCTAGGAAGAGCTCCTAGGTGTCCTTTTATAGCAAACAACCTCCCTTGCGTCGGATTCTGCGAAAGGCTACGCATTGCGCAGAGTTTTTCGGAGTTCCAATTTAGAAAGGACTCATGTACGCAGAGCCGACCGGTCGTGACCGGTCGGACTGATTTTCTAAGTGTTCCAGTGAGTACAGCCGACCGGTCATGACCGGTCGGACTGGCCGTCCATTCATCCAGTAAATGTGGCCGACCGGTCATGACCGGTCGGACCAGATTGTCCATCATCTAGTGAGTATGGCCGACCGGTCAAGACCGGTCGGCCTGTTCTTCCTTTTGATCAGCAACTGTGGCTGACCGGTCAAGACCGGTCAGCCCTCTTCACATTGTTCTTCTTTCCTTCTTTTCTTCTCTTCTTTCCTTCTTTCTTCGATTCTCTTTCGTCCTTCATGCAAAAGCTCCAAAAGCTTTTCTTTTAATCCTAATTGAATGAAGTCCGCTCTCATCCCTTGTAATCACAAAACATGTGTTAGGTAGGCCTTTAAACCATGGAAATCATGCAAACCATGTAGTGTAATGGGCAATGCAATGTATAAATTTGAGGTTCAACAGACAATCCTTGGATCAACACACTTGTAAAGGCGTGTGCATGCAGAAGCTTAGAGGAGAAACTAGAATTATGGCTAAGTCCTACGAGGGGGGGGGGGGGGGGGGGGGGGGGGGGGGATGAATATGACCTTTTAAAATCTTTTCGCCTACTTATGCAATTTAATAATTTAAACTAAGTAAGCAATTAACACTTCGCCTTTCAAGCCTAAGTGGGTCCAATCACAAGACTAGCATATGATATAAGCTATAAGCTACCTAGTCTAACCAAGCATAGATTATTAAATGATTATACTGATCAAGCTCCTAATCTATGCAACCTAAGTAGACTATATGAGAATGGATAATAGGGCACAAGTCTACTCTAATAAGAGAAAGTACATCTTGCGTGTGGATGTGCCTATCTAGTACCTAGCATACATTCTTATTAAGCATTCATAATTAAATAATTAAACATACAATGTTAAGATATCATTGTGCTCAATTCAATCACAAACACAAGCATGTATAGTGGTTTAACTTTGGGTCTACTCCATTCCCGGTTCAAGTACTCAACCCTATTGAGCACACCGGCATTCACTATAAATAGGTTTTATATTAGGTTCACCTCTCAACCTTTACATGGAGGTTTTACCAGTTCACCTCTCAACCTTAACGGAGTTTTGGACATAGGTCAACTATTCGCTCGCCTCAAGTGTAAGGCTTGCGATGTAGTAATAACTCGGTAAGACCAAGGTCGATCCACAAGGAATTGGGTAAACCAATTCTAATTATTCCAGCAACTTCAAATTCAAGTAATTTAGAAGTTCAAGTTCATAAACTAACTTAAAACAATAATTTAGTAAAAATCTGTAATTAAATGGAACTAAGGCCTCAAGGATCCACTTGTAGTAGCCCCATGTGAATTCATTTATCAAAGCATAACACAACTAGAATTGAAGTTCTATCTCTCTTCTAGTTGGAAGATTTAACATTCAAACTATTGAGCCTCCAATTTATACATGATCTTGTTAGTACACTTTATTTTGTCAATTGACGTGTTGGTTGGTAGCGTCTTGTCGTGTGAGCCCCGGTCGAAGATTTGAAGATCAAGACTTGAAGATTATGCTTCTTCCATTGCTCAAGCTCAAGCTAAAACAAGATCTCAGGTAAGTTGCATATAGATCGACCATAGGAAACCCAAAGCATCAAAGAAAAGCGTAATGACTCACCTATCTTATCCCATTCCCTCTCGACCCTAGCACAAGTTGATTAGACTTGTGGTCCATGGCTGGTGCGAATCGTAATTGAAATCATATCCAAACATTGGAATTCTTGTACCACCTCCTCATGCTGAATATCCAGCCGAGATGCCATGTAATCAGATTACCGACTGGTCTGGACTTATCAGACGGTCCATTGAAGATTGGTTGCTGATGTGTTGAAGATCCCTTCCATCTTTCCAGCAGCCACTTCATGATTGTGCATGTCTTGCTGAATAGGCAGCCGACTGGTCTTGACCGGTCGGTCCAGCATTGCAATTCTGTACAGCAACCTTGCTGTAATAATAGCAGCAAGACAGCCGATCGGTCTTGACCAGTCGGCCAGGCACATCATATATGACAGCAACTCTACTATGATGCATTCAGCTGGACAGCCGACCGGTCTTGACCGGTCGGCCAGGAATTCATACCGGTCCAGCAGCAACTCTTCATGTGGACTGCCAAGACAGCCGACCGGTCTTGACCAGTTGACCAGGAGCATCAAAAGTGGCCAGAGACCTTGCTGTGAGAAAAACAACTGGACAGCCGACCGGTCTTGACCGGTCGGCCAGCAGAACAAAATCTTTCCAGCAAGCTCAGCCGACCAGTCTTGACCGGTCGGTCTGCATATTACAGTATGTCCAGCAAGGTATGCCCACCGGTCTTGACCGGTCGGGCAGTCCCAAATATTGAGCCTTGTTTTTGAAATGCGACCGGTCTGTCCGACCGGTTGAGACCTCTCTCTGACAGGTCGGACGTGACCGTTTTTTATCCGTTGGGGCCATCATTTGGGGCTCTATATAGCCATAACTTGTGGTCTTTCTTGGTATGCATTCAACACCCATCAAGAGCTAAGAGAGAGAGCCTTTACTCACATCCTCCTACCCTCTTTGCTCTTAACTCCCTTGAGTTCATCATTCAAACCTAGCCATTAATGGCTTGTCGTTGAGTATTCAAAGCTCGGTTAGAAGTATGAACTCAGGATCTTCATTCATGGCTGACCTACCTTCGAAATATCTTTATAAGGTCGTTTATAGCCATTGAATGCTAAAGTTTGGTAGTTCCCTCATAACCATTGCATTGAATAGGCAAGAGGAACTTGACCAACTCTCTCCCAACTACCCGGCATAATCATAACCTCATCATTTGCATCGGTAGCTGATCTTGGGAGCACAAAGAGAAGATGAAGCACGTGGAGCTGAAGCTACTCATCAAAGGCATCGAATCGGGGCTCAATCGTCTAGGTATGTCTAGTATTTGAGAGTCCATTTATTGAATCACTATTCCCTAGATTGGAAAACTCCGGCGGGAGTGTACGTGACCGTCCTTGGATTAGGATTAGTGAGAATTTGAGATCCAAACTCGTCAAGTCCCTGGATTGGGCCATCGGCGGATGGTAAACGCGGTCCTAGATCAAAGGATGTCAAGGTTGATGGTTAACCTGATTTAAAACCAAGACTATAGTGAAATCCGGTGGTCTCATAGGTTGAGATCGTGAACCGGGAGTGGAGTGGGGAAACCGAACCATTATAAATCGTTGTGCATTGTGAGATTGAATGATTACTATGTGTTGAATGGTTTAGTCAATGAATGCTAACTGTTTGATGAAATGCCTATGATAGTCTTTGCTTACAAATTCATCATACAATTGCCTTGAATGTTATTGTGATAATCTTGGTTGATAAGATTGACTTGATTAGTTTTTAATTGTAATTGAAAATTCAAAAAGTCCTATTCACCCCCCTCTAGGACATTAGGCATATCTCCGAGTATCTCTACAAGCGGTAAAACAACAATTTCAATTGGTATCAGAGCGGGTTCCTTCGCTCAGGTTTAAAAACCCAGAGTGAGATCCTAAGAGAATTTGAAAATATGTCTAGAGAGGACTCTACATCCATTACTAAGCCTCCCTTCTTCGATGGGTCAAACTATCCATATTGGAAAGCCCGGATGCGCATCTTTTTGTAATCTATTGATTCGGACGTTAGGGACATGGTTGATATTGGATATAAACCCCTAATGGACATTATATGTAAGGAAGGTGAACTGGATATCCTCGGGCCAAGAGATAAGGCGATGTGGACCGATTATGATAAAGCTCAACGTGCTCATAATGCCAAAGGCCTAAATGCCATTTTTTGTTCAGTGTCTAAAGATGAATTTGGTCGGATTCAAAATTGCACAACCAGTAAGAAGGCATAGGATACTCTTGAAGTTACTCATGAAGGAACAAGCATTGTTAAATGCTCAAAACTTCAGCGCCTCACTACACAATTTGAAAACATTACTATGGAGGGGCATGAAACATTTACTGATTTCTATACCAAACTGAATAAGATCACAAATGAAATGTGGGGCTTAGGGGATCCTGTTTCGGAGAATAGACTGTGTAGGAAAATTCTGAGATCCCTACCGGAACGGTTCTTTACCAAAGTTACTACCATAAAAGAATATCGGGACCTAGATACCATGAAAGTTGAAGAATTACTAGGGTTCCTTCAAACTCATGAGCTACGTTTCAAAACTTCCTCCAAATCCAAAAGTACAGCCCTGAAATCTTCTCACAAGAAACAAGATTCTGAATGTGGAAGTGAGGAAGATCCAGACATAGAAGAAATGGCACTTATGGCCAAGAAATTTCAAAAATTCTTTAAAACGCGGGGAAATACTTCTAGAAGGAAACCCTACCAGAAGGGTAAATCTTTTGACTCCAAGAACAACAAAGGAAATTTTTTTAAGTCAAAAGATCCTCAATGCTACAAGTGTAGAGGATTTGGTCACATTGCATCCGAGTGCACCGTTAAAAAGGCCAAGAAAAAGGCAATGGCGGCTACATGGGATGATACTGAAGAATCTGAATCAGAATCATACATATACCAAAGTGAGGAGGAGCAAGGTTCAATCAAAATTTTAATGGCCTCCATCACTGATATTGTGCCTCAAATTGAGCCCATTGCAAAGATCACCGGAGACATTGATGATCATGAATCCTCTAACACTGAAAATGATTCCTTGAGTGATGATGAGGATGAGGATGAGGGCCTTCAGGAGGTATATAACCAACTATACATTGAAAATATGAATACCATTAAAAAGTTGAGCCAAATGAAGGCTGAAAATGACAAAATGACAAAAAATCTTGACGGATTGAAAATTGAGAATCAAAAGATGGGTCAAGATCTAAAAGAACTGAAAAGGAAGAATGATGAGCTTGAACAAGAAAAGAAAAAGCTCATAAGTGGTGAATATCTAGACAAGCATGCTAGACTTGAGAAAGAACTCAAAGAGGCGAACACTGAAATTGATCGTCTTAAGTGTCAAGTCATTAACTCTAGAAGACGGTTTGCCCAAGGAGAAGAAAACCTTGAAAAACTTCTAGGTGTTGTAAGATCACCAATGGACAGAAGAGGTTTGGGTTATGACAGTCACACTTCAAAAACTACCTCAGTCCATCCTATGGTAAGAAAAGATCATGGTGCATCGGGGAGTAAAACCAAATCATCTCCTGTTTGCCATGCTTGTGGAGACATTGGCCACTTAAAGTTTGAATGCATGGTGTTCAAAAATCTGGTCAGAAACTTGAAAGGTAAATTTGTACCGACCTGGAAAAATGTGCAAGCTAATTGGAATCCTCGCATGCATACTTCACCAAAAAGGGGAAACATTCGAAAGAATTATCCTACTCTTTCTAGGAAGGACAAGAGGATGGATGAACTGTTGGAGCAAGTTAAAATGCTGAATTTGAAAACTGCTCTTCTCTTGCGTGAAAAAGGAAAATCTGATTCTCCCAAGAAAACTAGAGAATCTCACCATAAGAATACCCCTCATAAAAAGATAACAACTAAATGGGTAGTTAAGAACAAGTGTTTGGTCATTCATACTGCCCTAAAAGCTGGGAATACCCCTAGATGGTACTTGAATAGTGGTTGCTCTAGACACATGACAAGTGATAGATCTCAATTTTGTGCATATGACGAATTTGATGGTGGGTCTGTCACATTTGGTGATGGGAGCATGGCTAAAATCATTGGTAAAGGAACCATCACGGGGCCAGGTTTGCCCGAAATCGAAAATGTGCTTTATGTTGATGGTCTTAAACACAGCTTACTGAGTATCTCACAAATTTGTGATGAAGAGCACTCAGTAAGCTTCTCCAAAGATATGTGCAAGATCCTGAACTCCACAGGAAAATTAGTCATGAAAGGTCTACACACAGGAGACAACTGCTATGTCATTGAAAATCACAACAATCCAAGCTCCTCCACCATGTGTCACGTGGCCATTCAGGATGAAACAGAACTATGGCACCATCGACTCGGTCATGTACATTATAGAAATCTGTTTAAACTGAGTTAGAAAATTTTGGTGAGAGATCTACCAAAGATGGGTAAAAGACCTAATGCTGTGTGCATCGCATGCCAAAAAGGTAAACAAATCAAGGTTGCACAGAAGAGAACCTCTATCCTGGTCACGTCAAAACCTTTTGAACTGCTACACATGGACCTAGTTGGTCCTACCAGGGTACTTAGCCAAGGTGGAAAACGATACTTCTTTGTAGTCGTAGATGATTACTCTAGGTTTACATGGGTTGCCTTCCTAAGAGAAAAACCTAACACTTTTGAGGAATTCCAAAAACTAGTGAAGCGACTTCACAATGAGAAAGGATACATGGTAGCAAGAATCAGGAGTGATCACAGCGGTGAATTTGAAGATCATCGTTTGAAGGCATTATGCGATGAACTGGGTATTCGCCATGAGTTTTCAGCACCCAAAACACCTCAACAAAATGGGGTTGCTGAAAGGAAAAATCGAGTATTGTTGGATATGGCCACAGCTATGCTTCATAATAAGAATCTTGCACAAAATCTGTGGGCCGAAGCAGTAAACACTGCTTGCTATACTATAAATCGAGTTTATTTAAGGGCAGGTCTAAACAAAACTTCTTATGAACTGTGGTGTGGAAAGACACCAAATGTGAAATACTTTAAGGTCTTTGGTAGTACATGTTATATTCTGAGAGACCGAGAAAATTTGGGAAAGTTTGACTCCAAGAGTGATGAGGGTATCTTCTTAGGGATTAAATAGTAGAGCCTTTCGTGTCTACAACCTTCGAACCTCATCAGTTCAAGAGTCAATTAATGTGACTGTAGATGATAGCTTGGATAAATCTGTGTCTCCAGGTGATGAAGAAGAAGATGAGGGTATATGCGAGATAGGCAAATCTGATAAACAACCCTCATCTCCAAATGCCCCCACTGCTCCTGGTAATGTACAAATTGTCAAGGATCACCCCCTCAATCAAATCATTGGGGATCCTAGCGTTGGTGTCAAAACTAGGAGACAGTTCGAGGCAGTCAACAGTCACCTGTGTTTCACTTCAAAAATAGAACCAAAAAATGCTGATGAAGCTCTAAACGATGAATTCTGGATCCTTGCAATGCAGTAAGAGCTTAAAAAATTCATTAGAAATGAGGTGTGGTATCTGGTCAACAGGCCTGAAAGGAAAAATGTTATTGGAACCAAATGGATTTTCAAGAATAAATCCGATGAATCTGGGAATGTAATACGAAATAAGGCTCGGTTAGTTGCTCAGGGATATTCACAAATTGAAGGTATTGATTTTGATGAAACATTTGCCCCTGTAGCTAGACTCGAGTTTATTAGAATTCTTATGGTTGTTGCTTGTGCTTTAAAGTTCAAACTATTTCAAATGGATGTAAAAAGCGCCTTCTTGAATGGTATTCTTGATGAGGAAGTGTATGTTGAACAACCAAAAGGATTCATTGATCCTAAGTATCCTCACAAAGTGTACCGATTGAAAAAGGCTCTTTACGGACTCAAGCAAGCTCCCCGTGCATGGTATGAACGCTTAACTCACTTTCTTGTAGACCATGATTTTACTAGGGGGAGCGTTGACAAAACTCTCTTTATTAGAGAAGCTGAGAATTCTGTGTTGATTGCCCAGATTTATGTGGATGACATTGTTTTTAGATCCACATGTGAGAAAATGTCCATCTCCTTTGCTAAATTAATGACATCAGAATTTGAGATGAGTATGGTAGGAGAACTTAACATGTTTCAAGGGCTACAAGTAAACCAACTTGCATCAGGGATATTCATTACCCAAGCCAAATATGCTAAAGATCTTGTTAATTAAGAGATTTAGCTTAGACTCTGGTCGATCCTACATTACACCTATGAGCACCACTGTTAAACTATCAAAAGACCTTGTAGGGAAAAGTGTACATCAACATCTTTATAGAAGCATGATTGCTAGTCTTCTTTATCTCACTGTTAGTAGACCAGATATTGCATTTAGTGTAGGTGCTTGTGCTCGGTTTCAGGCTGATCCCAAAGAATCTCACCTTACCGCTGTTAAGCGAATCATCCGGTTTGTAGGATGCACTACCGAATACGGTCTTTGGTACCCCTTTGATTCATCTACAGATATTGCAGGGTATTCAGATGCCGACTGGGCTAGTAACATGGACGATCGTAAATCAACCAGCAGTGGGTGCTTTTATGTTGGAAATTGCCTTGTGGCGTGTGTTGAGCTCATAATTGTGCATATTCTAACCCAAATTCATCACTCATTATGCATGATATACATGTTTAGAGGACCAACTTAATACATGATTTGTGATTGTAGGAACAAGATGGAGAGTTCACCATTTGAAGGCTAAATGAGGCTTCTTACAAGTGTTAAAGACCATTAGATGAAGCATGAAGAAGGATCAAAGAAAGACAGGCAAGGAGAGGAGAAAAGAAGAAAGAAAGAAAGAAATAGAGAGCAAAAGAAGCCAGACCGGTCGGCTGACCGGTCGGCCAAGCCAGCCCGACCGGTCAAGACCGGTCGGCCACCCAAGAGATTGCTTAGACGGACGGATTGCCCAGCCCGACCGGTCAAGACCGGTCGGGCATAGCTGCTGGAACCTTGCTGAAGACGTCCGACCGGTCACGACCGGTCGGACAAGGTTGCTGGAAGAGCTGTTTATTGAGGCCGACCGGTCATGACCGGTCGGCCATGCGGAACAAGCACCTTCTAAATCAGGACTCCGGAATTTTCTGCGCAATAGCGTAAGATTACGCAATTTCTGGAACTTTCTTGCGTATTGGACTCCTCCAAGCTATAAAAGGGTGTCTTCCCTTCATACCAAGGGAGGCTACGACGTGGGGATTGCTGAGGAGACGGATTCTACTTCAGATTTCCTGTTTTAGTAGTTTTTTCATGTTTTTAGAGGCTTTTAGTTCAAGGATGTTAGAGATGAACTAAACCCTCTTAGCTAGAGCTAAGAGGGGAAGCTTTTGATTTGTTTTTGATGGATTGATGCAACCTAGGTTTCCTTTTGTGTTTTAATTGATGAATTTTAGTTCAATTTGAGTTTGAATGAAATACTATTTTGGTTTTTACTTTGATCTCTTGAGGACTCCGGGCTCATGTGATTCTTAGTAATTCCAGCATAGTATCTTAGCTTTTGAGCATTGTTTATGCTTGTGTAATGCATTGATCTACCATCGACTCCGGGCATGGTAGACGCTTTGATTGCCTCATATGCAATGACCTAATTTTCATGTGGGAACTCATGCAACTGAAATTCTTATCTTTTGTGTATAATTTGGAATATTTGTTTAGTGGTTGATTTTAATTTAATTAGAGTTCAAATCATGAGTTGTAATCAGGTCTAGTGACAGGACTTGGTGAAGGCTATGGTTATGAATCTCAACTAGATTGGAAAGAGGCTTGGCCTATACAATTGAGTGTGCCCAAGGCCTAAGCTTGGAAGTGGGAATCAAATCAGTTAATAAGCACTTGTTTCAGATAACTGTGATTAATTGCTCTATATTCCGATCGGATAGAGATGGGAATCTGATTCCGATTGAGTTATATGAGACCTAGTTGTGGTGATGCATTGAAACGTATCAAGACTGGATCCTTGGCGCTCTAGTGACTTTTTAGATTGAATTTTCCTTACCTATTCACTGTTTAAAACCCAATTTCCTATTTTTCAGCTTTAGTTCTTAATAGGGTCTTAATTACTAGTTGTTTTAGTTAAATTCTGAAGATACCCATACATAAATCTCTGTGGGAACGATACTCGGTCTTTCCGAATTATTACTACCTCGCAACCCTACACTTGGGGAGTGAACAAGTTTTTGGCGCCATTGCCGGGGATTTCTATGCGGTATCTTTAGAATTTTCTGAATTAACTTTTAGTTGAGATTGTGTTAAGATAGATTTAGGATTTGTTTTGCTTTTTAGAGTAGGTTTTCTTCTAATTATTAACTTAGTTTGTTTTGATTTTTGCAGGATTCTAACATAGGTCTAATCCAGGGATTTTTATGAAGTTGAAGAAGATGAAGGCATCTTAAGTCACAAGTCAGGTTTTATCGTTCTAACCTAACTCTTCTCTTCTCCTACTCATTCCTAGCATATTCATCTCTTGTAGAGTGGGTGGAGACTCCTTTTGGATCTCTTCCAGGTAGGCCTTGTGCCACCTGGATTCCTATTGGTCGGCTCTACCGCCTTGGATCACCTTGTGCTAATTAGAGATTTCTCTTCTCAACCTATTCCTCTTTCTTTTTTTTTTCTGTACTTTCTCTCAAAAGACTCAAAGAGTGGGTGGGGAGTTCTTTGAACCCCTATTGACCAGGAGAAATCGATCTCTATCCTTGCTTCTGGCTCAGCCATTGCAAGACACCTTGTGCTTAAGTTTTAGAGAGGAGTAAAGGAAGGAAGGAAGAATTTTTTTTCCTTTTTACTCATTCTTTTCGGTTTTGCATGCCACATTGGGCTAGGACTGATAATAACCGACTTGTAAGAGACGGAGTAATTGTTGAAGGGATTGATAGAGAGCCTCGTGCTAGGAAACGTCAGAATTTTCCTGAAATTACTAGAGAGATGGCTGAAAATCAACCAAATCAAGGGGCTAATCAACATCAAAATCCAGCCCCAAACCTGACTGAATTGGATGAGAATGAAGTGGGGGATGTACCTCAACCTAGAACTTTACGTGACTATTTACAACCAGCTAGGACGAGTACTCCCTCTTGCATAATTTTCCCTCACAATGTGGGAAATATTGATTTTAAATCGGGGTTGATCCAACTTCTTCCTAGATTCCATGGACTCGACTCTGAGAGCGCATATCTACATATTAAGGAATTTGAAGAAGTTATAGCCACAATAAACTATGATAATGTGACCAAGGATACTATAAAACTTAAATTGTTCCCTTTTTCCTTGAAAGAGAAGGCCAAATCATGGCTACATTCCTTAAGGCCGAGGTCTATAGGGACATGGGCTGAGATGACTAGGGAGTTTCTTAAAAAATTCTTCCCTACTCATCGAACCAATGCACTACGAAGGGCCATAATGAACTTCGCCCAAAAAGAAGAAGAAGCCTTTTTCCAATGTTGGGAAAGGTATAATGAGCTTTTAAACGCATGCCCACACCATGGCTATGAACGGTGGAGGTTGATTAGTTTCTTCTATGATGGATTAAACTCAACCATGCGCCAATTTGTTGAGATGATGTGCAATGGGGAGTTCATGAACAAGGAAACGGAGGAAGCTTGGGATTATTTTGACATGTTGGCTGACAATACACAGTCATGGGATACATCCAAGCCAACAAGTTCAAAACAACCCCAAGCTAAGGAAAAGGGAGAAATTTATGTTTTAGATGGGCAAGAGGATCTAGGTTCTAGAGTGGCTAAACTCACACGAAAGGTTGAGGAGATGGAACTGAAGAAAGTGGATACAACCCAACAAAAGGGAGCTGTTGAAACTATTTGTGGTATTTGTGCTTCCAATGTGCATCAAACGCCGGATTGTCCAACAATCTATGCGTTTCGAGAACTTTTATTTGAACAATCGAATGCCTTGAATAGTTATCAACGACCTTTTAGTACTCCAAATTCAAACACGAATAATTCTAGTTGGAGGAACAACCCAAACTTCAATTGGGCGAATGGAAACACGGCTAATCAAAATAATCCTCAAAGGGGGCCCCCAATGCAAATGGCCCCACCTCAAATGCCTTTAGAGGATACTTTGAAAGCATTCATGGAAGGTCAAGCTCAAATAAATCAATCCAACCATACGATAATGCTTGAGCTTAAAACTTCGGTAGAGGAAATCAAGGCTCGCTTAAACGCAAGGGAAGGGATGCTTCCAGCCCAACCCGTACCAAATCCAAAAACACAATGCGAAGTAAGCGTGCCTAGTTCTTCTAACCAACATATGGAACATGCTAAGGCCATCACCACTCTTAAAAGTGGTAAAATCATTGAAAAATCTGATCCGGTGAAGGTTTCACAGCCTAATGATCCGGTATCTTCCAAAGAGGATGATGGACCTAGCACCGCCATGAATGAAAAAGAGCCATTGAAAGAATATAGACCCGTTGCTCCATTCCTCCAACGCTTGATTCCAGCCAAACCTCAAGATAAATATCAGGAATTTTTGGAGGTTTTCAAGCAAGTCAAAATCAACATCCCATTGTTGGATGCCATTAAACAAATACCGTCATATGCAAAATTTTTAAAAGACCTTTGCACGGTTAAAAGGAAAATACATGTGCAAAAGAAGGCATTTTTGACAGAGAATGTGAGTGCCATTATCAACCACGGGATGCCCAAAAAGTACAAAGATCCCGGTTGTCCAACAATATCATGTGTAATTGGAGACTACCGGGTGAAACATGCTTTACTTGATCTAGGGGCAAGTGTAAACTTAATTCCCTTTTCGGTCTATGAACAATTGAGTTTAGGTGAGTTAAAACCCACCAAAACCACATTACAACTTGCTGACCGATCAATTCGTATTCCAAGAGGGGTAATTGAGGACGTACTTGTCCAAGTTGACAAAGTTTACTACCCGGTCGACTTTATTGTCTTGGACACGCGACCCACGGTTAATATTGGTCCTTAAATTCCTGTCATACTTGGCCGTCCATTCCTAGCTACGTCAAATGCTATCATAAATTGTAGGAGTGGGGTCATACAAATGTCTTTTGGCAATATGACGATTGAGTTGAATGCTTTCAATATTGACAACCAACATGAGGATGAGGATGAGGAGGTCCACGACATAAACATGATCGATTCTATCGTGGAAGATGAGTCCCTCTCACCTTTTTACTCCGGTCCCTTAGACGAAGAAGTGACTCACTCCCTTGATGAGAAAGACGATATGATAAGGGATATGGTCACACTTTTTGAATTGGTATCGGCATATGACACTAGCCAAGAGAAGGATGTGGAAACAACACCTTTTTGTGCTGAGAAATCAATTCATATTTCCACATCTTTGTGGATCATGCATACCGAACTCCACCAACCCTGTGATGATCCTTACTTGCAATATCATTGCCCAGGAAAATCTGATTGGAGACATATTTTTTCTGCTAAATATGATGATGTCTCCTTCTATACATGTGGTGAAAACACTAAGGAACCCGCTGGAATTCCTTCTCGAGATTTTGAGTGGCTTATTTCGATCATTCACACACATGTTTATTGTAAAGCAGGATATTGGATGACGTTACTGCGAAACCTTTTGATCCATCTAATGATTCTGCTTGACTTTATGCTTTTGGATGAGTTGTTGGGATTAACCTCCTAGTCTGACGGAGGATTTGGGATGATTTGTTAGAATGCTTTCCCATTAGGATTTGCTTTGATAGTTGATTTAGTTGTGAAGTAATCCATCTCCAAAAGCTAACCTTGCCATATGCTTCATGTGATATCTCTCTTTCTCACTCTCCTTTATTTTATGTCATTGCTCTCATGTCATACATATTGCATATCTTATTACATTGAGGACAATGCAAAGTTTTGGTTGGGGGGGGTGAGAGATTCCTTAATTGATGAATCTGCTAGCTTTTGCGACATGTCAAGCAAAGATGTAGAAATTTTTCGATTTTTCTGAAATTCGAAACTCTTTTGGAAGGCGTTGATTATATGCATTTGAGATAGCATAAGCATAAGAAGATGAGATACGAAGTGAGGGATGTTGCAAGCTTTGAATTTCTCTTAATACAATGGTTTTATATGTGAATTCACCTATTTTTATGATTGATAGAAAATTTGAACACCTTTTGCACCTAGTTCACATTACACGATTTTCATGAGTTGAAAGGATCATGTGATTTGTGGATTAGCTAGACTTTGATTTAAAGGTATTGAGAACCCAAGCCGGGGTATTTTGTCCATCTTTGTCCATGGGAAAATAACGGAAGATATGGATTTCTAAAAAAATCCTATCTAATTTAAAAGAAAAAGGAATGAAAGGATGAAATCGGGAAGGAAAGAAAAATGGTGGAAATTCCGATTAGGGCTACCTACTACCAACCGGGGGATGGTCTACCCGTAACCAAAGCCGGAAATGGGACGTAGTGTGAAAGTCGTCGGAAGGACGGTAAGGCAAATTCCTATCATAGGCTTGTTGTTGCTCTATATACCTTGAGATCGGAAGTTTAGTTGATTTATGAAGAGGATAATCCTGAAAACTCATGAGATGAACCTTCACTATGCACACTGGGTTGAATTTGTTCAAGTTTTTCTATTTATCAAGCAATCAGCGTGGATTTTATATAAACACTTATTATGTTCTGAGAGTTTAAGGTTGCAACCTTTATCACCTAATTTCTCTGATTCTTACGCTTATGTGTCTTGGAATATATAGAAGAATAATTTCCAGAGGAGAGTTGGGTTTTGGAAAATGAAACTAGTCTCATGCATGTTTTGCTCGAGACTAGCAAAATGCTGGTTGGGGGGTGTGTTGAGCTCATAATTGTGCATATTCTAACCCAAATTCATCACTCATTATGCATGATATACATGTTTAGAGGACCAACTTAATACATGATTTGTGATTGTAGGAACAAGATGGAGAGTTCACCATTTGAAGGCTAAATGAGGCTTCTTACAAGTGTTAAAGACCATTAGATGAAGCATGAAGAAGGATCAAAGAAAGACAGGCAAGGAGAGAAGAGAAAAGAAGAAAGAAAGAAAGAAATAGAGAGCAAAAGAAGCCAGACCGGTCGGCCACCCAAGAGATTGCTTAGACGGACGGATTGCCCAGCCCGACCGGTCAAGACCGGTTGGGCATAGCTGCTGGAACCTTGCTGAAGACGTCCGACCGGTCACGACCGGTCGGACAAGGTTGCTGGAAGAGCTGTTTATTGAGGCCGACCGGTCATGACCGGTCGGTCATGCGGAACAAGCACCTTCTAAATCAGGACTCCGGAATTTTCTGCGCAATAGCGTAAGATTACGCAATTTCTGGAACTTTCTTGCGTATTGGACTCCTCCAAGCTATAAAAGGGTGTCTTCCCTTCATACCAAGGGAGGCTACGACGTGGGGATTGCTGAGGAGACGGATTCTACTTCAGATTTCCTGTTTTAGTAGTTTTTTCATGTTTTTAGAGGTTTTTAGTTCAAGGATGTTAGAGATGAACTAAACCCTCTTAGCTAGAGCTAAGAGGGGAAGCTTTTGATTTGTTTTTGATGGATTGATGCAACCTAGGTTTCCTTTTGTGTTTTAATTGATGAATTTTAGTTCAATTTGAGTTTGAATGAAGTACTATTTTGGTTTTTACTTTGATCTCTTGAGGACTCCGGGCTCATGTGATTCTTAGTAATTCCAGCATAGTATCTTAGCTTTTGAGCATTGTTTATGCTTGTGTAATGCATTGATCTACCATCGACTCCGGGCATGGTAGAGGCTTTGAATGCCTCGTATGCAATGGCCTAATTTTCATGTGGGAACTCATGCAACTGAAATTCTTATCTTTTGTGTATAATTTGGAATATTTGTTTAGTGATTGATTTTGATTTAATTAGAGTTCAAATCATGAGTTGTAATCAGGTCTAGTGACAGGACTTGGTGAAGGCTATGGTTATGAATCTCAACTAGATTGGAAAGAGGCTTGGCCTATACAATTGAGTGTGCCCAAGGCCTGAGCTTGGAAGTGGGAATCAAATCAGTTAATAAGCACTTGTTTCAGATAACTGTGATTAATTGCTCTATATTCCGATCGGATAGAGATGGGAATCTGATTCCGATTGAGTTATATGAGACCTAGTTGTGGTGATGCATTGAAACGTATCAAGACTGGATCCTTGGCACTCTAGTGACTTTTTAGATTGAATTTTCCTTACCTATTCACTGTTTAAAACCCAATTTCCTATTTTTCAGCTTTAGTTCTTAATAGGGTCTTAATTACTAGTTGTTTTAGTTAAATTCTGAAGATACCCATACATAAATCTCTGTGGGAACGATACTCGGTCTTTCCGAATTATTACTACCTCGCAACCCTACACTTGGGGAGTGAACAGCGTGGCATAGTAAGAAACAAAATTCCATTTCTTTATCCACACCCGAAGCAGAGTATATTACTGTCGGAAGTTGTTGTGCACAATTATTATGGATGAAACAAACCTTGACTGACTATGGGATTAACCAAGGCACAATGACTCTATTTTGTGACAATACTAGTGCCATAAATATTTTGAAAAATCCAGTTCAGCACTCGCGCACTAAGCACATCGATATTAGGCACCACTTAATTCGAGAATTGGTTGAAGATCACATAATATCTCTCGAACATGTGCCTACCGAGAATCAGCTAGCTGATATCCTAATGAAACCCTTGGACTCGGTTCACTTTGCGAACCTCCAGAAGTCCATTGGTATTGGGTGTGTCTAGTTTACCTAACAAGTGTATGTTTTGCAGGTATTATCTAAGGATTAAGCCTCTTTATCTGTTCTGTATAGGTATACCTGAGGACCTTTGCCTCTATTTTCATTGCTCTATAAGTATATCCGGGATCATTGTCCCATTTTCTGTCTTCTTCCGTTAAATCTGGACCTTTAAGGGTCCCTCATTTTGTGTTGGGTTGCATCGTGGTACACCATGACCATGAGTGTTGTATCCTTAGTATGGGTACTTGGATTTAAAAGCTAATGGTCTGTCTAAAAGACAAACCTTCTATCCAGCAAAACCAGTGCAGAATTCTTCTGCTGCTGGAAGCAGTGACGGACGATCGGTCAAGACCGGTCGGCCTGCCTTGAGACCTGTCTGTCTCATGTGTTTCACGCCATCCGACCGGTCAAGACCGGTCGGGCTGTCATCATGTGCGGCTGGATGCCCACTTCACTCTCACGACCGGTCAAGACCGATTGTGCAAACCTAGATCGATCTGCCCGTGCGTCAGCTCGTCCGTGGGGGGGTTTTTATAAACAGTTGGAGCTCATTTAGGTCACTCATTCTTCCATTTTCTCACCTCTACTTGCTGCTCCAGCTCCCCCTCTTGCATTCCAAGGTGATTCAAAGGTGATTTTTTGTAAGATTAGAGTTTCTAACCTCCTCTACATTGCTCCTCTCCTTCCTCTTCCATTGGTAAGGGACTCACTCTCATCCTTCTTTGTTAAATCCCTTCCTTTCATATCTAGGAGTGGTTTAGGGTATTTTGTTGTTTCTTCAATGTCTTCCTAAGAGAGTGAAGATGAGCTCCCCTTGAGGCGGAGTGGTCGGTCCAACGCAAAAGCTAAACCTCCTCCTCGCCCTTTAAAATCAAGGAAAACCCTTTCAAAAGGGCAAGGGGCTGCCTCATCTTCCGTTCCCCCTCTTAAATCTCAATCCTTGGGTAAAGATATCTCATCCCATTCCACACATTGGGATGACTTTAAGGACAAAGAGGTGGTGTGTGAAAAGTCCAAAAATTTGGATGACTTGGCCAAATATAATGTCCGTTCCATGTCGAGCGCCATAAATTGGGGTCCCGTACTCCACATGGGGGGCCCTGTCCAGTTTGACGTAGTACGGAAGTTCTATGCCTCCTGTGTCCATGTCACCGCCTCTCCCCCCTCGTTTAAAGTTGAGGTTGGTGATCGGCTGTGTGTTTTTACTTTGAAATCCATCTCTGAATTCGTTGGAGTTCCCATTGTTAAGGAGTCTTCTTTTGATTTTGCCTCACTGGGTCTAAAACCTAACCACGTTATTGCCAAATTTCTCTGTGGTGATGGGACACCCCAATGGGTAGGAGGTGCGCTTCGAGCGTCCTCCATGTTATGGGATTTCCGCATTCTTCACAACTCTTCTTCCGTAATGTATATCCTCAGAAGAGCAATAAGGCGGATGTCACTGAAACCATGTTTCGTGTGCTCTATCGTGTTGGTCAGGGTCATCCGCTTTGCCTCCCATCCCGGATCATGTCCATCATTCACCAGGTTATCTTGCAAGACGATGGAAACTCCTCCAGTCTTCCTTTTGGGCATCTCATATGCAAATTAGCTAATGCGATTAACATTGTCGGTTATGATAAAGTTCACAAGCCCATCATTATAAATCGCACCATCATTGCTCGTATGAAGCTTACAAAAGAAGCCATCCAGAGTCTTCTTTTGTAGGATCAGCAGCAGGATCCGGCAGAGCCGTCCCAGCCTGAGGCTCCACCTGCCTCCACTGGCCCTTCCCAGACTTCACCTTCAGCTCCTTCCTCTGATCCCTCCCTCGATCCTTGGGCTGCTCCGGGTCGATTCAGTACGCCTCCTAGAGCTTTTTCTCGACGTCGATCCCCTTCCATGGATCCTCCTTCATACATTGCTGAGCTTCGTCAGCTTCAGGAGCGCCTATTTCAGCGGCTCGATGGGATGGAGCAGAGTGAGCAGCAGCTTCTGCAGGGGCAGGCCACCATTCTTGTACAGCAGGAGGCCCTTGTGACTCGCCTCACACAGTTGGAGAGGCGGATAGAGATGTGGGAGCGCGCGGTGCGTGGGGACGTTCCACCCCCTGATCTGGGAGATGGAACAGATTACTAGTCTCATGTCTTGGTTACAGTTCCTTTTTGTATGACCAACGACATTGTTTGGATTTCATGCACTATCTTTCTATGGGTTGTCTGTATATTTTGCTCGGATTGATGCATATTTACATTGGGATGCTTGCCCATTTTGGTATATGTATGGATGCTATTTCTATTCTCTATAGTTATATCTTTTTATATGAGCTTTTGATCCTTTATTGAATATTTGTGGGAGGTTGGATGGTTTGGGCATATTTGCCCTTTTTAGCTCATGCTTTGTGTTCTGTTTGTGTTTGGATATACATCTGGAGGGGTGGTTGGTTGATTGGGCTATAAGCCCTCTATGCTTTCATGATTACTTGTATATCTGGCATGATTTGTTCCTTAAATCTCCTCAAGGCTTAAATTTCTATATCTCTTCCCTGTTTTATGTGATTGACATATTTTCGGTGCTAGCCTTGCAGCTTTCTTAGGCATATCTTTTTGCTGGCTAACCCTTGTCAATTACTAACAAAAGGGGGAGAATCATCCCACCTAGAAGGTCCGATTATATCTTTTTACAGGACTTTGTAAGTGCAAGCATTGAGGGGGAGATTTTGAAGAAAATCGAGTCTGTACATGTCCTTTTGTAAAGATTATTTTGTATATCTGTATAGACATGTTTGGGTGTATATTTCCTTCTGTTTTAGGGTCAATCATGATAAGGAAGTTATGATTTGTCTAGAGTAGATGTTTTGTCACGCAATTGACAAAGGGGGAGATTGTTAGTACACTTTATTTTGTCAATTGACATGTTGGTTGGTCGCATCTTGTCGTGTGAGCCTCGGTCGAAGATTTGAAGATCAAGACTTGAAGATTATGCTTCTTCCATTGCTCAAGCTCAAGCTGAAACAAGATCTCAGGTAAGTTGCATATAGATCGACCGTAGGAAACTCAAAACATCAAAGAATGGCATAATGACTCACCTATCTTATCCCATTCCCTCTCGACCCTAGCACAAGTTGATCAAACTTGTGGTCCATGGCTGGTGCGAATCGTAATTGAAATCATGTCCAAACATTGGACTTCTTACACCATCTCCTCATGCTGGATATCCAGCCAAGATGCCATATAATCAATTTGTCGACTGGTCTAGACTTATCAGACGGTCTTGCACCATCTCCTCATGATGGATATCCAGTCAAGATCCCTTCCATCTTTCCAGCAGCCACTTCATGATTGTGCATGTCTTGCTGAATAGGCAGCCGACCGGTCTTGACCGGTCGGTCCAGCATTGCAATTCTGTACAGCAACCTTGCTGTAATAATAGCAGCAAGATAGCCGACCGGTCTTAACTGGTCGGCCAGGCACATCATATATGACAACAACTCTGTTGTTATGCATTTAGCTGGACAGCCGACCGGTCTTGACCGGTCGGCCAGCAATTCATACCTGTCCAGCAGCAACTCTTCATGTAGACTGCCAAGACAGCCGACCGGTCTTGACCGGTCGACCAGGAGCATCAAAAGTGGCCAGAGACCTTGCTGTGAGAAAAACAACTGGACAGCCGACCGGTCTTGACCGGTCGGCCAGCAGAACAAAATCTTTCCAGCAAGCTCCGCCGACCGATCTTGACCGGTCGGTCTGCATATTGCAATATGTCCAGCAACGTATGCCGACCGGTCTTGACCGGTCGGGCAATCCCAAATATTGAGCCTTATTTTTGAAATGCGACCGGTCTGTCCGACCGGTTGAGACCTCTCTCTGACAGGTCGGACATGACCATTTTTTATCCGTTGGGGCCATCATTTGGGGCTCTATATAGTCATAACTTGTGGTCTTTCTTGATATGCATTCAACACCCATCAAGAGCTAAGAGAGAGAGCCTTTTCTCACATCCTCCTACCCTCTTTACTCTTAACTTCCTTGAGTTCATCATTCAAACCTAGCCATTAATGGCTTGTCATTGAGTATTCAAAGCTCGGTTTGAAGTATGAACTCAGGATCTTCATTCATGGCCGACCTACCTTCGAAATATCTTTATGAGGTCGTTTATAGTCATTGAATGCTAAAGTTTGGTAGTTCCCTCATAACCATTGCATTGAATAGGCAAGAGGAACTTGACCAACTCTCTCCCAACTACCCGGCATAATCATAACCTCATCATTTGCATCGGTAGCTGATCTTTGGAGCACAAAGAGAAGCTGAAGCACGTGGAGCTGAAGCTACTCATCAAAGGCATCGAATCGGGGCTCAATCGTCTAGGTATGTCTAGTATTTGAGAGTCCATTTATTGAATCACTATTCCCTGGATTGGGAAACTCCGGCGGGATTGTACGTGACCGTCCTTGGATTAGGATTGGTGAGAGTTTGAGATCCAAACTCGTCAAGTCCCTGGATTGGGCCATCAGCGGATGGTAAATGTGGTCCTAGATCAAAGGATGTCAAGGTTGATGGTTAACCTGATTTAAAACCAAGACTATAGTGAAATCAGGTGGTCTCATAGGTTGAGATCGTGAACCGGGAGTAGAGTAGGGAAACCGAACCACTATAAATCGTTGTGCATTGTGAGATTGAATGATTGCTATGTGTTGAATGGTTTAGTCAATTATGAATGCTAACTGTTTGATGAAATGCCTGTGATAGTCTTTGCTTACAAATTCATCATATACTTGCCTTGAATGTTATTGTGATAATCTTGGTTGATAAGATTGACTTGATTAGTTTTAAATTATAATTGAAAATTCAAAAAGTCCTATTCACCCCCCTCTAGGACATTAGGCATATCTCCAAGTATCTCTACAAGCGGTAAAACCGCAATTTCAGATCTAGCCCATTACATCACATTATATGCATGGTTTGCATGTTTAAAAAAACCCATCTAATGCGTGATTTGTGATTGTAGGAGCGAGATGGAGATTTTACCAATTCAAGGCTAAAAAGATCACTGAAGGTACATTGAAGATCAAAGAACCAAGTGCTGAAGGGTGGAAGAAAGAAGCAAGAGATATATGGAAGAAAGAAGGAAGAAGTGTAATATTCTGCACTGAAGACCGGTCGTCCGACCTGTCTGCAATTCAACAGAGACCCCCCATTGTTATACTTCTCACTGGACCAAGACAGACCGGTCGACCATCACTTAGACCGGTCGTTAGACCAGTCGAACACTCAACAGAGAGGGGTCAAAATTCCAAAAAGCTCGCTGGACTGTTTTTGTTGTTTTACGATCGGTAGTCCGACCAGTCGTCCAGGAGCTCAGACCGGTCGTCCAACCGGTTGTCTGCATAACAGAGCTTGTCTTACAAGCTCTGATTTTCTCTGCGCAGCTCTGTGATTTCTTGCGTAATCTAGAATCTTCTACACTATTCTATAAAAGGGGACCTAGGGCCTCGTCTAAAGGCATTCTAGAAGAGATTGGAGGTCATGGGAAGTGAAGGAGAGCACCGTGGTGCGTCCACAACTCCGTCGATTTCGATTTTTCTAGTTTTTATGTCTTTTTCATTGAGTTCTAGTTTGTAGTATGACAATGCTCGGCTAAAATCTCTCAGCTAGGGCTGAGAGGTGAAGCTTGTATCCACTTTCATGTTTAATTCAGTTTGATTCAAGTACCTTTACTTCAGTTCGGATTTTTATTGTTCTAGTTTGAATGAAAGTTGATATTTTTAGAAGTTTTGTGAGAGTTCATGTACTCCGGACATGGATTCCTTGCAATTCTCTAAGATTGTCATTTTTGTTTGCTTAGATTCAAATTGTAGTAACCCTTGAGCAAGTGTAGACACCCCACCTTCGGCTACACTGTTGGTAGAGATAGCTGGTTGAATGGAGGACCATACCCCGAAATCCCAAGTCCAACCTCAGCCAAACTCACCCTTGTAAGCCCCAATCTATAGCCCAACTCAAGCCTGAACCTAGTCAACCCACCCCTAAACATCAGCCTGAAAAACCCCCCATAAGAAAAGCCAGTCAAAAAAATCCTAAAAAAGTCAAACTCACTTAGTCAACCCACTGAGTCAACTCGCTGAGTCAACCCGCTGAGTCAACCCGTCGAGTCAAAACACCGAGTCAACCCACCGAGTCAACCCGCCGAGTCAAATCACCGCGTCGACCCGCTGAGTCAACTCACTGAGTCGACCCACCGAGCCAAACAGCAGCCCCGAGGGAACGACCGTACCTCGTTGCAAATCGAGGAGTGACCGTACGGGCGGCCCACAGCGGGCCGCCCAAAAATATTTACGGGTTCTGCCACTGCCCGCTGCTATAAATACCCCCCTCCCCTTCTCATTTCAAGACAGCAACCCAGCCAGAGAGAGTTCGTCCGTTCGAGTTCCCTTTTCCACCCTTTAGCCCATTTTTCCACCAAGGAGAGCCCGAGTGAAGAGAGCCTAGCCCTGGTCCAGCCTAGCCTGACCACTGGTCCAAGTCTCCCAAGCCATCCAAGTCTTGATCCAGCCACTCAAAGCCAACCCTTGTGACACCTCCGTCCATACAGCTACTCTTTTTCCAGCATCATCTCATTTGCATCTAGCATAAGTGCAACATTTACTCTTCTTCCAACCCCCCTGCTTCACTGCAAACACCTTGATTATTCGAGCACACTGCGTATGTCTTATATTAAGCACCTGTCAGTTCGAGCGTATGCTCTGGGCTTGCCCGTTGTTGGAACCTGCCCATTAGAAACTCTTACTGTTCAGACCTGCATTCATGCTTCACTATAAAGCACCTTGATTATCCAAGCACACTGCATACGTCTTATATTAAGCACCTGTCAGTTCGAGCGTATGCTCTGGGCTTGCCCGTTGTTGGAACCTGCCCATCAGAAACTCTTACTGTTCAGACCCGCATTCATGCATCATGTCATTTATGAGAATGTACGAGGATTAAATTAGACTTTCAAGTATTCGATCGATTCTGTGAAGTAGAGACCGTACTTCGGTACGGGTAGCGTGTGGGGTGCTTAACCTCTTCGCACCCTGTAACCGTGATCTCTTACCTCGAATTTCTGGCCGCAGATCAACAGGAGTCATTTTAGAGGAAGGAATCTTCGGATCCCCTTCTCTAACGTTTCTACGGGGTCTAGCCGACTGTAGATTCGAAGTAACTGGCTAGTGGCGACTCTAGTCTTATATAAACACATTTAAACACATCCAGCTTAACACGACAACCAAACAAAGCCCTTGAGAACGAGGCAAGCCAGTGGCACAAACGGCGATTTCGCACGCACGCACCTCTCCTTCTTCTTTTCCCGAAAGGAAAGGGAGAACGACGTCGTGTGGGAGCACGGAAAACGGCGAGGGTCCACAGAATGGCGACTCCACTCGGGAGTAGCTAGTCCCACTAGTCATGATCTGACTTGAAAAACAGAATCCTTTCCGTACTTGAAAGTCATTAGTCCTCATACAATCTCATCTGCATAGCATTGTACCCAAAACCCAAAACCAAAAAAAAAAAAAATATATAGAAAATCCCAAAACCAACAAAAAAAAAATAGAAAATCCCAAAACCAAAAGAGTAGAGTACAATCCTCACCATTGCTCCTCCTCGGGCTCAACGTGTTCGGAAACAACTAACCCTACCGCAGCATAATCCGCACTTGGGCTCAACAAGCCATGTCCGACCACGAAGAAGAAACACATCTCTTCCCCGCTCTTGAGATGACCGAAGCGCAACCTCCAGCGCAACAGCCGATTGAGAATACGCCAATCATGCAGGAATTGGCACAAGGAATGAGAGTAATGTAAGAAATGCTCTTGCAATTCATGCAAGCACAAGATACCGCAGCAGCCAACAATCAAGTTGGCCCAGTTCGGCAATCTCAGCAGCCATGCCGGGTTCCTCCGGCCTCCAGTTCAAATCAAGCACAACCATCGGAGTCTGCCCAAGACTACCGACAGCAGCCGTCTCAGCCCTTTGCCATGGGGCATCCTCCTCAGTACTTTCCTGTGACAACAAGGCCATCTCAGAGTACTCCCGTCGCAGGGACTTCCACTCAGCTTCCATTCAATCTTGCAAACAACAATCTCAGTAGATCTCAGCATGTCCCTGCCGATGGGACCCCTTTTCTTTCTCAACATGTCCCCGTCGATGGGACCCCTTTTCAATTTCAGCACATCCCCGCTGATGGGATTTCAATTCAATTTCCAGCAACAGGGACAGCACTGGCGAATGCCCACAATGGGGGTCAGTGTCAAGCCCACATCAATCAGCGGACAGTGGCGAATACCCAACAAGGGGGTCACTTCCCAGCATCTCAGCCTCCTGCAAACAGGAGCATTTTTCAATTCCAGCACATCCCCGCCGATGGAATTCTAGTTAATTTTCAGCAATCTTCAATTCAGCAAACACCAGTTAATTTCCAGCAATCTTCAGTTCAGCAATCTCTAGTTAATTTCCAGCAAATTCCAGTTCAACCTTCAGTTCAATTACAATCCTTTCAAGCACCAGTTCATCAGAATCCAGTTCAGTCATCAAATCAATTTCAGCAACCCGCGGTTGCTTTTCAGCAAGCACATAGGGTCGAAGACATCGACCACTATGCCGAAGAAGAACGTGCCTTACTCCAGGAGGCACCGGTCGCTCGAACAGATCACTCAGGACTGGACGAGTTGCGAGAGCAGTTCCAGATCTTGCAAAATCAGCTTCAGCGACAATAAGGAATAGATCTACCTTCGACCAAGTTCAGAGACTTGTGTCCTTTTTTAGATGCTCAAGTACCTCAAAACTTTGAGGTTCCAAAATTCAAAAGATACGATGGCAGCAGTTGTCCCACAGCACATCTCAAGGCCTTCTGTGGAGAGCTAAGTTCAATCTCAGGAAATGAAGGGGCCCTCATACGTTTGTTCTAAAAATATCTGAAAGGCGATGCCCTAGATTGGTACACCTCATTGGACTGCCACCGCATCAGGATGTGGGAACAACTTTTCCAAGCTTTCGTCGACGGATTCGCGTACAATCTCAACATGGCACCTAGAAGAGCCGACCTCGCAGCTCTCAGGCAAAGGAGTGATGAGACACTATCAGCTTATGTGGGACGTTGGCGAGCTATGGCAGCTCGAATGCGAACGCCTATCGACGACGAAGAACAAATCTCCATGATTGTTCAGTCGACATATCCAGGCATATCCGGATTTCTCATCTCGCATCCATATGCGAATTTCTCACAGTTGATCCGTGTTGGAGAACAAGTCGAAGCAGGAATCCGTGCCGGGACAATCTCCCCATGGCCTCATCAAGCCACTCCAATAAAAAGGAACAGAGTAGAAGGAAGACCTATCGGGCACGGGAATGGAAATCACAGTGGTTCTCCTCCCCGCCCGACAGAGGTAAACAACATCAACACCACTGCTCCGGGTAATCAACATGCTCCCCCACAGGCACGTCAACAGTATCAGCAGAATCAAGTTCAGCATTAGCCTCAGCGGTATCAACCACAACCGAATCCTCAGCCACAACCACCTCGACAACAGTAGCAGTTCAGAGGAAACGGTCAATACTCATATCAAAATAGGCAAAACTACAGGGAGTTCAGGAAATTCACTCCCCTCACTCAACCACTCAGTCAAGTCATGGCTACGCTGGTGCAGAAGCAGTTACTCACTCTAATGGCACCCCGGCCTCCTCCTCATCCTCTGCCACCGAACTACCGAGAAAATGAGTATTGTGCCTATCATCAAGGGCGTGGCCACACCACTGATCGATGCTATACTTTGAAGAATGCCATACAAGACCTGATTGATGATCGCAAGATCGTCATCTCGGTCCCTGGAACTTCTCCAGCAGCTTCCACCAACATCCTTCAGAATCCTCTGCCTCAGCATCCAACAGACCCCAGTTCGTCTCGTGGCCCTGCAGTCAATAGTATAGAAGAAGGAGACCATCTCGATCGCTTCTTCTCCCCTATCCAGTCCATTCATGCTTACACTTATGGGCCGACAAATCCTCCTCCAATCTTGCAAGGGGCAATTCCCTTTCTTCCTTCAGTCTCCGAGCCAGTAGTACTCGAAGGAGCACTCCCATATGATGTGCCAGTTGTTCAAGGGGCATCTTACGGCCCCTCATGTTGGGAACCAGTCGTCCTGGAAGGAGCACAGGCATACATCGAGCCCGCATACGAGCCTGTCGTTTTGCAAGGGGCAACCCCAATTCAAGAACAATTCAATCCACGAGGGAAGGATTATACTCATCAACAGTAAGAGCCCATTGTCTTGGAAGGAGCTCCTCCAGTTGAGCCAGTCATATTGCAAGGGGCAAATCCCGGAGGCATGTCAATCACACTATGGCAGCTGGGACGAACAGAGAAACCCCCTGCCATATCAAGAGGACCAGTATTCATTCCATGGGAGCCTCCTGCTCCAGGAACAATCAAGTCAGGACCACGACCTTATGTGGTCTATGAAGATAAGCCTCGATATTACCCCTTCAGCACAGGCAACAATGTAGTTCTTAAGGCAAAAGCTCCGTACGAGGAAGATCTGGTACCCGCACCAGTACCGTTGCAAGAACCAGTGGTCCTAGAAGGCAAAGGTGAGGAAAATTATAAAGAGGTCCCATCGCACTATCTAGAATGTGTGAAAGTGGGAAACATGAATCCCAATGGGCGTTGCATCCGAAGAGATAATCAAAACAGAGGAGATCCCAAAGGCACTCTCTCAGGCCTCGGCAACAAAAATGAAGCCGCATACCATGTGGCAACTCAACTCAAGTCAATCCCTGCTCAAATCTCAGTATGGGAGCTACTCTGCACATCTCGCATACACCGAGAAATGTTTGCCAAAACCTTGAATGATGCTCACGTCTCCTCCGATACGGCACCAGAGATGATAACATTAATGATTGGGCAACTCCTGGCTCCACGCGCCATCACCTTCACCGATAATGAGTTGCCACCGGAAGGACACAATCATGGGCGATCCCTCAACATAGCCTTACGATACAAGGACCTCTGTGTCCCGCTGGTCCTCATCGATAACGGCTCGAGCTTAAACGTCTGCCCACTTAAGACTGCGGAATGCTTGGGGATCAGTCCCTCTTCATTTCGACCCAGCACCATATGCATTAGAGCATTCGACAACACCCGCCGATCAGTGGAAGGGGAAGTCGACATAGAGGTACAGATAGGTCCGGAAGTCTCCACTATCACATTCCAAATCCTGGATATATCAGCCTCTTTCAACATGTTGCTCGGACGACCTTGGCTACAAAAGGTTGGAGCTGTGCCATCAACCTTGCATCAACGGGTGAAGTACATCTGTGGGAATCAAGTAATCTCCATCCATGCAGAAAAAGAGCTCATCATTCCTTCCAATGCTGCTGCCACTGAACCAGACATCCCGGTCATCGATATCCAACGTTCTGAAGAGGACATCCCGTTTCATAGTTTCGAATTCGAGACCGTGAACTCTATCGCCAACCCGGAACCGATAAGGGTGGACCGTGTCTTTTCACCAGCAGAACGTCTGAGCCTCAAGTATCGTATGAAGAATCATTTCAAGACCAGAAAAGTATCGCTGGTATATAATCAACGCAAATGGGGGCTCGGATACAGGGCAATCTTCATGGACAAAAGAAGGAAGAAATTTCGGTGCTCACCCATCCAATTCATCAAGCCAGGAGAACCTTGCAAAGATCCAGGAGGGAATCAACCGACCACACTACACAAAGGCCTCCCGATGAGCCTAGCTTGGGCCACGTGGCCCCCCATTCGATGGGATCAGATTCTCGAACCGTCTAAGCCTCCAGAAGAAGAAGGAGAGGATGAAGATAAAGAAGAAAGTCAAATACAGCAGCTTCAGGACCAGGTTACTCTGACACCTGCTCCCAACCAGGGGCACGGCCTGCCCACTTCAGCATCAATCAACCAGGGGCGCAGCCTGCCCACTTCAATTCCAGTCAGCCAGGGGCACAACTTGCCCATCTCAACATCAATCAGCAAGGGGCACGACTTGCCCATTTCAGCAGAATCAACATCATCAATCATCAGCCAAGGGCAGAAGCAGCCCATCCATTGGACCAAGAAAGGGAAATGACTAGCCCTGGATTGGTCCGACGTCCAGATTCCAAACTTGTGTCTCACCGTGGAACCAGACGAACTGCAATGCGAGGTAAGTGATCCGGGAGGGACTGAGTACGACTTAGATCTCGAACCCAACTAGCAAGAAATCATGGTCATTGGGCCAGACTGTGATTCTTCGCCCAAACCATCAACCCCCACCTCTTCAGGGGAGGAAGTGTGGGGTCCTAAATGGTCATCTGTTCCCCTAACTTTTGAATCAGCCAGCGAGTCCTCTGAGGGCCCTGGCTTCCAAAAAAATGCCTGTCTAGGCAATGATCGGAACTTTGGGACAAGCTGGGATCAATCATGGTCTGCAATGCCCGCTTGTTCAGAGTCCCGTAAATTTCAAAAACCCAAAAAAATAAAAAACTTTCAAAAGCCAAAAACATCTAGCATTTCAATTTCAGAAAATTCTCAAAAATCAAAAAATATTTCTTTTCCTGCATTCAATAATGTGCCAAGTTCGTCTAAAGAGTCACATGAGTTTGAGGTCGAATCATATGACTTCGACATCGAACTAGACTTCGAGCTCATGGGTCTGGACGAAGCTCAGGATGAGGAAGATGATGATCCGGCTCCCGAACTAGAGGATCTCCTCAAAAAGTTTGAATCCAAAGCCAATGTTGTAGCCGATGATTTCGAGATAGTAAACTTGGGGACACCTGAGATCCCTAGGGAAGTACGCATTGGAAAATCGTTGCCACCCGAGATGAAACAGAAAATGATAGAGTTCCTAGCTCCAAGATTGTCCAACTTCGCGTTCTCATATGAAGATATGCCGGGGCTCGATGAAGAGCTCGTTGTACACCATCTGCCAACCAAGGTAGACATGAAACCAGTGAAGCAGAAACTTCGAAGAATGAAGCCAGAATGGGCTCTGAAAGTCCGAGATGAAGTCATCAAGCAGTACAACGCGGGATTCTTGGTAGTCTCCAACTACCCTGAATGGCTCGCCAACATCATACCAGTACCAAAGAAGGATGGCAAGGTTCGAATGTGCATCGACTTCCGAGATCTCAACAAAGCCAGTCCTAAAGATGACTTCCCTTTGCCGCATATCGACACTCTAATCGACAATACTGTCGGATACAAGATCTTCTCATTCATGGATGGATTCTCAGGCTACAATCAGATCAAGATGGCCATCGAAGATCGTGAGAAGACATCGTTTATCACTCCCTGGGGAACTTTCTGTTACAGGGTGATGCCGTTCAGTCTGAAGAACGCAGGAGCAACATATCAACGAGCAATGACAGCATTATTCCACGACATGATGAACAAAGAGCTTGAAGTATATGTGGACGATATGATCGTCAAATCTCGCACAATTGAAGGACACTTTGAAGATCTGAAGAAATTATTCAGCAGATTAGAAAAGTACAAGCTCCGCCTCAACCCTCAGAAATGTGTCTTCGGTGCAATGGGAGGCAAGCTCCTTGGCTTTATGGTGAGCAAGGATGGCATCAGGGTCGACGAGACCAAAACCAGAGCAATCATCGAAATGCCCCCTCCTCGAACAGAAAAAGAAATTCGTGGCTTCCTCGGCATAATTCAATACATCAGCCGCTTCATCGCACAGCTCACACCTATTTGTGAGCCCATTTTCAAGCTCCTCCGGAAGAACGTTCCAAAAGAATGGAATGATGATTGCCAAGTCGCCTTCGACCGCATCAAGAAATATCTCATGAATCCGCCAGTTCTAGTGCCGCCCACTCCCGGACGACCATTATTGTTTTACATCTCGGTAGCAGCAGAAGCCATCGGCTGTGTCCTCGGCCAGCACGACGAGACCGGGAAGAAGGAACAAGCAATATATTATTTAAGTCAAAAGTTCACTGACTACGAGACCAGGTATTCCCCGATTGAGAAGACTTACCTCGCCCTAGTCTGGGCAACTCAGCGACCCCGTCAATACATGATTGCATTCCCTATTCTCCTCCTCGCTCACATGGATCCACTCAAGTACCTGTTCGAGAAGCCGGCACTCACTGGAAGGATAGCTAAATGGCAGCTACTCCTGTCTGAATTCGACATCACCTATGTCACTCAGAAGGCAATCAAGGGACAGGCCCTCGTTGATCATCTTGTAGCTCACTCTCTCCTGGATTATCAACTACTCAAGACGTTCTTTCCTGATGAAAATCTCTTGCTGATCGAAAATGAAGAAAAGAAGAAAAAAGATGAGTGGACATTATTCTTCGACGGCGCATCAAATGCAAAAGGGAGTGGTATCGGAGCAATCCTCTACTCTCCAGATGACGTCCCTATTCCTATCTCAAGGCGCATAGCATTCGAGTGCACCAACAACATGGCGGAGTACGAAGCATGCATCGCTGGCTTAAGGGAAGCCATAATCTTGGGCGTCAAGAAGCTACGAGTATTTGGAGACTCACAGCTTATCATCAATCAGACCAATGGTGAATGGAAGACCAAAGACGAGAAGTTGATACCATATCATGTGTATCTTGAAAATTTGATCGAGGAGTTCAAAGAAGTCACCTTCTCATACATGCCCAGAGCCAAGAATCAGTTTGCAGATGCTCTCGCCACACTTGCATCAATGCTTGAGATCCCGAAAGGAGCTTCAGAATGGGAGCTCACAGTCGAAATTCAAGATGAACCTGCTTTTTGCCTGCAAATAGAAGAAGCCGAAGCTGTCCCTGACAAACCCTGGTATGCCGACATCAAGCAATATCTCGAAACCCAGGAGTATCCGGAGTCAGCAACAGCGACAGATCGCCGAACCATTCAGCGTTTGGCCGGCCAGTTCACCATCAGTGGCGAAGTTCTTTACAAGCGATCCTATAATCACATCCTCCTTCGATGCGTCGACGAAACAGAAGCTGCAAAGATCATGAGAGAAATACACGAAGGAGTCTGTGGCCCACACATGAACGGGCACATGATGGCAAAGAAGATTCTACGACTCGGCTACTATTGGCTCACCATGGAGACGGACTGCTGTCGGCATGTCAGAAAATGCTTCAAATGTCAGGAGTATGCAAATCAAATCCATGCCCCATCATCAGAATTATACAACCTGACAACTCCTTGGCCCTTCTCTATGTGGGGTCTCGACATCATCGGCAAGATCAGTCCCAAAGCATCAAACGGTCATGAGTACATACTCGTGGCAGTCGACTACTTCACCAAGTGGGTAGAGGCAGCTTCCTACACCACAATTGCAGCATCTCAGGTGATTAAATTTGTGAAGAACAACATCATATGCCGGTATGGAATCCCCAATGCTATCATCACAGATAATGGGACGCCGTTCGCCAACAAGAAGATGGATGACTTCCTCAGCAAATTCAAAATTCAACGTCATTGATCAAGCCCCTACCGTCCTCAGATGAATGGTGGGGTAGAAGCCGTAAACAAGACAATCGTCAGGATACTCGAGAAGATGGTCGTGACCTATCGAGATTGGTCAGATATGCTCCCATATGCACTTTGGGCCTATCGAACGTCTGTACGGTCTGCTACGGGCGTTACTCCTTTCGAACTTACTTACGGAATGGAAGCAGTTCTACCAGTCGAGGTAGAAATACCATCACTACGGGTGTTACTCGAAAGCGGAATTGAAGAAGGAGATTGGCAACGGGCCAGATTCGATCAGTTGCAGCTAGCGGATGAAAAGCGCATGCGTGCACTAAGTCATTCACAGTGCTATCAGAAAAGGATCGCTCGGGCTTACAACAAGAGAGTCTGAAAAAGAAGTTTCAAGGTAGGCGACATGGTCATGAAGAAGATTCTACCGTCGCACCTTCCTGATCCCAGAGGAAAGTTCAAACCCTCGTGGGACGGACCACTTATCATCAGAAAAGTACTTCCCGGAGGCGCCCTCAGACTCACCAGCATGAGAGGGGTGGATCTTCCTGAGCCAAGCAACGCCGACAAAGTGAAGATCTTTCACGGGTAAGTCATTCTGACCTTATCAAGAGTTACTTTAATAGAGTTGAATTCAAGAGGTCAAAGCTAAAACCTCTGAGAAATCATTTCCGTCCACCAACAAGTGTTTCAAATAAGAGGGTTCAAAAGAAAAAAAAAAGAGAAAAGAAAACGACAAAAAAAGGGGGGAGAAAAAGAATACAAAAAAAAGGAGAAGAAAAACAAAAGAAGAAAAGAGAAAGAAAATGGGAAGCCAAAATAAGGCACCCGGGAAAAATCAACCCAAGAAGAAACATAGTCATCCATCCATTCATCTCAGAAGGGTCTATAGCTAAGACCGACAGCTCTATCATGATAACTCAGGGTAAGGGCTGAAAGATTCCCATCGGCCGGCAACGACGGATTTCCGACCTCTAGCCGCCGCAGTTACCCAAAGATTCAAAAAAAGAAAGCAGAAAAAAGAAAAGAAAAAGAAAATGTGTGCCTAAACAAAGAGGGTGGAGTGAAAACCCGAAAGGGCGCTTCGAGTAAAAACAGTGGGCATACAGCGGACTTGGTGAAAACCCGAAAGGGCACCGAGGGTAAAAACAGCATAGCTGCCAAGGGGCAGGCAAGATCAAATACCCGGGACGTGGTGAAAACCCGAAAGGGCGCCACGGGCAAAAATGACGGGAAACGGCCGGCTGTGGTGAAAACTTGAAAGAGCGCTGCAGGAAAAAATGGCTCGAATAGAAAAAGGAAAAAAAAATTAAAAGTGCAGGTACTAAGAAATCAGACGGTCCAGATCAGTTCAAGCAGTGAAAGTTCAAGAACAAGAAGAAGTACAGTCAGGAACAAAGAACTCTACAAACTCTGACAATCTCAGGAAGTAATAGTTTCCATCACCTACATCTCTAAGGAACCAAAGGGACCTCACAAGTTAAATCTCGAGACATCGGTCAAAGCATTGACTGAGCCCCAGTTCTGATTCCTATATCTCGACACAAAATCCAGACACACAATCACCAGACAACTCATGACACAATAGATTTTAAAACAGTTTTCTCTTTTTTCATTAAACGCATCATATTTCTTTTGCATATATCATTCATCTTTTTCAAAAAAATACAAAAAAAATGCATCATCATCAATCATATACTATGCAAAAAAAAGAATGTGCAGGTGGCCAACGCAATCAATCTCTACCCTCCTCCTCGGCCACATCAGGTAAGTCCTCTGACTCATAATGAGATAGTCTCGCTCTCAACCTGCCCACCTCCATACGCAGGTAATGCGCCTCATCGAGCTCAAGGGTACGGATCGCTGTCTCCTCATCAGACAACCTCTGATTGGCAGCCAATCTCCTCGACATCATCTCGCAATGATACCGAAGTGCAGAAATCTCAGACAGCAGATGGCCATGAGTGGCCAAAAGGAAGCGAGGATCAATGAATGGGCGCTCCTCAAAAAGTTCATATGAACCAGATGAAGAGCCGGCATCTCCAAGGATATCCTGCTCATCCTCATCAACAGTCTGGTGCCAGCAAGGGATACGTCGATACAGAGACTGCTCCGCAACCCAGTACTGATATGGGGCGGTCGCCATCGGAAAAGTCCGCAGCTCAAAACCCAGCAAATCAGCAGTCAAGTAACTCGCCCAAGATCCATCAACCCGGGTCCAGAGGATCTAGATGGAAGTGCTCGACGCCCGATACCCGTGAAAGCGAAAAGAGGAACATCCTGCTCGTACCCAAACTGCCGCAGGAACCGAATGGGATGGTAAGAAAAGTAAGATCGAAAGCCTACCAACATCAGAGGAAGGCGGTGTGCATCGCAAAGCACTGGAGGAAGTGAAAGCCAAGATGACTCCCAACGAACATTCCAGTCACGAAGTTCAGCGAACATCCTGCGATACAAGGGCTCGCTCATCCTAGGTATATGCGAAAGAAACTCCATAATATAACGCATGACGTCAGAGCTAGGAAGGCCGGGAAAGGGTACAGGAACGGTCAGCGAAAGACTCTCCCATAACCAAACCTGATCATAAGAAGGAAAAGAAGTTCAGCTAGAGCAAAGCAATTCCTAACAAAGCAAGAAGAAAAAAGGTGTAGAAAATATACCTGAAGAAAGGCACAACAGCCGCGAAGGACACGAGTGCGGCCCAAGGCGCAGTCGGTCAGCCCATTAAACAGCTCGGCCAAGATAAGAGAAATGATCCCCTGCCGTCGGATAGCTCGACTCATCACCTCAAAAAGTAAAGGAGTCTGGGACCTGCGCCATCCCGAGAACAGCACCTCAGCTATCAAACAGAACATCAGTGCATTCCGAGCAAAGGTAGAATCGGCCACACTCCGAGGACCCGAAAAAAGATCATACAGCAAGTCCAAGGAGAACACTACAGCATCCTGGCCGGCAGCTGCAGGCCGAACAAGATAGGGGATCCCGAACCAGTTCTGCGGTGTGGCCATCTTCGGCAATGTCTTCGGCGAGAAATACTGAGTATAATCCAAAGTTAGGCCTGTCAAGCGTGCAAGCTCCTCCAAAGAGGGTCCCATCTCCATATCGTTGAACGCAAACAAGTTCAACGAAGGGACCCAGTCAATCAAGGTAGCTCCAAGCATCCTCCAATCAATGTCAACTCTAGCCATATGGATCAGACTGCCAAAGCCATAGGACTCCAAATCTCGAATCTCATAAGCTGACAAGCTGTCAAGCCAAGCCAGCAGCCGCGGCGAGCAAGAAGGACGAGGAAGCAGCTGACAAGTCCTCACGGGTACCTCCTCTAGAACAAAAGGCCCAGAAATCAATGACAGCTCATCGAGGATCGGAAGATCAACGGGCGAAGGAGAAGAAAAAGCTGGAACCTCTGCAGACTCAACAGCCCCTGACCTGTCCCCAGTAACGACTATGTCTGATATAGTCGCGTCACTGTCTGAAACTGTCACGACCTCAGCTGCATGAGAAGACTCGCCCACCTCATGAACAGAGTGCGCAAAGGACCGATGATCAAGAGAAGGACGATGCTCTCCATCAAAAGGGCCATCAGTAAAAATCACACCGCACATCGTGGCATCCTGACCAATTTGACTGTCGAAGAATGCATCTGAACCATCAAGAAGGGTCCCGGTTACCCCGATCGAAGAATCAACAGTCAGATCTGGACCTACGGCCCTCTCCAACATAAAGTCGTGAATCCAACCATCATCCTGACCAATCAGAGGGATCATCGAGGCATCCATACCGCCCATCATCAGGGGGACATCATCAATGATCACATCAAGTCCACCCAAACAAGTGTGCCGCACATCCTGGCCCTCATCAAGAGCATACAAACCGTCAAAGGTATCATCTGAACCATCTAGACAGGAGATCAGCCCATCTATGTCCATCATGGTCCCATCACCTCCATCAATCACATCATCCATGTGGCCCATATTCAAGGGGTGTATAGCCTCACCTATGCCCCATCCTCCCATCTCATCCATGCCATCCATTTCTCCCACAATCAAAGCCCCATTCAAATCTGGAATTTCAGCATGGCTGCCATTAATGGGGCCATTCAAAGCTCCACCAACCACCATCCCTAACCCCTCATCAATACCCCCTCTTAATGCCCCATCTACCCCATCCATTAAAGGCATCTCCCCTTTATCAAAGCTCATTTGAAAATCTGAAGTGTGGGACCCATCATGAACAATCCCTACAACCCTTGAATCTCCATCATCCATTGTTTGAGAGAGGACAAAAAGAGAAGAAGATAAAAAGAGAAGAAAGGATGAGACAAAGAGAGGAAACATGGCTGGAATCGAAAAGCCTGGTGCAGAGAATGAGGAGACAGCAACAGAAAGCAAGGGAGGAATGTCCAAACTAGAACCGGCACAGACCGCATAAGAGCCGAGTCCTGGGCGGCCCGCGCTGGGCCGCCCGTACGGACGCGCTCCCTCTCTCTCCGCGGGATTGGCTCCAGGGTTCTTGGTAGGTGAGGCTGACAGTCCACATCAGCAGATGGCACCCTGAGGGCCGCCCAAGGCTCCAATCCCTTCCAGATTTCGATTGAGGTTGATCAAGATCATTTAGAAGGTACCCCACCGGTCCAATCACGAAGCACTGCGGCTAAAATGTGCCTGATCAAGTCAAAGAGAGGGAAAAATGATCAAGTGGGGGCCACAAGCAATCCAAGGCATTCAAAGACTAGATCATCATCATCTAAACCATGGAAGAACCTACATGAGCCATCAAATAGCAAGATCAAAGGTCCGATCATCAAGAAAGATGGCCAGAATCTAAGATCTGATCATCAAGCGGGCCCACAAGGCCAAATTAAGCAATTCGGACCACTCAAATCACAATCAACCCTGTCAGAAGCCAAATAAAGCAAGGTAAGTATGCCCAACCACAAAGTTGTGGTCCGAAGACCTTAAACTACGTCGAGATCAATATCTCGAGGGATTTTCAATAAAAACCGGCATCGGTCTTCAAGATCTGATGACTCTAGACATTTTTAAAAAAAAATGTGATTTCCAGCATCGCCTGTACATATTTTGGGTCCGAAGACCTTAAACTACGTCGGGATCAAGATCCCGAGGGATTTTTAATAAAAATGGGCACCGATCTCGACCCTCAAAATCAAAATCGATGACTCAGGACATTTTTCAAAAAAATCACAAAAAATATATTACCAGTCTTGCTTTTAAGTTTTGCAGTCCGAAGACCTTAAACTACGTCGGGATCAAGATCCCGAGGGACTTTTTAATAAAAACTGGTAGCGGTCTGGATCGTTCAAATCAAAATCCGCTGACACCGGACACTTTCCAAAAAAAAATTTAAAAAAAATGTGTTCGCCCTGTTTTGTACAGTTTTGTGGTCCGAAGACCTTAAACTACGTCGGGATCAATATCCCGAGGGATTTTCAATAAAAACCGGCATCGGTCTTCAAGATCTGATGACTCCGGACATTTTAAAAAAAAATGTGATTTCCATCATCGCTTGTACATATTTTTGTTCCGAAGACCTTAAACTACGTCGGGAATAAAATCCTAAGAGATTTCCAATAAAAACCAGTGCTAATCTTGATCGCTCAAATTGAGATTTAACAGCCTGGAACGTTTCAAAAAATCACAAAAAGAATGTATTTTCAGCATGTACATATTTGCGGTCCGAAGACCTTAAACTACATTGGGATTAATTTCTCGGGGGACCTTTCTCGCTTTCAACAAAAACCGGCATCGATCCTAGCCGCTCAAGCCAGGATCTGATGACCTGGATCATTTCCAAAATACCAAAAAGATTTTTGAGTTTTCCATAAAAACCAGTGTCAATCTCAACCACTTGAGTTGAACCCTGGAACCTTTCAAAAAAAAAAGAAAAAAAAATTTCACCATCAATTTCAACTGCACAAAGTTATCCCCAGCGGTCCGAAGACCTAAAACTACACTGGGATTAACTTCTCGGGGGCTTTCTTTCCTAGCCTGTTCCGGACATGGCTGACACTTGATCGTACGGGTGTCCGGAATCTTCTAAAACAGGTAAAGACTAAGGCAGGCAGAATCCCGCAATCCTGTTCGTGTTGAACGCACCGTGATAGACAACCTTGACTTGGAAGTCGCTGTTGAATCTGACGGATATTCCCTGTTCCTAAAACTCATGAAGGGGATTAAGGCTGTTGGGAGGTGGAGCTCACCCTCACGAAATTGTGAGCGATGTAAGACCCCAAACTGGATTGACTAAGGGAAATGTGAGGATGTGGCTCATTTTGTGGCCGAAGGAGTCCATCGGACGATACGTGGTCTATGTGCATTGCACATGAGGAACATGCAACTTTGTGGGTGTGTTGACTGAAAACCCTCAAAATCTCCTCATCCGAAGATGTAAAACTATGGCACTTAACTGTGTGAGACTCGTCTTGCTCGCTGACGTAAAATGGATCGGGTGCCTTACCAGCAGAAGAAGCTGGAGATGGATGAAAATTCCATACCTTTTCCCTGCATTTTAGAAAAATCAGAAAAATACAAAAACATTGCAAATCACCTTTTCAAAAATCACAAAAAATATGTCCCTTGCTTTCAAATCAAATATTTGCAAAAATCATAAAAAAATATGTCCCTTGCTTTCAAATCACCTTTTCAAAAATCACAAAAAAAATGTCCCTTGCTTTCAAATCAAATATTTTTGAAAAATCACAAAAAATATCTCCTCTGTTTTCAATAAACCGATCTCTATCCTGACCACTCAGGTAAAGATTCGGACCACATATTTGCAAAAATCACAAAAATTGTCACTAGCCCCCAGCACTACACTTCAGGAGTCCTGAACTCCACTCTCTTCACAATTTGGGATGACGGATCCGATCACCCACAAATTGGAATCTTAACCAAAACTGGCGACTAAGCACAGTCTCAATCGCATTTATGCCCAGAAGAACATCTTGAAGTCGAATAACATCCTCGTACATTCTCATTAGCAAAGAAACAGCATCTTGGGACGATGGACTTGATCGATCACGGGTCGGGATCTTGACCAACCTGCTGACCAAACATCCGTATTAAAAAAGAAAATCCCAGGGAAGCACAACCCTGGAAGCAATAAGCTCAAAATTTTCTGCATCTCCAGCAAAAGTAAAATCATCAAACTGAAAGAGAATGAGCCAAACCATGCATTCATCGTCAAATATGCATCTCCATGCATCCCCATGCATCGCATCAATCATCATGTTTACCTGCTTTCAAAATAAAAGTCAGTTAGCCAAAGGCCCCACAGGCATCCCTAGTGGAGGCACGTGCAAACCAGATTTCCATTTCAAAAAGATAAAAAAAATATTCCTATTTGCAAATAAAAACCCCACAGAGTATCACTCCCTAGAGTGGGTATCTTTTCAAAAATCCAAAAATATTTTCCCAGTAGAGCGTTCTTCCTCCAAAACACCAGGAGATCTTCCATATCTCTGGGTAGGAGCCGACGCAAAAATCAAATAAGATCCGATGTCTTGCGGTTTCTCCGGAGACCATCGGATCCAATGCACTCAAAGTACAGTCGAACTAAACTCCAGTGTTAGTGCGGTCGTACCACATGCCAAGATACGAAAAGATGAAAGCAAAAAAGGCTCGGTTAAAGAAACCATTTGAACATGTGGAAATGATGAATTGTAACCCAAGTATCAAAATCAGCAGATTGGGTGGAAAGAGTTCACCCGCACATACCTAGGCGTGGATGCCTGAAGTACCTTGACTGAGTCCAAGTCGGCGTAGTAGAATCTCGTAAGACTATCTGACGCACGGCGTCTAACCACTTTGACAGTCAAGCAAAACAAGTACTCCTGGAGTGATCTGGGAAAACATCAAACATCACACAATCAATCTCAGGGTCAGTAACCTCGTAAGACTAGCGACGTAGAGGCTCTGCTGTACCTTTCCGATGTTAGTACCGATCGGGAATGGAAGGGTTGCGATTGGGTACCCAGGTTACAGCGCATGCAAGAACAATCGCAACGTTTTCTCCAAACTCCCGCAGTGTGTGCGAGTTATCAAATTCCAAACAATCATCTGACTCAGATACAAAGGACAACAAAGATTCCAGACCACAATCGAGGAAAGAATGAATTGCAAACTAAGCATCGAAACCAGCAGATCGGGTGGAAAGAGTCCACCCGCACATACCTAGGCGTGGATGCCTGAAGTACCTTGACTGAGTCCAAGTCGGCGTAGTAGAATCCCGTAAGACTATCTGACGCAGGGCGTCTAACCACTTTGACAGTCAAGCGAAACAAGTACTCCTGGAGTGATCCGGGAAAACATCGAACATACAATCAATCACAGGGTCAGTAACCTCGTAAGACTAGCGACGCAGAGGCTCTGCTGTACCTTTCCGATGTTAGTACCGATCAAGAATGAAAGGGTTGCGATTGGGTACCTAGGTTGCAGCGCATGCAGGGACAATTGCAACGTTTTCTCCAAACTCCTGCGGTATGTGCGAGTGATCGATTTCCAGACGATCAACTGGCACAGATGCAAAGGCAAGCAATGATTCCAAACCATGATCTATGAATGACCGGGTCAGAAGTGGGGTGTCTACTCGCTTTGGCATTCGGTTGCACGCAACCTCTGCCAAGGACGGGCATCTGTAGACACCCCACCTTCGGCTACACTGTTGGTAGAGATAGCTGGTTGAATGGAGGACCATACCCCTAAATCCCAAGTCCAAACTCAGCCAAACTCACCCTTGTAAGCCCCAATCCATAGCCCAACTCAAGCCTGAACCCAGTCAACCCACCCCTAAACATCAGCCTGAAAAACCCCCCATAAGAAAAGTCAGTCAAAAAAATCCTAAAAAAGTCAAACTCATTGAGTCAACCCACTGAGTCAACTCGCTGAGTCAACCCGCTGAGTCAACCCATCGAGTCAAAACACCGAGTCAACCCACCGAGTCAACCCGTCGAGTCAAATCACCGAGTCGACCCGCTGAGTCAACTCACTGAGTCGACCCACCGAGCCAAACAGCAGCCCCGAGGGAACGACCGTACCTCGCTGGAAATCGAGGAGTGACCGTACGGGCGGCCCACAGCGGGCCGCCCAAAAATATTTACGGGTTCTGCCACTGCCCGCTGCTATAAATACCCCCCTCCCCTTCTCATTTCAAGACAGCAACCCAGCCAGAGAGAGCTCGTCCGTTCGAGTTCCCTTTTCCACCCTTTATCCCATTTTTCCACCAAGGAGAGCCCGAGTGAAGAGAGCCTAGCCCTGGTCCAGCCTAGCCTGACCACTGGTCCAAGTCTCCCAAGCCATCCAAGTCTTGATCCAGCCACTCGAAGCCAACCCTTGCGACACCTCCGTCCATACAGCTACTCTTTTTCTAGCATCATCTCATTTGCATCTAGCATAAGTGCAACATTTACTCTTCTTCCAACCCCCCTGCTTCATGCAAACACCTTGATTATTCGAGCACACTGCATATGTCTTATATTAAGCACCTGTCAGTTCGAGCGTATGCTCTGGGCTTGCCCATTGTTGGAACCTGCCCATCAGAAACTCTTACTGTTCAGACCTGCATTCATGCTTCACTATAAAGCACCTTGAATATCCAAGCACACTGCATACGTCTTATATTAAGCACCTGTCAGTTCGAGCGTATGCTCTGGGCTTGCCCATTGTTGGAACCTGCCCATCAGAAACTCTTACTGTTCAGACCCGCATTCATGCATCATGTCATTTATGAGAATGTACGAGGATTAAATTAGACTTTCAAGTATTCGATCGATTCTGTGAAGTAGAGACCGTACTTCGGTACGGGCAGCGTGTGGGGTGCTTAACCTCTTCCCACCCTGTAACCGTGATCCCTTACCTCGAATTTCTGGCCGCAGATCAACAGGAGTCATTTTAGAGGAAGGAATCTTCGGATCCCCTTCTCTAACGTTTCTACGGGGTCTAGCCGACTGTAGATTCGAAGTAACTGGCTAGTGGCGACTCTGGTCTTATATAAACACATTTAAACACATCCAGCTTAACACGACAACCAAACAAAGCCCTCGAGAACGAGGCAAGCCAGTGGCACAAACGGCGATTTCGCACACATGCACCTCTCCTTCTTCTTTTCCCGAAAGGAAAGGGAGAACGACGTCGTGTGGGAGCGCGGAAAACGGCGAGGGTCCATAGCAAGCCATAGTCCATTGGCATGGCTGTTACTCCAAAGGCTACATGTTTGACTATTATGTACTTGATTAGAACTAGAACTTGAATTTCTGACTTGAATGGGGTTATTGTGCTTCAATGGTTTGTCTTCCAACTAGATGAGAGATAAGACTTCAAATCTAGTTGTGATGTATGCTTGGATTGATTGGATTGACATGGGATTGCTACAAGTGAATCCTTGAAAACCTTAGTTCCATTGATTATAGATTTTACAACCTTATTGTTTTTTAGTTAGTTTATGAATTGAACTTCTAAATTGATTGAATTTAAAGTTGTTGAAATAGTTTAGAATTGGTTTTCTAATTCCCTGTGGATCGACCTTGGTCTTACTGAGAATTATTACTACATCGCAGCCTTACACTTGAGGCAAACGAACAAGTTTTTAGCACCGCTGTCGGGGAATTTAGATAAACGGTTCTAGATTGTTTTAGTGGCTGTAGAAGTAGAAGTTAATATGTTTTTCTGATTTCCTAGGACTAACAAGTGGTTTTGTTTTGTAGGAATTCTTCCATAGTTTAAGCGAATCGGGTAATATCCTTCTAACTTAGTGCTTTTTACAGATTTTTTAATTTTTAGATTTTTATTAAATTCTGTTTTAGGACTTAGGATTAGTTTAGTTCTCAATTGTGTGGTTTATGTCCCGTTGGGAATGTGACCACACCAATCGTCTCCAATCCGAAGGTGGTCTAGTTGGACCATTATCAGTCCATAGACGAGTTCGAAAATACCAAGAGCTTTGTGATAGTTTGGGGAGTATGGGTCAAACACCTTTAAGGAATCCTCCCCCCCCCCCCCCCCCCCCCCCCCCCCCCCCACTCCAACAACAAACCCAAATCAAGAGGGAGTAGGAGAGAATGAGGTACACAATGTTCCTCCAATGAGATCCTTACGAGACTACCTACAACTGGCCCGTACAACTACACCCTCGTATGTGGTCTTACCACCAACCGGGGGAAACATTGATATAAAGCCGAGTGTGATTAAACTTTTACCAAAGTTTCATGGGCTAGACTTTGAAAGCCCATATTTACACTTAAAGGAATTTAAAGAAGTGGTGTTTACTTTGCATTACACTAAGTTTCAAAAGATGCTATAAAACTCAAACTTTTTCCCTTTTCATTGAAAGAAAGAGCCAAGAGTTGGATTCACTCTCTTAGACCACATTCGATATGGTCATGGAACGAGATGACCAGGGAATTCTTGAAAAAGTTCTTCATGGCTCATAAAACAAACACCCTTCAAAGAGTCATTACGAACTTTTCGGTTAAAGAGGATGAGTAATTCTTCCAATGTTGGGAAAGGTTTAAGGACCTCCTACTTGCTTGCCCACATCATGGCTACGAAAGCTGGCGAATCATAAACTTCTTCAATGATGGATTAAGTTTCAACATGTGCCAATTCGTAGAGATGATATGCAACAGCGGGTTTATGAGTAAAATCTAGATGAAGCTTGGAGTTACTTGGATATGTTGGCCGAGAATGCCCAATCATGGGATACCTTGAAAAAATCTAGTAATCTCATGCCTCCTCAACAAAAGAAAAAATGAGGCATCTATATTCTTAAAAAAGAAGATGATGTGAACACAAAGATAGCCAGCCTTACAAGGAAGATTGAGGTCATGGAATTTAGTAAGAGTGGAGTTTCAAAGTTCAATAAAGCTATTGAGAACATGTGTGGAATTTGATCCACTAATATACATGCTACGTAAGATTGTCCTACAATCCTGCTTTTTAAGAGGTGTTACAAGAACATGCAAATGCCACATATGGTTATCAACGGCCTTTTAATGGACCGGTGGGTAACATGTATAACTCTACTTGGAAGAACCACCCAAATTTCAGTTAGAAGAATAATTTCACGGGAAATCCTACAAACTCTCAAGGAGGGCCACCCATGCAAAAATTGGCCTCACCTCAATTCTCAATGGAAGATACTCTAAAGGTGTTTATACAAGGGCAAACGCAAATAAATCAAACGAACCAACAAATGTTCCACGAGCTTAAAGTCAGTTGATGAGATTAGGGGACGCTTGAATGTTAGGGAAGAGACTTTTTCGGCCTAACCTCAGCCCAATCCAAAGCAAGTACATGAAGTGTTATAGTTAAATTGCGGTGGCCAAAAGTTCTAGCGAGGTACCGATTCTACGAGCATCTTATAGCAATATCCGACTCGCGAGCTCATCTGCTCGAGTCTCGCATATTAGATAAACACGGCGCACAGTTATCAATACGTCATGGTCGATAATCGAATATCAGGAAAACAGGGGTCATCCTTCCCAACCTGCGAGCAGCTCTTCTTGTGGTCGTTAAAAGGTATCATACCTCAATATGCGAGCAGCCTAGTTCGCGAGCAACTCCCAACCTGCGAGTAGCGTCAACTGGACTTTAGCAATAACAGCTTATACCATATAAAGTCGATTTGGGTCTATCTTCACCAATGGCTCCGTATCTTAAGGGATCTCTATCAAGGGACGTGATTGATTAGATAAGTACTTGGATTAGGCTATTCTTTTATCTAGGGATAAGCACTTTATCCCATGAAATCAGTGGTAATCTCGGCATCTCATGTAACAGACTGGGTCATCCGAATCTATGTAAGTGGATGGTTTCATCGATTTAAAGGTACACGTTACGCAATCTCTAAGCTCGGGACTTTCACTCTATCTTTACCGTCCTATCTCATCTGACTTAAGCATCGGAGGGCCTACAGCTGGACGCCGGCTACCCTTAGTTTTCTCTTTGTTTCTTTTCAGGTCCAGGAGGAAATCACTTGGAAGGAAGGTGAATACTTGGAGGAACCTGTTACGGAAAACGACGTAAACAGATTGGCACCGTCTGTGGGAAGGCAGATTTGATCATCAAAATCAGTCGCTCCCACCACTGATCAGAATCCTTCCACCATGCCTCCTAAAAAAGCAGTTCATCCTTCCACATCAAGGCAGACATTACCTCTGCCTGACGTTACGGAATCGGTGCCTGTCCCTCAAACCATTTCGACGGGTATCCCTCAAGGAGTTCCTAACGTGTCATCAGCGAACCCGCTATTTGAGGCTTCCGGAAGTCAAGAAGATGTCATGCGTTTCCTCGGAAATACACTCCTAACCCTCAATGTTGGATTTCAAGCCCTGTCTAATCGGCTTGATCAGCATTTCCTGGAGCCGCAGAGACAACCTTCCGAAGGGTTGCCAGCGCAACCCATACCGGTGGCTTCCAGACATTCTGTGGACGAGCCACAGGTCCAGCCAAATCATCCTCCATCAAACCGAATGCCACTCGGCAACCAACCTCCTGTGCTACCCCCACACTCCATACATTCTAGTGCTTCTCGCCAATAGCAATCTCAAGGGTCCACCATCGAAACGTCAGGTTATACTTTATCATGGGAAGGAGATCTCAAAAGAATCCATGATTGTTTTGATGACATGGAGCAACGATATCAGGCAAATCGACCATCTGCCGTTGTGGCGTCGATACATCGATCCGAGTCTCCTTTCACCAGCGAGGTCATGGAAGCACCTTTGCCTAGAAAGTATCGTACGCCCGTTATCACTCCATATACGGGTACTGGCGATCCTCTTGAACACCTGGAAACATATAGGTCTCTTATGGAGCTGGAGGGACATGGGTCGGAAATCATGTGTAGGGCTTTTTCCCTAACCTTGAAGGAAGCAGCTCGTACGTGGTTCCAGGGGCTAAAGCCTCGATCTATAGGCTCCTTTTCCCAACTATCGGAGCTGTTCCTCTCTCAATTCATGGGAAGCATCCGCACCAAAAAGTCGGCATCCCACCTAATGGATTTGAAACAGCAGCATGGGGAAACAATAAAGGAGTTTACAGTACGGTTCACTGCCTAAGCCGTCCAAACTGAAGCTTACACCGAAGAAAAAGGTCTCACCGCCCTCATAGCCAGAATTACAAGTGAGAAATTCAGCTTTGCCTTAGATAAAAACCCTCCAAAAACCATGACAGAATTTCAAGTTAAAGCTCAAAAGTACATCAATGCAGAAGAAGTTGCTCTAGCACGTCATGGTATACAGGGCAAGAAGCGCAAGCTGGAGGAAATCTCTTCTTCGGATAAAAGATATCGTCGTGACCGGCGAGACCGCTCTCCCAAGAAGATCTATTCTGGTAAGTATCATAACTACACTCCCCTCAACCGGCCTCCGGAAAAGGTGTTAATGGAGATCAAGTATAAACCATATGTGAAATGGCCTGCAAAGATTAAATCTGCTCCTGAAAAAAAGAGATAAGAGCAAGTTTTGTTATTTCCATAAAGATCACGGGCACAATACTCAAGACTGTATATCTTTGCGTGATCACATTGAAGCTCTTATTTGGAAAGGTCATCTTCAAGATTATGTTGTCCAACGAAGTCATTCACCAAAAAGGGGGAAGCCCCGCCACATCAGAAGAAATCACCTCATCAACATACTTCACAAGAAGACACTAAACCTACCGGGGAGATTAGCACCATCGCCGGAGGACCGGCTTGCGGGGGAGATTCTCAAGCTTCAAGAAAAGACTACACTCGTAAGACATCTAAGAAGCCCCAGCATATCTATTGGCTAGAACGAACGCCCAATACATCAGAGTCCATTCATCCTTTAATACTCTTCTCCCTTGAAGACCCAGAGGGAATCCACTTCCCTCACGAAGATTCCATCGTGGTCGCACTAAAGGTATCAAATTATTTGACTCATCGTATTATGGTGGATACAGGTAGCTCCGCCGATATCCTCTATCTGAAAGCTTTCAACAAAATGGCGCTCGCCAGAAGCCTGCTTAAGCCAGTCTCAACTCCCCTCATTGGCTTCGGAGGCGAAGTAGTGACACCAGAAGGAAGCATTGACCTTCCAGTCACCTTTGGTGAAAGCCCAGCTAAAATGACAATCTTTGTGAATTTCCTCGTGGTAGATTGAAGATCAGCCTACAACGCCATTCTGGGGCGGCCATCGCTTAATAAGGTTGGGGCAGCCTTACATCCTTTATATTTATGCATTAAATTTCCCACCCCGAATGGTGTTGGAGTTGTATGAGGAAATAAAAAAGAAGCCCGATCATGTTATGAGATCGCTGTACAAGATCGAAAGAAAGCACAAGCGACACCAATTATGACGGTGGCACAAGATTTATCAAGCTCTCCGACGGCTGCATCGTTGGATCCAAGGGAGAACGCTCTCCAATTAGGAACTCCCGGGGAAGAAATAGCAGCAATCCGTTTAATCGAAGACGATTTGTCAAAAGTCGTATACATCGGATCCTCTTTAGCCAATGTCTTTCGAAAAGATCTGATTGGTTTCCTCACCGAATACCAGGATGTATTTGCTTGGTCTCACAAAGATATGCCAGGCATCGACCCCAGCATCATAGCACATCGCTTGAACGTTGATCCGAATTATAAACCTGTTCATCAGCGTCGACGTGCCTTCATAGCAGAAAGGCAAATGGTAATCAAGGCCGAGGTCGAAAAGTTGCTCGCAGTCAACTTTATGAAGGAAGTCGATTACCCAGACTGGGTCACGAATGTGGTTCTTGTTCGAAAATCCAATGGCAAATGGAGAATGTGTGTTGACTATTCTGATTTAAACAAAGCATGTCCAAAAGACAGCTTCCCGACACCACGAATCGATCAGCTGGTTGATTCGACGGCAGGGCATGCCCTGTTGAGTTTCATGGAAGCTTATTCTGGTTACAATCAGATTATGATGTACCCACCTGATAGCCAGCACACCGCCTTCATCACTGACCGAGGTTTGTATTGCTACCAAGTAATGCCTTTTGGTCTTAAAAATGTAGGGGCCACTTATCAGCGCCTCGTCAATAAAATATTCGCTGCACAAATAGGCAGGAATATGGAGGTTTATGTCGACGACATGCTCATGAAAAATGTCGTAGGAGACGACCACCTTGCAGATCTACGAGAAGCCTTTGACTTGATGAGGAAATATCGGATGAAATTAAATCCAGAAAAATGCGCGTTCGGAGTATCTGCGAGAAAATTCCTAGGGTTTATGGTTGGCCAACGAGGAATGGAGGCGACTCCCGAGAAAATAAAAGCATTGATTGAAATGAAGTCTCCAGCCACTCTCAAGGACGTCCAACGTCTAGCTGGTCGCATTGCATCGTTAAATAGGTTCATCTCGCGGGCCTCTGACAAGTGTTTACCCTTCTTTAAACTCCTCCAAGCAACTACCAAAACTGATTGGGAGTGGACAACACAATGCGAAGAGGCGTTCCAACAGCTGAAGCAATACATGAGTGCACCCCCCGTATTATCAAAACCCCTGGAGCACGAGCAACTTCTCCTTTATTTGTCTGTATCATCTACGGCCGTTAGTGCCGCTTTAATAAGAGAAGATTCTAGGGTACAGAGACCCGTTTACTATATTAGTAGAGCAATGGTTGATGCTGAAACCCGATATTCTGATATGGAGAAATTGGCCCTTGCTCTAGTCACAGCAGCCCGAAAATTGCGACCATAGTTCCAAGCCCACGCTATATTAGTACCAACGAATCTCCGTTACGGCAGGTCCTTCAAAGGCCCGAGGTCTCAGGACGATTAACTAAATGGGCGGTCGAGATCAGTGAGCACGATATTTTGTTCTGCCCCAGGACCGCAATAAAAGGCCAAGCCGTGGCTGATTTCATCGCTGAATTCACATATTCCTCTTCCAACGATGATCCCGCGACAAGCGACCAGCCACCCTGGTCACTCTTTGTGGACGGGTCCTCACGGGTCACTGGTAGCGGAGCGGGCCTAATTCTAGTCGCTCCAGACATGTCGCATTTCCAATACGCTTTACGGTTCGATGCTCTCATCTCGAACAATGAAGCGGAATATGAGGCTTTGATCATTGGCCTTGAACTAGCAAACGTCCTCTTAATTCAGAACCTACTCATTCACAGTGACTCTCAACTCATAGTCAATCAGGTTCTCGGCGAATTCGAAGCAAAAGAAGAAAGAATGGCCATGTACAAATCTCGAGTACTCATCCTGCTCGCAAAATTGAAGAATTACGAAATAATTCATATCCCTCGTGAGAAGAATAAACTCGCAGATTCTTTGGCAAAGCTCGCCTCTGCACCAGAGTTTGAGTTATCCCGTTCAATTCCTATCGAGCACCTTCAGACATTGAGTATCAACTAAATAACTCTTGAACAAACGATCGTGGTCCAACAAACGATCGTGGTCCATCCCTCTCCATGTTGGATGGATCCTATTATCCTCTATCTCAGGGATGGAGTTCTTCCAAACAACAAAAAATCCGCACGACAAATCCGCCATCGAGCTGCCAAGTATACTCTGTAAAATGGAATATTATTACGCAAGAGTTTTTCTTTGCCCTATTTAAGGTGTCTTCATCCAGAAGAAGCACACCGTGTTCTAGATGTAATACACCAGGGGGCATGTGGTAACCATCCAAGGGGACGATCTCTAAATGTTAGTGCACTTTTCTGTGGCATACTAGTGCACCTTGTTTGTCAATTACTTAGGTCAGTAAGTCTAGTGTCGGTTGAGCTTAATGAAGACGAAGACCGAAGACTCAAGACGGACCGGCTGCATCAAGAAAGGAGAAATAGGTAAAAGTGATGCCTTGGTGTGCCTTGCCTTGACCAAAACCTAACCCATAAAACCTCTTAGATGACTTGGACCAACTAGGTATACCTTTAGTCATCTTCATAAGTCTTAGAACTCCATGAAAAACATGATAAATTAGACTAATTAAAGAGGTGGAAGCTGCTGTAATTAAAAAGGCTCAAACAACAGTTTCCGATAGGTCTCCGATCAATCGGACAGGTGTTCCGATAGGACTCCGATCGATCGGACAGAAGTTCCGATCAATTGAAAATTATTTCAGAAAAATTTGAAAATCCACTGGACATATTTCCGATCAATCAGACAGTCCTCCGATCCATCGGAAGGGGTCATCCGATCAATCGGACAGTGTTCTGATCAATCAAAATTTCTTCCAGAGACTTCACTGGATAGAATTTCGATCAATCGGACATGTCTCCGATCAATCGGACTGGGCTCCGATCAATCAGACCATTTTTCCGATCAATCGGAGATACGAGAATCTGCCCATTTTTTGACCGTTGGAAGAAAATCTATTTACAAGGGGGATTCGTTTTTTGAACCAAGAGAGGGGATTTTGAGGAGATAAAAGCCACCATTGCTAGAGACCATTAGAGGCTCTATCCCAAACCCATAGCAAGCCATTCTCCTTGTGGTTTCATCACAAGCTTAGGCCATTCAATGGCATCTTGAGAATAGGACTTGTTCCCTCTTGATTCCTAGGGTTTAGATACCTTGATGATAGTTAAATCCTTTGTCTAAACATCACCTAGGAGTCCAAATAGGTGCATTCATCTAGGAAACCCATTTCCTACCATTTGTAGAGGATTCACCATTCCCTAGCACCTTGGGCATCTCCAATGGAGCATCACATGCAAGGTAGCTGATCTTGGAGCTGAAGCCTTGGCAAAGCGGCGGCGTCAAAGATCGAGGGAGCACAAGGGGAGCTGATTCGAGCACGGGAGAGAGAGAAGAAGCAACCCAAGACGGCGCAACAAGGGGCTCAATCCGACAAGTAAGGTTGTCTTGTTAAGAGTCCATCCACTCAATTCCCTGTGGGAGTTGAGTGTAGAGTTTGTTTGACAAACTCGACCTAGGGTCGTCAGCCGATCCTTGGCCTATTAGTTGGGCCTAAAATCTAGGGACGTCAGCTTTTCCTTGGCACGTTAGTCGGGCCTAAAACAAAGTCTCCAAGGGGGAGCCACCAACACGGGTGCAAACGTGTAGGTTGGGAGGAACCTATAAACTCCCCGGTTGGGTGGATCCGAGTTAAAACACCTTGGTTGGGAAGAACCAGATTTAAACTCCCCAGTGAATGCCGGTGTGCTCAAAGGGGTTGAGTACTTGAACCGGGAGTGGAGTAGACAAGTAGTCGAACCACTATACATCCTTGTGTTTGTGATTGATCTTGAGCACATTTCTCTTTATGCATTGCATTTAACTTGTTAATTATGAATGCTTAGTTAGGAATGTATGCTAGGCACTTGATAGGCACATCCACACTCACAAGATGTACTTTCACTACCTCATGTTGACTTGAGCATTTCTTGATCCATCCTCTCTAGTCCACATGAGCTGTTTAGACTAGGTTGCTGATTGCTTTTATCCCATGCTAGTCTTTTGATTGGACCCACTTAGGCTTGGAAGCCGAAGTGTTAATCGCTTTCGTAGCTTAATTTGTTGAATTGTTTTAGTAGGCGAAAAGATTTTTAAAAAGGTCCTAATACCCCCCTCCTATAGGTTCAGCCATAATTCTAGTTGCTCTCAAGCTTCCGCACGCGTATGCGTAGGGTGTCGTGTTAGGCTACCCAACGCAATTTCAATTGGTATCAGAGCGGGTTGCTCTTCAAGGACGTAACCATCTAGAGTAAGATCCGATACCGAAGCACTAGCATAATGTCTAACCGAGATGGGAGTACCACCAACCGTCCACCTTTCTTTGACGGGTCCAACTATGCTTATTGGAAGGCTAGAATGAGAATTTTTCTCCAATCCATGGACCGTCCGGTGTGGCTTAGCACACAAACTGGATATACCTTGCCCACCGAGCAAGTGAAGGTTGATGGGAAAAATATTGTCATTCCCAAAGATGATTCCAAATGGGATGACATAGAGAGAGCTCAATACATTGCAAATGCCAAAGCTCTCAATGCGATTTGCTGTGCGGTTTCCCCGGATAAAATTAAGAGTCGGAGGAAGATAGCGATGATGAGGATGATGAGGAAGAAAAATTAAACAAAAAATTCAAGAGATTCCTCAAATTTGATAGAGGGAATAGCCGTGACAAGAAGGACAAGAAGGATGATAAACATAAAGGGAAATCATCCAAACCTTCATCCGTCCGATGTTACGGTTGCGGTCAACGTAGTCACATTGCCCCGGATGTCCGGAAGGGCCTAAACTAAAAGGTAAAAAGGCAATGGCTGCCACGTGGGATAATACGGAGGAGTCGGACCCAAATCCGATGACTCCGCTAGTGATGGGAGCCAACATAATGATCTAGCTCTCTCGGCTTCCACCACTAACCCTCTTCCCGCTTATCTAAGAGGGGATCCCAACCGCTATCCCTTCTAGGAGTAGAAGGAGTTCCCAACCCCTCACCTCATGCTACATTTTATGAGGGTGTTGTGGAAATTAGTTACCCTTAGGCTTATCAACTAAACATAGTTAGTGAGGGTAGCTAGAAATGCTTTAATAGGTAAATCTGAGGATTTCAGCCTCATTTATGTGTGTATGGGCAAATCAGAGGATTTAAGCCTCATGAGCCCAAATTTTGATAATTTAGCCTTGCTTTTAATTGATATATTTACTTGCTAGATTACCACCATGCTTAGATTAGTTAATCATCTTGAGTTTTATGCTTCATTGTATGCTAATCTTTACTTAGTATTGGTCTTGACATACCAATAGGGGAGGTTGGTTGATTGGGCTATATGCCCTTGAGCTTTAATTCTTAGTGTATATCATAGATGACCAATTTTGCATGATTAACTATGATTAGATAGTTACATTTTCTTGTTAATCATGTTCCTTTGCATGCTCCATGTTTTATATGATCATGCACCCTATACTCTCCTTGTTAGCATGTGTTTATAGTTATAATTGTGACATACTATCTTATCTTACCTTGACCTTAATTGTTGCATCATTAAGGGGGAGAGAATAGCTTGTCAATTGCTAACAAAAAGGGGGAGAAAGATCAAGTCCCACCAAAACTAGTTTACTATGTTTTGTGATGCAGGGATTGACAGGTTATGGGGGAGCAATCTGAAGAGGAGCTGCTTAGTTAGGCATGTCAAGAGTCCTGTATTTAATTTTATATCAATGTAATCTCTTGTACATGTATTTTATTTTGGTAGGCTACGTTTTTGTAAGTAATTGACAAAGGGGGAGATTGTTAGTGCACTTTTCTGTGGCATACTAGTGCACCTTGTTTGTCAATTACTTAGGTCAGTAAGTCTAGTGTCGGTTGAGGTTAATGAAGACGAAGACCGAAGACTCAAGACGGACCAGCTGCATCAAGAAAGGAGAAACAGGTAAAAGTGATGCCTTGGTGTGCCTTGCCTTGACCAAAACCTAACTCATAAAACCTCTTAGATGACTTGGACCAACTAGGTATACCTTTAGTCATCTTCATTAGTCTTAGAACTCCATGAAAAACATGATAAATTAGACTAATTAAAGAGGTGGAAACTGCTGTAATTAAAAAGGCTCAAACAGCAGTTTTCGATAGGTCTCTGATCAATCGGACAGGTGTTCCGATAGGACTCCGATCGATCGGACAGAAGTTCCGATCAATCGGAAATTGTTCCAAAAAAATTTAAAAATCCACTGGACATATTTCCGATCAATCGGACAGTCCTCCGATCCATCGGAAGGGGTCGTCCGATCAATCGGATAGTGTTCCGATGGATCGGAGGACTGTCCGATTGATCGAAAATATGTCCAGTGGATTTTTAAATTTTTCTGGAACAATTTTCGATTGGCCCACTATGAAAGCAGATGCAATTGAATTCTCTAAAAAATGTGACAAGTGTTAGCGATATTCTCCTATACCTCATGTACAGTCCGAACAAATGACGCCAATCGATAGCCCTTGGCCCTTCGCTCAATGAGGGGTCGATATCATCGGGCCCTTGCCTATCGGAAAAGGAAAAAACAAGTTCGCAATCGTGGCGGTTGATTATTTCACCAAATGGGCCGAGGCAGAGCCATTAGCCAGAATCACTGAGAATCAGACTACTAAGTTCATATGGAGAAATATCATATGTCGTTATAGACTCCCCACACTATCATCACCAACAATGGAAAGCAATTCGACAACGCCGCTTTCAAGGAATTTTGTGAAAAATGGAAGATACGCAATATTCGCACCTCTCCATATCATCCTCAGGCAAATGGGCAAGTTGAGGCAGTGAACAAAATAATCAAGCATCATTTGAAAACCAAGCTTGGCGAGTGTAAAGGTATGCGGCCAGAACTCCTGCCAGAAGTCTTATGGGCATATAGGACAACAACTCGCACATCAACAAGCGAAACTCCTTTCTCCCTAGTATTCGGTACTGACGCAGTAGTACTAGTTGAAATTCAAGTGCCCTCGTATCGAATCGAGCAATATGACTCCACATGCAATCAGGAAGATCTTCGACTTCATCTCGATCTTTTGGAAGAGCTTAGAGATGCCTCCCAGGTGCGAGCAGCCGCGTATCAACAGCGCATAGCTCATTATCGTAATGCTAAGGTTCAGCCTAGAGCTTTCCAGCTCGGAGATTTGGTCCTCAGACAGAACCTCGGAGTTCCTGCTCGTTCGTTAGACCCAAATTGGGAAGGCCTGTATCGGGTTATCAAAATGGTGCGACTCGGTACTTATTATCTTGAAGATATGCAGGAAAGACTCGTACGTCGCCCTTGCCACGTGGAACATTTGCTACAATATTTTCCCTGATTCGATGTAATTCTCTGACGGCATTCAAATGAATAAAGAACTAAAGTTATCTTTTGGTCGCTATTCCATTTACTTGGACCAGAATAGCCCTGAAGAGAATATACAATTCTCTTGGCCAATTGCCTACCCTTGGTAGAGCTAAACTCATCTTTTGGTCGCTACTCCATTTAATTGGATCAGAATAGCCTCGAAGAGAATATACATTCTCTTGACCAATTGTCTACCCTTAGTAGAATCAAAGTCTCAATCGATAGATCAGTCTATCTCCACGAGGGCATGGTCATCACGACCCCCGGATTGAGCTTAACTCATCATTATGCGAGTTAAATATGAAGACATTCATTACATAATAAGAGAAGAAAGAAGACAAGAAGACTAACATCATCCAAAATGTTTTTCATTCACATCAATTGTTTACAAAGGTTCGATTACAAGCAAAAATTTTGATATAAGGGTAAGCAAAGAGAAGATAAGATAAATCACTCTCTTGGAGGAGGAGCCGCACTCTCGATTTCAGGGCCCACCTCGGGAACCCCTCCAGCTTGAGTGACCTTGGTCACCTCATTCTCGGCAGCTGCTCGCTCCTCTGCAGCTACGATGGCCGCGACCTTTTTGAACTCCCCTATGTCAAAGGATGGGGACATCCGCTGCACTACCCGAAGTGCGAAGTCGTGACCAGCATCGTACGACTCGTATCTTTCTTCATCGTATAGCTGCGAAGTTCGGAACTCGCTGATGGCACGAGCCCCTTCCTCGGAGAGCATCTTGACCAAGGCGACTCTTTCCTTGTCCCAGTGGATCGAGTCATCCTTGAGCTGCGCGAGAGTGGAGCGCTCTTTGTCCAAATTTTCACTGGCTTCATTGAGCTGCGACTTGGTCTCTACGAGCTGCTCCTCCAGTGAGATCTTATCTTGGCGGAAGATCTCCCTTTCTCTCTCTGCCTTGTCCTTCAACTCCGCGAGCTTGGCGAAGTTGGAATCCAAAGTCTGGTACCTATCGGTCAAGACTTGGACCTTCTTTATGAGGATCTTTTTCTCCTCATCTCTCTTCGAGATCAACGCCTCGCAGGACTTGAGGAGTTGATCCCTTCCTTGAACCGCTTTCTCCAATGCGATCCTCTTCCCTTCAGCCTCATCGATCACGCGACGAGCGGTAAGGATGTTGCGCCTCGTCCGAAGAACGAGGTCCAAGCCCTGCAAAATAGGAGAAAGATCATGAGATAAATACTCAGGAGCAGACAAAAATAGTAAGACAACCATGTCAAAAAAGTATGTTACCTGAACCATCCTCACTCCTACCTCAAGGAAAAGGTTCTCAGGGCTCGGCTCGGGAAGGGTGCCGAAGGTCTGGGCGGAGATGTTCTCGAACAAGAATTTACAGATTGGGTGAAGATGGCGGGGGACGGTAAACGACCCACTGCCAGAGGGCTGGGCAACGACCAGCCCAGCCGTGCTCGCAATTTGCACAGTAATCGGCTCTCGAGCAGAATTAGGCTCTCGAGCGGGAGTAGGCTCGCGAGCAGGAGCCGACTCGCGAGCACCTGCCGACCCGTGAGATTCCTCAACTGGGGGGCCGCCGGATCCCGCCCCATCTTCCCTCGGGGAGTTCTTAGTAAGGTTAATGACTAGTGGTCCAGGTGGAGCCACCAGCGAGGAAACGGCAGGCGCAGGTGTCGCTGGCACCCCCACATCGGCCCCAGCTTGGGGAGGCTGATCGACTCCCGTCGGTTAGATGGGTTAGAAGAATCGGCAGACTTCTTCGGCCTTTTTGAGCCGGTGCCTTTAAGACGAGGTAGTAAACCCCTCTTTTCTCCAGCTTTCGTCATCGTGACCTCTTCGCTGGATATTAAACTTGCTGCTGCGAGTCGCGAGGCGGATAGACAGGCCTCAACATGCCTATCGCGAGCAGGCAGCTTGTACACTTTCACGATTTTCTCGTGAATCCCTCCTCTCAAGTTCGGCTTCGCCAAAGCCGGAATACCTGCAAATGCGAGTAAAAGTTAAAAAACATCAAAAACCCTAAACCAGCTAAAAAAATTCAGAAATTGTGAAATTGTGCCCACCTTCACAAAAAAAGCGGTTCACACCGGGGCTCCCGGAAGTGGATCCTGACTGAGAATCCCAGCTCCCGGAGGCGTAGAACCAGTGCTTTCTCCATCCGAGATAATTTGAAGAGGGTTTCCCCAACACAAAATTATCCCGGTGCCAGTAGCATAAGTAGTACCAGCCTTCGCTAGAGGGCTCCTTCTTCAATCGAAACATATGGAGGAATTCTTCAGTAGTGAGTTCCCCGTTACCAGCCTGTGCCCAGAGGGCAAAGGAGCTCAGAACCACCCTCCATCCATTCACGATGAGTTGCCCAGGGGAAATCTTATAGCATCGGAGGATATTGCGGATAAAGGGATGGAGAGGAAGGCGCACCCCAAGGATGAGAATGTATTCATAAATGGCAACACATCCTGGGGGAGGGGAATCCAGAGTTTCTCCCTCTCCGGGTAACCGGAGGACAACCGAGTCCGGGATCTGGTATCTCTCCCGTAACTCGTTCAGCCGCTCCTTCGACAAAATAGACGGATACCCGGACGCGGTGTATCTGCCTGCGGGAACCCTTGCATTACTGGAGGCAGAGGATTCCGGGGTGGCATCCCCCAAGGGGACGGTGGTCTCATCCGAATCTCCAGCCATGAAGATTTAAGAAAAGCTTGAGGAAAGAAGAAAGGAAAAGCAAGGAATACCGGAGAAATAGGAGAAGGAGAGTAGCACCGGAGGAAGAACTCAAAAACACCAGGAGGAGAAAATTTTGAAAACTTCTGTGAAAGTTCAAAGATTTGGCGGATTCCGTATATTTATAAGCAATCATTCTGCTGGATATGACGACACGTGGCTACCACCCGTTTGGCAAAGTAGTCGAGCAGGCACGGCTATTAATTCCCCAGACACGTGGCGAGCGTCACTTCATTTCTTATCTGCCGAAGAGTTGCGGAAGGCTGGCGCTCATTAATACCAGCCCAATCATGTACAGTTTCATCTCCGATAAAGATAGTGGGCGGTTATGCATGACAGTAAGTAAGTCCTTCCCTTGGGCTCCTTGGCGGAAAGGACTTTGGGGGCATTTGTTATAGTCAAATTGCTGTGGCCGAAAGTTCTCGCGAGGTACCGATTCTACGAGCATCTTATAGCAATATCCGACTCGCGAGCTCATCTGCTCGAGTCTCGCATATTAGATAAACACGGCGCACAGTTATCAATACGTCATGGTCGATAATCGAATATCAGGAAAACACGGGTCATCCTTCCCGACCTGCGAGCAGCTCTTCTCGTGGTCGTTAAAAGGTGTCATACCTCAATATGCGAGCAGCCTAGATCGCGAGCAACTCCCAACCTGCGAGTACCGTCAATCAGCTGGACTTTAGCAATAACAGCTTATACCATATAAAGTCGATTTGGGTCTATCTTCACCAATGGCTCCGTATCTTAAGGGATCTCTATCAAGGGACGTGATTGACTAGATAAGTACTTGGATTAGGCTATTCTTTTATCTAGGGATAAGCACCTTATCCCATGAAATCAGCGGTAATCTCGGTATCTCATGTAACAGACTGGGTCATCCGAATCTATATAAGTGGATGGTTTCATCGATTTAAAGGTACACATTACACAATCTCTAAGCTCAGGACTTTCACTCTATCTTTACCGTCCTATCTCGTCTGACTTAAGCATCGGAGGGCCTACAGCTGGACGCCGGCCACCCTTAGTTTTCTCTTTGTTTCTTTTTAGGTCTAGGAGGAAATCACTTGGAAGGAAGGTGAATACTTGGAGGAACCTGTTACGAAAAATGACGTAAACATGAAGTAAGCATCTCTAATCTCCCCAACCAACATGTGGAGCAAGCCAAATCCGTCACCACTCTTAGAAGTGGTAAGAAAAATGACAAATCTATTCCAGTGAAGGCCGACAAGCCTAATGATCCGGTAAATTCTGAGGATGAGGACGGATCTAACTCAGCCCCACAAGAAACGGAACACATTTATAAGCCCATAGCAACATTCCCTTCGAGATTGGTTGCTCTAAAATCTCTACTAAACTCTCATGATATTTTAGAGATTTTCAGATAAGTCAAGATAAACATTCCATTGCTTGATGCCATAAAACAAATTCCTTCTTATGCCAAGTTTTTAAAAAACTTATTCATAACCAAATGCAAATATAATGTGCAACAAAAGGACTTTTTGAATGAGCAAGTGAGTGCCATTCTCACTCAAAAGACCCCTCCAAAATTCAAGGATCCCGGTAGTCTCACAATATTATGCATCATTGGTGACTACCGGATTGAACGTGCATTGCTAGACTTGAGGGCAAGCGTAAATTTAATCCCATACTCGGTATATGAACAACTAGGCCTTGGTGAATTAAAACCCACCAAAACTCCGTTACAACTTGCTGATAAATCCATCCGTGTACCGAAAGGGATAGTTGATGATGTATTAGTCCAAGTCGATAAATTCTACTACCCGGTGGATTTCATCATTTTGGACACAGAACCGATTATGGATACTAGCACTCAAATACCGGTGATTTTAGGCCGCCTATTCCTGGCTACATCAAATGCAATTATCAATTGCCGGAATGGGGTAATGCAATTATCCTTTGGAAACATGACATTGGAGGTGAATGTGTTCCATTTGGGCAAAAGGCATAGGGATGATGATGAGGAGCTCTTTCGAGGTAAACATGCTCGAATCTTTTGAAGAAGAAGAGCTCCTCCAAATTAAACCACTAGAAAGGTTGGAGACATGCTTGGCACATGTCGAGGATTCCGAAGACCCCATTATTAGTGAAATTGTGCAAGCATTGAATATTGAGAAACTGGTAGTTGGTACTAGCCGATGGAGGCCCCATTTTGAAAGATTGCCACCAACCACATCAAGGCCTCTACCGTCTAACATCAAACCACCGAAGCTTGACCTTAAACCATTGCCATCCGACTTGAAATATGCTTATTTGGGTTAAGAAGAAACATTCTCGGTTGTCATTGCCTCTCACCTAGGAAAAGACCAAGAGCGTAAGTTGATTGAGCTACTCAAAGAACATAGGGGAGCCATAGGTTGGACAATAGCGGAACTCAAGGGGATAGACTCTTCGGTATGTACTCATCGTATTCACCTTGAAGAGAATGCAAAAATGACTAGACAAACTCAAAGAAGGTTGTCAAAGTTGAGGTGTTAAAACTACTAGATGTGGGTATCATCTACCCCATTTCGGATAGCTAATGGGTGAGTCCTACCCAAGTTGTCCTTAAGAAGTATGGTATTACCATCATAGAAAACGCCAAGAGCGAGCTTATACCGACTAGAGTGACCACCGGTTGGCGTATGTGCATCGATTATCGGAAGCTAAACACGGTCACTAGGAAAGACCACTTCCCTCTTGTTTGCTCGCCTCAAGTGCAAGGCTGCGATGTAGTAATAATCTCGGTAAGACCAAGGTCGATCCACAGGGACTTATGTAGGAATTCACAAAATACTTCCAATAGTTTCTACTGAAAAGCTAACAACCAGATTTGTGGAAGATTGATGTAAATAGTAACTTTGAACTAAATTGAGAGTAAACAATTAATAAAAGGCACTAGGGGTTCAAGGATCCACTTGTAGCAATCCTTGATGCTCAATTCGCTGTGGTTTCTCACTTTCTCAGATAGAATCGAAATTAAGTTCTATCTAGCCGGATGATAGAGCAATTAAACCAAACAATCTGTCATATGTATGACCCATGTATATGATTCACTCAATGCAAGCTAGGACGAGCATACTTAATTACATAGGTCAGTCCCAATTCCAATAGGCTAAGATCACAATCATAACCATCATTAAATCCTGTCACAAGATAAAACTAGATCATGATTTGAACTTGATTCAAATCACATACACAGTCTCACATACTTCAGAATTTCCAGAAAAATAGAACTTTGGTAAGAAGTTCCCACATGAAGATCATAAATCTAGAGCGTATTCCAATTCCTCAGATCATACAGGTCTAGATTAGTTCACAACAATTAAGAACTCAAGCAATTCTTCCAAACATCTATGAGTCATCATAAGACTAAGAAAAACTACTTAGTACTTGAATTAAACTTCAAACCATTGTTCTTCAATAGAAATCCAACTTAAAACCAAATCAAACGAATTGAAACATCTTAGATTCACTATAAGCTTCACCTCTTAGCCCTAGCTAAGAGGTTTAGCCGTTCATGATCCAAGGAAACATGAGACAACTAAAAAAAGCATAAAACTAGAAAGCAAACTAGGAGGAGTTGTAGAACTCCAAAATCGACTTCCGCCGTCTCCCACCATGCTCAATCTGTTCTAGGATGCCCTAGGAAGAGCCCCTAGGTGTCCTTTTATAGTGGGGAAGCTCCTCTGCGTCGGAATCATCCAGAAGATGAGTAAGGGTACGTAGTGCGCAGAAAAATCCGAAGCTTGTAGAACACGCACAGTTACGCGAAAAACGTCCAGAGAGTTTTCGTAATTTTCGAGCCCACAAATTTAATTCAAGGACCGGTCGCATGACCGGTCTGAGCAGTAGACGACCGGTCTCACGACAGGTCTTAGATGGTCCATGAGATTTGTAGTGTGGCCCCTCCTGTTGAGTGTTCGGACCGGTCGGACGACCAGTCCTGAGCTATGGACGACCGGTCTTGGGCACATTCTTCTGCTTCCTTTCTTCTTTCCTCAGACTTCTTTCTTCCATCCTTTGACGCGTAGTCCTTTGATCTTCTTTGCTTGTAAATGACGTCTTTAAGTCTCCACTTGATGAATCCTCTCTCTTATCCCTACAATCACAAATTCATGCATTAGATTAGTCTTTAAATCATGAAAACCTTGCATAATGAGTAATGAATTGGGGTTAGAATATGCACAATTAAGAGCTCAACACCTCTCCCGTTCATGGATCAAATTTTGGAGAGGTTAGCGCGTCACTCCTATTATTGCTTCCTAGATGGCTATTCTGATTACAACCAAATTGAGATAGCCCCAGAAGACCAAGAGAAGACCACCTTTACATGCCTGTTTGGCACCTTCGTATACCGAAGAATGCCATTTGGGCTATGTAATACACCTGCCACATTCCAACGATGCATGTTGAGTATTTTCTCAGACATGGTGGGTGAATTTCTCGAGGTATTCATGAATGATTTTTCTATTTTTTGTTGTACTTTTGATAAGTGCCTCAATCACTTGAAGTTGGTCTTGACAAGGTGTGAGGAGAAGAAACTTGTCTTAAATTGGGAGAAGTGTCATTTTATGGTACAAAAAGGAATAGTCCTTGGACATATCATCTCGTTCAATGGAATAGAGGTAGACCGGGCTAAAATTGATATTATTCCAAACATACCACCACCCAAGAGCATACGCGATGTGCGGTCCTTCCTTGGACACACCGGTTTCTATAGAATGTTCATTAAGGATTTCAGTCATATTTCTAGGCCCTTATGCAACCTTCTCCAAAAGGAGAACCAATTCGAGTGGAGTGCAGATTGTCAATTAGCTTTTTCAAAGCTAAAAGACATGTTGATAACTACTCCTATTATACAACCACCGGATTGGTCCATTCCTTTTGAGTTGATATGCGATGCGATTGATTATGCTATTGGGACGGTGTTAGGAAAAAAGAAGGATAAGAAGCCCCACGTTATCTACTATGCAAGTAGGACCTTGAACCCCGCCTAAGCCAATTACTCGACTACAGAGAAGGAGCTCCTAGCCATTGTTTTTGCCTTGGACAAGTTCAGGGCGTACTTGATAGGATCCAAGGTCATAGTTTACACGGACCATGCGGCGCTGAAATACCTTCTTTCTAAGAAGGATGCTAAGCCCTGTTTGCTTAGATGGATCCCACTGCTTCAAGAATTCGACTTAAAAATCAAGGATAAGAAAGGAGTAAAGAATGTGGTGGGGGACCATCTATCCCACCTAGTTTTACCAAGTTCCATTAACGAGTCACCTATTGAGGACTCATTCCCCGATGAGCAACTCTTTGTTGCTACACATCCACCGTGGTACGCTGATATTGCAAATTATCTTTCCACAGGTGCGATGCCGACTCATTGGACTGCGCAAGATAAACGAAAATTTCTGAGGGAAGTGCACAAATTTTTGTGGGATGAGCCTTTACTTTTTAAATATTGCCCAGATTAAATTATTAGGAGATGTGTCCCTAATCATGAACATAATTCTATCATATCCTTTTGCCATGATCAAGCTTATGGGGGTCATTTTTTCGCCAAGAAAACCACTACAAAAATTTTACAGTGTGGTTTTTTTTTGCCCACTCTATTTAAGGACACCCATGAGTTTTGCAAAGCATGCGAGCGTTGCCAAAAGCTACGAGGATTGTCCCGTCGAAATATGATGCCTCTTAACCTAATTCAACATCTTGAATCTTTGACTGTTGGGGCATTGATTTCATGGGACCATTCCCCTCATCTTTTGGACATGGCTAAATATTGCTCGCCGTAGACTATGTGTCCAAGTGGATAGAGGCTATTTCATGTAGAACCAATGATCATCTTATGGTTCTAAAGTTCCTTAAAGAAAACATACTTTCCAGATTTGGAACCCCTCGAGCCATCATTGTGATGGCAGTTCTCACTTTTGCAATAGGCCTTTCAAAGCTTTAATGAAATAATATGGCATTAGGCATAAAATCTCCAATCGGGAAATCAAAGAAATTTTGGAAAAGATGGTGAGGCCAAATTGTAAAGATTTAGATTAGACGATGCACTTTGGGCTCACCGTACCGCTTACAAGACCCCCATTGGAATGTCCCCCTATAGACTTGTCTATGGAAAAGCTTGTCACTTGCCTGTGGAGATTGAACACAAAGCCTATTGGGTGATTCGGGCATTGAAATTTAATGTTAACAAGGCTAGCTCGCTTCGCAAACTCCAAATTAATGAGCTTGACGAGATCCGGAACAATGCTTACGAGAACTCAAGGATTTACAAGAGTAGGATGAAGGCCTTTCATGACAAGCACATCTTCAGGAAATCTTTTCATGAAGGTCAGAAAGTGCTCTTGTACAATACTCAACTTCATCTCTTTCCGAGAAGATTATGATCTCGATGGACCAGCCCATATATTGTTAAAGAAGTTTTTCCTCATGAGGTTGTTGAGGTAGAGAATGTGGCGAATGGTAACTGTTTTAAAGTGAATGGACAACGCCTTAAACCATTAATTGAGAAATTTGATTCAGAGGACATGTCCATCACTCTGGATGATCCTGTGTATGAGGATGATTGATCTCCTAGTTTGACGGAGGTATAGCGTAGGATTTGGTTTTGTTTGATTTTCTATTTTAGGTTTATTTAGTTAGTAGTTTAGTTGCCAGAGTTGTACACTTTCATGATCGACTCTCTCAGGTACTATCATTCTCACTCTCTTTTATTTTACCATTGCTCTCATGTTCATGCTCATTGCATATCTTTAACATTGAGGACAATGCAGGATTTGGTTAGGGGGTGAAAGGAGATTTCCTCATCTGACAATTTGTGAACATTTCGAGCATCATATGTTGAAATTTTTTCAAATTTATCTGAAAATTCAAAACTCTTTTTAGAAAACTTTGTTTCTATGCATTCGAGATAATACGAGTATAAGAAAAGGAGATACGAAGTGAGTAATGTTGAAAGTCTTAAACTACTTTTGACAATGGTTTTATATGTGAATTTTCCTATTTATATGATTGATAGAAAATTTGAACACTTTTACACTTAGCTCACATTGCACGATTCTCATGGTTTGAAAGGATTATGTAGATTTGTGGATTGGCTAGACTTAGATTTGAGGTGTTGAGGAACTAAGCCGGGGTACTTTGTCCATCCTTGTCCATGGGAAAATAACGAAAGATATGGATTTCTAAAAATCCTATCTAATGTGTATGAAAAGGAAAGAAGGAAAGAAAATATGGGTATGATTGAGAATATGGTGGAAAATTTCAAAAATGGCTACCTATTACCAGCCGGGGGATGGTCTACCCGTAACCAAAGCCGAAAATGGGACATAGTGTGAAAGCCGTTGGAAGGACGGTAAGGCAAATTCCTGTTATAGGCTTGTTGTTGATCTGTACACCTTAAAATCCATAGTTTAGTTGATCTATGAAGAAGATGGTCTTGGAAACTCATGAGATGAACATTCACTATGCACACTAGGTTGAATTTGTTCAAGTTCTTCTATTTATCAATCGATCAGCGGGGATTCTATATGAACACTTATTATGTTTTGAGAAGTTTAAGGTTTTAATTTCTATCACTTAATTTCTCTAATTTTTACACTTGTATGTCTTGGAATGAATAGAAGTATAGTTTCTGAAGGAGAGTTGGGTTTTGAAGAATTAAACTTGCTTCATGCATGTTTTGCTCGAGACTAGCAAAATGCTGGTTAGGGGGTGTGTTGAGCCTCCAATTTATACATGATCTAGCCCATTACAGCACATTACATGCATGTTTTGTATGTTTAAAAGACCCATCTAATGCGTAATTTGTGATTGTAGGAGCGAGACGGAGATTTCACCAATTTAAGGCTAAAAAGCTCACTGAAGGTACATTGAAGATCAAAGAACCAAGTGCCAAAGGATGGAAGAAAGAAGCAAGAGAGATATATAAGAAATAAGGAAGAAGTGCAATATTCTGCACTGAAGACCGGTCGTCCGACCGGTCTGCCAAGGCACAAGACCGATCGTCCGACCGGTCTGCAATTCAACAAAGACCCCCCATTACTGCACTTCTCACTGGACCAAGACAGACCGGTCATCAAACCGGTCGACCATCACTCAGACCGGTCGTCAGACTGGTCGAACACTCAACAGAGAGGGGTCAAAATTCCAAAAAGCTTGCGGGACTGTTTTTGCTGTTTTACGACCGGTTGTCCGAGAGCTTAGATCGGTCGTCTGCGTAACAGAGCTTGTCCTACAAGTTTCGATTTTCTCTGTGCGGCTCTGTGATTTCTTGCGCAATCTGGAATCTTCTGTAATATTCTCTAAAAGGGGACCTAGGGCCTCGTCTAAAGGCATCCTAAAAGAGATTGGAGGTCATGGAAAGTGAAGGAGAGCACCGTGGAGCGTCCACAACTCCGTCGATTCTGGTTTTCTAGTTTTTATGTCTTTTTCATTGAGTTCTAGTTGTAGTATGATGATGCTCGGCTAGAATCTCTCAGCTAGGGGTGAGAGGTGAAACTTGTAGCCACTTTCATGTTTAATTCAGTTTGATTCAAGTACCTTTACTTCAAGTTCGGATTTTTATTGTTCTAGTTTGAATGAAAGTTGATATTTTTAGAAGTTTTATGAGAGTTCATGTACTTCGGACATGGATTCCTTGCAATTCTCTGAGATTGTCATGTTTGTTTAATTAGATTCAAATTGTAGTAACCCTTAAGCAAGCCATAGTCCATTGGCATGGCTGTTACTCCGAAGGCTACATGTTTTGAATGTTATGTGCTTGATTAGAACTAGAACTTGAATTTCTGACTTGAATGTGGTTATTGTGCTTCATTGGTTTATCTTCCAACTAGATGAGAGATAGGACTTCAAATCTAGTTGTGTTGTATGCTTGGATTGATTGGATTGACATGGGATTGCTATAAGTGAATCTTTGAAAGCCATAGTTCCATTGATTATAGATTTTACAACCTTATTATTTTTTAGTTAGTTTATGAATTGAACTTCTAAATTGATTGAATTTAAAGTTGCTGGAATAGTTTAGAATTGGTTTTCAAATTCCCTGTGGATCGACCTCGATCTTACCGAGAATTATTACTACATCACAGCCTTGCATTTGAGGCGAGCGAACACAAACACAAATAATTGTTCGCTCGTCTCAAGTGCAAGGCTATGATGTAGTAATAATTCTCGGTAAGACCGAAGTCGATCCTCAGAGATTGTCGTAACAATTCTAAGTTTTATAACTAGGATGGGCTCAATTCAGATTTGTAATGATGGATGGTAATTAAGAACATAAATCTATCTGCTTAAGAACTAAATCAAGGAATTAAACACTAGAGCGCCAAGGATCTACTAATAATCATTCACAATGCCAATTCAAACTATTCAAGCCAATAACACATTTGGAATCGGAGTTCTATCCCTATCCATTCGGAATATAGAGCAATCAAATCATCATAATGCATCTAACACAGATGAATCATCCACTGATATGGTTCTCTCATAAACAACTAAGGCATTAGGATTATTCAATCATACAACCCAATCCTTCACAAAACAAGCACGATCACATTCATGATTTTTCCTCAAGCCTTGTCACTAGAATTAATTTAGAAGCATGAATTGAACTTCTATTGAACTAAAATCAATACATAAACACCTATCTTAGATTAAATCAAAAGATAAAAATCCCTTCTAGTCTAGTTCTAGATAAGCTCTTAGGAAACTTAATTTGTAAGATCCCCTAGCATCGAACATATCATGATGAATCTAGGATCTCTACAACCCAAAATACTATCAATCAACACCCTCTGTCATGCCCCAAATTCGGTTCTCGATGTCCATTCGCTGTAACCCGAATTCAGAGGTGGCAGCCTTCGCAGTACCCCGATCTCGGATCCTAACCCTACACGTCAGGTTCCGATCCTGGGATACCACAAGGAGGATTTTAAGGTCTGAATTTTTTTTAGAAGCATGAGCATCACCATATAAGTACCATCAAAGACAAACACAATATTTCCACTAAATCATTTCGTTTACATACAGTACTGAAAGGTAAATACACAATGCGTAAATATAAAAACTGTGCACAATCCGGCACCTCCTGCTACTGCACTCCCAACTCCAACTCAACGTTGCTGATACACTCTGGTATAACCTGCAGCGTAACAAACGCGCATAAGCTTCGAACGAAGCTTTGTGAGTGCGTGTGTGTGTGCGCAATGCGTATGACAAACATAATATATATCAGAGTAAGCAGTAAAGCATGATGAGAAATTTAAACCAAAACTTAGCCTAATTAGGCTACACGATCATATAATATGAATAACCAACCTACAACGGCTATACAAGCATGCAATACAGATAACTAACCTGCCATAGCTATGCAAGCATGCAATACAGGTAACCAGCCTACCAAGGCTATATACTTATACTATGCAATGGCCTACAGGGCCTAATGTCGCATATAATGATCCAATGCATGTATGCAAATCACCACCTCTAAGTACAGTGGTCCAGATACGAACAGTCATAACGCAATCACGTAAGCAATGCAGGACTCGGAACTGGTAGCTCGCCCAGTGTGGTAGCTCGCCCAGGCTTACAACCCCGCCCACATCACACCCGCCCACATCAGGACCGTCCAACACCATACAGTGATACCAATACCATCTCTGAAACAGAACATCACCGGGGTCTCATAGACCTCACTACTCACCAGTAGAATGCCAAAGCCTATCTGGTGCAATAGCAGACCTACTCACAGCTGGTCAAACTCAACCCACTTTGCCAACACTCTTCCGGCAGGTTAGGTCAAACCTCCTTCCAAACTGACCACGTGCAGTGGAAAACACCGCCGTTTGGTATTCGGCATACTGGTGTATGATTAAACCACCCGGTCCTTGAATGGAGCACCCACCTTGGTACCAACGGGTTCAGGAACTTTCACCCAGGGACATCTTTGGCATCCAGTTTAAAGATCACATATTTTCGGTGTTCTGCAAACCACGATGGAGCTGTGGCTGCAACGTAGTAACCATGCTATATGCGGCACAAGCAGACGGTGCGAAATGCAACCATGCATACAAACGTGGGACGACATGCCCGTGCAAGTCTCCAAAGAGCACCATAAAACTATAAGGTTTCAAACACAAAGTCACCATCAGCTGGTAATGAATTGCACGACAATCACGACCGATATGGCCGGTTGATACAAGACAATCAGATGAGCCAAGCATTCATGATGCATGAGTCAAGTATACAGTATGAGTGCCAACAAGTAGTCCATCTACCACAATGGCTATAAATCAATCTAGTCAAACTTATTTGAGATATGATTAAGATGAGGGGACACATATGAATGATCGAGTCATAGTGCGGGATGTCGCTAGCTAGGGAATCTAGCACCAAGGGCTACAAGGTATGCTAAGTTATGCCTACCATGCAGTGTAAGTCAGAATGATAGATTCCTGTCCTCGAATAGTCCCATACCTATTGGAGGGGTTTGCGATAGAGAGCACGTGAATTACATTTGCGCGACTACATCTCGAATGCTTTATGAATGCGTTTATGCCCTAGTGGTCCCCAACTAACAATGGTGATTCGGGATGCATACTCATTACACATACATAGTGGTCGTCAAAGCATATACTATATAGATCGCATAAGAGTATTCCAAATAACACTACGTGTGGCAACAGACATACAAAAAATAGCATAAAAAGATAATTCACTTATAATACAAGCAAACATAAAGAGATAAGACTCTAAATGGATGGTATACAACAATACAGACGGTCCAACAACTGAACGGTGTGGATTAACCTTCAATATTCAGATAACCCAAATAGAAAGAAAATGATTGAAAACACTACCGACACGTCAAAGGTAGAACCTACTTGAGCGGCAAGAGTGGAATACTCAAAATCATGCCGAGACCCATAATCCTGTAGTACAGTGGAGATGAACACAATAATGGTCCGTAAAAGGAATATCATAGAAGGGGTTGCAAGATAGGCATGTCATGACAGAGGATTATAAATGGTAGGGTAATCTGCGATAGATGGTCAATACAATGAGGTCCAAAAAGGGACAACAGGTCTAACCTCATACTACAAGATAGGCTCCATATAATGGATGGCCTAGATGACATACGAACGTCGAGGATGAGCCCCATACTCGTCCTATAGGTAAATGGACGGTGTGGATGAGATATACACGATATAGTAGTCTTTAATAGTTGGGTACAAGGGTAGAAGGGGTGGATCATATGGGTATACAAGCTGAGTTACCAAGATCAATCAACATGGTGAGTCAACAAGGTGGGTCAATAAGGTAGGTTGATAGGACGAGTCAACATGGTGAGTTAATAAGGTGAATTGACAAGACGGTTCAACAGGGTGAGTTTAAGAGAGTAGCCCTATGACTTGGATCGAGCGAACTTTAGGGATGACCTTTCAATAAGGGTTTACACAACTAATCATCAAGGTGGATCCACGGGATGGACAACGCGGTCATTCGAACACGCACACTAAGGTGGTCCCAAGGCCATCCTGTACATAACATACTAGGGTCCATTCATTTGGATGGTTTGGATCAAGCACAAAATTAAGGCGGTCCTAATCGATGGGCAACATACATATCGCACCATAGTGGCCAATGGCTGACGTGGATAGAACACATGCATAACAAGGTGGACTCGTGGTTGGGTATAACCGTACCAAGGAGTGGGGGGAGTCACATACATCAATGGGCCCCAACAGTTTGGAATCAACCCTATATTTGTGCTTTACCACTAATCAAGTGAAATGGCAACCAAACACCATGGTGGGGCCCGCACACCACATGTGTGGAACCCTATGTTCACTCCCCAAGTGTAGGGTTGCGAAGTAGTAATAATTCGGAAAGACCGAGTATCGTTCCCACAGAGATTTATGTATGGGTATTCTCAGAATTTGTCTAAAACAACTAGTAATTAAGATCCTATTAAGAACTAAAACTGAAAAATAGCGATTTGGGTTTAAACAGTAAATGATTAAGGTAATTTCAATCTAAAAAGGCACTAGAGCGCCAAGGATCCACTTTTGATCAATTTCAATGCATCAACACAACTAGGTCTCTTATAACTCAATTGGAATCGAATTCATATCTCTATCCAATCGGAATATAGAGCGGTTAAATCAACAATCATCTAAAACAAGTGCTCATTCATTGATTTGATTCCCACAACCATGCTCAGGCCTTGGGCACACTCAATTGTATAGGCCAAGCCTCTTTCCAATCTAGTTGAGATTCATAACCATAGCTTTCACCAAATCCTGTCACTAGACCTGATTACAACTCATGATTAGAACTCTAATTAAATCAAAATCAATCAATAAACAACTATTTCAGATTATATAACAAAAGATAAGAACTTTAGTTGAATGAGTTCCCACATGAAAATCAGGCCATTGCGTACAAGGCAATCAAAGCGTCTACCATGCCCGGACTTGATGGTAGATCAATGAACTACACATGCATAAACAATGCTCAAAAGCTAAGATACTAAGTCAGAATCACTAAGAATCACATGAGCCCGGAGTCATCAAGAGATCAAAGTAAAAAACCAAAATAGTACTTGATTCAAACTCATATTGAACTAAAATTCATCAATTAAAACATAAAAGGAAACCTAGGTTGCATCAATCCATCAAAAATGAATCAAAAGCTTCACCTCTTAGCCCTAGCTAAGAGGTTTTAGTTCATCTCTAACATCCTTGAACTAGAAGCCTCTAAAAATATAAAAAAAAACTACTAAAACAGGAAGAAAACTAGAAATCCGAAGTAGAATCCGTCTCCTGAGCAATCCCCACGTCCTAGCATCCTCTGGTATGAAGAGAAGACATCCTTTTATAGCTTGGAGGAGTCCAATACGCAAGAGAATTCCAGATTTCATGTAAAACTACGCACTTGCGCAGAAGATTTCGGAGCCGAAATTAGAAAATTCCAGTTTTTTTACGCATGGCCGACCGGTCATGACCGGTCGGAGTTCACTTGCAATAGTCCAGGAAGCACAGCCGACCAGTCATGACCGGTCGGAGTGACTTTTCATTGATCCAGCAAACATGGCCGACCGGTCCGACCCAGCTGAATTTGTTCCAGCGTGTGTAGCCGACCGGTCATGACCGGTCGGACTACACTGTCCATCTTCTGTTGTGCATAAAAGGGAGCGGCCGACCGGTCTTGACCGGTCGGGCTTCTTTGGCTGACCGGTCAACTGACCGGTCTAGCTTCTTTTCTTCTTTATTTCTTTCTTTCTTTCTTCTTTTCTCTTCTCTCCTTGCTTTCTTCTCTTTGATCTTCCTTCAATACTTCATCCTATGGTCTTCAATGCTTGTAAGGAGCCTCATTTAGCCTTGAATTAGTGAAATCTCCATCTTGTTCCTATAATTACAAATCATGCATTAGAATGGTCCTTTAAATGTGTAAACCGTGCATTATGAGTGATGAATTGGGGTTAGAATATGCACAAGTAAGAGCTCAACACACCCCCCAACCAGCATTTTGCTAGTCCCGAGCAAAACATGAGTGAAACTAGTTTCATTCTCCAAAACCCAACTCTCCTCTAGAAACTACTCTTCTATACATCCCAAGACACATAAGCGTAAGAATCAGAGAAATTCAGTGATAAAGGTTGAAACCTAAAACTCTCAGAACATAATAAGTATTTATATGAAATTCCCGCTGATTGATTGATAGATAGAAGAACTTGAACAAATTCAACCTAGTGTGCATGGTGAAAGTTCATCTCATGAGTTTCCAGGATTATCTTCTTCATAAATCAACTAAACTATGGATCTTAAGGTATATAGAGCAACAACAGGCCTATGAAAGGAATTTGCCTTACTGTCCTTCCGACGACTTTCACACTACGTCCCATTTTCGGCTTTGGTTACGGGTAGACCATCCCCCGATTGGTAGTAGGTAGCCCTAATCGGAATTTTCCACCATTTTCCATCATTCCCAATTTCATCCTTCCTTTCCTTTTTCTTTTATATTAGATAGGATTTTTAGAAATCCATATCTTTCGTTATTTTCCCATGGACAAGGATGGACAAAGTACCCCGGCTTGGTTTCTCAATACCTTCAATCACGGTCTAGTTAATCCACAAATCACATAATCCTTTCAAATCATGAAAATCGTGTAATGTGTACTAGATGCAAAAGGTGTTCAAATTTTCTATCAGTCATAAAAATAGGTGAATGCACATATAAAACCATTATATTAAGAGAACTTCAAAGCTCGCAACATCCCTCACTTCATATCTCATCTTCTTATACCCATGCTATCTCGAATGTATAGAATCAATGTTTTTCCAAAAGAGTTTCGAATTTTAGAAAAATCGAAAAATTTCTACATCTTTGCTCGACATGTCACAAAAGCTAGCAGATTCATCTAAGGAATCTCTCACCCCCCAACCAAAACTTCACATTGTCCTCAATGTAATAAAATATGCGATATGCATGACATGAGAGCAATGACATAAAACAAAGGAGAGTGAGAAAAAGAGATATCACCTGAAGCATATATTTCATAGCAAGATTAGCTTTTGGAGATGGATTACTTCACAACTAAATCAACTATCAAAGCAAATCCTAATGGGAAAGCATTCTAGCAAATTAGCCTCCGTCAGACTAGGAGGTTAATCCCAACAACTCATCCAAAAGCATAAAGTCAAGCAGAATCATTAGATGGATCAAAAGGTTTTGCAGTAACGTCATCCAATATCCTGCTTTACAATAAACATGTGTGTAGATAAACCACTGAAAATCCCAAAAGTCAATATCAGCGGGTTCTTTAATGTGTGCACCACATGTATAAGAGGAGACATCGTCATATTTATCAGAAAAATATGTCTCCAATCAGATTTTCCTAGGCATTGATATTGCAAGTAAGGATCATCCCAAGGTTGGTGGAGTTCGGTATGCATGATCCACAAAGGTGTGGAAATATGAATTGATTTCGCAGCACAACAAGGTATTGTTTCCACATCCTTCTCTCGGCTAACGTCATAGGCCGACACCGACTCGAAAAGTGTGACCATATCCCTTATCATATCATCGTTCTCATCAAGGGAGTGAGTCACTTCTTCGTCTAAGGGACCGGAGTAAAAAGGTGAGAGGGACTCATCTTCCACGATAGAATTGATCATGTTTATTTCGTGGACCTCCTCATCCTCATCCTCTTGTTGGTTGTCAATATTAAAAGCATTCAACTCAATCGTCATATTGTCAAAAGACATTTGGATGACCCCACTCCTACAATTTATGATAGCGTTTGATGTAGCTAGGAATGGGCGGCCAAGTATGACAGGAATTTGAGGGCCAATATTAACCATGGGTCGTGTGTCCAAGACAGTAAAGTCGACCGGGTAGTAAACTTTGTCAACTTGGACAAGAACGTCCTCAATCACCCCTCTCGGAATACGAATCAATCGGTCAGCAAGTTGTAATGTGGTTTTGGTGGGTTTTAATTCACCTAAACCCAATTGTTCATAGACCGAAAAGGGAATTAAATTTACACTTACCCCTAGATCGAGTAAAGCATGTTTCACCCGGTAGTCTCCAATCACACAAGATATTGTTGGACAACCGGGATCTTTGTATTTTTTTGGGCATCCCGTGCTTGATAATGGCACTCACATTCTCTGTCAAAAATGCCTTCTTTTGCACATGTATTTTTCTTTTAACCATGCAAAGGTCTTTCAAAAATTTTGCATATGACGGTATTTGTTTAATGGCATCCAACAATGGGATGTTGATTTTTACTTGCTTGAAAACCTCCAAAAATTCATGATATTTATCTTGAGGTTTGGCTGGAATCAAGCGTTGGGGGAATGGGGCAACGGGCCTATATTCTTTCAATGGCTCATTTTCATTCATGGTGATGCTAGGTCCATCATCCTCTTTGGAAGATACCGGATCATTAGGTGTTGAAACCTTCACCGGATCAGATTTTTCAATGATTTTACCACTTCTAAGAGTGGTGATGGCCTTAGCATGTTCCATATGTTGGTTAGAAGAACTAGGCACGCTTATTTCGCATTGTGGTTTTGGATTTGGTATGGGTTGGGCTGGAAGCATCCCTTCCCTTGCATTTAAGCGAGCCTTGATTTCCTCCACCGAATTTTTAAGCTCAAGCATTATCGTATGGTTGGATTGATTTATTTGAGCTTGTCCTTCCATGAATGCTTTCAAAGTATCCTCTATAGGCATTTGAGGTAGAGCCATTTGCATTGGGGGCCCCCTTTGAGGATTACTTTGATTAGCCGTGTTTCCATTCGCCCAATTGAAGTTTGGGTTGTTTCTCCAACTAGAATTGTTCGTGTTTTAATTTGGAGTACTAAAAGGTCATTGATAACTATTCAAAGTATTTGATTGTTCAAATAAAAGTTCTCGAAACACATAGATTGTTGGACAATCCGGCGTTTGATGCACATTGGAAGCACAAATACCACAAATAGTTTCAACAGCCCCCCTTTGTTGGGTTGTGTCCACTTTCTTTAGTTCCATCTCCTCGACCTTTCGTGTGAGTTTAGCCACTCTAGAACCTAGATCATCTTGCCCATCTAAAACATAAATTTCTCCCTTTTCCTTAGCTTGGGGTTGTTTTGAACTTGTTGGCTTAGATGTATCCCATGCTTGTGTATTTTCAGCCAACATGTCAAAATAATCCCAAGCTTCCTCCGTTTCCTTGTTCATGAACTCCCCATTGCACATTATCTCCACAAATTGGCGCATGGTTGAGTTTAATCCATCATAGAAGAAACTAATCAACCTCCACCGTTCATAGCCATGATGTGGGCATGTGTTTAATAGCTCATTGTACCTTTCCCAACATTGGAAAAAGGTTTCTTCTTCTTTTTGGGCGAAGTTCATTATGGCCCTTCGTAGTGCATTGGTTCGATGAGTAGGGAAGAATTTTTTAAGAAACTCCCTAGTCATCTCAGCCCATGTCCCAATAAACCTAGGCCTTAAAGAATGTAGCCATGATTTGGCCTTCTCTTTCAAGGAAAAAGGGAACAATTTAAGTTTTATTGTATCCTTGGTCACATTGTCATAATTTATTGTGGCAATAACTTCTTCAAATTCCTTAATATGTAGATATGCGCTCTCAGAGTCGAGTCCATGGAATCTAGGAAGAAGTTGGATCAAACCCGGTTTAAAATCAATATTTTCCACATTGTGAGGGAAAATTATGCAAGAGGGAGTACTCGTCCTAGCTGGTTGTAAATAGTCACGTAAAGTTCTAGGTTGAGGTACATTCCCCACTTCATTCTCCTCCAATTCAGTAAGGTTTGGGGCTGGATTTTGAGGTTGATTAGCCCCTTGATTGGGTTGATTTTCAGCCATCTCTCTAGTAATTTCAGGAACATTTTGTCGTCTCCTAGCATGAGGTTCTCTATCAATCCCTTCAACAATTACTCCGTCCCTTATAAGTCGGTTATTATAAGTCCGAGCCCAATGTGGCATGCAAAACTAAAAAGAATGAGCAAAAAGAATTCTTCCTTCCTTCCTTTACTCCTCTCTAAGACTTAAGCACAAGGTGTCTTGCAATGGCTGAGCCAGAAGCAAGGATAGAGACCGATTTCTCCTGGTCAATAGGGGTTCAAAGAACTCCCCACCCACTCTTTGAGTCTTTTGAGAAAAAGTACAGAAAAAGAAGAAAGAGGAATAGGTTGAGAAGAGAAATCTCTGAGCACAAGGTGATCCAAGACGGCAGAGCCGACCAATAAGAATCCAGGTGGCACAAGGCCTACTTTTCAGAGATCCAAAAGGAGTCTCCACCCACTCTACAAGAGATGAATGCGGTAGGAATGAGTAGGATAAGAAGAAGAGTAAGGTTAGAACAATAAAACCTGATTTGTGACTTAAGATGCCTTCTTCTTCTTCAACTTCCTAAAAATCCCGAGATTAGGCCTATGTTAAAATCCTGCAAAAATCAAAACAAAGTAAGTTAGTATTTAGAAGAAAACCTACTCTAGAAAGCAAAACAAATCCTAAACCTATCTTAACACAATCTCAACTAAAAGTTATTTCAGAAAATTCTAAAAATACCGCATAGAAATCCCCGGCAACGGCGCCAAAAACTTGTTCACTCCCCAAGTGTAGGGTTGCGAAGTAGTAATAATTCGGAAAGACCGAGTATCGTTCCCACAGAGATTTATGTATGGGTATTCTCAGAATTTGTCTAAAACAACTAGTAATTAAGATCCTATTAAGAACTAAAACTGAAAAATAGCGATTTGGGTTTAAACAGTGAATGATTAAGGTAATTTCAATCTAAAAAGGCACTAGAGCACCAAGGATCCACTTTTGATCAATTTAAATGCATCAACACAACTAGGTCTCTTATAACTCAATCGGAATCGAATTCTTATCTCTATCCGATCGGAATATAGAGAGATTAAATCAACAATCATCTAAAACAAGTGCTCATTCATTGATTTGATTCCCACAACCATGCTCAGGCCTTGGGCACACTCAATTGTATAGGTCAAGCCTCTTTCCAATCTAGTTGAGATTCATAACCATAGCTTTCACCAAATCCTGTCACTAGACCTGATTACAACTCATGATTAGAACTCTAATTAAATCAAAATCAATCAATAAACAACTATTTCAGATTATATAACAAAAGATAAGAACTTTAGTTGAATGAGTTCCCACATGAAAATCAGGCCATTGCGTACAAGGCAATCAAAGCGTCTACCATGCCCGGACTCGATGGTAGATCAATGAACTACACATGCATAAACAATGCTCAAAAGCTAAGATACTAAGTCAGAATCACTAAGAATCACATGAGCCCGGAGTCATCAAGAGATCAAAGTAAAAACCAAAATAGTACTTGATTCAAACTCATATTGAACTAAAATTCATCAATTAAAACATAAAAGGAAACCTAGGTTGCATCAATCCATCAAAAACGAATCAAAAGCTTCACCTCTTAGCCCTAGCTAAGAGGTTTTAGTTCATCTCTAACATCCTTGAACTAGAAGCCTCTAAAAACATAAAAAAAACTACTAAAACAGGAAGAAAACTAGAAATCCGAAGTAGAATCCGTCTCCTGAGCAATCCCCACATCCTAGAATCCTCTAGTATGAAGAGAAGACATCCTTTTATAGCTTGGAGGAGTCCAATACGCAAGAGAATTCCAGATTTCGCGTAAAACTACGCACTTGCGCAGAAGATTTCGGAGCCAAAATTAGAAAATTCCTGTTTTTTACGCATGGCTGACCGGTCATGACCGGTCGGAGTTCACTTGCAACAATCCAGGGAGCACAGCCGACCGGTCATGACCGGTCAGAGTGACTTTCCATTGATCCAGCAAACATGGCCGACCGGTCATGACCGGTCGGACCAAAGCTGAATTTGTTCCAGCGTGTGTAGCCGACCGGTCATGACCGGTCGGACTACACTGTCCATCTTCTATTGTGCATAAAAGGGAGCGGCCGACCGGTCTTGACCGGTCGGGCTTCTTTGGCTGACCGGTCAGCCGACCGGTCTAGCTTCTTTTCTTCTTTATTTCTTTCTTTCTTTCTTCTTTTCTCTTCTCTCCTTGCTTTCTTCTCTTTGATCTTCCTTCAATACTTCATCTATGGTCATCAATGCTTGTAAGGAGCCTCATTTAGCCTTGAATCAGTGAAATCTCCATCTTGTTCCTATAATTACAAATCATGCATTAGAATGGTCCTTTAAATGTGTAAACCGTGCATGATGAGTGATGAATTGGGGTTAGAATATGCACAATTAAGAGCTCAACACCCTACCCATGGTTGAGTGATTTAAGAACAAGGAGAATGGCAAATAAGCATAACAGATGGGTCCTGTAAAGTTTCCAATGGTAGGCATTCAATCACCCTTATTTTCTACGTGTGGCTCACCCAAAACTGGGCCCACACCCCTGCCAAGAAGAAAGACAAGGTATACCCAACATTCATCAAGGTGGGACCCAAAGTTGGGCCCCATCACCTTTGGTTAGACGGATAAATAAACATTACAATGGCCCCAAGGAAGGTTTCCAAAAGTGGGCATCAATGACCACTGTTTCTTACCATGTGGTTCACTTGAGGTTCGTACTTACCTCATTATGCTGGCCTACGACCCTGAAATAATATAGAAAAATAGATGGTCGGCATAAATAAAACAGAAGCATCGAGGTGGGACCCACAGAGCGTAGCACCCAAATGGGCCCCAAGAGTTTTGAATCAAACTAATATTTTGTTTTCCCCTTCATCCATATCCATGTGATCTTATGAACAAGTCGAATGACAAATAAACATCACTGTAGGGTCGGGGAAGGTTTCAATGGTGGAAATCATTATTCCCACTGTTTCCTGTGGCATGGCCCACTTGCCATTTGGATATGCTTAGATTTTTGGGCTCAGCCACTAAAATGAGCTGGAAAAACATCTGGACAGAATAGATAAAGCAAATACATTCTAGGTGGGTCCCACGATTGGGCCAGCCGCTGGATAGCCCAACCAGCCCACGACCAGTGCCATTTTTTTTTTCTTTTTGTTTTATTTTGTTTTATTTTTTTCCTCATCAAGTGGGGCCCACAGAAGTTTTCGATCAAGCTGATATTTTTGTTTTCCCTTTCCTGCACACGTGTGAACTCATGAACAAGTGGGATCTCAAATAAACATCATGGTGGGCCATTGGAAGGTTTCATCGGTAGGGTCACTGTCCTTACTGTTTTCTGTGGTGGGGCCCCCTTGAGGCTTGGATCTGACTCATTCTTGGGTTCATGCCCTAAAATGATCTCCCCAAATGGATGGACGGTGTGGATACAGCACATGCATCATGGTGGGACCCACGAGTGGGCCACCAGCTGTCCTCATGAGCCAGCGTCCGTGGACGCTGGTACTCCAACGTCAGAGACGCCTCTGCCCCATCTTCCTTCCTTTTTCTTTTCTTTTTTTTTGTTTTTCCTTGGTATTCATCGAGTGGGGCCCACATAAGGGTGATCCACTCCGTTCATCAAATTCCCCAGCTCAAGGGGGACCCTTAGAGCCCCATATTGGGTGGTTGAATCGGTCTACAAACATCAATGTGGGCCGAGGAAGTTTCGACAGTGGGTATCCTTACTTCCACTGTTTCATGTGGTGCGGTCCGTTAAAAATTTGGATCGGCTTCATCCTTCGGCCCCGGCCATAAAATGATCGGGAAAACCGATAGACGGTTTGGATACAACAAAAACATCAAGGTGGGTCCCACGAGTGGGGACCCCATTCCAGCCGTCCTGACGCTGGACGGTTCCAGCGTCCCAGACGCTGTGAACGTCCAGCGTCTGGACGTTCTTTCACTCTTTTTTTTTCTTTCTAAGTTTATTTCAGGTGGGGCCCACTTAGGGAAGATCCAATCCATTCATCAGGTTCCCCAACTCATGGGGAGCCCATAGAGTCCAATATTGGACTAGTGATCTCGTCTACAAACATCACGGTGAGCCACGAAAATTTCAACAGTGGGCATCCTTGCCTTCACTGTTTTCTATGGTGTGGTCCACCTGGGATCTGCATTTACTTCATTTTTGGTGTCCAGCTCTAAAATGGGCTGGAGAAACAGACGGACAGTGTGGATTAAGTCCATACATCAGGGTGGGTCCCACAAGTGGAGGCAACCGTCAACGCCCAAAAGGGGCTTCGCCCCAGCGCAGCGTCCTCTGGACGCTGGCTGTCCAGCGGCCATCTCTTCATTCTTTTTTTTTCTTTTTTTTTACATTATTATTATTATTATTATTATTATTATTATTACAAGTATGTGGGGCCCATTCCTGATGATCCAGCCCATCCATCTCATTGCCCATCACAAGGTGGGTCCAAGGAAAGAAAAATGAAAAGTAAACAAGAAAAAGGGGGAAAGGTGTGCACTCACAATGATGGTTGGACAGTTGGATTGCCGATCGGACGGTCCGGATGATGATCGGGGTCCTCCAAGCTTGATCTCCTCCTTCAATCTCTCTCTTTCTCTCTCTTGATCTCCCTCTAAATCTCTCTCTACTTCTCTCTCTTCTTTCTCTTCTCTCTCTCTCTCTCAAATCTTGGAATGTAATGGACGAGTGGTGCTTGGGAAATGGGGGGGTTTCTTGGAAATATAGTGATGATGGCTAGCATGGGAGGTATGGGTTGTGATGATGGCTAGATAATGATGATGATGATGGGAGAGAGCATGAGAGGTATGGGTTGTGTTGACTTTGGAGGTGAGAGAATGATGGGGTGGGTATGGTGATTGATTTGACATGTTGTTGGGAATTGTACAAGTGGGGCCCACGCCACACGCCCGTTGCGCGGCCCACCTCGAACTGCGCAAGAGTACGCATCTTTCACACTGGGTATCGTAATGGGGCGTGCCGTGCGGCGTTGGAATCGCAGCGCCTACGCGGTCGCCGGGGTATAGGTCTTGGGTCATTGCGGTACTAAATCAGGGTCGCGATCAAGGCTCGCTAATCTGGTCCGTCCGGGACGTACCGGTACCGGAAACTAAACGTACGGAGGGCAATTCAGGGTACGGGTCTTACACCCTCATTAAGCAATCTCAGTAATCAAAACATCCCATGTAAAAGCAATCACAAGAGATGGAAGATTAACTAAAAATACTAATTTTATTTCAAACTAGAACTAGAAGTGTTCTTCATAAAATCAAAAAGTAGTTGAACTAATTCGAATTAGACATTGCAAACAACTAAAAGCTTCACCTCTTAGCCCTAGCTAAGAGGTTTAGGCAACTGTGGACACTCGTCGTTCCGCACTCCCGAACGTTCTCCCTTCCTTTCGGAAAAGAGGGGTACGTGCGCGCGAATCGTCGTTTGTGCCACTGGCTTGCCTCGTTCTCGAGGGCTTTTTATCGGTTGTCATGTTAAGCTGGATATGTTGAGATGAGTTTGTGTAAGGCCAAAGTCACCACTAGCCTATTATTTTGAATCTACAGTCGGCTAGACCCCGTATAAACGTTAGAGAAGGGGATTAGAAGATTCCTTCATCTAAAATGACTCCTTTTGATCTGCGGCCAGAGATTCGAGGTAATGGATCACGGTTACAGGGTGGGAAGAGGTTAAGCACCCCACACTGCCCGTACCGAAGTACGATCTCTACTTCACATAATCGAACTAATACTTGAAAGTCTGATTTAATCCTCGTACATTCTCATCGATGACATGATGCATGAATGTAGGTCTGAACAGTAAGAGTTTCTAATGGGCAGGTTTCCATTAACAGGCAAGCCTAGAGCATACGCTCGAACTGACAGGTGCTTTATGTTGGATGCATGCTGTGTGTTTGAATAATCAAAGTGTTGGCAGTGATATGATAAGCAAGGAGGTTGGAAGAAAAGTAAATGTTGCACTTATGCTAGATGTGAATGAGATGATGCTGGTAAAAGAGTAGCTGGATTAACGGAAGTGTCGCAAGAGTCTGCTTCGAGTGCCTAGATCAAGACTTGGGTAGCTTGGGAGGCTTAAACCAGGGTCAGGTTGGGCTGGACCAGGGCTAGGCTCTTCTCACTCGGGCTCTCCTTGGTGGAGGAATGGGCTAAAGGGATGGAGGTGGACTCGGAACTCTCGAACTGAAGAGAGGGGAGGTGGATGTCGAATGTGAAGGGGAGAAGGGGTATTTACAAAAAAGAGCAGTGGCAGAACCCGTAAATATTTTTGGGCGGCACCCTGGGGGCCGCTCATACGGACATTCTGCTTTGGTTTCGGAGCGTACGGCTGTTGAGCTCTTAATTGTGCATATTTTAACCCCAATTCATCACTCATTATGCATGGTTTTCATAATTTAAAGACTAATCAAATACATGTTTTGTGGTTGTAGGAATGAGAATTACTTTGCCCAATTGATGACCAAAAGAGCTGATTTAGAACCTTGGATGAAGACCCAAGGAGGGCCGAAGGAAGAAGGAAGCAAAGAAAGAAGCAAAGAAAGAAGAAAATAGAAGAAAGAAAGGAAGAAAACAAGAAGAAAAAGAGACCGACCGGTCTTGACCGGTCGGCCAAACAAGCCCGACCGGTCTTGACCGGTCAGCCATGCTTGCTGGAGTAATGCCAAAGAAGGCCAGACCGGTCGTGACCGGTCGGCCATGCAAGTTTCAGATTCCAGATTCTAAAACAGCAATGTATTCCCGTACCTGGTTTTTTGGACCAGTTTTCTAGGCCAATCTTGATGATATTTGGAAATCTAACACATCCATTCGAATAGGAGCTCGACGCCGAACTAACCCAAGTGGTTTCGTGTCGATCGGAGTTACGGATTGATCGAAATGTCCAGAAAGTTCCAGATTTCGCTGTTCCACTCTGGGCCAGTCCAGGTGGCCCATCATTGAGGATATGAAAAATCTACTTTGACCATCTTTTAGACCACATCCATATATGAATAACCACAAAAGTTTCAGATCAAAAGGGTGTGTGGTTTGATCGTACCGGTTGAAGAAAGATGGGCCATCCAGAAAGCTCCAACTGCGCAGAGTTTATAAAAGCCCTAATTGTTCTAATTTTCGGACCACATTCTGAGATCGTTTTGGAAAATCTAATACATCTATCATGTAGAGGATGAAGTTTTCTACTAATGTTCAAAATTTGAGATCAATCCGACCTCTGTACACTCCGGAGCGTTGAAAGCAAGATGACTGGTTCTGAAGGTACCCGAAGTGCGCGATTTTGAGAGGCGGTCGGTGATGTGATTGGTGGGCCCATTCAGAGGATAATCTTGGAAATCTAAATCATCTATGAGGAAGATCACATTACAAGGAAGCTACAAATCAAATTTGAAGGCAATCCGACCATTGGTTAAGCCGTACCAAGCGAAACAAATTCTGCTATGTTGCTGTACTAGTGCTGCACTATAAAATGAGGTGCTCTCTTCTATTCCAGCGCAACCAAGGACGTGGGGAGCAAGGAGTTCAAGTCATAGGAGGCTTCCTAGCCTCCTCCAGCTAGTTTTTCTTCCTTTTCTTAGTTCTAGTTTTATTTTTAATATGCTTTTCATTAGCTAATCTCCTAGCTAGAGCTAAGAGGTGAACCTTATAGTTTTCTTAGATTGTTTAATTCGTTCTATTGGTTTTAAGTATGGAATTCATGATTATGAACTATGGTTTGAAGTTTATACAAGTTTTTGAGTAATTTTTCTTAGTCTTGTGATGACTCATGGATGTTTGGGAGAATTACTTAACTTCTTAATTCGTTTGTAACGGTCTAGACCTGTATGATCCGAGGAATCGGAGTGCGCTCTAGCACTATGATCTTCATAAAGGAACTTCCTACCAAAGTTCTATTTTTCTGTTTTTCTGGAATATGTATGGACTGTGCATGTGATTTGAATCTAGTTCAAATCTTGATCTAGCCTTGTCTTATGACAGGACTTGAGGATGGTTATTATTGTGAACTAGACCTTTTGGAAAGGGGAATGACCTATGCAATTGAGCATGCTCAGATCAGCTTGCATTGAGTGAATCTTATGCATAGAACTTACATATTACAGACTGTTTGGTTTAATAGCTCTATCATCCGACTAGATAGACCTGAATGTTGATTCTAGTTGAGAGAATAAGAAACCATAGCGAATTATGCATCTAAGGAAAGCTATAAGTGGATCCTTGATGCTCTAGTTATCTTTCCATTATCAGATTTTCTATTTTATGTTCAAAACCAATTTCACAAACCTCTTTGATTCTAGTTATTAGGATAGTTAGAATTGTTTACTTCCTTCCCTGTGAATCGACCTCGGTCTTACCGAGATTATTACTACATCGCAGCCTTGCACTTGAGGCGAGCGAACAACGGCCTCCGAACCTGAAGCAGAAAATCCCCAGGTTCGGAGTTCCGGACCTGCTTCAAGGCTGTGGTTTAGAACTCGGTGAGTCGACTGGGTTTGGAAGATGGGTTGACACGGTGAGTTGACTCGATGGGTTGACTCAGCAGGTTGACTCGGTGATTTGACTCAGTGGGTTGACTCACCAAGTTTGACTTTTTAAGGATTTTTTGACTAATTTTTCTTATGGGGGGTTTTTTTGGGCTGATATTTAAGGGTGAGTTGACTAGGTTCAGGCTTGAGCTGGGCTATGGATTGGGGCTTACAAGGGTGAGTTTGGCTGGGTTTGAACATAGGATTTGGAGAGTATGGTCCTCCCTTCATTCAGCTATTTCTACCAACATTGTAGCCAAAGGTGGGGTGTCTACACCAACCATTAATAAGTTAAACTAAAACTCAAAGGAAAAACTACTAAAAACATAGAAAAACTGAGTTTGGAGGAGTTGCAAACGCTTCACAGCGATCTCCTTTACCTCCCACGACTTCCCAAGCCTTCTATGATGTCTTCAGATCCACCGCTAGGTGTCCTTTTATAGTAGAAAGGCTCTACCACCTTCGAAACTTCCAGAATTGCGTAAGGACTCCCACAGCGCATGATTTTTGGAGCTTGCTGAGCAAGCTTGCTGGAAAGCTACTGAAATACATTGGCTACCTGTTGGCCAACCGGTCTAGACCAGTCGAGATGGCTGGCCGACCGGTCTAGACCGGTCTAGCAGAGGTCCAGAGAGTCCAGAAGGGTGCCCGACCTATTGGCCAACCGGTCTTGACAGGTCTAGGCCCATTTCGTTTAGTTCTTTCTCTCTCTTCTCTCCTCCTTTCTTCTTCCATCTTTAGCCCACCTTGGATCATCATGAAGGACCATTTAAATGTGGTCTTTTGAACATCAATTTGGTGTAAACCCTCTCTCATTCCTACATCCACAAAAGATGCATTAGATAAACCTTTTAACATACAAATCATGCATAAGATGCAATGTAATGGGCTAGGATATGTATAAATTGGAAGCTCAATACACCTCCCAACCAGCATTTTGCTAGTCCTAAGTAAAATAAGCGGTAAATAATCCCTTTCTCTAAGAACTCAACTCTCTCTTGGAAACTATGCTTCTATAGACTTTAAGACATGTAAGTGCAAAATTAAAAAAAAAAAAAAACTAAATGATGAGAAATTGAAGTCCTAAACTTTCCAAACATAATAAGTGTTCACATAGAATCCCCACCGATTTATTGACAAATAGAAGAATGCGAACATGTATGGTCTAATGTGCATTATGCATATTCATCTCATGACTTTCCAGGATTACCTTCTTCATAAATCAACTAAACTAAAGATCGAAGAGTGTACAGATCAACTAATTGCCTATGACAGGAATTTGTCTTACCGTTCTTTCGACGGCTTTCACACTACGTCCCATTTCCGGCTTTGGTTATGGGTAGACCATCCCCCGGTTGGTAATAGGTAGCCCTGTACGAAATTTTCCACCATATTCTCAATCATACCCATATTTTCCTTCCTTCTTTCCTTTTCATATACATTAGATAGGATTTTTAGAAATTCATACCTTTCGTTATTTTCCTATGGAAGTATGGACAAAGTGCCCTGGCTTGGTTCCTAAACACTTCAAATCTTCAGTCTCACCAATCTACAAGTCTAGTAATCTCTTTAAATGATGAGAATTGTGTAATGTGGACTAGACTCAAAAGTGTTCAAATGTTCTATCGATCATATAAATAGGAAAATTCACATATAAAACTATCATGTTTAAGTTAATTTAGAGATTTCAAAATCATATCATTTCATCTTTCATCCTTTCATACTCATGACATCTCAAGTGCATAGAAACAAAGTTTTCTAAAAGAGTTTTAATATTTTAGAAAAATTAAAAATTTCCTACAAAAACCTTGCTCCAAATGTTATAAATTGTTAGATTCAAGGAATCTCACCCCCTAACCAAATCTTGCATTGTCACGCCCCAAACCCGGGGACCGGGCTCACTAAATTCCCGATCGCCGACCTTAGTGCCAACAGCCTCCGTAGTACCCCATTCTTGGCTCCTAGCTCTCATATGCCAGGTTCCGATCCTGGGATCCCACCAGGAGGATTTTCACAATTTTTTTTTGTACAGAAGCATAACCAAAACCATAAAACATCATCAGATATCCACTATATAGTTGTTGAGTACAGTGCTGAAAATGGGAAATACAAAATGTAGCAAAAGTCTAAAATATCAGGCACATGAACCAAGCTCAATGCTGCTGATATGCCCTTATACCTGCAGCGTAAACAAATGCGCATAAGCTTCCTATGAAGCTCAGTAGAGTGCGTGTGTGCTTGTGTGATGCATATAACAAGTATACAGATATCAGAGTAAGCAAAAGTGATAGAGGGCTAAGTTACCAAGTTCATGAATGCTATCAGCCATCCCAAGGCTATGCGATGCAAGGGCCTACATGGCCGAGTGTTACATGCTAGAGATGCAATGCAAACATGCCAATCCTTAATGAATCCACATATCAAAATGGTTCTCAACTGGGAAATCACCGGGGTCTAGTACACTCTGACACTGGCCGCCGCACATCGCGCGCATAACCAAGCGAGTAGAAAAGACCTTACTATCCACCTCGTCAGTGGTATGCTAATGCTCACCCAACTCGCCGATAATGGACCCATTTCATGAGCTGGTCAGACTCGACCTAGCTTATAGCCCACTACACCTGGGCGGATAAGGTCACACCCCTTTCCAACCGACCTCGACACAGTGGGAGATGCGGCCTACTGGTGTTTGGCACTCTGGCGCTCATGTTATCCACTCGATCTCGACGTTGGAGCATCCTACTGGTACCACAGGGTTTAGGGACCTTCACCCAAGGACATCCATAGCGCCCACATGCTAGAACATGTTTTCGGTGTCCATTACTGCCAACCACGATGTGACTATGGTGGCTACCACCCTGATGCTGTTAAGGTGTGAAGGCGATCGTGACATACATAATGCGAGATGCATGAGTCATACAATCCAAATCATGCACCAAACCTACGCATACTGTGCAATCATGTGGGGCGACCCTGTCTTGCACGGGTCCCCTAAGTATAGCAAGCCAAATAGCATATGCTATGATTAATTGTGATCCACAACAGGCATACAAATGATGCTTATGGGCATATGAATGAGCATTGTATTCATTATACTAAGCATATTATCAGTGTGACGTATCAAGCTAAGTATACTAGCATGTTACCAAACATATCATGTGATGTTGGCCTTAAATAGCCCAATATATGTAGAGAGTGGGACCCAGACTGTGGGCCCCATTGGAAATGTAAAGGTCTTCGTGGCATAGCCCACTTGAGACTATATCGGCCCCATACTTGGGCCTGCACATACAAAATGGGCTGACGAAATAGGTGTACGACATGGATAAAATATATATATATCAAAGGGGGGACCATGGCGGGCCCCGCCTACCGGTTGGATAGCAAATACTCATCATCGTAGGTCTTAGGAAGTTTTAGTGGTAGGTATTCAATCACCATCATTTTCTAAGTGAAGCCCACTCAAAATTGGGCCCCACACATCGGTCAAGACGGATGGCATGATACTTAATACATCCATTAAGGTGGAACCCAAAGATGGGCCCACAACCTCTAGTTGGATGAAAAATAATCACTAAAGTGGCCCCAAGAAAGTTTTCAATGGTGGGCATCAATGACCACTGTTCCCTGCGGGTGTGATCCACCTAAGGTTTGGATCTACCTCATTTTTAGGGCCATGTCCTAAAATAATCTGGGGAAACAGATGGGCACCGTGGATAAGACAAGTACATCATGGTGGGACCCACAGGGTGGGCCACCTGCTGGGCAGCGTGGGACCCCCTGGGTCACGTTAGTCTTGAACCAAGCTATTATTTGTGTTTTCCCCTCCATCCAGACCTATGCAACAGGTCTGGATTGCATTATAAACATTACAGTGAGCCTTAGGAAGGCTTCAACGGTACCCGTTCAATCTTCATCATTTCCTGACAGTGGGGCCCACACAATTTCTAGATCAAGCTGGTATTGTGTGGGTCATTTGCACATGTATGTGCGACCTTATCCATAGGTTTGGATGGCAAGAAAACATCAAGCTGGGCCAGGAAAGATTTCAACAGTGGACGTCACTATCCCCACTGTGTCCTATGATGCGGCCCACCTGGGAAGTGGATCTGGCCCAAAATTGGGCTGAGGCCTAAAATGATTTGGCAAAAGGGATGGACGGCGTGTATGATACATATACATCATGGTGGGTCCCACAAGTGGGCCACCCGCTGGGCAGCCAAGGAGCCCAGCGTCCGTGGTCGCTGGTTACTCCCAGCGCCTCTGACGTTGTGAGGAGCCAGCATTCAACACTATTTTTTTTGTTGATTTCATCAAGTGGGGCCCACATGAAGACGATCCACTCCGTCTATCTGGTTTCCCAGCTCATGGGGGACCCAAAGAGCCCTATATTGGGTATGTTACGTGGGCTACAAACATCAAGGTGGGCCAAGGAAAGCTCAGCAGTAGACATCATTCTCCCCACTGCTTCATGTGGTGCGGTCCGCTTAAGATCTGGAAATCCTTCATATTTGGGCCTTGGCCCTAAGATGATCCGGGAAAACATATGGACGGTGTGGATCCAACACAAACATCAAGGTGGGTCCCACAAGTGGGGACCCCACTCATGCATTCCAGCGTCCCTGACGCTGGACAGTTCCAGCGTCTGGACTCTTTCCCCCCTTTTTTAATATTATTATTATTATTACTATTATTATTATTATTATTATTATTATTATTATTATTTTCAGCTGGTGGGGTCTATACATGGATGATCCAATCCGTCCATCAGTTTAGCCATCACAATGTAGGCCCAAAATTTCTGGATCAAGCCAATCTGTGCATTTTTCCTTCATTCAGATCTTTGTGATCTAAAAAAATGGGGTGGGATGGAAAATAAGCATCATGGTGGGCCACACAGGGTGGTCCATGCTATGGCAGCGTGCGGGGCACGCTGTCTCATAGCATGGCCCACATGTGGGTCCCACAACGGTAAAAAAAAGGGGAGTAAGGAAAATAAATGGAAGGAAAGGTAGGGAAGAAACAGTGAGAAACGTCCGTCGGGTGGTCCCCCGCCACTATGGGGTTCACCATACGTGCCATACATGCACAAGGTGGGTCCTACCCTTGTGGGCCCACAAAAATGAAAGGAAACAATGATAAAGAAGGATTTTCATCTCCCTTGCACTCACTTGAAGAATGGACGGTTGGATTGGGTGGGGTCATTGATCGGACGGCTCGGATGAGCTCCTCTCCACTCCTAACTCCTCTAACTCTCCCAACTCCATAAGCTCTCTCTCTCTCTCTCTCTCTCTCTCTCTCTCTCTCTCTCTCTCCCTCTTTTGCAAAATGGGAAGTGAGAAGGCCCCCCCTACGTATAGCCTTTGTATGGGTAGAGATCTTGGGGATGGAGGAGGGATTAAAAAGGGAAAGAGGGGGAGATAGGGAAGGAAAAAGTGAGGGAAATGATGATTAATAGCTATAGGGTAGGGTAGGTGTTGACTTTAGGGGTTTTTGGCATGACATGTGATGGATTGATGGAAAAAAGGTGATGGGGGATTGACTGATGGATAGATAGAGTGATTAATTGATTGATTAGACTTTCTAGGAACTTGTGCAAGTGGGGCCCGCGCCACATGCACATTGCGCGGCCCGCCTCAAATTGCGCAAATGATCGTAACTTTCACACCAGGTATCGCAATGGAGCATGTCGCACGGCGTTAGAATCGCAGCGTCTACGCGGTCGCCAGGGTATAGATCTTGGGTCAATACGATGCTAAAATAGGGTCACGATCAAGGCTCGCTAATCTGGTCCATCCGGGACGTACCGGCACTGAAAACTAAGCATACGGAGGGCAAATAAGGGTACGGGCCTTACATGCATTGTCCTCAATGTAAAAAGATATGTAATGAGCATGAATCATGAGAGCAATGATAAAATAAAGGAGAGTGAGAACGAGAGTACCTGAGAGTTGATCATGGAAGTTTGCAACTCCAAACAACTAAACAATTAAAATAAATGAAACTACTCTATACCTCCGTCAAACTAGGAGATCAATCTTGATACACAAGATAATCCAAAGGAATGAAATTTAGCAGAATTATGAGGTGGAGTAAAAGATTTTTCAATAAAACCATCCACCATCCTGCTTCATAGTACGCATGAGTGATGTTTGTTATTCTAATCCATTGAAAATTCTGTTGAAAAAATTCAACAGGTTTCTCAAAGTTATCACTCCATGTGTTAGGAAAGGAAGATTTCTTCGGTTGGAATTCATCAAATATGAATCTCCTTTCCAACTTATCTGAGAAAAAATTATTCAGATAAGGATCATCCCAGAGATGGTGCTCTTCAGTTTGTATAAACCAAAGAGAGGTGGAGACTTGAAATTCTTCTTCACAAGTTGTTATGGTCTCCACATTTTCAGATTCTACCAGTGCCTCCACTATTGATAAATCGATTTTACACACCGTTGAAGTAGTCTTTGTGGGCACCGGTGAAGTTTCCCTTAAGGCATTGACAATGTCAAGGATCATAAGATCATCCCAATCTTCAAAATATGCCAAACATTCTTCTAGAGTGTAGGAAACTTTGACCTTCTCGGTCACTTGTGTAGGTTGGAATAAGTCCTTAACCACTACACATTCAGAAATTGGCCTCTCCATAGGTAAATCAAGCACCAATCCATCAAGTTACTGCATAACAAAATTATTCGACTCAGCAATTAGTGTCTTGCAATCAATTTGTCCAATTTTGGCTCTTCCAAGGCCTCATTAATATTCAAATTTATTTCTTCCTTGGAATGAGCCAAGCAAACTTCTAAAGTTTTAGAAAATTTAGTTGAGGGTGGCTCATCATCATCGATAATTGTATCTATGAAATTAATCATGTGGATCTCATCTTCATCCTCATCCTTATCCTTATCCTCTTGTTGTTTGTGTAAGTGAAACACATTCAGCTTCATAGTCATATTTTCAAAGGATATTTTCATAACCCCATTCTAGCATTGGCGGTTGCTAGGAATGGTAGGCCTAGAATGACAGGAACTTGAGTGCATGCATTTGTAACCGCTTGTGTATCCAAAATGATAAGGTCTATCGGGTAGTAGAACTTATCAATTTGGACTAACACATCCTCAATTACTCCTCTCGGTATTCTAACGGAGCGATCCGCACGTTGTAAAGTTATCTTGGTGGGTTTTAATTCACCAAGTCCAAGTTGCTCATATACCGAGTAGGGAATCAAGTTAACACTAGCCCCTAGATCGAGAAGTGCTCTATTGATCCAGAAGTTACCAATCATGCAAGAGATTGTAGGGCTTCCAGGATCTTTGAATTTTGGGGGAGTGTTATATTGTATGATGGCACTCACTTGTTCCGTAAAAAATGCTCTCTTGTGCATGTTTTGCTTACGCTTTACAGTACATAGATCCTTTAGAAATTTATCGTATGAAGGAATTTGCTTAATTGCATCCAACAAAGAAATGTTGATTTTGACTTGTTGGAAGACTTCTAGGATGTCCTGATTTTCAATTGGCCTTTTTGTTGAGATAAGACGTTGGGGGAATGGGGCCATAGGTTTATTTACACACTCTGGCTCTTCATCTTGTGGGGCATTTCTCAATTCACCATCGCTCTTAGAATCAACCGGATCATTAGGCTTTGTGGCCTTCACTAATTCAGATTTTTCAATTATTTTAATACTTCTAAGAGTGGTAATGGCTTGAACATGTTCCACATGAGGATGGGTTGAAGAATTGGTGTTTGTTTCCAATTGTTCCTTGGGGTTAGGATGAGATTGGGTCAAAACAGTCCCTTTCTCCCTGACTCCTAGGTGTGTCTCAATTCTTTCAACCGAAATTTTAAGTTCATTCATGGCTTGTATGTTGGACTGATTTATCTGAGTTTGTCCAATCATGAACGCGTTCAATGTATCCTCAAGAGTGCTCTTTTGAGAAGGTCCTTGGGACGAATTGTTTGTATTTACCATGGGTATATTTCTCTCATTAAAATTTGGTTTACACCGCCACTCAGGATTAGTCAAGTTAGAATTTGGTCCACTAAAAGGGCGTTGGTAAGCATTTGTAGCATTCGATTGAGTTTGCAAGATATCTTGAAACGCAGGGATTGTTGGGCAATCTTTTTCTAAGTGAACATTACTCTCACAAATACCACATACACTCTCAATGGCCTCACCGGTGGTTATCATGTTAACACTCCTCAATTCTATGGCCTCAACCTTCTTTGTGAGACCCGCCACCTTTGTGTTTAAATCGTCCTCCCCATCTAATACATGTACACCTTTCTCTCTTGGGGCTGACTTAGGATTACTAGTTGAATTAGAGATCTCCCAAGATTGGGTATTCTCGGCTAGCATATCAAAATAATCCCAAGCATCATCGGGCGATTTGTTCAAAAACTCACCATTACACATCATTTGAACAAATTGACGCATGTTTGAAGTTAATCCGTCATGAAAGAAGTCAATTAAGCGCCACTTTTCATAACCATGATGTGGGCACTCTAATAAAAGGTCTTTGAACCTCTCTCAACATTGAAAAAATGCTTCATCTAATTTTTGGGAGAAATTCATGACGGTCCGCCTTAGTGCATTGGTTTTATGAACCGGGAAATACTTTTTAAGAAACTCCCAGGTCATCTCAGCCCATATCCCGATGCTTCTAGGTTTAAGTGATTGAAACCATGCTTTAGCTTTGTCCTTTACAGAGAAGGGGAACAATTTTAGTTTGATTACATCTTGGGAGGCATCATTAAATTGAAAGGTGTTGGCTATCTCCTCAAATTCACTAAGGTGTGCATATGGACTTTCAGAGTTAAGTCCATGGAATTTCGGGAGTAACTTGATAATTCCTAGTTTAAGGTCCACGTTTCCTGCATTAGTTGGAAAAATAATGCAGGAAGACGTAGTTGTTGTCTTCGGTTGTAGATAATCTTTCAATGTTTTAACCGGAGGAACATAGTGTTCCTCATTCTCGTTATGTTCCATCCTAATTGGTGGTGCATCATGCTCAACATCTTCAACATTATGTGGTTCATTCTCAGCCATGATTTCAGACGATTGAAGATTTCCTAGACATTTTCTAACTCGTCTGTGATAAACTAGGCCTTCAACTAAATCTCCCTCACTTAGAAGTCACGATGTATGATCACGCCCCCAATAAGGCATAAAACACACAAAAACTAAACTAAACCTAAAAATTAGAAAAAAAAATAATAAAAGTATCTAAGTTAGAATGATGTTACCGGATGGAAGAACTATGTTAAAGAAGAAAAATCCTATAAAACAAACAAATCTGTTAGTAGAAAAATTCTGATAAAAACCTACTAAAACAGTAAATCCTAACCTAACCTATCTAACCTAACTATACCCTAATTATAAAAATTAGAACCGTTAACCTAATCCCCGGCAACGGTGCCAAAAACTTGTTCGCTCGTCTCAAGTGCAAGGCTGCGATGTAGTAATAATTCTTGGTAAGACCGAGGTCGATCCTCAGGAATTGTCATAACAATTCTAAGTTTTATAACTAGGATGGGCTCAATTCAGATTTGTAATGATGGATGATAATTAAGAACATAAATCTATTTATTTAAGAACTAAATCAAGGAATTAAATACTAGAGCACCAAGGATTCACTAATAATCATTCACAATGCCAATTCAAACCATTCAAGCCAATAACACAATTGGAATCGGAGTTCTATCCCTATCCAATCAGAATATAGAGCAATCAAATCATCATAATGCATCTAACACAGATGAATCATCCACTGATATGGTTCTCTTATAAACAACTAAGGCATTGGGTGTATTCAATCACACAACCCAATCCTTCACAAAATAAGCAAGATCACATTCATGATTCTTCCTCAAGCCTTGTCACTAGACTTGATTTAGAAGCATGAATTGAACTTCTATTGAATCAAAATTAATACATAAACACCTATCTCAGATTAAATCAAAAGATAAAAACTCCTTCTAGTCTAGTTCTAGGAAACTTAGGAAACTTAATTTGTAAGATCCCCTAGCATCCAACATATCATGATGAATCTAGGATCTCTACAACCCAAAATCCTATCAATCAACACCCCCATTAAGCAATCTCAATAATCAAAACATCCTATGTAAAAGCAATCACAAGAAATAGAAGATTAACTAAACATACTAATTTTATTTCAAACTAGAACTAGAAGTGTTCTTCATAAAATAAAAAAGTACTTGAACTAATTCGAATTAGACATTGCAAACAACTAAAAGCTTCACCTCTTAGCCCTAGCGAAGAGGTTTAGCCAATTATTAATAGGTTAAATTAAAACTCAAAGGAAAAACTACTAAAAACATAGAAAAACCGAGTTTGGAGGAGTTGTAGACGCTTCACAGCGATCTCCTTCACCTCCCACGACTTTCCAAGCCTTCTATGATGTCTTTATATCTACCCCTAGGTGTCCTTTGATAGTAGAGAGGCTCTACCACCTTAGAGACTTTCAGAATTGCATAAGGATTCCCACAGTGCATGATTTTCAGACCTTGCTGAGCAATCTTGCTGGAAAGCTGCTGAAATACACTGGCTACCTATTGGCCGACCAGTCTAGACCGGTCGAGATGGCTGGCCGACCGACCGATCTAGACCAGTCTAGCAGAGGTCCAAAGAGTTCAGAAGGGTGCTCAACCTGTTGGCTGACTAGTCTAGACCGGTCGGAGCCTGTTTGGCCGACCGGTCTAGGCCTATTTCTTTTAGTTCTTTCTCTCTTCTCTCTCCTCCTTTCTTCTTCCATCTTTAGCCCACCTTGGATCATCATCAAGGACCATCTAAATGTGGTCTTTTGAACATCAATTTGGTGTTATCCCTCTCTCAATCCTGCATCCACAAAATGTGCATTAGATAAACCTTTTAACATACAAATCATGCATAAGATGCAACGTAATGGGCTAGGATATGTATAAATTGGAAGCTCAACAATAATCCCCACTTAAGTTGAAGAATAAGATTCTAGTCTTAATGAAGTATATAGAATTTGAATATGTAGCCTTCGAAGTAACAACCATGCCAATGGACTATGGTATGCTTAGGGATTACTACAATTCGAATCTGATCAAACAAAACATAATAATCTTAAAGAATTGCAAGGAACCCATGTCCGAAGCACATGACTCTCATAAAACATCCAAAAATACTAACTTTTATTCAAACTAGAACTTAAAATCCAAACTTAAAGTAAAGTACTTGAATCTAAACGAATTCAATGTGATAACTACTCACAAGCTTCCCCTCTTAGCCCTAGCTAAGAGGTTTTAGCCGAGCATTATCATGTTTCAACTAAAATAATGAAAAACTAAATAAAAGCATGAAAAACTAGAAAAACCCAGAGTCGGCGGAGTTGCGGACACTGCACGGTGCTCTCCTTCACTTCCCACGACTTCCAATCTCTTCTAGGATGATTTTAAACGAGGCCCTAGGTGTCCTTTTATAGATTATAAGCTCCACCGTCCTAGAAAGTTCCAGATTTGCGCAAGAGTTATGCAGCGCAGAAAATTTCAGAGCTTGTAGAACAAGCTCTGTTATGCAGTCGATCGGTCGGAGCCCCTGTGTTGAGCTCTTAATTGTGCATATTCTAACCCCAATTCATCACTCATTATGCATGCTTTTCATGATTTAAAGACTAATTTAATGCATGGATTTGTGATTGTAGGAATGAGAAGGAGACTTCACCAATTCATGGTTAAAAGAGTCACTTTGTATGCATTGAAGATCAATAAAACAAGTACCGAAAGGTGGAAGAAAGAAGCAAGAAAGAAAGAGAAGAGATAAGAAGAAAATCTGAATTTTTATTCTTAGACCTGTCTGTAGACCGGTCGCCAGACAGGTCTACAGTGTATTTTTGGACTGTCTTTCTCCTCTGTAGACCGGTCGCTAGACCGGTCGACAGACAGGTCGAGAGTAGTCCAGAAACACAAAACTCACTGGACTATTTTTGAGGTTTTGAGACCGGTCGTCCACAGTCTCAGATCGGTCGCCAGACCGGTCGTCAGTGTAACAGCGTGTGCGTGAAGCTCCGATTTTCTCTACGCAATTGCGTAATTCCTTGCTAAATCTGGAATCTTCCATGCCAATCTATAAAAGGGACTTCTCCTCTTCATACCAAGGCATGCTAGGATGTGGGGATTGCTTGGGAGATGGATTCTCCTTCAAGTTTTCTTAGTTTTCTTCCTATTTTAGTAGTTTTTTATGTTTTTTAGACTTCTAGTTCAAGGATGTTAGAGATGAACTAAAACCTCTTAGCTAGGGCTAAGAGGTGAAGCTTTTGATTCATTTTTGATGGATTGATGCAACCTAGGTTTCCTTTTTATGATTTAATTGAAGAATTTTAGTTTAATGTGAGTTTGAATCAAGTACTAGTTTGGTTTTACTTTGATCTCTTGATGACTCCGGGCTCATGTGATTCTTAGTGATTCTAAGCTTGGTAGCTTACCTTCTGAGCATTGTTTATGCTTGTGTAGTTTATTGATCTATCATCGACTCCGGGCATGGTAGACCCTTTGATTGCCTTGTGTACAATGGCCTGATTTTCATGTGGGAACTCATTCAACTAAAGTTCTTATCTTTTGTTATAATCTAAAATAGCTGTTTGCTGATTGATTTTGATTTAATTAGAGTTCTAATCATTAGTTGTAATCAAGTCTAGTGACAAGATTTGATGGAGGCTATGGTTGTGAATCTCAACTAGATTGGAAAGAGGCTTGGCCTACACAATTGAGTGTGCCCAAGGCCTGAGCATTGATGTGGGAATTGAATCAATGAATAAGCAACTGTTTTGGATAATTGTTGATTGAACCGCTCTATATTCCGATCGGATAGAGATATGAATTCGATTCCGATTGAGTTATGAGAGACCTAGTTGTGTTGATGTATTGAAACTTATCAAAAGTGGATCCTTGGCGCTCTAGTGCCTTTTTAGATTGATATTACCTTACACATTCACTGTTTAAACCCAAATTACTATTTTCCAGCTTTAGTTCTTAATAGAATCTTAATTATTAGTTGTTTTAGATAAATTCTGAGAATACCCATTCATAAATCTCTGTGGGAACGATACTCGGTTTTTCTGAATTATTACTACTTCGCAACCCTACACTTGGGGAGGTGAACAAGTTTTTGGCGCCGTTGCCGGGGATTTCTATGCATTATTTTTAGAATTTTCTGAGATAGCTTTTAGTTGAGATTGTGTTAAGATAGGTTTAAGATTTGTTTTGCTTTCTAGGGTAGGCTTTCTTCTAAATACTAACTTACGTTGTTTTGATTTTACAGGATTCTAACATAGATCTAATTCAGGGACTTTTAGGAAGTTGAAGAAGAATTAGGCATCTTAAGTCACAAATCAGGTTTTATCCTTATAACCTTACTCTTCTTCTTCTCCTATTCATTCCTATCATATTCATCTCTTGTAGAGTGGGTGGAGACTCCTTTTGGATCTCTGATAGGTTGGCCTTATGCCACCTTGATTCTTATTGGTCGGCTCTGCCGTCTTGGATCACCTTGTGCTCAGAGATTTCTCTTCTCAAACCTATTCCTCTTTCTTCTTTTTCTGCACTTTTCTCAAAAGATTCAAAGAGTGGGCGGGGAGTTCTCTGAACCCCTATTGACCAGGAGAAATCGGTCTCTATCCTTGCTTCTGGCTTAGCCCTTGCAAGACACCTTGTGCTTCGGTCTTAGAGAAGAGTAAAGAAAGGAAGAAAGAATTCTTTTTCCTTTTTGTTTCATTCTTTTTGGATTTGCATGCCACATTGGGCTCGGGATTGTAATAACTGACTCATTCGTGACGGAGTAATTGTTGAAGGGATTGATAGAGAGCTTCGAGTTAGAAAACGTCAAAATTTTTCTGAAATTATTAGAGAGATGGCTGAAAATCAACCAAATCAAGGGGCTAATCAACATCAAAATCAAGTCCAAAACTTTACTGAATTGGATGAGAATGAAGTGGGGGATGTACCTCAACCTAGAACTTTACGTGATTTTTTACAACCCTCTAGGACGAGTACTCCCTCTTGCATAATTTTCCCTCACAATGTGGGAAATATTGATTTTGAACCGGGGTTGATCCAACTTCTTCCTAGATTTCATGGACTCGATTCTGAAAGCGCTTATTTACATATTAAGGAATTTGAAGAGGTTATTGCCACAATAAACTATGACAATGTAACCAAGGATACTATAAAACTCAAATTATTCCCTTTTTCCTTGAAAGAGAAGGCCAAATCATGACTACATTCCTTAAGGCCAAGGTCTATTGGGACATGGGCTAAGATGACTCGAGAGTTTCTAAAAAAATTCTTCTCTACTCATCGAACCAATGCACTAAGAAGGGCCATAATGAACTTTGCCCAAAAAGAAGAAGAAACCTTTTTCCAATGTTGGGAAAGGTATAATGAGCTATTAAACGCATGCCTACATCATAGCTATGAACGGTGGAGGTTGATTAGTTTCTTCTATGATGGATTAAACTCAACCATGCGCTAATTTGTGGAGATGATGTGCAATGGGGAGTTCATGAACAAGGAAATGGAGGAAGCTTGGGATTATTTTGACATGTTGGATGAAAACACACAAGCATGGGGTACATCTAAGCCGACAAGTTCAAAACAACCCCAAGCCAAGGAAAAGGGAGAAATTTATGTTTTAAATGAGAAAGATGATCTAGGTTCTAGAGTGGCTAATCTCACATGAAAGATCGAGGAGATGGAATTAAGGAAAGTGGACACAACCCAACAAAGGGGGACTGTTAAAACTATTTGTGGTATTTGTGCTTCCAATGTGCATCAAACGCCGGATTGTCCAACAATTTATGCGTTTCGAGAACTTTTATATGAACAATCGAATGCTTTGAATAGTTATAAACGACCTTTTAGTACTCCAAATTCAAACACGAATAATTCTATTTGGAGAAAAAACCCTAACTTCAATTGGGCGAATGGAAACACGGCTAACCAAAGTAATCATCAAAGGGGGCCCCCAATGCAAATTCCTATGGCCCCACCTCAAATGCCTATAGAGGATACATTGAAAGCATTCATGGAAGGTCAAGCTCAAATAAATCAATCCAACCATACGATAATGCTTGAGCTTAAAAATTCGGTGGAGGAAATCAAGGCTCGCTTAAACGCAAGGGAAGGGATTCTTCTAGCCCAACCCATACCAAATCCGAAATCACAATGCGAAATAAGCGTACCTAGTTCCTCTAACCAACACATGGAACATGCTAAGGCCATCACCATTCTTAGAAGTGGTAAAATTATTGAAAAATCTGACCCGGTGAAGGTTTCAACGCCTAATGATCCGGTATCTTCCAAAGAGGATGATGGACCTAGCACCGCCATGAATGAAAAAGAACCATTGAAAGAATATAGGCCCGTTGCTCCATTCCCCCAACGCTTGATTTCAACCAAACCTCAAGACAAATATCAGGAATTTTTGGAGGTTTTTAAGCAAGTCAAAATCAACATCCCATTGTTGGATGCAATTAAACAAATACCGTCATATGCTAAATTTTTAAAAGACCTTTGCACGGTGAAAAGAAAAATACATGTGCAAAAGAAGACATTTTTGACAGAGAATGTAAGTGCCATTATAAATCACGGGATGCCCAAGAAATACAAAGATCTCGGTTGTCCGACAATATCATGCGTAATTGGAGACTACAGGGTGAAACATGCTTTACTCAATCTAGGGGCAAGTGTGAACTTAATTCCCTTTTCGGTCTATGAACAATTGGGTTTAGGTAAATTAAAACCCACCAAAACCACACTACAACTTGCTGACTGATCGATTCGTATTTCAAGAGGGGTGATTGAGGACGTCCTTGTCCAAGTCGACAAAGTCTACTACCCGGTGGACTTTATTGTCTTGGACACACGACCCATGGTTAATATTGGCCCTCAAATTTCTGTTATACTTGGCCGTCCATTCCTAGCTACATCTAACGCTATCATCAATTGTAGGAGTGGGGTCATACAAATGTCTTTTGGTAATATGACGATTGAGTTGAATGCTTTCAATATTGACAACCAACAAGAAGATGAAGATGAGGAGGTCCACGAAATAAACATGATCAATTCTATTGTGGAAGATGAATCCCTCTCACCTTTTTACTCCGGTCACTTAAACGAAGACGTGACTTATTCCCTTGATAAGAACGATGATATGATAAGGGATATGGTCACACTTTTAGAGTCGGTATCGGCATATGACGCTAGCCGAGAGAAGGATGTGGAAACAACACTTTGTTATGCTGAGAAATCAATTCATATTTTCACACCTTTGTAGATCATGCACACTGAACTCCACCAACCCTGGGATGATCCATATTTGCAATATCAATGCTCAGAAAAATCTGAATGAAGACATATTTTTTCTGATAAATATGATGATGTCTCCTCTTATACATGTGGTGAAAACATTAAGGAACCCGCTGAAATTCCTTTTTGGGATTTTCAGTGGCTTATCTGGATCACTCACACACATGTACATTGTAAAGCAGGATATTGGATGACCTTACTGCGAAACCTTTTGATCCATCTAATGATTCTACTTGACTTTATGCTTTTGGATGAGTTGTTGGGATTAACCTCCTAGTCTGACGGAGGATGATTTTAAATAGTTTTCCTAGAATGATTTTCCATTAGGATTTGTTTTGATCAGTCGATTTAGTTGTGAAGTAATCCATCTCCAAAAGCTAATCTTGCCATGAAATATATTCCTCAGGTGATATCTCTCTTTCTCGCTCCCTTTTTCTTTTGGCATTGCTCTCATGTGTCGCATTCATTGTATATTTTCTTACATTGAGGACAATGCAAAGTTTTGGTTGGGGGGTGAGAGATTCCTTAGATGAATCTACTAGCTTTTGTGACATTTCGAGCAATGATGTAGAAATTTTTTTATTTTTTAAAAAAATTCAAAACTCTTTTGGAAAACTTTAGTTCTATACATTCGAGATAATTTGAGTATAAGAAGAGGAGATACGAAGTGAGGGATGTTGCAAGCTTTGAACTTCTCTTAATATAATAGTTCTATATGTGAATTCCCCTATTTTTATGATTAATAGAAAATTTGAAGACTTTTACACCTAGTTCACATTACACGATTTTCATGAATTGAAAAGATTATGTGATTTATGGATTACCTAGACTTTGATTTAAGGTGTTGAGGAGCCAAGCCGGGGTACTTTGTCCATCATTGTCCATGGGAAAATAACGAAAGATATGGATTTCTAAAAATCCTATCTAATGTAAAAGAAAAAGGAAAAGGAAGGATGAAATTGGGAATGATGGAAAAATGGTGGAAAATTCCGATTAGAGCTACTTACTACCAACCGGGGGATGGTCTACCCGTAACCAAAGCCGGAAATGGGACGTAGTGTGAAAGCCATCGGAAGGACGGTAAGACAAATTCCTGTCATAAGCTTGTTGTTGCTCTATACACCTTGAGATCTGTAGTTTAGTTGATCTATAAAGAAAATAATCCCGAAAACTCATGAGATGAACTTTCACTATGCACACTAGGTTGAATTTGTTCAAGTTCTTCTATTTATCAATCAATCAGCGGGAATTTCATATAAACACTTATTATGTTCTAAGAGTTTAAGGTTTCAACCTCTATCACCTAATTTCTCTGATTTTTACGCTTGTGTGTCTTGGGATGTATAGAAGAATAGTTTCTGAAGGAGAGTTGGGTTTTGGAGAATGAAACTTGTTTCACGCATGTTTTGCTCGGGACTAGCAAATGCTAGTTGGAGGGTGTGTTAAGCTCTTAATTGTGCATATTCTAACCCTAATTCATCACTTATTATGCATGCTTTTCATGATTTAAAGACTAATTTAATGCATGGATTTGTGATTGTAGGAATAAGAAGGAGACTTCACCAATTCATGGTTAAAAGAGTCACTTTGTATGCATTGAAGATCAATAAAACAAGTGCCGAAAGGTGGAAGAAAGAAGCAAGAAAGAAAGAGAAGAGATAAAGAAGAAAATCTGAATTTTTGTTCTTAGACCTGTCTGTAGACCGGTCGCTAGACCGGTCGCCAGACAGGTCTACAGTGTATTTTTGGACTGTCTTTCTCCTCTGTAGACCAGTCGCTAGACCGGTCGACAGACAGATCGAGAGTAGTCCAGAAACACAAAACTCACTGGACTGTTTTTGAGGTTTTGAGACCAGTCGTCCATAGTCTCAGACCGGTCGCCAGACCGGTCGTCGGTGTAACAGCGTGTGCGTGAAGCTCCGATTTTCTCTGCGCAATTGCGTAATTCCTTGCTAAATCTGGAATCTTCCACGCCAATCTATAAAAGGGACTTCTCCTCTTCATACCAAGACATGCTAGGACGTGGGGATTGCTTGGGAGACGGATTCTACTTCAAGTTTTCTTAGTTTTCTTCCTGTTTTAGTAGTTTTTTTTTATGTTTTTTAGGCTTCTAGTTCAAGGATGTTAGAGATGAACTAAAACCTCTTAGCTAGGGCTAAGAGGTGAAGCTTTTGATTCGTTTTTTATGGATTGATGCAACCTAGGTTTCCTTTTTATGATTTAATTGAAGAATTTTAGTTTAATGTGAGTTTGAATCAAGTACTAGTTTGGTTTTACTTTGATCTCTTGATGACTCCGGGCTCATTGATTCTTAGTGATTTTAAGCTTGGAAGCTTACCTTCTGAGCATTGTTTATGCTTGTGTAGTTCATTGATCTATCATCGACTCCGGGCATGGTAGACCCTTTGATTGCCTTGTGTACAATGGCCTGATTTTCATGTGGGAACTCATTCAACTAAAGTTCTTATCTTTTGTTATAATCTGAAATAGCTGTTTGCTGATTGATTTTGATTTAATTAGAGTTCTAATCATTAGTTGTAATCAAGTCTAGTGATAGGATTTGATGAAGGCTATGGTTGTGAATCTCAACTAGATTGGAAAGAGGCTTGGCCTACACAATTGAGTGTGCCCAAGGCCTGAGCATTGATGTGGGAATTGAATCAATGAATAAGCAACTGTTTTGGATAATTGTTGATTAAACCGCTCTATATTCCGATCGGATAGAGATATGAATTCGATTCCGATTGAGTTATGAGAGACCTAGTTGTGTTGATGTATTGAAACTTATCAAAAGTGGATCCTTGGCGCTCTAGTGCCTTTTTAGATTGATATTACCTTACACATTCACTGTTTAAATCCAAATTACTATTTTCCAGCTTTAGTTCTTAATAGAATCTTAATTATTAGTTGTTTTAGATAAATTCTGAGAATACCCATTCATAAATCTATGTGGGAACGATACTCGGTCTTTCCGAATTATTACTACTTCGCAACCCTACACTTGGGGAAGTGTACACCTTGGTCAACTGGTCGGACGACCGGTCGTGAAATGCCAAAAATAGTCTAGTGGGTTTTGTAAAAATTCATCCGTGCCATTCGAGTGCTCGACTGGTCAGACGATCGGTCGGAGTGATGGTTGACCGGTTGGACGACCGGTCGTGTTTCTTCATTTTTGGTCCAGCGAGATTTATAGCAAGGGGGGCTTTGATTTGATTTTCTGACCGGTCGGACGACCCGTCATGGGCAATGGCTTACCAGTCGGACGACCAGTCGGTAGTGTACTTTGTTGCACTTGTTCCTTCTTTCTTCTCTTTTTCCCTAGAATCTTTCTTCCACCCTTGGGCACTTGGTCTTTAAACCTTCAATGAATACAAAGTGACCTTTTTAATATTGTATTGGTGAAGTCTCTGTCTCGTTCCTATAATCACAAGACATGCATTAGATGGATCTTTTAAGTGTGCAAACCATGCATATAATGTGATGTAATTGGTTGGAAAATGTATAAATTAGAAACTTAACACACCCCCTAACCATCATTTTACTAGTCCCGAGCAAAACAAGCATGAAACAATCCACCCTTTTGAAACTCAACTCTTTATTGGAAACTATGCTTCTATAAACTTTAAGACATATAAGTGCAAAATTCAGAAAAATTAAATGATGAGAAATTAAAGTCCTAAAATTTTCAAACATGATAAGTGTTCAAAAAGAATCCCCATGAATTCCTTGATAAATAGATGAATCTGAACATGTATGGTCTACTGTGCTTTGTGCGTAATCATCTCATGACTTTCCTGGATTACCTTCTTCATAAATCAACTAAGCCACAAATTTAAGAGTGTACAGATCATCCAATTACCTATGATAGGAATTTGCCTTACCATTCCTTCGATAGCTTTCACACTACTTTCCATTTCTAGCTTTGGTTACAGGTAGACCATCCCCTGGTTGGTAATAGGTAGTCCTTTTCGGAATTTTTCACAAATATACAATAATACCCATACTTTCTTTTTCTTTTCTTTTCTTTTCTTTTTCATGTATTAGATAGGATTTTTAGAAATCCATATCTTTTGTTCTTTTCTCTTATTTTCATATGAACAAGGATGGATAAAGTACCCCGACTTGGTTCCTCAACACCTTAAATCTCAGTCTAACCAATCCACAAATCTACTAATCCCTTCGAATCATGAGAATCATGTAAAGTGATCTAGACTCAAAAGTGTTAAAATGTTCTATCGATCATATAAATAGAGAGATTCACATATAAAACTATCATGTTTAAGTTAATTTAGAGATTTTAAAATTATATCAGTTCATCTTTCATCCTTTCATACTCATGACATCTCAAGTACATAGAAACAAAGTTTTCCAAAAGAATTTTGATGTTTCAAAATGTAACACCCCATACTTTTTAAGTATTGGGTGTTACTATGGAATTAATAGACAAGTCGTTAATTACGTGGTTCATCTAATGTTCTTAAAATTAATGATAATCAAATTAAGCAATTAACTTATGGCCATAATATTAGAAAATTTAGATGTGCATACATTAATGTAGACCATTTAATTGGTTGAACTAATTAAGAACTAGGTTTATGACTCATGTTTGGGGATCTATCCTCGTGAACAATGATGATTGGGTGTGAATCCTACAATTTCCACCCAAAATAATAATAATATCACAAATATATATTAGAAATAAGATGTTAATATTAATAATTGGTATTACACTTCACAATGTAGTCCATACTAGCCATCAAGAAGTTTAAACCATCGAAATTCTGTTTGGATCAAATCTGACCGTTGGAATTAATAAAATATTACTATTATTAGTTTGAACCATTTGTACAGCCCACCTGATTGATAGTCAGGATCACTCGCAGGTCATGGGTACTAGAGTGGATCGTAGAAGGTAATGGTCGGAGTGGATTTAGACTAGCAGGCCTGTGGGCCCACTTGTGGTGCGATTGTGCACCATCGTAGGTGCACCTGAGGTGCACTATGTAACTGTAGTCGGTCAGCACTAGCTGACTGAGTGTTTTCCCAAATGGGAGAGAATCTCTCTCTCTTTCTCAAGTATCGCCCAAACGAGCAGTTTTATAATCAAATCGGCAGTCCGTTTTTGGCTAGGTGCGGCCCACCTTTAGACTGGTATTGGATGATCCAATCCATCCATCTTGTAGTCCTCATAGGAAAGACCTAAACCTAGGCAGTGACCTCTTTTGTCGTGCGTGGTGTGGTGAGAAAAGTGGAGCAGAAGTAGACCGTCCATAGGGAAACTGTGTTTCCAGCAATCTCTTTTTCTATCGATCGTGATTACTGTGGCTCGCCCTTGGGAAATCCAAACCGTCTATCTATAGATGGCATAGCGGTCTGCCTAACCATGTGGGCCTCCTTTGTTGGGGCCCATCAGTTGCAAACAAATCTTCGGCCAAAGTCACGTTTTGCGCTTTGCCTTTCCAAAAACGGGTATAGCAAGCTGGCAATCCGCGTACTTTCACCTCCTTCCATCCCAACCGTCCATGAGAACTGTAGAAGCCCTCTTCTAGAAGAATCTCAGCTATCCATTTCACTTCACTCGGATTAAGGTTTCATTATATAAGAACATCTCAAGTTCTCTATTTCCCTCTCTCTCTCTCTCTCTCTCTCTCTCTCTCTCTCTCTCTCTCTCTCCCCATTCTCTCCTTGCTTCTCTTCTTTTCTCAGATCTCTTCTACGATCAGATCTGCATCACCGTCAGATCGGGGGACCACTCTCCAATACCTATATCAAATCTGATCGACACTATGTGTTTGATCCAGATCTCAGCTACATCATCCAGCGATTGCCCAAGGAAATCGACTGGTTTCTCTCCAACCTTTAGATCACCAGAGTTATGGCGTCGGAGCTTCGACTTTCTTCTCCTTTAGCTCCTTGGAGCTCTTCCTGATCATCCAGCAAGAGCAGATCGGAGGGATATCAATCAGCTCGCATTCTGTCATCAATGGCGATCTCCTTCTCCATCGGTTCACCACCAGCTAAGAGGCCACATCAGATCTGATTTGTGGGTCCAATCTACCCTCAGTGAAGTTAGAATCAAGATCTGCTTAGAGAGGATGAGCTTCGTTTTTAGTATAACAATCCCTAGTGGGTCTTTTGGGCTAGGTTTGAGTCGATCGAGCTGTGACATTTGACCTTAGTCTATCACTGCTGGGATCATCTAGCTGCAACTAAGAGTATGATCGGATTTGTGCTAGCAGGTAATGCCTTCAGTCATGTTCATTTCTATGTGTGGTATTGAATGTGACTCGGTTTGAGGTGCTGAGTTGTAAACTGAGTTAACTCAGCTTTGATCCTAGTTTTTAAGCTATTTTAGATGTTTCAGTAGTGGCTTCTTAAACCCGATTTAACAATCTCATACCTTGGGATAGTTATAGTAGTATATGAGTCGCAATCGGGTTGGACCTTGGCTGAGTTAACTCGATTGCAGCTCATTAAGTTTGGTTGAAACTGTGGACCTAAATTACACCTGTTTCATTTCAGGTTTTGAATACATTATTGGGTAAACAAAGCTACTTGTATAGTCACGCATAGATGTGGTGTTTACCAAGCTTGAAGTATTGTTTAAGCTGTATTCATGAGTTGGACTGATTTTTCCCTAATAGAGTGAAATTTATTAGCTTGGATCTAAGATTATTCAAATTAAGGAGTGGAAGAGTGCTACAATCTGAAGATTGCACACCCAAGTGCAGGTAGCGAAGTAGTAAAATACTCGGTAAGACCGAGGTCGATCCACAGGGATTGGGGTTAAGAACACTTAGAGGAATTAGTTTAGGTGAGTGAGATGAAATCTGGTTTATCCACGAGAGTGGAGCAAGTTGTGTGTGGTGAAAGACAAAAATAGAAAAGGGGCTAAGGCATTAGGGATCCACCTTTGATTCATTCACAAGATTTGATTTATTGGTCCAGCTATAACTCAACTGGAGTTGAATAAAGATTCATTCCAATCGGAAGATGAAACAGTTAAACCATTGCATATTTCATAAAAGATGGTGATCTGAACTGATTGATTTGACCATGAAGCACTCGTTAGTCGATCGCAGGGAATTCCAAGCATCCACTGTGCCCGGAGTCGACAATGGATCAAGGAATTGTACAGATCAACAACTTTGCCAACAAGTCAACCGATAAGATCACAATTCATACGATCAAATGCATACTTACAAGATAGGAGGCTTTGATTGACCGATCCAACCGTTAAGATCTCGTCTATCGATCGCAGGGAATCCAAAGCATCCAATGTGCCCGGAGTCTACAATGGATCAAGGGATTATACAGATCGATGACTTTACCTGCACTAGCTCGATGACCGTAGGGAATCCAAAGCATCCAACGTGCCCGGAGTCGACGATGGATCAAGGGACTTTATCGATCATGAGCTAGCTAATTGGTGTGCAAGGGATATCAAGCATCCAACGTGCCCGGAGTCGACGATGGATCAAGGGGCTTGCACAATAATAGCGTCTGCCGAGGTGGATAACCAAACCGATCAACCAAAGAGAACTCCAACATTTACACCACACAATGTTGAACCAAAAGAACCAAGGCTTGCAAATTTCTTCAACGGCTTCACCCCTAGCCTTAGCTAGAGGTTTAGCCAACCATGCTACAATAGAAGACTAAATTCTCTACAAAAGAGAAAACTACTCTACACTACAAAAGAAAAAAAGAAAACTAAAGAAGAGAAGAGAACTCTTAGATGGGATGATGAGAATGAGAGGGAGAGGAGCTTCTTTTATAGCCTCATGAGAAGCTCCCAAGCCTAGGTGGCACACCAAAAGTTTCTTTAGGTTTGGGAATGGAATTAGGCTTGGAGTGCCCAAAGCAAACTTTTCTTTTAGGTTCGGGCTTGGAGTTAGGCTTGGAGTGACATGTGGCAAGAAAAGTACTCCAATCCTAGGTGTCACTCCAAGCCTAAAGCAAACTTTTCTTTTAGGTTTGGGCTTGGAGTGAGGCTTGGATGATGAGGTGGCATTGCATGCCTTACACATGTGTGGGGAGAGAGAGAGAGAGAGAGAGAGAGAGAGAGAGCTCCTCTCTTGCTTGTTTGGGAGATGGGAGGTTTCTCCATTGTTGGCATTGATGGTGCAGCCCACCTTGCTGGATGATGGTTTTAATGTGTGGTTCATCTTAGCTGGAGTGAAGGCAGCTGCAGTGGGCCCACTGATGAATTGAATGGACGACTATGGATCATTGTATGTTGACGGATAGACGGAGCAGATGATGTTAAAGTTGCTGATCAGTTGGAACTGCTGTCATGTGCAGCAGGGACGTTGGAACTCCTTCAGCAACTGATTATCACTTGTGATTATCCTGGCCATTGACGTGGTCCACCTACTGTGATGGACGCTGGAGATGGTTGCTGTGGACGACTGAGCTTGGAGATCAGCTGGACGGATGTCCACTGTTGGACGTTGATGGACACTGATGAGGTATGATGAGCTGCACGTGCAACAGGTGGGGTCCACTGATTGAAGGGACAGTTGGACGGTGAGCCCAGCTGAATATTGGACGGTTCAACTGTTGTAACGAGTGCTGGAGAGTTGGGACTGAAGTTGCTCAATCGTTGGAGATGAACTTCACCAGGGTTGGCTTGGACGGTGGAGCTTTGATCATGGCCACACGTTGGATGTGGTGTCCACTTTGGATGGAGTTGATCTTCTGGAGGATGGACATGCAGATGAGAGATGAGGTCAATGTTGGCTGGATGGACGGCTGATGATGCATCTGTGTGGACGGGTAGATGGCCTCCTCTGGTGGCTGCTGAATGATCATGCATGGGATGGTTTGCTGGACGGACGTCCTGGAGATGGACTGGACGTGAGGTGACCATTGATCTCATCATCTGGACGGTTGAGATGATCCACATGCTGACCTTGATTGGACGGTGAAGATCACACCATCAGTTGGATGTGGGTGATGGCGGGTGGAGTTCACCCCAGCTACTGGACTTGGATGGACAGTCTGGTGGGATTCACCTTGCAATGCTTCACACGTAAAAGGTGGGGTCCACTGGCTGTTTGAATGGATGAAACGTGCTGAAGGAGCCACTTGATCTGCTGCTGATCGACGCTCAAAGGGTGGAGTCCACCTTAATGGATGGCTGAGGTTTGACGGCCTCCAGCCATGGACGGTGATGACGATGCTAGAGATGGAAGCTCCACCTTGCGCATACGTGCAGGAGCTGAGTGGGCACTTGATGATAGGCCGAGCTTCGGACATTGCAGATGCATTGGATGTTCTACATTGGAAAGTGGGGTCCACTATAGCTGATCTGATGCTCATGAAGTTGTGGCCCGCCTTGATGCATTGTCGGTCCCTCATGTGGACATCCAATCTTGACCGTCCAAACTTGTGCGATCGCCTTAATCATAACCATCATACATAACCTGGATTTTCAAATGAACGGTTGTGATGCGGTCCACCATAGAACATGATCCATCCTTTGATCTTTACGGTCTGATTTCCTTCCAAGCTGCCCTGATGGTTGATCTTACTTACTTTTGGACCTTTAAACGCCCTGATTGGCTCAGATCTTGCCCAACATCTCCTGAACACCCGAAGACAGAAAATTCACCTAATGAGGGATAATTAACCGGAACAACAATGATAATGCCCTTAACAACCCGGGTTAATTATACAATATTAGGTACTTATCACACCCCCCAACCAGCATTTTGCTAGTCTCGAGCAAAACATGCGGAAATCATCTGAGGATTTTTCAAAATACTGCAATCAATCTTATCCTCGACAGTTTTCATCAATCGAAATCATCTCAAGACTTTTCTTATTTCCTAATAAAACAAAGATAAAGGAAGAAAAGATTTTTATGTGATCATTCAAGTTATTTAAACAGTAGAGTTTCCAAGGCATATAGTTTTGAGAATATAAAAATCTAGATTCTAGTCACTTAGTAAACAACTTAATTGAGTTCAAAGCATTGATCATTCATTAGAAACATTCTAAACATTGAGTTCCATGGTGCACTGTGAAGTCTAGCCTTGACACAACTAGGGGTTCAGTCTTCTACTTTCATGTTAACACTGATGATTGAAGAGAATGGTCAGATCAACCAAGTCACTGATTCCGAACTTGCTGCTGTTCTCTCTTTTTTTTTTTCAACTTTTGATCTCTTTTTTTTTTTTTTTCAATCAATAACCGATAGCCGAAGACTCCAAAAGGCTCACTTCATACTATGGTAATGTTTTGTAATGGTAACGACAATGGATGAAAATCCTTGCCCCAAATTACTGTGACTATTCCTTTTTTTTTTCTTTTTTTTCTTTTTTTTTCACTTTTCTATGAATAAAGTAGACAATGATCTCTAGGCTTGGTTCCTATCACTCTCAACAATCATCAAGTCAACATTATAGTATCAAACTCAAATCCTGGCAGTGCAAGCCAGATGTGAACTTGTGAAAATTCATGACTCAATCAATGTTTATCATTTTCTAATAGAAAATTAATGGAAAGAACTCAATTTTGAAATTTACTGAAGCGACTAAACTCTAAGCTTTAACATTGTCATCACTAAATGCCTTTTCATTCTACTATTCAAATTATTTCAAAATCACATAAATCACATAAATCCCTAGATTTTTTTTTTTTGGTGGTTAAAGAAATAATAATTTACAGACAATACAACCACAAAATTTCCTGTTCCTTTTGTGCAATGCACATAGACCACGTATCATTCGACAGACTCCTTCGGCCACAAGATGAGCCACATCCTCACATTTCCCATGATCAATTCAGTTTGGGGTCTTACGCTGCTCATAATACCATGAGAGTGTGCTTCACCTCCCAGCTGACTTAATCCCCTTCATGATTTCTAAGAACAGGGAATATCTGTCGGTTTCAACAGCGATTTCCAACTAAGGTCCTCTATCACGGTGCGTTCAACACGAACAAGATGTTTTCAATAAAACCATTCTTTTTTTTTCTTTTTTTTTGAACCTAAAATAGCAAAGAGATAGACAACTGGAAAGATTTTTCACAGAAATTCCACACCCCCCAACCTAAATGTAACATTGTCCTCAATGTTGAAAAATGAATGCATAGACAACTGCAACATGAGAGCAAAATGGTAAAGAATAGAGGGTAAAGAGTACCTGAGAGGATGAATACTTGTAAGCGCTGGAGTTTTCCAAGTTGCCACAACAAAATACAACAAACAAACTAACCTACTAGTATACAAAAGGGGATCTCCGTCAGACTAGGAGATCAATCCTGATAAACAGGATCTTCCAGAGGGGTGGATTCCTCCTCTGGGGCAAATTCCTCAAGGAAGGGCTTCAAACGCTGCCCGTTTACTTTAAATACATTTTCATTTTTGGGGTTCTCAATCTCAATAGCCCCATGAGGGTAAACAGTTTTGACTACAAAAGGGCCGGTCCATCGAGATTTCAGCTTTCCCGGAAATAGATGTAGCCTAGAATTGTACAAGAGAACTTTCAGAGATGGTTCAAAAGATCTTCGAAGGATATTCCTGTCATGGAATACCTTCGTTCATTCCTTGTATATTCTGGCATTATCATAAGCCTCATTCCGGATTTCCTCCAACTCGTTCAGCTGGAGTTTGCGAAGCGAGCTGGCCTTGTCAAGATTGAAATTGAATTTCTTTATAGCCCAATAAGCTTTATGCTCCAACTCCACAGGTAGATGGCAAGCTTTCCCATAGACAAGTCTATAAGGAGACATTCCAATCGGAGTTTTGTACGCTGTACGGTAAGCCCATAACGCATCGGTTAGTCTTAGAGACCAATCTTTGCGGTCTGGATTCACAGTTTTTTCCAAGATGTGTTTGATTTCCCTGTTGGAAACTTCCGCTTGACCACTTGTTTGTGGGTGATAGGGCGTACTCACCTTGTGTGTGATACCATATTTCTTCATCAAAGCCTCGAAAGGTCTGTTACAGAAGTGTGTACCCCCATCACTGATAATGGCTCGAGGTGTCCCAAATCTTGATAGAATATTCTCTTTTAGAAATCGTAGGACCGTTTTGTGATCATTGGTTCTACACGGGATTGCTTCAACCCATTTGGAGACATAATCGACAGCCAATAGGATATATAGATATCCAAATGAGGAAGGGAATGGTCCCATGAAATCGATGCCCCAACAGTCGAAAACTTCGATGATCAATATCGGATTTAAAGGCATCATATTTCTACGGGAGATTCCTCCCAACTTCTAACAACGGTCACATGCTTTGCAAAAAACATGGGTGTCCTTGAATATTGAAGGCCAGTAGAAACCGAACTGGAGAATCTTGGCAGCGGTTTTCTTAGAAGAGAAATGACCACCACATGCATAAGAATGGCAAAAGGAGATGACACTGGTTTGTTCATTATCTGGAACACACCTCCTTATGATTTGATCTGGGCAGTATTTGAATAAATACGAATCATCCCAGAAAAAGTTGCGTACCTCTGTGAAAAATTTCCTTTTATCTTGTGGGGTCCAATGACTCGAAATTCTTCCTGCAGCAAGATAGTTAACAATGTCAGCAAACCAAGGTTGGCAAGAGACTTCAAACAACTGTTCATCAGGGAAAGTGTCCTTTATCGGTGTCGTCTCTACGGAATCAGAGAGTACTAGGCGAGACAAGTGATCAGCCACTACGTTTTCTACTCCCTTTTTGTCTCGGATCTCAAGGTCGAATTCTTGGAGCAAAAGGATCCACCTGAGCAAGCGAGGCTTAGCATCTTTCTTAGAAAGAAGATACTTGAGAGCCGCATGATCAGTAAAAATCACAATTTTGGACCCAATCAAGTAGGATCTGAACTTGTCAAGTGTAAAGACTACGGCAACGAGTTCCTTTTCCGTAGTAGAGTAGTTTACTTGCGCACTGTTCAAGGTTCTACTTGCGTAGTATATAACATAGGGCTTCTTGTCTTTTCTTTGCCCCAAAACTGTCCCAACAGTGTAGTCACTTGCGTCACACATGATTTCAAAAGGTATAGTCCAATCAGGTGGTTGCATTATCGGTGCGCTGGTCAACATGCCTTTAAGCTTGGTGAAAGCTTCTTGGCAGTCATTGGTCCACTCGAATGGAGCATCCTTTTGCAGGAGATTGCATAATGGACGAGAGATATGACTGAAGTCCTTTATAAATCTCCTATAGAATCCTGCATGACCCAAGAAAGAACGAATGTTTCGTACACTTATGGGGGCTGGTAGGTTGGCAATTAAGTCGATCTTTGCCTTGTCTACTTCTATTTCGTTGGACGAAATATTATGTCCAAGAACAATTCCCTTTTGAACCATAAAATGACACTTTTCCCAATTCAAAACAAGATTCTTTTCTTCACACCTTGTCAAGACCAATTGTAAATGGTTCAAACATTCATCAAAGGAACAACCAAATACCGAGAAGTCGTCCATGAAGACTTCCAAGAAATGTCCAACCATGTCAGAGAAAATGCTGAGCATGCATCTCTGAAAAGTGGCAGGAGCATTACATAGTCCGAAAGGCATCCTCTTGTACGCAAAGGTGCCAAATGGACAAGTGAATGTGGTTTTCTCTTGATCTTCTAGGGCAATCTCTATTTGGTTGTATCTAGAGTACCCATCTAGGAAACAGTAATAGGAGTGACCAGCTAACCTTTCTAACATTTGATCAATGAATGGTAAAGGAAAGTGGTCCTTCCTAGTAACAGTATTCAGTTTCCTATAGTCGATACACATTCTCCAACCAGTAGTGACTCTAGTTGGTACCAACTCATTGTCTGCATTCGCAACTATGGTAACTCCAGATTTTTTGGGTACCACTTGGGTTGGACTTACCCATTGGCTATCTGAAATAGGGTAGATGATACCCACATCCAATAGCTTGAGGACCTCGGCTCTAACCACTTCAGTCATGTTTGGATTCAATCTCCTTTGTGGTTGTTTAGAGGGTTTAGCATTCTCCTCGAGGTGTATCCTATGGGTACAAATCAGGGGATCAATTCCCTTGATATCAGCAATTGTCCAACCTATGGCATCCTTGTGTTCCTTGAGAACATTGATCAATTTGTCCTCTTGGTCTTTATCAAGGTGAGATGAAATAACCACAGGAAAAGTATTGCCTTGACCCAAGTATGTATATTTCAGTTCCAAAGGTAATGGCTTCAGGTCAAGCTTTGGTGCTTCAATTCTTGATGGTAGAGGTCGTGAATCATTTAGAGAGAGTTTTTCAAAATGGGGCCTCCACTGGTTTGTATCATGCACAAGGGTGGATTCTAACAATCCATTCACCACTTCCAAAATCGTCTCATCATCAGAATCGGCAAAGTGGGCTAGACATGCTTCTAAGGGTTCGGACAGAGAAGTTAGAAGGAATTCTTCTTCCATGAGGGTATCGATCAGGTTGGCCTCATGGATCTCATCATCATTCCCTTGTTGTTTACACATGTTGAAAACATTTAGCTCTAACTTCATATTGCCAAATGAAAACTTCACGACCCCATTCCTGCAGTTGATCACAGCATTGGAAGTTGCCAGGAATTGTCGGCCAAGAATAACAGGTATTTTGGTGCTAACATTTGCTACAGGTTGGGTATCCAAGACGATGAAGTCTACTGGGAAGTAGAATTTGTCGACTTGTACCAACACATCTTCCACTACTCCTCTCGGTATCCGTACAGATCGATCGGCAAGTTGCAAGGTGGTCCTGGTGGGTTTCAATTCACCAAGTCCCAGCTGTTCGTAAACCGAGAAGGGTATAAGATTGACACTTGCCCCTAAGTCAAGAAGTGCTTGTTCGACCCGGAAGTTCCCTATTATGCAAGTAATAGTAGGACTTCCTGGATCTTTGTATTTTGGGGGAGAGTTTTGGTTAATGATAGCACTGACCTGTTCAGTCAAAAAGGCTTTCTTTTGTACATTGAGCTTGCGCTTAATAGTACAAAGATCTTTTAGAAACTTGGCATATGAAGGTATCTGCTTGATTGCATCCAACAAGGGTATGTTGATTTTCACTTGTTTAAAAACTTCCAAGATATCTTGAGCTTTAACCATTGCTTTGGATGAGAGTAGGCGTTGGGGAAACGGGACCACTGGCTCGAAAACATGCTCTGTCTCCTTCTCAGGTTGATCATCACTAGATCTGTCATCACTCTTCGATTTAGATGATTCCTTAGGTTTATCAACTGTCCTAGGAATATCTTTTTCAATCACCTTACCACTTCTTTGGGTGGTGACAGATTTAGCGTGCTCAACATGAGGGTTGGAAGAACTCGAATCATTCACCTCATACTGTCCCTTCGGGTTAGGTTGAGGTTGGGCCGGAAAGGTCCCTTTCTCCTTAACATTCTGTCGTGATTCGATTCTTTCAACGGAAGTTTTGAGCTCTTGGAGGGTTTGCATGATGTGCGTGATGTTCTGATCTTGTCTTTGATTGATTTGAGCTTGTCCCTCCATGAATGTATGCAAAGTATCCTCTAGGGTCTTCCTTGGTGGGGGCACATACGGTGTGCCAGTGAAAGGCACTTGAGGATTATTGCCTACATTGGCAGTTTGTCCGTTTCTCCAACTGAAGTTTGGATGGTTCCGCCAATTAGGATTATATGTGTTTGACACTTGGGCATTGAAAGGCCTTTGATAAGTATTAATGACATTGGCTTGATCGTGCAATAATTCTTGAAAAGATGTGATTGTAGGACAACCCTTGGTAAAGTGTGCATCATTCTTACAAATGTCACAAACACTTTCAGTTTCCCTGGTTTTAATAGCGTTGACCTTCCTTAATTCCATGGCTTCTATTTTACGTGTGAGCCCTGCTATCTTTGCATTGACATCGTCATCCTCGGTTAAAAGATAAACATCTCTTTTTTCATTGGGCCCAGGCTTGGTCTTAGCGGGTTTGTCAGATGTGTCCCAAGATTGGGAGTTTTCTGCTAAGAAGTCAAAGTATTCCATAGCCTCATCAGAACCTTTGCTCATGAACTCCCCATTACACATCATTTCTACGAATTGGCGCATGACTGGGCTCAATCCATTATAGAAGAAGCTAATCAAGCGCCATGTTTCGTAGCCATGATGTGGGCAAGCAAGTAAGAGTTCCTTGAAACCTTCCCAACACTGAAAAAAAGTTTCATTCTCCTTTTGGGAGAAATTCATTATATCTCGTTTCAGGGTGTTGGTCTTATGAATAGGGAAATTTTTTTTTAGAAATTCCTTAGTCATCTCTTGCCATGTCCCTATGGTTCTAGGCCTTAAGGAGTGCAACCAAAACTTGGCTTTCTCCTTCAAAGAAAAAGGAAATAGTTTTAACCTAACCAAGTCATCAGAAACGTTGTCGTAATGCAAAGTAGCGATTACTTCATCAAATTCCCTCAAATGTAAATAGGGACTTTCAGTGTCGAGTCCATGAAATTTAGGAAGTAACTGTATCACTCCAGGTTTAAAATCAATGTTGCCCGCATTCACCAGAAAAACCATACAAGAAGGAGTACTCGTTCTTGCAGGTTGCAAGTAATCACGTAAACTCCTAAATGGTGGCTCATTGTGTACTTCATTCTCATCTTGATCATATTCATTTTCATTCTCGGCCATGTTTATGGTTAATTCACAAGTATCAGGAAGTTTTCTAACACAGTGATTGGATAGACCTTCTACCAAAATTCCGTCGCTTAAAAGACGTCTTGTGTGATCACGAGTCCACTTACGCATAAACACTAAATAAGGAGATAAGGAAAGAGGTTACCCGGAAAGAAGAACACTTGGCTATGAGTGATTCCTGAGAGCAACAAAATAAAAGAAGTTAGTAGACTATTGACAATATATATACATAAACCAATTCCAAAAAAAAATATTCTTAAACCGATGCCAATCCCCGGCAACGGCGCCAAAAACTTGCTACAATCCGAAGATTGCACACCCAAGTGCAGGTAGCGAAGTAGTAAAATACTCGGTAAGACCGAGGTCGATCCACAGGGATTGGGGTTAAGAACACTTAGAAGAATTAGTTTAGGTGAGTGAGATGAAATCTGGTTTATCCACGAGAGTGGAGCAAGTTGTGTGTGGTAAAAGACAAAAATAGAAAAGGGGCTAAGGCATTAGGGATCCACCTTTGATTCATTCACAAGATTTGATTTATTGGTCCAGCTATAACTCAACTGGAGTTGAATAAAGATTCATTCCAATCGGAAGATGAAACAGTTAAACCATTGCATATTTCATAAAAGATGGTGATCTGAACTGATTGATTTGACCATGAAGCACTCGTTAGTCGATCGCAGGGAATTCCAAGCATCCACTGTGCCCGGAGTCGACAATGGATCAAGGAATTGTACAGATCAACAACTTTGCCAACAAGTCAACCGATAAGATCACAATTCATACGATCAAATGCATACTTACAAGATAGGAGGCTTTGATTGACCGATCCAACCGTTAAGATCTCGTCTATCGATCGCAGGGAATCCAAAGCATCCAATGTGCCCGGAGTCTACAATGGATCAAGGGATTTTACAGATCGATGACTTTACCTGCACTAGCTCGATGACCGTAGGGAATCCAAAGCATCCAACGTGCCCGGAGTCGACGATGGATCAAGGGACTTTATCGATCATGAGCTAGCTAATTGGTGTGCAAGGGATCCCAAGCATCCAACGTGCCCGGAGTCGACGATGGATCAAGGGGCTTGCACAACAATAGCGTCTGCCGAGGTGGATAACCAAACCGATCAACCAAAGAGAACTCCAACATTTACACCACACAATGTTGAACCAAAAGAACCAAGGCTTGCAAATTTCTTCAACGGCTTCACCCCTAGCCTTAGCTAGAGGTTTAGCCAACCATGCTACAATAGAAGACTAAATTCTCTACAAAAGAGAAAACTACTCTACACTACAAAAGAAAAAAAGAAACTAAAGAAGAGAAGAGAACTCTTAGATGGGATGATGAGAATGAGAGGGAGAGGAGCTTCTTTTATAGCCTCATGAGAAGCTCCCAAGCCTAGGTGGCACACCAAAAGTTTCTTTAGGTTTGGGAGTGGAATTAGGCTTGGAGTGCCCAAAGCAAACTTTTCTTTTAGGTTCGGGCTTGGAGTTAGGCTTGGAGTGACATGTGGCAAGAAAAGTACTCCAATCCTAGGTGTCACTCCAAGCCTAAAGCAAACTTTTCTTTTAGGTTTGGGCTTGGAGTGAGGCTTGGATGATGAGGTGGCATTCCATGCCTTACACATGTGTGGGGAGAGAGAGAGAGAGAGAGAGAGAGAGAGAGAGAGAGAGAGAGAGAGAGAGAGCTCCTCTCTTGCTTGTTTGGGAGATGGGAGGTTTCTTCATTGTTGGCATTGATGGTGCAGCCCACCTTGCTGGATGATGGTTTTAGTGTGTGGTTCATCTTAGCTGGAGTGAAGGCAGCTGCAGTGGGCCCACTGATGAATTGAATGGACGACTATGGATCATTGTATGTTGACGAATAGACAGAGCAGATGATGTTAAAGATGCTGATCAGTTGAAACTGCTGTCATGTGCAGCAGGGACGTTGGAACTCCTTCAGCAACTGATTATCACTTGTGATTATCCTGGCCATTGACGTGTTGGTCCACCTACTGTGATGGACGCTGGAGATGGTTGCTGTGGACGACTGAGCTTGGAGATCAGCTGGACGGATGTCCACTGTTGGACGTTGATGGACACTGATGAGGTATGATGAGCTGCACGTGCAACAGGTGGGGTCCACTGATTGAAGGGACAGTTGGACGGTGAGCCCAGCTGAATATTGGACGGTTCAACTGTTGTAACGAGTGCTGGAGAGTTGGGACTGAAGTTGCTCAATCGTTGGAGATGAACTTCACCAGGGTTGGCTTGGACGGTGGAGCTTTGATCATGGCCACACGTTGGATGTGGTGTCCACTTTGGATGGAGTTGATCTTCTGGAGGATGGACATGCAGATGAGAGATGAGGTCAATGTTGGCTGGATGGACGGCTGATGATGCATCTGTGTGGACGGGTAGATGGCCTCCTCTGGTGGCTGCTGAATGATCATGCATGGGATGGTTTACTGGACGGACGTCCTGGAGATGGACTGGACGTGAGGTGACCATTGATCTCATCATCTGGACGGTTGAGATGATCCACATGCTGACCTTGATTGGACGGTGAAGATCACACCATCAGTTGGATGTGGGTGATGGCGGGTGGAGTTCACCCCAGCTACTGGACTTGGATGGACAGTCTGGTGGGATTCACCTTGCAATGCTTCACACGTAAAAGGTGGGGTCCACTGGCTGTTTGAATGGATGAAACGTGCTGAAGGAGCCACTTGATCTGCTGCTGATCGACGCTCAAAGGGTGGAGTCCACCTTAATGGATGGATGAGGTTTGACGGCCTCCAGCCATGGACGGTGATGACGATGCTAGAGATGGAAGCTCCACCTTGCGCATACGTGCAGGAGCTGAGTGGGCACTTGATGATAGGCCGAGCTTCGGACATTGCAGATGCATTGGATGTTCTACATTGGAAAGTGGGGTCCACTATAGCTGATCTGATGCTCATGAAGTTGTGGCCCGCCTTGATGCATTGTCGGTCCCTCATGTGGACATCCAATCTTGACCGTCCAAACTTGTGCGATCGCCTTAATCATAACCATCATACATACCCTGGATTTTCAAATGAACGGTTGTGATGCGGTCCACCATAGAACATGATCCATCCTTTGATCTTTACGGTCTGATTTCCTTCCAAGCTGCCCTGATGGTTGATCTTACTTGCTTTTGGACCTTTAAATGCCCTGATTGGCTCAGATCTTGCCCAACCTCTCCTGAACACCCGAAGACAGAAAATTCACCTAATGAGGGATAATTAACCGGAACAACAATGATAATACCCTTAACAACCCGGGTTAATTATACAATATTAGGTACTTATCAAAGAGCTTTTCCCAATTTTCCTTATTTGGATTCCTTTTGCAAGAGAAATCAAATTATGTGAGCTTTCTCACCCTTCAAGCTTTCCATTTATATAATTGGATTGTATAGTTCTTGCTTAAATACAGTTTGCTAGTTGAATTATTTTGGTTTATATGTTTCTTTACTTCTGTTCTTGCTTACGATAATTATTTTGTTCATAGAAATATTTACTTACAAATAATTGTCTGATGATAATCGTTTTATGATATTAACTATTCATGGAATGATTTACATCTAAATTGTTAAGTGTGGATGTAATTTAGAGAATGAAACTGTTTTTATGTGACTTGGATAACAGTTTGGAGATTGGTTGTGAAATGTTAATTATTGTGTTTTGTGAGGATGACTTGTTGCCATTTGGTGAAATTTATCTTATGGTGTCCTGAATTGGACTTGATGGTCATGTGGCTTTGTTTGGGAAGATCCTTTCTTGTTGGTCTCCATTATGGACTTGTTTTTCAGGTGGCTTGCACGAAGAAGAGTATCCTTTTGTTAGAAACTTTGGAACACACATGAAATAGTAATGTTAATTATCTAATTGTAGATAATCATAAAATTTGTACTATAGTTTATTTTGTCGGACGTCTCATAGGCCGGGGATGGTGTTATGGGATGCTATAACTGTCGGCCTATGCTAGGTTGCACACCCCCATAGTGACAGTGAGCTTTTAATTGCTTGTTTTGTAAATTGGACTAATAAAAGCTGGTTAATCATATATACATGGCATTTGCGGGTAATGTTGGTGACGAGCCACATTACTGTTGGTTTGATATGCATTGCATTGCGGGTAACATTGGTGACGAGCCATGTTACTGTCGGTTTGAAATTCACCAGCTGGATGTACATCTCCAGGCTGAAGAACATGTGCATGCACACATTCATGTAAACGAGATTAAAGTTGGAATGTATGGATTGAATGTTATAATTTGTTGGTATTTGTAATAGGAGTGAATTATTACATTTAATTGTTTTAAATGTCATTTCTTTTAGAATTGTATAAATTGCTAATTGTGCAATATATTATCTTTAGTTGGTCTTTACTTAATTGCTATTGTGCCTGGTAATTTTGGAGGGTTTTTACCTCACTATGATAGCGTTTTAACACTATCGAACCATAACAGTTGATGCAGGTATCTTTGGATGAGAAGTTGAAAGGTGGTGCGACTCAAGTCTACTTGTAGTGTTTCTTTCTTTTGGTTTCCTTTTTAATTAATGTAATATTGAGACAATTGATTTGTATAAGCCCTATGGGCGCCACTTATACAGTTTGATTTATATTGGACATTACATGTCTTGATTTGCTTCCATTGAAATTTAAAAAAAAATTATAATGTAAAGTGGATCTTTGAATGTTTACACTCGGGTTTTCAGAACTCGGGCTTAACACCAGAGTAATGAAAACCGGGGCGTTACACAAAAATTGAAAAATTTCTACCAACTTTGCTTGAAATGTCCACAAACTACTAGATGAGGAATCTCATCTCACCCCCAACCTAATCTTGCATTGTCCTCAATGTCAACAGGTATACAATGAGCATGAACATGAGAGCAATGGTAAAATAAAAGATAGTGAGAATGATAGTCCCTGAGAGAGTCGATCATAGAAGTCTACCTCTGGTATCAAAATCTACTAAAGCAATAAAACAGAAAAATAACTAAACCTAATCTACTCTATACCTCCATCAGACTAGGAGATGAATCATCCTGATACACAGGATCGTTCAGAGTGATGCACATGTCCTCTGAATCAAATTTCTCACCGAATGGTTTAAGGCATTGTCCGTTTACTTTAAAACGGTTACCATTCGCCAAATTTTCTATCTCGACAGCCCCATGAGGAAAAACTACTTTAACAATATACGGGCCGGTCCATCGAGATCTCAATTTTTAAAAAAAAGATGAAGTTGGGAATTGTGCAAGAGTACTTTCTAACCTAATGGAAAGATTTCCTGAAGATGTGTTTGTCATGAAAGGCCTTCATCTTACTCTTGTAAATTCTCGAGTTCTCATAAGCATCATTCTGAATCTCATCAAGCTCATTTAATTGGAGTTTGCGAAGTGAGCTAGCCTTATTAATGTCGAAGTTCAATGCCAGAATCGCCCAATAGGCTTTGTGTTCAAGTTCCATAGGTAATTGACAAGCTTTCCCATAGACCAGTCTATAGGGAGACATTCCAATGGGGGTCTTATAAGCTGTACGGTGAGCCCAGAGAGCATCAACTAATCTAAGTGACCAATCTTTGCGATCCGGCTTCACAGTTTTCTCCAGAATCTATTTGATTTCCCGATTGGAAATTTCAGCTTGCCCACTTGTCTGTGGGTGGTATGGGTGCTTACTTTATGTCTAATTCCATATTTCTTCATTAAGGCTTCAAATGGCCTATTACAAATGTGAGAACCATCATCACTTATGATGACTCGAGGAGTTCCAAATCGAGACAATATGTTTTCTTTAAGGAACTTTAGAACCGTACGGTGGTCGTTAGTTCTATATGGAATCGCCTCTATCCACTTGGACACATAGTCTACGGTAAGCAATATATAGACATGTCCAAAAGGTGAGGGGAATGGTCCCATGAAATCGATGCCCCAACAGTCAAAGACTTCAAGATGTTGAATTGTGGTTAGAGGCATCATATTCCTACGGGACAATCCTCCTAACTTTTGACAGTGCTCGCATGCTTTGTAAAACTCGTGGGTGTCTTTAAATAAAGTGTGCCAATAAAAACCACACTGTAAAATTTTTACAGTGGTTTTCTTGGCGGAAAAGTGACCACCACATGCTTGATTATGACAAAAGGAGATAACAGAATTTTGTTCATCATCAAGAACACATCTCCTAATTATTTGATCTGGGCAATATTTAAAAAGTAATGGTTCATCTCAGAAAAACCTACGTATTTTCCTTAGAAATTTTCGTTTATCCTGCACAGTCCAATGAGTCGGCATTGCACCTGTGGAAAGATAATTTGCAATATCAGTGTATCATAGTGGATGCATAGCAATAAAGAGTTGCTCATTAGGGAATGAGTCTTTAATAGGTGACTTGTCAATGAAATCGGGTAAGACTAGGTGAGATAGATGATCCGCCACCACGTTCTCTACTCATTTCTTATCTTTAATCTTTAAGTCAAATTCCTGAAGGAGTAAGATCCATCTTAGCAAGCGAGGCTCAGCATCCTTCTTAGAAAGAAGGTGTTTCAGTGCCGCATGATCCATGTAGATTATGACCTTGGATCCTATCAAGTACGCCCTGAATTTGTCCAAAGCAAAAACAATGGCTAGGAGCTCCTTCTCTGTAGTTGAGTAATTGACTTTGTCAGGATTTAAGGTCCTACTCGCTAGTAAATGACGTGGGGCCTCTTGTCCTTCCTTTGTCCTAACACCACCCCAATAGCATAATCGCTGGCATCACACATCAACTCAAAAGGAATGGACCAATCCGGTGGTTGTATGATAGGAGCAGTTGTCAACATGTCTTTAGCTTTGAAAAAGCTAATTGACATCCGACACTCCACTCAAATTGGTTCTCCTTTTGGTGAAGGTTATATAAGGGCATAAAGATATGACTGAAATCCTTTATAAACCTGCTATAAAAACCGTCGTGTCCAAGGAAGGACCACACATCTTGTATGCTCTTGGGTGGTGGTAAGTTGGAAATGATATTGATTTTGGCTCGGTTTACTTCTATTCCATTGGACGAGATGATATGTCCAAGGACTAGTCCTCTTTGTACCATAAAATGACACTTTTCCCACTTTAAAACAAAGTTCTTCTCCTTGCACCTTGTCAAGACCAACTTCAAGTGATTGAGACACTCATCGAATGTACAACCAAAAATAGAAAAGTCATCCATTAATACTTCAAGAAACTCACCCACCATGTCTAAGAAAATACTTAACATGCATCGTTGAAATGTGACGAGTGCATTACATAGTCCGAATGGCATCCTGCGATATGCGAAGGTGCCAAACGGGCATGTAACGGTGGTCTTCTCTTAGTCTTCTGGGGCTATCTCAATTTGGTTGTAGCTGGAATAGCCATCGAGGAAGCAATAATAGGAGTGACCCGCTAACCTCTCCAAAATTTGATCCAAGAATGGGAGAGGGAAGTGGTCCTTCCTAGTGATCGTGTTTAGCTTCCTATAATCTATGCACATACGCCAACCGGTGGTCAGTCTAGTCGGTATAAGCTCATTGTTGGCATTTTCTATGATTGTAATACTGGACTTCTTAGGGACAACTTGGGTAGGACTCACCCATTGGCTATCCAAGATCGGGTAGATGATACCCACATCTAGTAGCTTTAACACCTCGGCCTTGACAACCTCCAATATATTTGGATTTAGCCTCCTTTGAGGTTGTCTAGTCATTTTTACATCTTCTTCAAGGTGTATACGGTGAGTACAAACTGAAGATTCTATCCCTTTGAGGTCCGCTATTGTCTAACCTATGGTTTCTCTATGTTCTTTGAGTAGCTCAATCAACTTGAGCTCTTGGTCTTTTCCTAGGTGAGAGGCAATAACAACCGGGAATGTTTCCTCTTGACCCAAATATACATATTTAATCTCAGATAACAAAGGTTTAAGATCAAGCTTTGGCGGTTTGATACTAGACGGTAGAGGCTTTGATGTGGTTGGTGGCAATCTTTCAAAATGAGGCCTCCACCAACTAGTATCAATTATCGGTTTCTCACTACTCATTGCTTGCACAATTTCACTATTAATGGGATCTTTAGAATCTTCAAAATGTGCCAAACATGTCTCCAAATTCTCTAGTGGCTCAAGTTTGAGGAGCTCCTCTTCTTCAAAGGATTCGAGTATGTTTGCCTCGAAGAGCTCATCATCGTCATCCCTATGCCTTTTGCCCAAGTGGAACACATTCACTTCCAATGTCATGTTCCCAAAAGACAATCGCATCACCCCGTTCTGGTAATTTATGATTGTGTTTGATGTAGCAAGGAACGGGCGGCATATAATCACCCGCATTTGAGTGCTAGCATCCATAACTGGTTGCGTGTCCAAGACGATAAAATCTACCGCGTAGTAGACTTTGTCAACTTAGACCAATACATCCTCAACTATCTCTCTCGGTACAAGGATGGATCTATCAGCAAGTTGGAACGTGGTTTTGGTGGATTTTAATTCACCAAGGCCCAATTGCTCATATACCGAGTACAGGATCAAATTTATGCTTGCCCCCAAGTCTAGCAATGCACGTTCAATTCGGTAGTCACCAATGGTACATGAGATTGTGGGACTACCAAGATCCTTGAATTTTTTTTTTTTTTGTGGGGTGGGGAGGGGGGGGGGGGTCTTTTGGGTGAGAATGGCACTCACTTACTCATTTAAGAAGGCATTTTGTTGCACATTGTATTTGCGTTTGGTTGTGCATAAGTCTTTTAGAAACTTGGCATAGGAAGGAATTTGTTTAATAGCGTCAAGCAATGGAATGTTGATCTTGACTTGTCGAAAAATCTCTAAAATATCATGAGAGTTTGGGAGAGATTTTGGAGCAACCAATCTCGAAGGGAATGGTGCTACGGGCTTATAAACGCGTTCCATTTCTTGTGGGGCTGAGTTAGATCCGTCCCCATTCCCAGAATTTACCGGATCATTAGGCTTGTCGGTCTTCACCGGAATATATTTGTCAATTTATTTACCACTTCTAAGAGTGGTGACGGGTTTAGCTTGCTCCACATGTTGGTTGGGAAGATAAGGGATGCTTATTTCATGTGCTTGTTTAGGATTGGGCTGAGGTTGGGCCGAAAAGGTCCCTTCCCTAGCATTTAAGCGTCCCTTAATTTCATCAACCGAGACCTTAAGCTCTTGGAACATTTGCTGATTGGATTGATTGATTTACGTTTACCCTGCATAAACGCCTTTAAAGTATCCTCCATTGAGAATTGAAGTGGGGCCATGTTTTGCATTGGTGGCCCTCCTTGAGGGTTGGTAGGATTGTCCGTGGGGTTATTCCTCCAATTGAAATTAAGATGGTTCTTCCAAGTAGAGTTATACTTGTTACCTACCGGTCCATTGAAAGGCCGTTGATGACCATATGCAGCATTTGCTTGCTCTTGTAACACCTCTTAGAACGCAGGGATTGTAGGACAATCTTGCATAGAGTGTACATTAGCAGCACAAATTCCACATATGTTCTCAATAGCTTCAGTGGGCTTTTTAACTCCACTCTTGCTAAGTTCCATGGCCTCGACTTTCCTTGTGAGGTTGGCTAGCCTTGCGTTAACATCATCTTCCTCTTTAAGGATGTAGATGCCTCATTTGTACTTTTGTTGAGGAGGCTTAAGGTTATTAGATTTGTCCGAAGTATCCTAAGATTGGGCATTCTCAGCCAACATGTCCAAGTAACTCCAAGCTTCATCTGGATTTTTACTCATGAACTCACCGTTGCACATCATCTCTAGGAATTGGCGCATGTTGGAACTTAATCCATCATTGAAGAAATTTATAATTCGCCAACTTTCACAGCCATGATATGGGCAAGTAAGTAAGAGATCCTTAAATCTTTCCCAACTTTGAAAAATGACTCATTTTCTTTAACCGAAAAGTTCATTATAACTCTTCGAAGGGTATTTATTTTATCAGTCGAGAAGAACTTTTTCAAGAACTCTCGGGTTATCTCATTCCATGTCCCTATTGAATGCGGTCTAAGAGAATGTAGCCAACCCTTGGATTTTTCTTTTAATGAAAAGGGGAAAAGTTTAAGTTTGATGGCATCTTCTGATACATTAGCATATTACAAAGTAGCCACAACTTCTTCAAATTCTTTTAAGTGTAAGTATGGGCTCTCTCAGTCTAGCCCATGGAACTTGGATAAGAGTTGAATTCCACCCGACTTTATATCAATGTTTCCCTTAGTGGTTGGGAGAATCATGCATGAAGGTGTAGTTGTACGAGCCGGTTATAAGTAGTCACGTAAAGATCTCATTGGAGGAGCATTGTGCACCTCATTCTCTCCTACTCCTTCATGATTAACGTTTGTAGTTAGAGTAGGGTGGGTAGGATTCTGTTGAGCTTCCAATTTATACATATCCTAGCCCATTACATTGCATCTTATGCTTGATTTGTATGTTAAAAGGTTTATCTAATGTATGTTTTGTGGATGTAGGAATGAGAGAGGGATTACACCAAATTGATGTTCAAAAGACCACATTTAGATGGTCCTTGATGATGATCCAAGGTGGGCTAAAGATGGAAGAAGAAAGGAGGAGAGAAGAGAGAGAAAGAACTAAAAGAAATAGGCCTAGATCGGTTAAGACCGGTTGGCCAAACAGGCTCCGACTGGTCGGCCAACAGGTCGGGCACCCTTCTGGACTCTTTGGACCTTTGCTAGACCGGTCGGCCAGCCATCTCGACCGGTCTAGACTGGTCGGCCAATAGGTAGCTAGTGTATTTCAGCAGCTTTCTAGCAAGCTTGCTCAGCAAGCTCCGAAAATCATGTGCTACGGGAGTCCTTACGCAATTCTGGAAGATTCTGAGGCAGTAGAGCCTCTCTACTATAAAAGGACACCTAAGGGTGGATCTAAAGACCTCATAGAAGGCTTGGGAAGTGTTGAGCCTCCAATTTATACATTTGCCGACTCATTACATCACATTATATGCATGGTTTTCATGTTTAAAGACTAATCTAAAACATGTTTTTGTGATTATAGGAATGAGAGGAAGATTTCACCAATTCATGGTTAAAAGAGTCACTTTGTATGTATTGAAGATCAATAGAACAAGTGCCAAAAGGTGGAGGAAAGAAGCGAGAAAGAAAGAGGAGATAAAGAAGAAAATCTGATTTTTTTGCCTTAGACCTGTTTGTAGACCGGTCGCCAGACAGGTCGACAGACAGGTCTACAGTGTAATTTTTGGGCTGTTTTTTTTCTTCTTAGACCGGTCCCTAGACCGGTCGCCAGACAGGTCGAAGGTGGTCCAAAAACTCCGATTTTCAAGGCCAAGTTTCCAAATTGCGAGAGGACTTCGTGGATTCTCGAAGTTTCCAAGTTGGTGTAGGATTGCTCTTATAAAAGGCCACCTCCACTCTCTTCCTAAGGCATCTAGCAACGTGGGGAGCAAATAGATCAAAACCTAGGCCTCCTACAACTAGCTTTCTTCTTCTTCTAGTTCTAGTTTCTAGTTTTTAATGTTTTCTTCTAGCTAACCTCTTAGCTAGAGCTAAGAGGTGAAGTTTGCAGTTTGTTTCAACGCTTTAAATCGTTCCTTCAAGTACCCTTTACTTATTTATGGATTTTCAAAGTTCTAGTTTGAATAAAGTTTAGTTTTTTAGAAGTTTTGCGAGAGTTTGTGTACTCCGGACATGAGTTCCTTGCAATTCTCTGAGATTACCATGATTGGGTTGTTTGAATTTGAATTGTAGTAACCCTTGAGCAAGCCATAGTCTCTTGGCATGGCTGTTACTCCGAAGGCTACAAGTTCAAGTTCTATGTACTTCATTAGAACTACAAATCTGATTTTCAGATTTAAGTGGGACTGTTTTGCTTGAATGTTATATCCTCCAATTAGATGAGAGATAGGACTTTGATTCTAATTGTGTTGTACTTGGATGAATGGATTGGCATTGGACTACTACAAGTGGATCCTTGATGCTCTAGTTCTTCTTATTTTTAGATTTTCCTATTTCATGTGAAAAACTATTTTCCTAAACTTCTTAGATTCTAGTTATTAGATTAGTTGGAATTGTTTACCTCTTTCCCTGTTGATCGACCTCGGTCTTACCGAGATTTATTACTACATCGCAGCCTTACACTTGAGGCGAGCGAACAAGTTTTTGGCGCCGTTGCCGGGGAAAAGGTTAAACGGTTCTAATTGTTCTAGTAGCTATAGATTAGTTTAGTTAGGTAGGATTTTCAGTTTTTATAGAAGTAGATTTTCTGATTTTTTTTCTAGATTACTAACAATTTTTTGTTTAATTTTGTAGGACATTGTTACTGACATAGATCTCACTCTATTGGGTAACATCTCCCCATCTCCCTTCTTTTTGTTCTTTTTTCTAGATTAGGGTAGTTTCAATTCCTTAAAATTTTATCATGTATGATTGGACGAATGGTGCGTACAAGTACCTTTTGGAGGATGAGACGTCGGATTGGGGGACCCTAACTCATTGTGATCGGGATCCCTCCAAGCATGAGTATTTTTCTAAGATTCAAAGAACCTCCACTACCCCTCATGTAAGACGATGCGTGATTACATTAATGAAAGCAATACACATATTGAGACACGACATAAGACGATGGGGGAATACCGGAACGAAGCAAAATCGAATAATCATCCGGGAAAAACATTACGTGATTACCGGATTGAAAATAACATGAGTGTTCCACCGGTTATGGTAGGAGGTGTGCAACAACAAAAGGAATGGGTTCATAGTGGCCAACCGGTTAAGACGATGCGTGATCACTTGTACGGATATGCCTATCAACCATCATATAACTCTTCATCCTACAATGCATACGGTCTTAATTGGGAAAACCACTATTCTCCTTGTTCAAGGGATGAACCAACCGTGGTTATTAACAATTACCCTAAAACATCTTCCTCTTGTGATGACATGTATACACAAATACTTGAGGAAATATGGAAAGAGTATGTAGAGGAACAATCAAATCAAGCTTACTCGATATCTTGTGAAGACGTTGAGCCCGAAATTGGGGCATCGAATCAATCCCCTTTAATGAGGAGGATGGGGCTACCCAAGTCCCACTTTCTTCGGATTTAATGAATAGACTTTTAGAGGAGATTGATTTCGATGATCCCAATGTCATCATCAATTATGGTGAGTCCACTATCTCTTTTGGATGCTTTGAACTTAATGACGAAGAGATTTCAATGACGGTTGACGAACACGAGGAATCCATAAAATTTGAAAGCGGTAGTGGGGTTGCCTACAATGAGCGTTTGGTGAATGCTTATGAACCTATGGTTTCTTTTTCCAAGGGGCATAATAATTATGAGTCTTTAGAGGATATGTATGCTAGAGAGATGGCCGAAGTCGATCTTTTTGAGTCCTTTCACCAACAACACATGCCAAATTCTATTGTGGTAGACCTCCCTTTGATTGAAAATTCTTTTCCTTTGGATGATGAGGTGGCACAATCTGAAATTTTAAAAGATCAACCAATGTTAGATGATGTGCTTACCACTAAATCTGAAAATTTTTCCTTGGAAGACCTCCTCTCTATAGAGGAGGAATTCCTTACCATTGAAAAAGAATTTCTTCAATCATTAAGGGAGGACGAGGACCCTTCATCCGACTATTTCGATTTCCTAAAGGAATGCTTGGCCCACTCTTATGATCTTGATGATGAGATGATCAAGGAGTTAGATATTTTATTAGACACGGTGTTGGTGCCTGAAGAACACCATTCCACTGATTTACACTCTTTACCATTGTTTGTGGAAGCACCGTACAATTCTGAAATTGTGGAGGAGACAACTTTAACCAATGAAAACTTGATGAATTTCTCTCCACCATCATGGGTCCTTCAGCCCATTGAAAATTCAGATTGGGAGGACCCGTTTTTAATCAATCATAACCCAGATCAGAATTTGAGGAGATATCTTTTTGCTGCTCTTATCTCCTCCTATCATGCATGTGGTGCACATAAATATTGGACTTCAATGAAGACAAGCACCCATGTATACTGTCGAGCAGGACTTTGGATGGTCCTCATGAGAAATTTATTGAAATTCATGAAGATCCTGCTCAAATTTGATCATGTAGTCGATCGGACTAATCAATGGTAGGTAGGTAGATTAGGATTTATTTTTCAGCAATTAGGATTGAATAAGTCTCGTCGAGACAATGGAAGATGCTAGAATTGATCAACTTGCTACCTAAGGTACTCTCGTTATCACTCTCCTTTGTTTTAATTCATTGCTCTCATGTCATGCTTATTGCATATCTTGTTACATTGAGGACACTGTAAGATTTTGGTAGGGGGGTGAGATTCCTTAGATGAATCTGCTAGCTTTTGTGACATTTTGAGCAATTAATGTAGAAAATTTTCAAGTTTTCTAAAATTCAAAACTCTTTTGGAAAACTTTATTTCTATGCATTCGAGATGATACGAGTATAAGAAGAGGAGATACGAAGTGAGTGATGTTGCAAGCTTTGAACTTCTCTAATATAATGGTTTTATATGTGAATTCCCCTATTTATGTGATTGATAGAAAATTTGAACACTTTTACACCTAGTCCACATTACACGATTTTCATGTTTTGAAAGGATTATGTGATTTGTGGATTAGCTAGACTTGGATTTAAGGTGTTAAGAAACCAAGCCGGGGTACTTTGTCCATCCTTGTCCATGGGAAAATAACGAAAGATAGGGATTTCTAAAAATCCTATCTAATGAAAAAAAAAGGAAAAGGAAGGATGAAAATTGGGAATGATGAAAAACATGGTGGAAATTTTCGAAAAAGGCTACCTATTACCAACCGGGGGATGGTCTACCTGTAACCAAAGCCGAAAATGGGATGTAGTGTGAAAGCCGTCAGAAGGATGGTAAGGCAAATTCCTGTCATAGGCTTGTTGTTGATCTATACACCTTGAGATCCATAGTGTAGTTGATCTATGAAGAAGATAATCCCGGAAAGCCATGAGATGAGCATTCACTAAGCACACTAGGTTGAATTTGTTCAAGTTCTTCTATTTATCAATCAATCAGCGGGAATTTCATATGAACACTTATTATGTTTTGAGAGTTTAAGGTTTCAACTTCTATCACCTAATTTTTCTGATTCTTACACTTGTATGTCTTGGAATGGATAGAAGCATAGTTTCTGAAGGGGAGTTAGTTTTGGAGAATTGAACTTGTTTCACGCATGTTTTTCTCGGGACTAGCAAAATGCTGGTTGGGGGGTGTGTTGAGCCTCCAATTTATACATTTGCCGACTCATTACATCACATTATATGCATGGTTTTCATGTTTAAAGACTAATCTAATACATGTTTTTGTGATTATAGGAATGAGAAGAAGATTTCACCAATTCATGGTTAAAAGAGTCACTTTGTATGTATTGAAGATCAATAGAACAAGTGCCAAAAGGTGGAGGAAAGAAGCAAGAAAGAAAGAGAAGAGATAAAGAAGAAAATATGATTTTTTTGCCTTAGACCTGTTTGTAGACCGGTCGCTAGACCAGTCGCTAGACAGGTCTACAATGTAATTTTTGGGCTGTTTTTTTTTCTTCTTAGACCGGTCCCTAGACCGGTCGCTAGACAGGTCGAAGGTGGTCCAGAAACTCCGATTTTCAAGGCCAAGTTTCCAAATTGCGAGAGGACTCCGTGGATTCTCGAAGTTTCCAAGTTGGTGCGGGATTTCTCTTATAAAAGGCCACCTCCACTCTTTTCCTAAGGCATCTAGCAACGTGGGGAGTAAAGAGATCGAGACCTAGGAGGCTTCCTAGCCTCCTACAACTAGTTTTCTTCTTCTTATAGTTTTAGTTTCTAGTTTTTAATGTTTTCTTCTAGCTAACCTCTTAGCTAGAGCTAAGAGGTGAAGTTTGCAGTTTGTTTCAATGCTTTAATTCATTCCTTCAAGTACCCTTTACTTATTTATGGATTTTCAAAGTTCTAATTTGAATAAAGTTTAGTTTTTTAGAAGTGTTGCGAGAGTTTGTGGACTCCGGACATGAGTTCCTTGCAATTCTCTGAGATTACCATGATTGGGTTGTTTGAATTTGAATTGTAGTAACCCTTGAGCAAGCCATAGTCTCTTGGCATGGCTGTTACTTCGAAGGCTACAAGTTCAAGTTCTATGTGCTTCATTAGAACTAGAAATCTGATTTTCAGATTTAAGTGGGACTGTTTGTGCTTGAATGTTATATCCTCCAATTAGATGAGAGATAGGACTTTGATTCTAGTTGTGTTGTACTTGGATGAATGGATTGGCATTGGACTACTACAAGTGGATCCTTGATGCTCTAGTTCTTCTTATTTTTAGATTTTCCTATTTCATGTGAAAAACTATTTTCCTAAACTTCTTAGATTCTAGTTATTAGATTAGTTGGAATTGTTTACCTCTTTCCCTGTGGATCGACCTCGGTCTTACCGAGATTTATTACTACATTGCAGCCTTACACTTGAGGTGAGTGAACAGGAAGTCATGGGAGGTGAAGGAGATCACTGTGGAGCATCCGCAACTCCTCCAAATTCTGGTTTTCTATGTTTTTAATAGTTTTTCCTTTGAGCTTTCGTTTAACCTATTAATCGTTGGCTAAACCTCTTAGCTAGGGCTAAGAGGTGAAGCTTTTAGTTGTTTACAATGTCTAATTTGAATTAGTTCAAGTACTTTTTTATTTTATGAAGAACACTTCTAGTTCAAGTTTGAAATAAAGTTAGTATTTTTAATTAATTTTCTATCTCTTGTGATTTTTCTTACATGGGATGTTTTGATTACTGAGATTGCTTAATGGGGGTGTTGATTGATAGGATTTTGGGTTGTAGAGATCCTAGATTCATCATGATATGTTGGATGCTAGGGGATATTACAAACTAACTTTCCTAAGAGCTTATCTAGAACTAAATTAAAAGGGGTTCTTATCTTTTAATTTAATCTGAGATAGGTATTTATGTATTGATTTTGGTTCAATAGAAGTTCAATTCCTGCTTCTAAATCAAGTCTAGTGACAAGGTTTGAGGAAGAATCATGAATGTGATCTTGCTTGTTTTGTGAAGGATTAGGTTGTGTGATTAAATACACCCAATGCCTTAGTTGTTTATGAGAGAACCATATCAGTGGATGATTCATCTATGTTAGATGCATTATGATGATTTGATTGCTCTATATTCCGATTGGCTAAGGATAGAACTCCGATTCCAATTGAGTGATTGAATGATTTGAATTGGCATTGTGAATGATTATTAGTGGATCATTGGCGCTCTAGTGTTTATTTCCTTAATTTAGTTCTTAAGTAGATAGATTTATGTTCTTAATTACCATCCATCATTACAAATCTAAATTTAGCCCATCCTAGTTATAAAACTTAGAATTATTATGATAATCCCTGAGGATCGACCTCGGTCTTACCGAGAATTATTACTACATCGCAGCCTTGCACTTGAGGCGAGCGAACAAGTTTTTGGCGCCATTGCTGGGGATTAGGTTAACGTTTCTAATTTTTGTAATTAGGGTATAGTTAGGTTAGATAGGTTAGGTTAAGATTTACTATTTTAGTAGGTTTTTATCATAATTTTTTCACTAACAGATTGAGGCTCGGCCAATGCTTTGACCGATGTCTCGGGATTGACTTGTGTCAGATCCTTTGGTTCCTTAAAGGTGTAGGCAATGGAAACTGTTACTTCCTGAGAGTTTTGTCAGAGTTTGTAGAGTTCTTTGTTCCCGACTGTACTTCTTCTTGTTCTTGAACTGTAACTGCTTGAGCTGATTTGGACTGTCTGGTTTCTTGGTACGTACACTTTTTTTTCTTTTTCTATTCCAGCCATTTTTGCCTACAACGCTCTTTCGAGTTTTCACCACAGCCGGCCTTTTCCCGTCATTTTTGCCCGTGGCGCCCTTTCGGGTTTTCGCCACGTCCCGGGTATTTGATCTTGCCTGCCCCTTGGCAACTATGCTATTTTTACCCTCGGCGCCCTTTCGGGTTTTCACTAAGTCTGTTTTATGCCCATTATTTTTATTCGGAGCGCCCTTTCGGGTTTTCACTACGCTCTCTTTGTTTAGGCATACATTTTCTTTTCTTTCTCTTTCTTTTTTTTTGGATTTTGGATAACTGCGACGGCTAGAGGTCGGGAATCCGTCGTTGTCGGCCAATGGTAGCCTTTTGCCCCTTATCTTGAGTTATGATGATAGAGCTGTCGATCTTAGCCATAGACCCTTCTGAGATGGATGGATGGGTGACTGTGTTTCCTTTCGGGTTGATTTTTTGTTGACCTCTTAATTATGCATATTCTAACCCCAATTCATCACTCATTGTGCAAGGTTTGTATGGTTTGGAAGCTAATTCAATGCATGTTGTGTGACTACAGGATTGAGGGTGGACTCTACTCAATTGAAGATATAATGAGCTCATTTGGAACTATTCTAATAAAGAAAGAAAGAACTAAAGAAGAAAAGAAAGCAGAAGGAAGAAAGAAAGGAAAAATACAAGAAGAAAAGAGGGCTGACCGGTCGTGACCGGTCGGCCAAGGAAGCCAGACCGGTCAGTGACCGGTCAGCCATGCAGATTTGGCTCCTACTGAAGACGTCCGACCGGTCTTGACCGGTCGGACATATGCTGGAACTTCATTGAAAAGGACCGACCGGTCAAGACCGGTCGGTCATTGCTGCTGTAAGGTGGATGAAAACATCCGACCGGTCTTGACCGGTCGGATAGGCTTGCTGGACTGATGTTCTACTAGGCCCGACCGGTCTTGACCGGTCGGGCATACCTGCTGGAGTGTTTTCACTTGAGACCGACCGGTCATGACCGGTCGGCCATGCGTACTGAGTTAGAAATTCCTAATTTCATCCCGATTTTCTCTGCGCTGCGTAAGTGTTACGCAGGTTCTCGATTCTTCCGAAGTTGTGGAGCTTCCAGACTATAAAAGGACACCTAGGGATCGTTCCTAGGGCATCCTAGAAGGGTTCAAGCGAGGTTGGAGGCTGTGGAAGTGAAGATTGGAGTTTCACAACTCCTTTTGGTTTGCTTTGCTGTTTTCATGTTTTTAAGAGTTGTTTCATGTTTCCTTGGATCATGAGCAGCTAAACCTCTTAGCTAGGGCTAAGAGGTGAAGCTTGTAGTGTATCCAAGATGTTTTAATTCGTAGTTAAGTGGTTTTCAGTTTGGAATTCATGATTATGAACTAAGGTTTGAAGTTTATACAAGTTTTTAAGTAATTTCTCTTAGTCTTGTGATGACTCATGGATGTTTGGATGAATTACTTATCTTCTTAATTTGTTTGCAACGGTCTAGACCTGTATGATCCGAGGAATTGGAGTGCGCTCTAGTACCAAGCTCTTCATAAAGGGGCTTCATGCCAAAGTTCTAGTTTTGGTTGATTATCTGGAATACATATGGACTGTGCATATAATTTGAATCCAGTTCAAATCATGATCTAGCCTTGTCTTGTGAGAAGACTTGAGGATGGTTATGATTGGGAATTGGACATATAGAAAAGGTGAATGACCTATGCAATGAGCATGCTCAGATCAGCCTAGAGTTGAGTGAACTTTATGCACAGAACTTACATGTTACAGACTTCTGGTTTAACAGTTCTATCATCCGACTAGATAGACCTGACTGGTGACTCTAGTTGAGAGAATGGGAAACCACAGCGGATTGAACATCGAGGATTGCTACAAGTGGATCCTCAAACCCCTAGTGCCTTCTTATAATTGTTTATATTCAATTTAGCTTAAACTGTTACTCACACACATTCTATTCAAACTTTGATTGTTAGCTTCAATAGAAACTTGTGGATGAGTTTGTGACATCCTACATAGTCCCTGTGGATCGACCTCGGTCTTACCGAGTTTATTACTACATCGCAACCCTACACTTGGGGAAGCGAACAAGTTTTTGGCGCCGCTGCCGGGGACCTTGACGGTTTTCACAAATTTCTGAAATTAGTATCTATTTAGGACTCTTTTAGATTATTAGAACTAACTTAGTTTGTTTATTTGATTTTTTCAAGGATTTCTAGGAAGCTGAAGAAGATTCAAGGATTTCAAGTGCGAATCAGGTTCTATCCTTCTAAAACCTTACTCTTCTCCTTCTCCTAGTCATTCTTATTTTATTCATCTCTTGTAGAGTGGGTGGAGACTCCTTTTGGATCTCTGAAAGGTCGGCCTTTTTGCCACCTGGATTCCTATTGGTCGGCTCTGCCGTCTTGGATCACCTTGTGCTCAGGGATTTCTTTTCTCATCTCTACTCCTCTTTCTCCTTTTTCTGTGCCTTTTCTCAAAAGATTCAAAGAGTGGGTGGGGTGTTCTCTGAACCCCTATTGACCAGGAGAAATCGGTTTCTATCTTTGTTTTTGGCCTAGCCATTGCAAGACACCTTGTGTTTCGGTCTTAGAGAAGAGTAAAGAAAAAGAAGGAAGAATTCTTTTTCCTTTTTTTTTGTTTCTTATTTTTTATTTTGCATGCCACATTGGGCTCGGGATTCCAATAACCGACTCATAAGTGAAGGGGGGATAGTAGAAGGGATTGATAGAGAGCCACGTGCTAGGAGACATCTAAATTCTCCAATTTTATCTGAAAGTATGGCTACAAATCAACCTAACCCGGTTCAAAATCAAACCGAAACAGGGGAGAATGTGGTTGAGAATGTTCCCCACCTAGGACTTTACGTGATTTCTTGCAACCTGCAAGAACAAGCACTCCCTCATGCATAGTATTTCCACCAAATGCAGGGAATGTGGATTTGAAACCGGGAGTGATCAATCTTCTCCCTAAATTCCATGGTTTAGACAGTGAAAGTGCCTATCAACACTTTAGGGAGTTTGATGAGGTAATCACCACCATGCACTTTGCAAATGTGACTGAAGATGTAGTAAGACTTAAATTCTTCCCTTTCACTCTTAAGGATAAAGCCAAGGGTTGGCTGTATGCATTAAGGCCAAGATCAATCGGGTCATGGAACGATATGCACGGAGAATTTATAAAAAAATTCTTCCCTACTCACAAAACGAACATGCTTAAGCGCCTTATCATGAACTTTGCCCAAAAGGAGGATGAAACCTTTTCCCAATGTTGGGAGAGATTCAAGGACCTATTAAATGCATGCCCACATCATGGCTATGAAAATTGGCGGATTATAAGTTTTTTCTATGAAGGACTGATTCCATCCATGCGCCAATTTATAGAGATGATGTGTAATGGGGAGTTCATGAATAAGGAAGCTGATGAAGCATGGGATTATCTGGAAGAATTGGCTGAAAGTGCACAATCTTGGGACACACCTAAACCAACAAATTCCAAGATTGGCCAACAAAAGGAAAAGGGAGGAATGTATGTCCTATCAGAAGAAGATAGTATAAGTGCACGGTTGGCTAGCCTTACAAGAAAGGTCGAAGCCATGGAATTAAGGAAAGGAGAAACAATCAACTCCACTGAGGTTGAAACTGTTTGTGGAATTTGTGCTGGAAATCAACATGCTACACCCGATTGTCCCACAATTTCAGCAGTCCAAGGCATCTTACAAGAATAAACAAATGCCATAAACAGTTATCAGCAGCAATATGGTGCTCCAAACTCAAACACGTATAATCCTAATTGGAAGAACCATCCCAACTTCAGTTGGAAGAATGGGCCCAATGCAAATGCAAACAACACTCCAAAAGTATCACTAGAAGAGATGTTGGGTGCATTTGTATCAGTCCAGAATGAGCATAACAAGACAAACTCTCTAAAAATAGATGGGTTCATGCAAGAGCAATTGAAATTCAATCAAAACTCAAACCAAGCCATCAATGAATTGAAAACATCTTTGGCTAGAGTTGAAGCTCACCTTAGTGTTAGAGAGAAGGGCACACTCCCTGCCCAACCTCTTCCTAACCCAAGGACCCAATATGAGATACAAGATGCAAGCTCATCCTCCCACCATACGGAACATGTCCAAGCTATCACCACTTTGAGAAGTGGGAAAGAAATTGATAAATCCAATCCGGTGAAGGCCCCCAAGCCTAAGGATCCGGAAATTCCCAAAGAGGATGATAGCCCAAACAATATTCCACAAGAGAAAGAACCGGAAAGACAATACAAGCCGGTTGCCCCATTTCCACAAAGGTTGATTTCACCTAAACCTTTAGATAAAAATCTGGAAATTCTGGAAGTTTTCAAGCAGGTGAAGATCAACATTCCGCTGTTGGATGCAATAAAACAAATACCATCTTATGCCAAATTTTTAAAGGAATTGTGTGCAATCAAAAGGAAACACAACGTCCACAACAAAGTGCTTTTGGCTGAGAATTTGAGTGCCATCATCAAACAAGAGGTGCCCCAAAAATATAAAGATCCGGGTAGTCCAACCATATCATGCATCATAGGAGACTACCAAATTAAACAAGCCCTACTCGACTTGGGGGCAAGTGTGAATCTCATTCCATACTCGGTCTATGAACAACTTGGGTTAGGTGAATTGAAACCCACCAAAACCACACTCCAACTTGCTGATAGATCCATCCGGATACCGAGAGGAATGGTAGAGGATGTTCTAGTCCAAGTTGATAAATTCTACTACCCAGTAGATTTTATTGTCTTGGACACACATCCTGTGATAGGCACCGGTACTCAAATTCCCGTCATACTTGGACGACCATTTCTAGCTACCTCAAACGCCATTATCAATTGTAGAAACGGACTTGTACAAATGTCCTTTGGAAATATGACCCTTGAGCTTAACATATTTGAGTTATGCAAACAACCGCGGGAAGTTGATGATGATATCCACGAATTAAACATGATCGAATCATTCGTGGAAGGTACAATCCCCTTGTCACTATTTTCCGACCCTTTGGAGGCATGTGTGGCTCATCTCCATGATATGAATGATGATACAACAAAAGAGATGGATGCCATTCTAGATGTGATGCTGGTACGTGAAAATAAAAGATGGAGGGCCCCAATTGAACCTTTGCCTATAAATGAGAACAAGGCCCTCCCATCCAACATTAAGGCACCAAAACTCGACCTAAAACCATTGCCAAATGAGCTAAAATATGTTTATTTAGGACGAGATGAGACATATCCAGTGGTGATTTCTTCCCACTTGGATGAGGAACAAGAGAGTAGGCTAATAGCCACTCTATTAGAGCACAAGAGTGCCATCAGATGGACAATTGCGGATCTCAAAGGCATAGACCCACTGATTTGCACTCACCGCATACATCTTGAGGAAAATGCAAAGACATCCCGGCAACCACAAAGACGACTAAATCCAAATATGAAGGATGTGGTTAAGGCCGAAGTGGTGAAACTATTGGATGTAGGTATCATCTACCCAATATCTGATAGCCAATGGGTAAGCCCAACTCAAGTGGTGCCTAAGAAATCCGGAATAACCATCGTAACCAATGCCAATAATGAACTTGTACCAACTAGGGTCACTACCGGTTGGAGAATGTGCATTGACTACAGGAAGCTAAACACTGTCACGAGGAAAGACCACTTCCCCCTACCGTTTGTTGATCAGATTTTAGAACGGTTGGCGGGTCATTCCCACTTTTGCTTCCTTGATGGTTATTCAGGGTACAACCAAATAGAAATTGCCTGTGAAGACCAAGAAAAGACTACATTCACATGTCCATTCGGCACTTTCGCCTATCGACGGATGCCGTTTGGACTATGTAATGCCCCTGCCACCTTCCAGCGTTGTATGATGAGCATCTTTTCTGACATGGTGGGGACAATTCTCGAAGTCTTCATGGATGATTTTTCCGTATTCGGTTGTAGCTTTGATGAGTGCCTTGAGCACTTGAAATCTGTGCTAAAAAGATGTGAAGAGAAGAACCTTGTGCTCAATTGGGAAAAGTGTCACTTCATGGTTAAAAAGGGAATTGTACTTGGTCACATCGTTTCACAAAATGGAATTGAGGTGGACAAGGCGAAAATTGACCTTATCTCTGACCTTCCACCACCCAAAAGCATACGAGATATACGGTCCTTTTTAGGACACGCAGGATTTTATAGACGGTTCATAAAGGATTTCAGTTCACTTTCTCGTCCTTTATGTAACCTACTTCAAAAGGAAAATTCATTTGAGTGGAGTGAAGAATGTCAAAAGGCCTTTACCACCCTTAAAGGCATGTTGACATGCGCCCCAATAATGCAACCACCTGATTGGAGCCTTCCTTTTGAGATTATGTGCGATGCTAGCGACTATGCTATTGGGGCCGTGTTAGGCCAAAGAAAAGATAAAAAGCCATGTGTTATCTACTATGCAAGTAGAACCCTAAACTCAGCCCAGGCAAACTACACCACTACTGAAAAGGAACTTTTAGCCGTAGTTTTTGCCTTGGAGAAGTTCAGATCCTACTTGATTGGATCCAAGATCATTGTATTCACTGACCATGCCGCGCTTAAGTATCTTCTTTCTAAGAAGGATGCTAAACCACGGTTATTAAGATGGATCCTCCTACTCCAAGAATTCGACTTAGAAATACATGATAAGAAAGGAGTAGAGAATGTAGTAGCTGACCACCTCTCTCGACTTGTCCTCACTGATTCCCCTGAAACGACTGCAATCAATGACATGTTCCCTGATGAACAACTTTTTGCTGTTTCCCAATTGCCATGGTATGCGGACATTGCTAATTATCTTGCTACAGGTACAATTCCTACATATTGGAAAAAGCAAGATAAGGATAGATTCTTCTCAGAGGTACGGAAATTTCTATGGGACGACCCATACTTGTTCAAGTATTGTCCCGACCAAATCATAAGGAGATGTGTCCCAGATGATGAGCAACAAAGTATCATCTCCTTCTGCCATTCTCAAGCATGTGGTGGCCATTTTTCGGCTAAAAAGACCACAGCGAAAATTCTGCAATGTGGGTTTTATTGGCCCACCATGTTCAAAGACACACATGAGTTTTGCAAAGCTTGCGAACCTTGTCAGAAATTAGGAGGAATCTCCCATAGAAATATGATGCCACTCAATCCCATCTTAATTATCGAAATTTTTTATTGTTGGGGCATCGATTTCATGGGCCCATTCCCATCTTCTTTTGGAAACTTATACATCTTGCTTGCCGTTGATTATGTTTCCAAATGGGTCGAGGCCATCCCTTGCCGGAATAATGACCATAAAACGGTCATTCGATTCTTAAAAGAAAACATTCTTTCCCGGTTTGGAACGCCTCGAGTCATCATAAGTGATGGAGGGTCTCACTTTTGCAATCGCCCTTTTGAAGCATTAATGAAGAAATATGGCGTAACGCACAAAGTGAGCACTCCCTATCACCCACAAACTATTGGACAAGCTGAGATATCCAATAGAGAAATTAAACACATTTTAGAGAAAACGGTGCATCCTGATCACAAGGATTGGTCACTTCGACTTACCGATGCGCTTTGGGCCTACCGTACTGCCTTTAAAACTCCTATTGGAATGTCTCCCTATAGACTTGTCTATGGGAAGGCTTGTCACTTGCCTGTGGAGTTGGAACATAAGGCGTATTGGGCTATTAAGAAGATAAATTTCAATCCTGACAAGGCAAGCTCGTTACGCAAACTACAATTGAATGAACTAGCAGAAATCCGTAATGAAGCTTATGAGAATGTAAGAATTTACAAGGACAAGACGAAGATATTCCATGATAAGAATATTCTTCGCAAGACATTCACGATAAATCAAAAAGTCCTCATGTATAATTCTCGCTTACATCTATTTCCGGGAAAATTGAGATCTCGGTGGACCGGTCCCTACATTGTGCAAACTGTCTATCCATATGGGACTGTTGAGCTATTAAATCCAAGGAACGGCAACATTTTTAAAGCAAATGGGCAGCGATTAAAGCCGTTCTTTGAGAACTTCCCTTCAGAAGGTATGTCCATACCTCTGAATGATCCTGTGTATCAGGATGATTGATCTCCTAGTCTGATGGAGGTATAGAGTAGTTAGGATTAGGATTTTGCTGCTTTTGTTTTCGTTTTCATAGGTTTGTTAGAAGGAGGAAGATCTTCACTTTTCACTCTCTCAGGTACTATCATTCCTCACTCCCTTTTATTTTCAAATTGCTCTCATGTTTTGCTCATTGCACATCCTTTACATTGAGGACAATGCAGGATTTGGTTGGGGGGTGTAGGATCTCTTGGTTGAATTCAGCGATTTGCAACATTTCAAGCAAGCATGTGGAAATTTTTTTCGATTTTTCAAAAATTCGAAACTCTTTTGGAAAACACCGGTTTTATGCATTCAAGTTGATATGAGCATAAGAGGAGGAGATATGAAGTGTATGGGGCTGGATGTCTGCAATCTCTCATAGCATAATGGTTTTATATGTGAACACCCCTATTTTTGTGATTGATAGAAAATCTGAACACTTTTACACCTAGTTCACATTACACGATTTTCATGAGTTGAAGGGATTATGTGACTTATGAATTAGCTAGACTTTGAATTAAGGTATTGAGAAATCAGGCCGGGGTACTTTGTCCATCCTTGTCCATGGGAAAATAATGAAAGATATGGATTTTTAAAAATCCTATCTAATTTAAAAAGAAAAAGGAAAAGGAAGGATGAAATTGGGAATGTGGAAAAATGGTGGAGAATTCCGATTAGGGCTACCTACTACCAACCGGGGGATGGTCTACCCGTAACCAAAGCCGGAAATGGGACGTAGTGTGAAAGTCGTCGGAAGGACGGTAAGGCAAATCCCTGTCATTGGCTTGATGTGGCTCTATGGACCTTGAGTTCTATAGTTTACTTGATCTATGAAGAAGATAATCCTAGAAACTCGTGAGATGAATTTTCACTACCCACACTAGGTTAAATTCGTTCAAATCTTTCTATTTATCAACCAATCAGCGGGAATTTCATATGAATGCGTATTATGTTTTGAGAGTTTACGGTTTCAACCTCTGTTGCCTAATGTTTCTGAATCTTAAGCTTATGAACCTTGGAATGTATAAAAGGATGGTTTCTGAAAGAGAGTTGAGTTTCGAAGAATGAGATTAGCTTCACGCATGTTTTGCTCGGGACTAGCAAAATGCTGGTTGGGGGGTGTGTTGAGCTCTTAATTATGCATATTCTAACCCCAATTCATCACTCATTGTGCAAGGTTTGTATGGTTTGGAAGCTAATTCAATGCATGTTGTGTGACTACAGGATTGAGGGTGGACTCTACTCAATTGAAGATATAATGAGCTCATTTGGAACTATTCTAATAAAGAAAGAAAGAACTAAAGAAGAAAAGAAAGCAGAAGGAAGAAAGAAAGGAAAAATACAAGAAGAAAAGAGGGCTGACCGGTCGTGACCGGTCGGCCAAGGAAGCCAGACCGGTCAGTGACCGGTCAGCCATGCAGATTTGGCTCCTACTGAAGACGTCCGACCGGTCTTGACCGGTCGGACATATGCTGGAACTTCATTGAAAAGGACCGACCGGTCATTGCTGCTGTAAGGTGGATGAAAACATCCGACCGGTCTTGACCGGTCGGATAGGCTTGCTGGACTGATGTTCTACTAGGCCCGACCGGTCTTGACCGGTCGGGCATACCTGCTGGAGTGTTTTCACTTGAGGCCGACCGGTCATGACCGGTCGGCCATGCGTACTGAGTTAGAAATTCCTAATTTCATCCCGATTTTCTCTGCGCTGCGTAAGTGTTACGCAGGTTCTCGATTCTTCCGAAGTTGTGGAGCTTCCAGACTATAAAAGGACACCTAGGGATCGTTCCTAGGGCATCCTAGAAGGGTTCAAGCGAGGTTGGAGGCTGTGGAAGTGAAGATTGGAGTTTCACAACTCCTTTTGGTTTGCTTTGCTGTTTTCATGTTTTTAAGAGTTGTTTCATGTTTCCTTGGATCATGAGCAGCTAAACCTCTTAGCTAGGGCTAAGAGGTGAAGCTTGTAGTGTATCCAAGATGTTTTAATTCGTAGTTAAGTGGTTTTCAGTTTGGAATTCATGATTATGAACTAAGGTTTGAAGTTTATACAAGTTTTTAAGTAATTTCTCTTAGTCTTGTGATGACTCATGGATGTTTGGATGAATTACTTATCTTCTTAATTTGTTTGCAACGGTCTAGACCTGTATGATCCGAGGAATTGGAGTGCGCTCTAGTACCAAGCTCTTCATAAAGGGGCTTCATGCCAAAGTTCTAATTTTGGTTGATTATCTGGAATACGTATGGACTGTGCATATAATTTGAATCCAGTTCAAATCATGATCTAGCCTTGTCTTGTGAGAAGACTTGAGGATGGTTATGATTGGGAATTGGACATATAGAAAAGGTGAATGACCTATGCAATGAGCATGCTCAGATCAGCCTAGAGTTGAGTGAACTTTATGCACAGAACTTACATGTTACAGACTTCTGGTTTAACAGTTCTATCATCCGACTAGATAGACCTGACTGGTGACTCTAGTTGAGAGAATGGGAAACCACAGCGGATTGAACATCGAGGATTGCTACAAGTGGATCCTCAAACCCCTAGTGCCTTCTTATAATTGTTTATATTCAATTTAGCTTAAACTGTTACTCACACACATTCTATTCAAACTTTGATTGTTAGCTTCAATAGAAACTTGTGGATGAGTTTGTGACATCCTACATAGTCCCTGTGGATCGACCTCGGTCTTACCGAGTTTATTACTACATCGCAACCCTACACTTGGGGAAGCGAACATTTTTCTCGGGTGTTTTGTTTTGGCTTCCCATTTTCTTTCTTTTTTATTCTTTTCTTTATATTCCCCTCTTTTTTTTTCTTTTTCTTCTCTCTTTTCTCTTTTGAATCTCTTTATTTGAAACACTTGTTGGTGGACGAAAATGATTTCTCAGAAGTTTTAACTTCGACCCTTTGACTTCAGCTCTACTAATGTAACTCTTGATAAGGTCAGAATGACTTACCCGTGAAAGATCTTCACTTTGTCGGCGTTGATTAGCTTAGGAAGATCCACCCCTCTCATGCTGGTGAGTCTGAGGGCGCCTTCAGGAAGTACTTCTCTGATGATCAGCGGTCCGTCCCATGAGGGTTTGAACTTTCCTTTGGGATCCGGAAGGTGCGATGGTAGAATCTTCTTCATGACCATGTCGCCCACCTTGAAACTTCTTTTTCGGACTCTCTTATTGTAGGCCCTAGCGATCCTTTTCTGATAACACTGGGAATGACTTAGCGCATGCATGCGCTTTTCATCTGCTAGCTGTAACTGATCGAATCTAGCCCGTTGTCATTCTCCTTCTTCAATTTTGATTTCCAGTAACACCCATAGTGACGGTATTTCCACCTCGACTGGTAGAACTGCTTCCATTTCGTGAGTAAGCTCGAAAGGAGTAACACCTGTAGCAGATTGTACAGACGTTCGATAGGCCCAAAGTGCATATGGGAGCATATCTGACCAATCTCGATAAGTCACGACCATCTTCTCGAGTATCCTGACGATTGTCTTATTTGTGGCTTCTACCCCACCATTCATCTGAGGATGGTAAGGGCTCGATCGATGACGTTGAATTTTAAACTTGCTGCGAAAGTCATCCATCTTCTTGTTAACGAACGGGGTCTCATTATTTATGATGATATCATTAGGGATTCCATACCGGCATATGATGTTGTTCTTCATGAATTTGATCACCTGAGATGCTGCAATTGTGGTGTAGGAGGCTGCTTCTACCCACTTGGTAAAGTAGTCGATTGCCACAAGTACATACTCATGACCGTTTGATGCTTTGGGACTAATCTTCCCAATGATATCGAGTCCCTACATAGAGAAGGGCCAGGGAGTTGTCAGGTTGTACAATTCTAAGGAGGGGGCATGAATTTGATTCACATGCTCCTGACACTTGAAGCATTTTCTGACGTGCTGGCAGCAGTCTGTCTCCATGTTGAGCCAATAGTAACCAAGTCATAGAATCTTCTTCGCCATCATGTGCCCGTTCATGTGTGGGCCACAGATTCCTTCTTGTATTTCTTTCATGATCTTTGCAGCTTCTGTTTCATTGACACATCGAAGGAGGACTTGATTATAGGATCGCTTGTAAAGAACTTCGCCACTGATGGTGAACTGGCCGACCAAACGCTGGATGGTTCAGCAATCTGTTGCTGTTGCTACCTCTGGATATTCCTGGGTTTTGAGATATTGCTTGATGTCGGCATACCAAGGTTTCTCAGGGGTAGCTTCGACTTCTTCTATTTGTAGGCAGAAAGCAGGTCATCTTGAGTTTCAACTGTGAGCTCCCATTCTGAAGTTCCTTTCGGGATCTCTAGCATTGATGCAAGTGTAGCGAGAGCATCTGCAAACTGATTCTTGGCCCTGGGCATGTATGAGAAGGTGATTTCTTTGAATTCTTCGATCAGATTTTCAAGGTACACATGATATGGTATCAACTTCTCATCCTTGGTTTTCCATTCGCCATTGGTCTGATTGATGATAAGCTGTGAGTCTCCAAATACTAGTAGCTTTTTTACACCCAAGATTATGGCTTCCCTTAGACCAGCGATGCATGCTTCATACTCTGCCATGTTGTTGGTGCACTCGAATGCTATGTGCCTTGAGATAGGAATAGGGATATCGTCTGGAGAGTAGAGGATTGCTCCGATACCACTTCATTTAGAATTTGCTCCGCTGGCCAAGAATAATGTCCACTCATCTTTCTTCTCCTTTTCTTCACCTTCGATAAGCAAGAGATCTTCATTAGGGAAGAATGTCTCGAGCGGTTGATAATCCAGGAGAGAGTGAGCGGCGAGATGATCGGCGAGGGCCTGCCCCTTGATTGCCTTCTGAGTGACATAGGTGATGTCGAATTCAGACAGGAGTAGCTGCCATTTGGCTATCCTTCCAGTGAGTGCTGGTTTCTTGAAATGTATTTGAGTGGATCCATGTAAGCGAGGAGGAGAATAGGGAACGCAATCATGTATTGACAGAGTCGCTGAGTTGCCCAGACTAGGGCGAGGTAAGTCTTCTCGATCAGGAAATACCTGGTCTCGTAGTCGGTGAACTTTCGGCTCAAATAGTATATTACTTGTTCCTTCTTCCCGCTCTCGTTGTGTTGGCCAAGGACACAGCCAATAGCTTCTGCTACTATCGAGATGTATAACAATAGTGGCCGTCTGGGAGTGGGCGACACTAGAACTGGAGGACTCATAAGATACTTCTTGATGTGGTCGAAGGCGACTTGGCAATCGTCATTCCATTCTTTTGGAACGTTCTTTCGAAGGAGCCTGAATATGGGTTCACAGATCGGTGTAAGCTGTGCGATGAAGCGACTGATGTATTGAATTCTGCCGAGAAAACTACGAATTTCTTTCTTTGTTCTAGGAGGGGGCATCTCGATGATTGCTCTGGTTTTAGTTTCGTCGACCCTGATGCCATCCTCGCTCACCATAAAGCCAAGGAGTTTGCCTCCCGTTGCACTGAAGACACATTTCGAGGGTTGAGACGAAGCTTGTACTTTTCTAATCTGTTGAATAACTTCTTCAGATCTTCAAAGTGTCCTTCAATTATGCGAGATTTGACGATCATATCGTCCACATATACTTTAAGCTATTTGTTCATCATATTGTGGAATAATGCTGTCATTGCCTGCTGATATGTTGCTCCTGCGTTCTTCATACCGAACTGCATTACCCTGTAGCAGAAGGTTCCCCAGGGAGTGATGAACGATGTCTTCTCACGATCTTCGACGGCCATCTTGATCTGATTGTAACCTGAGAACCCGTCCATGAATGAGAAGATCTTGTACCCGGCAGTGTTGTTGACCAGAGTGTCAATATGTGGCAAAGGAAAGTCATCTTTAGGACTGACTTTGTTGAGATCTCGGAAGTCGATGCACATTCGAACATTGCCATCCTTCTTCGGTACTGGTACGATGTTGGCGAGCCATTCAGGGCAGTTGGAGACTACCAAGAATCCCGCATTGTATTGCTTGATGACTTCATCTCGAACTTTTAGAGCCCATTCTGGCTTCATTCTTCGAAGTTTCTGCTTCACTGGCTTCATATCTGGCTTGGTTGGCAGATGGTGTACAACCAGCTCTTCATCGAGCCCCGGCTTGTCTTCATATGAGTGTTCGCTCGCCTCAAGTGTAAGGCTACGATGTAGTAATAAATCTCGGTAAGACCGAGGTCGATCCACAGGGAAAGAGGTAAACAATTTCAAGTACTCTAATAACTAGAATCTAAGAAGTTTAAGAAAGTAGTTTTTCACATGAAATAGGAAAATCTGAAATTAAGAAGAACTAGAGCATCAATGATCCACTTGTAGTAGTCCAATGCCAATCCATTCATCCAAGTACAACACAATTAGAATCAAAGTCCTATCTCTCATCTAATTGGAGGATATAACATTTAAGCACAAACAATCCCACTTAAATCTGGAAAGAAGATTTCTAGTTCTAATGAAGCACATAGAACTTGAACTTGTAGCCTTCGGAGTAACAACCATGCCTATGGACTATGGCATGCTCAAGGGTTACTACGATTCGAATTTAAACAACCCAATCATGGTAATCTTAAAGAATTGCAAGGAATTCATGTTCGGAGCACATGAACTCTCACAAAACTTCTAAAAAACCAAACTTTATTCAAACTAGAACTTGAAAATCCAAAATTAAAGTAAAGGGTACTTGAAGAAACGAATTAAAGCATTGAACAAACTACAAACTTCAACTCTTAGATCTAGCTAAGAGGTTAGCTAAAAGAAAACATTAAAAACTAAAAACTAGAACTAGAAGAAGAAGAAAACTAGTTGTAGGAGGCTAAGAAGCCTCCTAGGTCTTGATCTCTTTGCTCCCCACGTTGCTAGATGCCCTAGGAAGAGAGTGGAGGTGGCCTTTTATAAGTTGGAGCGGAAGATTCCAGATTGCGCAAGAAATCACGCAACTGCGCAGAGAAAATCAGAGCTTCACGGACAAACTCTGTTACGCTGACGACCGGTCGCACGATCGGTCTAAGCTCATGAACGACCGGTCACACGACCAGTCTCAAAACCTCAAAAACAGTCCAGTGAGTTTTTTGTTTCTAGACTACCCTCGACCTGTCTGGCGACCGGTCTAAGAAGAAAAAAATAGTCCAAAAATTACACTGTAGACCTGTCTGTCGACTAGGGCTGAAAGTCGGGCGGGTTGGGTCGGGTTGGTGCTGAACCCTAACCCAACCCAAGGTTCCCAACCCAACCCAACCTCGGGTTGGGAATTCTCAACCCAAGCCCAACCCAAGCGGGCTCGGTTGGGTTGATCGGGTTGGTCAGGTTGATACATGCTAATATTTTCATTATTACATTAGTCTATTATGTTTCAATACACGCCTTATTTTTAGTACCTATGGCTTTATTAATTATATATGTACTTATTTATGTAAAGAACTTCACTTTTCCTAAACAAATAAGTTAAAATACAAGTAAACATTATAAGTTTACTTCACTAAAGTATAATAAAAGTATAAGTAACTTGTATGTTGGGTCGGGCAACCCGAGACCTCAACCCATGCCCAACCCAAACTTCATCGGGTTGATGTTTTCATAGCCCAAGCTCGAGATCGGGTTTGATACTTCTTACCCAAGCCCAACCCAATGTCGGGTCGGTCACAGGTCGGTCGGGTTGAACCCGCCCAACTTTCAGCCCTACTGTCGACCTGTCTGGCGACCGGTCTAGCGATCGATCTACAGACAAGTCTAAGGCAAAAATTTCAGATTCTCTTCTTTTTCTCTTCTCTTTCTTTCTTGCTTTTTTCATCCACCTTTTGACACTTGTTCTATTGATCCTCAATGCATACAAAGTGACTCTTTTAATCATGAATTGGTGACATCTCCCTCTCATTCCTACAATCACAAAAACATGTATTAGATTAGTCTTTAAACATGAAAATCATGCATATAATGTGATGTAATAGGTCGGTAAATGTATAAATTGGAGGCTCAACAATGAGAACGTGAAGTTGGACAATCTTGGAGCTAGGAACTCTATCATCCTCTACTTCATCTCTGGTGGCAGCGATTTTCCAATGCGTACTTCCTTAGGGATCTCGGGTGTCCCCAAGTTTACTACCTCAAAATCATCGGCTACAACATTGGCTTTAGATTCGAACTTTTTGAGGAGATCCTCTAGTTCGGGAGTCGGGTCATCATCTTCCTCATCCGAGCTTCGTCCAGACCCATGAGCTTGAAGTCTAAATCATTTGATTCGACTTCAAACTCATGTTACTCTTTAGAAGAGCTTGGCACATTATTGAATGCAGGAAAAGAAATGTTTTTTTGGATTTTGAGAATTTTCTAGAATTAAAATGCTAGATGTTTTTTACTATTGAAAGTTTTTCATTTTTTTTGGATTTTTAAAATTCACAGCACCCTGAACAAGCGGGCATTGCAAACCATGATTGGTCCCAGCTTATCCCAGAGTACCGCTCTTAAATCGTCATTTTTTTTGGAAGCTAGAGCCCTCAGATGATTCTCTGGCTGATTCAGTAGTTAGGGAAACGGATGACCATTCAAGACCCCACACTCCTTCCCCTGGAGAGGTGGGGGTTGATGATTAGGGCGAAGAATCACAGTCTGGCCCAATGACCATGATTTCTCGCTGGTTGGGTTCAAGATCTGAGTCATACTCAGTCCCTCCCGGATCACTTACCTCGCATTGTAGTTCGTTTGGTTCCACAGCGAGACACAAGTTCAGAATTTGGACATCGGACCAATCCAGGGCTTGCCATTTCCCTTTCTTGGTCCAATGGATGGGCTGCTTCTGCCCCTAGCTGATGGTGATGATGTTGATTCTGCAGAGATGGGCAGGTCGTGCCTCTTGTTGATTGATGCTGAGATGGGCAAGTTGTGCCCCTGGTTGGCTGGAATTGAAGTGGGCAAGTTGTGCCCCTGGTTGACTGGAATTGAAGTGGGCAGGTTGTGCCCAGGTCGAGAGCAGGTATCAGAGTACCTTGGTCTTGAAGCTGTTGTATTTGTTTTTCTTCTTTGTCTTCATCCTCTCCTTCTTCTTCTGGAGGTTTACATGGTTCGAGAATTCAGTCCCATCGAATGGGGGGCCACATGGCCCAAGCTAGGCTCATCAGGAGGCCTTTGTGTAGTGCAGTTGGTTGATTTCTTCTTGGATCTCTGCAAAGCTCTCCTAGCCTGATGAATTGTGTGGGTGAACACCGACATTTCTTTTTTCTTTTGTCCATAATGAATGACCTGTACCCAAGTCCCCATTTGCGTTAATTATACACCAGCGGTATCTTCCTGAACTTGAAATGATTCTTCATTCGATACTTGAGGCTCAGACGTTCTGCTGGTGAAAAGACACGATCTACACTTATTGGTTCTGGATTGGCGATAGCATTCACAGTCTCGAATTCGAAACTATGAAATGGGACGTCTTCATCAGAGTGTTGGATGTCGATGACAGGGATATCTGGTTCAGTGGCAGCAACATTGGAAGGAATGATGAGCTCCTTCTCTGCATGGACAGAGATCACTTGATTGCCACAGATATACTTCACCCGTTGATGCAAAGTTGATGGCACGGCTCCAACCTTGTGTAGCCAAGGTCATCCGAGCAACATATTGAAAGAGGCTGATATATCCAGGATTTGGAATGTGATGGTGGAGATTTCTGGACCTATCTGCACTTCTATGTCGACCTCTCCTTCCACTGACCGGCGGGTGTTGTCAAATGCTCTGACGTACATGGTGCTGGGTCGGAATGAGGAGGGATTGATTCCCAGGCGTTCCGCAGTCTTGAGCGGGCAGACATTTAAGCTTGAGCCGTTATTGATAAGGACCAGCGGGACATAAAGGTTTTTATATTGTATGGCTATATTGAGGGATCGCCCATGGTCCCGCCTTTCTGGTGGGAACTCATTATCAGTGAAGGTGATGACGCGTGGAGTTAGGAGTTGTCCAATCATCAATGCTATCATTTCAGGTGCTGTATTGGAGGAGACATGGGCATCGCTCAAGGTTTTGGCAAACATTTCTCAGTGTATGCGAGATGTGCAGAGTAGCTCCCAGCAGGGATTGACTTGAGCTGAGTCGCCACATCATATGCAGCTTGGTTTTGATTGCCGAGGCCCAAGAGAGAGCTTTTGGGATCTCCTCTGTTCTGATTATCTCTTGGGATACAACGCCCATTAGGATTCATGTTTCTTACCTCTGCACATTCGGGATAGTGCCACGGGACTTCTTTATAATTTTTCTCTCCTTTGCTTTCTTAGGACCACTGGTTCTTACAACGGTGCTGGTGTGGGTACCAGATCTTCCTCATATGGAGATTTTGCCTTTAGGACTACATTGTTGCTTGTGCTGAAGGGATAATATCGAGGCTTGTCTTCATAGATCACATAAGGTCATGGTCCTAACTTAACTGTTCCTGAAGCAGGGGTTTTCCATGGAATGAACACTAGTCCTCTTAATATGGCGAGGGGTTTCTCTGTTCATCCCAGCTGTTGTAGTGTAATTGACATGCCTCCGGGATGTCTTTGTGGCTTGGGGACAGAACTTGCCCCTTGCAATATGACTGGCTTGACTGGAGGAGCCCCTTCTAAGACAATGGGTTCTTGCTGCTGATAAGTATAATCCCTTCACTACGGATTGGATTGTTCTTGAGCTGTACTTGCCCCTTGCAAAACGACAAGTTTGTATGCTGGCTCGATGTATGACCGTACTCCTTCCAGGATGACCGACTCCCAACATGAATGGTTGTTCGCTCGCCTCAAGTGTAAGGCTGCAATGTAGTAATAAAACTTGATAAGACCGTGGTCGATCCACAGGGAATTGAAGAACAAATTCCAAACTATTCCAGCAACTCAAGTTTGCAGTAAATAAGAGATTCAATTGAGAATTTTGTGTTAAAACAGTAACTTAATGAAAAACAGTAATTAGAGGTACTAAGGCATTCAAGGATCCACGTGTAGTAATCCCATGTCAATCCAATCAATCCAAGCAAGATACACAACTAGATTTGAAGTCCTATCTCTCATCTAGTTGGAAAATAAAGCATTAAACACATTCAATCCCACTCAAGTTGAACTTCCAAGTTCTGGTCCCATTCAACACATATAGAATTCGAAATCATAGCCTTCGGAGTAACAGCCATGCGTATGGACTATGGCCTGCTCAAGGATTACTATAATTCGAACTAAACAAGCACAACATGATAATCTCAGAGAGTTGCAAGGAATCGATGTCCGGAGCACATGAACTCTCATAAAACGTCTAAAACTATCAACTTTAAGAACTAGAATATGCAAAAATCCAAACTTAAAGTAGAATTACTTGAACTAACTGAATCAAACATGAAATTGGCTACAAGCTTCACCTCTCAGCCTTAGCTAAGAGATTCTAGCCAACCATTGTCATACTACAACTAGAACTCATAAAAGAAACTAGAAAACATAGAAAAACCGGAGTTTGGAGGGTTGCAAACGCTCCACGACGGCTTCCTTCCTCTCCCACGACGTCCCTTAACTTCTCTGATGCCTTTGGAAGAAGCCCCAGGTGTCCTTTTATAGTATAGTGCGGAAGGTTCCGGATTGCGTAAGAAATTTCAGACTGCGCAGAGAAAATCGGAGCTTGTAGGACACGTTCTGTTACACAGACGACCGGTCGCACGACCGGTCTGAGCTCCTGGACGACCGGTAGCACGACCGGTCTCAAAAATGCAAAAACAGTCCAGTGAGTTTTTCAGAATTTTTGACCTATCTGTTGAGCATATGACTGATCGGACGACCTGTCTTAGAGCTGGCCGACCGGTCTGACAACCGGTCGTGCTTATTCTAGTGAAAAACGTAGCAATGGAGAAGTCCCTGTTGAGTTGCAGACCGGTCGGACGACCGGTCTTAGCCTTGGTAGACCGGTCGGACGACCGGTCTTCATTGTTGAGTATTCTGTACTTCTTCTTCATTCTTCTCTTTCTCTCCCTTGCTTCTTTCTCCCATCTTTGTCACTTAATTCTTTGGTCTTCAATGTGTCCAAATTGACTCTTATAACCGTGAATTGGTGAAGTCTCCCTCTCATTCCTACAATCACAAAACACGCATTAAGATGTGCCTTTTAAACATTCTAATTATGCATATTATGGGATGTAATGGCCTATGTAATGTATAAATTGGAGGTTCAACAATGGCTGTAAGGTGCCCCTTGCAAAACGACAGGTTCGTATGGTGGCTCGATGTATGACTGTACTCCTTCCAGGATGACTGGCTCCCAACATGAATGGCTGTAAGGTTCCCCTTACAGGGGACAAGCCCTTGAACAACTGGTGCATCATATAGGGATGCTCCTTTAAGTACTAACGGCTCGGAGACCGTAGGAGGAAAGGGGTTTGCCCCTTGCATGATCGGAGGAGAATTTGTTGGCCCATAAGTGTAAGCATGAATGGACTGGATAGGAGAGAAGAAGTGATCGAGACACTCTCCTTCTTCTATGCTGTTGACGGCAGGGCCATGAGAAGAACTGGGGTCCGTCAGATGCTGAGGCAGAGGATTTTGAAGGATGTTGGTAGGAGCTGCTGGAGGAGTTCCAGGGATCGAGATGACGATCTTGCGATCATCAATCAGATTTTGTATGACATTTTTCAGAGTCATGCATCGATCAGTGATGTGGCCACGCCCTTGATGGTAAGCACAATATTCATCTTCTCGGTAGTTCGGAGGCAGAGGATTTGGAGGAGGCCTGGGTGCCATTAGAGTGAGTAACTGCTTTTGTACCAGCATAGCCATGATTTGACTGAGTGGCTGAGTGAGAGGAGTGAATTTCCTGAGCTCCCTGTAATTCTGCCTATTCTGGAATGAGTATTGGTCGTTCCCCCTGAACTGCTGCAGCTGTCGAGGTGGTTGTGGCTGTGGTTGAGGATTTGGTTGCGGTAGGGGTGGCTGTGGCTGATATCTCTGAGGTTGATGCTGAGCCTGATTCTGCTGATATGGTTGACATCCCTATGGGGGAGCATATTGGTTGCCCTAAGCAGTGGCGATGATGTTGTTTACCTTTGTCGGGCGAGGAGGAGAACCGCTGCGGTTTCCATTCCCATATCCAATAGGTCTTCCTTCCACTCTGTTCCGTTTGACTAGAGTGGCTTGATGAGGCCATGGGGAGATTGTCCCTATGCGGATTCCTGCTTCGATTTGCTCTCCAGCACGGATCAACTGTGAGAAATTTGCATATGGATGTGAGATGAGATATCTAGATATGCCAGGATATGTTGAATGAACAATCATGGAGATTTGTTCTTCCTTGTCGATAGGTGTCTGCATTCTGGCTGCCATAGCTCGCCAATGTCCCACATAAGCTGATAACGTTTCGTCACTCCTTTGCCTTAGAGCCACAAGGTCGGCTCTCCTGGGTGCCATGTTGAGATTATATGCGAATATGTTGACGAAAGCCTGGGAGAGTTGCTCCCAAGTCCTGATGCGATGGCAATCCAATAATGTGTACCAATCTAGGGCATCGCCCTTCAGAGATTTTTGGAACAAGTGAATGAGGGCTCCTTCATTTCCCAAGATTGCACTCAGCTCTCCACAGAAAGCCTTGAGATGTGCTGTAGGACAACCGTTGCCGTCATATCTTTTGAATTTTGGTACCTCAAAGTTTTGAGGTATCTGAGCATCTGGAAAAGGACACAAGTCTCTAAACTTGGTCGAAGGTAGATCGATTCCTTGTTGTCGTTGAAGTTGATTTTATAAGATTTGGAACTGCTCCCGCAACTCGTCCAGTCCTGCATGATCTACTCGAACGATTAGTGCCTCTCGAAGTAAGGCACGTTCTTCTTCAGCATAGTGGTCGATGTCATCGACCCTATGGGCTTGCTGAAAAACAACCGCAGGTTGCTGAAATTGATTCGATGATTGAACTAGATTTTGACAAATTTGTGCTTGAAATGACTGTAATTGAGCTGGAGACTGTATTGAGGGTTGAACTGGAACTTGCTGGAAATTAACTGGAGATTGCTGGATCGAAGATTGCTGAAAATTAACTAGAGCTTGCTAAATTGAAGATTGCTGGAAATTAACTGAAATCCCATCGGCAAGGATGTACTGGAATTGAAAAGTGCTCCTGTTTGTAAGAGGTTGAGATACTGGGAAGTGACCCCCTTGTTGGGTATTCGCCACTGTCCGCTGATTGATGTGGGCTTGACACTTACGCCATTGTGGGCATTCGTCAGTGTTGTCCCTGCTGCTGGAAATTGAATTGAAATCCCATCGGCAGGGATGTGCTGAAATTGAGTAAAGGTCCCATCGGCAGGGACATGTCGAGAAAGGAAAGGGGTCCCATCGGCGGGAACGTATTGAAATCTACTGAGATTGTTGCTTGTAAGATTGACTAGAAGTTGGCTGGAAGTTTCTGCGACGGGAATGCTCTGAGACGGTCTTGTCGTCACAGGAAGGTATTGAGGAGGAGGCCCCATACCAAAGGGCTGAGATGGCTGTTGTCGGTAGTGTTGGGTAGACTCCGATGGTTGTACTTGATTTAAACTGGAGGCCGGAGGGACCCGGCATGTCTGCTGAGATTACTGAACTGGGCCAACTTGATTGTTGACTATTGCGGTAACTTGTGCTTACATAAATTGCAAGAGCATTTCTTGCATTGCTCTCATTCCTTGTGCCAATTCTTGCATAATTGGTGTATTCTTAATTGGTTGTTACGTTGGAGGTTGCGCTTCAGCCATGTCAAGGGCAGGGAAGAGGTGAGCTTCTTCTTCATGGTCAGACATGGCTTGCTGAGCTCGAGTGCGGATTATGCAGCGGAAGGGAAGTTGTTTCCGAAGATGTTGAGCCCAAGGAGGCACAATGGTGAGGAATATGATCTACTCTTTTTTTTTGGGATTTTCTATATATTTTTTGTTTTTTTTTTTAGATGGAATGCTATGCATATGAGATTGTATGAAGACTAATGACTTTCAAGTACAGGAGGGATTCCGTTTTTCAAGTTGGATCACAACTAGTGGGACTAGCATGTCCCCAGTGGAGTCACCATTCTGTTGACGTTCGCTTTTCCACGCTCCCGACCCACCCTTTTGAAAAAGGGGGTGTGCGCGCGAATCGCCGTTGTGCCACTAGCTCACTTCATTCTTGAGGGCTTTTTCTTCGGTTGTCGTGTTAGATTGGATATGTTTGGATGAGTTTGTATTAGACCAAAGTCGCCACTAGCTAGTTACTTTGAATCTACAGTCGGCTAGACCCTATAGAAACGTTAGAGAAGAGAATCCGAAGATTCCTGTTCGCTCGCCTCAAGTGTAAGGCTGCGATGTAGTAATAAATCTCGGTAAGACCGAGGTCGATCCACAGGGAAAAAGTAACCGCTTCCTAATTACTCCAGCAACTCAGTTTAATAGAGTAAATTCAAATTCAATGGGATGTTTAATTAAAACAGTAACTTAATGAAAAATCAGAGATATAATGTACTAAGGCTTTCAAGGATCCACTTGTAGCAATCCTATGTCAATTCAATCAATCCAAGTAGAGAACACAACTAGATTTGAAGTCCTATCTCTCATCTAGTTGGAAAATAAAGCATTCACACACATTCATCCAATTCAAGTTGAACTTCCAAGTTCAAGTCCATTCAATCAATGTAGAATTCAAATTCATAGCCTGCGGAGTAACAGCCATGCCTATGGACTATGGCCTGCTCAAGGATTACTATAATTCGAATCTAAACAAGCAACCTGTGATAATCTCAGAGAATTAAAAGGAATTCATGTCCGAAGCACATAAACTCAGATAAGACATCTCAAACTACCACCTATTGGACTGAAACATAAGAAAAATCTAACTTTGAATTAAAAATACTTGAATCAAACTGAAATTAACATAGAACTGGCTACAAGCTTCACCTCTCAGCCTTAGCTGAGAGGTTTTAGCCGAGCATAGTCATGCTACAACTAAAAACTCAAAAATAAAGCATAAAACTAGAAAAACCCGAAAATAGATGTTGCAGACGCTCCACAGTCGCCTTCAGCCTCCAAACTCACGTTCCTTCTCTTCTCTGATACCTTAGGGAGAGCCCCTAGGTGGCCTTTTATAGCAACAATCCTCCCTTGCGTCGAATTCTGCGAAATCCTACGCATTGCGCAGCAATTTTCGGAGTCCCGAATTAGAAAGGACTTTCCTATTACGCAGAGCCGACCGGTCGTGACCGGTCGGACTAATTTTTTGAGCATTCCAGGGAGCACTACCGACCGGTCAAGACCGGTCGGATAGACCTATCCATTCATTCCAGCAACTGTGGCCGACCGGTCATGACCGGTCGGACCAATTTCCCATCTTATTACAGTGAATACAGCCGACCGGTCATGACCGGTCGGGCTCATCTGTCCACAATCTAGTATGCGTGGCTGACCGGTCATGACCGGTCAGCCTCATCTCCTCTTTGATCAGCAACTATGGCTGACCGGTCGTGACCGGTCAGCCCTCTTCAAACTGTTCTTCTTTCTTTATTTTTCTTCTCTTCTTTCTTCTTTCGTTGGTCATCTTAGGTCTCCATGCAGTAGCTTCAATTGCATTCTTTTGTCTCGTAATTGAATGAAGTCCGCTCTCATCCCTATGATCACAAAACATATGTTAAGTAGGCTTTTAAACCATAAAAATCATGCAAACCATGTAGTGTAATGGGCAATGCAATGTATAAATTGGAGGTTCAACACACCCCCCAACCAGCTTTTTGCTAGTCCCGAGCAAAACATGCGTGAAACAGTTTCAAACCTCCAAATCCAACCCTCTTCCAGAAACCATGTTTCTATCCATTCCAAAACGTATAAGTGTGAAATTTGGAAAGATTAGGTGTTAGAAGCTGAACCTTGGACTCTCAAAACATAAGAAGTGTTTACATGAAATCCCCGCTGACTGATTGATAAATAGAAGAACTCGAACAAATTCAACCTAGTGTGCATAGTGAAAGTTCATCTCATGAGTTCCTGGAACCATGTTCTTCATAGATTAAGTAAACCAGGGATTCCAAGGTGCACAGAGCAACAGCAAGCTTATGACAGGAATTTGCCTTACCGTCCTTCCGACGGCTTTCACACTACGTCCCATTTCCGGCTTTGGTTACGGTTCGACCATCCCCCGGTTGGTAATAGGTAGCCCTCTTCGGAATTTTCCACCATTTTTCTTTCCTTCCCGATTTCATCCTTTCTTTCCTTTTTCTTTTAACTTAGATAGGATTTTTAGAAATCCATATCTTTCATTATTTTCCCATGGACAAGGATGGACAAAATACCCCGGCTTGGCTGCTCAACACCTCTAAACCAAAGTCTATCTAATCCACAAATCACATAAACCTGTCACTCATGAAAATCGTGTAATGTGAACTTGGTGTAAAGGTGTTCAAATTTTCTATCCAGACTATAAAGCCATTATGTTGGAAGAAATTCCAGACTACAACATCACACACTTCGTTTCTCCTCCTCTTCTACTCATAGCCTCTCAAATGTATAGAAACAAAATATTCTAAAAGAGTTTTGAGATGTTAGAAAATTCGAAAAAATTTTGTGCATATGAAGCTCGAAATGTTGCAATATGCTAGATGAGGGATCTCATCTCGCCCCCCAACCAAATCTTGCATTGTCCTCAATGTAAAAAGATAGTTAGTTAGCATGAACATGAGAACTATGGTAAAATATGAGAGAGTGAGAATCAATAGTACCTGAGAGAGCGATCATGGAGGTCTGCAATTCCAACAACTAAGTCCTACTAAAACAGTAAAACAAAACTAAACCTACCTATGCTATACCTCCATCAGACTAGGAGATCAATCATCCTGATAGACAGGATCATTCAGGGAGATGGACATGTCCTCTGAATCAAATTTCTCAACAAATGGTTTAAGGCGTTGTCCATTAACTTTGAAACAGTCACCATTTGCTGCATTCTCAATCTCAACAGCCCCATGAGGAAAAACTTCTTTAACAATATATGGGCCGGTCCATCGAGATCGTAATTTTCCCGGAAAAAGATGAAGTCGGGCATTATACAAGAGCACTTTCTGTCCTTCATGGAAAGATTTCCTTAAGATGTGTTTGTCATGAAAGGCCTTCATCTTGCTCTTGTAAATTCTCGAATTCTCATATGCATCGTTCCGGATCTCATCAAGCTCATTTAATTGAAGTTTGCGAAGCGAGCTAGCCTTGTCTATGTCAAAATTTAGGGCCCGAATTGCCCAATAGGCTTTGTGTTCTATCTCCACAGGCAGGTGACAAGCTTTCCCATAGACAAGTCTATAAGGGGACATTCCAATGGGTGTCTTGTAGGCAGTACGGTGAGCCCAAAGTGCATCATCTAATCGTAGGGACCAATCCTTGCGATCCGGTCTCACCGTTTTTTCTAAAATCTGCTTGATTTCCCTATTGGAGATTTCAGCTTGTCCACTTGTTTGTGGGTAGTATGGGGTACTCACTTTGTGCCTAATACCATATTTCTTCATCAAAGTTTCAAAAGGTCTATTGCAAAAGTGAGAACCACCATCACTAATAATGGCTCGAGGTGTCCCAAATCTAGAAAGTATATTTTCTTTGAGAAACTTGAGAACCGTACGATGATCGTTGGTTCTACATGGGATAGCCTCTATCCATTTAGACACATAGTCTACGGCAAGCAGAATATAGACATGTCCAAAAGATGAGGGGAATGGTCCCATGAAATCGATGCCCCAACAGTCAAAGACTTCAAGATGTTGAATTGGGGTGAGAGGCATCATATTGCGACGGGATAATCCTCCTAACTTCTGGCAGCGCTCGCATGCTTTGCAAAACTCGTGGGTATCTTTAAATAATGTGGGCCAATAAAAACCACACTGCAGAATTTTTGCAGTTGTTTTCTTGGCTGAAAAATGACCCCCACATGCTTGATCATGACAAAAGGAGATGACTGAATTGTGTTCATCATCGGGGACGCATCTCCTTATAATTTGGTCTGGGCAATATTTAAACAATAGAGGTTCATCCCAGAAAAATTTGCGCACTTCCCTTAGAAATTTACGTTTGTCTTGCGCAGTCCAATCAGTCGGCATCGCACCTGTGGAAAGATAGTTGGCTATATCAGCGTACCATGGTGGATGCATAGCAACAAAGAGTTGCTCATCAGGGAATGAGTCCTCAATAGGTGACTCGTCAATGGAATTTGGTAGGACTAGGCGGGATAGATGATCCGCCACCACATTTTCTACCCCCTTCTTATCTTTGATCTCCAAATCGAATTCTTGAAGGAGTAGGATCCATCTTAGCAAACGGGGCTTAGCATCCTTCTTAGAAAGAAGGTATTTCAGCGCCGCATGATCCGTATAAACAATAACTTTGGATCCTATTAAGTATGGCCTGAATTTGTCCAAGGCAAAGATGACAGCTAGGAGCTCTTTCTCCGTAGTTGAATAATTAACTTGGGCAGGATTCAAGGTCCTACTCGCGTAGTAGATGACATGGGGCTTTTTATCTTTCTTTTGGCCTAACACTGCCCCAATAGCAAAATCGCTCGCATCGCACATCAACTCAAAAGGCATGGACCAATCTGGTGGTTGCATGATAGGAGCGGTTGTCAACATGTCTTTTAGCTTTGAAAAAGCTAATTGACATTCGGCACTCCACTCAAATTGGTTCTCCTTTTGTAGAAGGTTGCATAAAGGCCTTGAGATGTGACTAAAGTCCTTTATAAACCTTCGATAGAAACCGGCGTGTCCCAGGAAGGACCGCACATCGCGTATGCTTTTGGGTGGTGGTAGATTGGAAATTATGTCAATTTTCGCCCGGTCTACCTCTATTCCATTGGACGAGATGATGTGTCCAAGGACTATTCCTCTTTGTACCATGAAATGGCACTTTTCCCAGTTTAATACAAGTTGCTTTTCCTCACACCTCATTAAGACCAACTTCAAGTGCTCGAGGCACTCATCAAATGTACAACCAAAAACAGAAAATTCATCCATGAACACCTCAAGAAACTCACCCACCATGTCCGAGAAAATACTCAACATGCATCGTTGGAATGTGGCGGGTGCATTGCATAACCCGAATGGCATCCTTCGGTAGGCGAAGGTACCAAACGGGCATGTAAATGTGGTTTTCTCTTGGTCTTCCGGAGCTATCTCAATTTAGTTGTATCCGGAATAGCCATCTAGGAAGCAATAGTAGGGATGGCCTGCCAACCTCTCCAAAATTTTGTCCATAAATGGGAGAGGGAAGTGGTCTTTCCTATTGACCGTATTGAGCTTCCTATAATCAATGCACATACGCCAACCGGTGGTCACCCTAGTCGGTATAAGCTCGTTGTTGGCGTTTTCAATGATGGTAATATCGGATTTCTTGGGGACAACTTGGGTAGGACTCACCCATTGGCTATCTGAGATGGGGTAGATGATACCCACATCCAATAGCTTTAACACCTCGGCTTTGACAACCTCCATCATGTTTGGATTTAGCCGTCTTTGAGGTTGTCTAGTTGTTTTTGCGTTTTCTTCAAGGTGTATACGGTGAGTGCAAACCGAAGGATCTATCCCTTTGAGATCCGCTATTGTCCAACCTATGGCTTCCCGGTGTTTTTTGAGTAACGCAATCAACTTGAGCTCTTGGTCTTTTTCTAGGTGGGCGGCAATGACAACTGGGAAAGTTTCCTCTTGACCCAAATATACATATTTAAGCTCGGATGGCAATGGTTTGAGGTCAAGCTTCGGTGGTTTGATGCTAGACGGTAGAGGCCTTGATGTGGTTGGTGGCAATTTTTCAAAATGGGGCCTCCACCGGCTAGTATCAACTACCGGTCTTTCTATATTTAATGCATGCACAATCTCACTAATGATGGGGTCTTTAGAATCCATGAAGTGTGCTAAGCATGTCTCCAAACTTTCTAGTGGTTCAAGTTGGAGGAGTTCTTCTTCTTCAAAGGTTTCAAGCATGTTTACATCGAAGAACTCATCATCATCGACATCCCTATGTCTTTTGCCCAAGTGAAATACATTCACTTCTAGTGTCATGTTTCCAAAAGATAATTGCATCACCCCATTCCGGCAATTGATGATTGCGTTTGATGTGGCAAGGAATGGGCGGCCTAGTATTACCGGTATTTGGGTGCTAGCATCCAAAACCGGTTGTGTGTCCAAGACGATAAAATCTACTGGATAGTAGAATTTGTCAACTTGGACTAGAACATCCTCAACTATCCCCCTCGGTACACGGATAGATCTATCAGCGAGTTGCAACGTGGTTTTGGTGGGTTTTAATTCACCAAGACCCAATTGCTCATATACCGAGTATGGGATCAGGTTCACACTCGCCCCCAAGTCTAACAAAGCACGTTCAATCCGGTAGTCTCCAATGATACATGAGACGGTGGGGCTACCGGGATCTTTGAATTTTGGGGGGGTCTTTTGAGTGAGGATGGCACTAACTTGCTCAGTTAAGAAGGCCTTTTGCTGCACATTATATTTGCGTTTTGTCGTGCATAGATCTTTTAGAAACTTGGCATAAGAGGGAATTTGTTTGATGGCATCAAGCAAAGGGATGTTGATCTTGACTTGTCTGAAAATCTCTAGAATATCTTGAGAATTTGGGAGAGATTTTGGGGCAACCAATCTTGAAGGGAATGGTGCTATGGGCTTGTAAATGCGTTCCGGTTGTTGTGGGGCTAAGTTAGATCCATTTTCATCCTCAGAATTTACCGGATCATTAGGCTCATCGGCCTTCACCGGAATAGTTTTGTCAATTTGTTTACCACTTCTAAGGGTGGTAATGGATTTAGCTTGCTCCATGTTTTGGTTGGAAGGATTAGGGATGCTCACTTCATGTACTTGCTTTGGATTGGGCTGAGGTTGGGCCGGAAAGGTCCCTTCCCTAGCATTCAAGCGTCCCTTAATCTCATCAACCGAGACTTTCAGCTCTTGGAACATTTGTTGATTTGATTCATTTATTTGCGCTTGCCCTTGCATAAATGCTCTCAAGGTATCCTCTAATGAGAATTGAGGTGGGGCCATATTTTGCATGGGTGGCCCTCTTTGGGAGTTGGTAGGATTGCCCGTTGGGGCATTCTTCCAACTGAAATTCGGGTGGTTCTTCCAACTCTCATTGTACGTATTACCTACCGGTCCATTGAAGGGCCGTTGATAACCATATGTGGCATTGGCTGTCTCTTGCAGCACTTCCTTAAATGCAGGAATTGTGGGACAATCTTGCGTAGCGTGTAAGTCGGTGAGACAAATCCCACATGTGGTTTCAACAGCTTCCTTGGACTTGGAAACTCCATTTTTGCTAAGTTCCATGGCCTCAACCTTCCTTGTGAGGTTGGCTATCCTTGCATTTACGTCGTCTTCCTCTTTAAGGACATATATCCCTCCTTTCTCTTGAGTAGGCTTGGGGTTCTTGGGTTTATCCGAGGTGTCCCAAGATTGGGCGTTTTCTGCCAACATGTCCAAGTAACTCCAAGCATCATCTGGATTTTTACTCATAAACTCGCCATTGCACATCATTTCCACAAATTGGCACATATTAGAACTTAATCCATCATTGAAAAAATTTATAATTCGCCAACTCTCATAGCCATGATGTGGGCAAGCAAGCAGGAGTTCCTTAAATCTTTCCCAACATTGAAAGAATGATTCACCCTCTTTAGCTGAGAAATTCATGATGGCCCTTCGAAGAGTGTTTGTTTTATGAGCTGGGAAGAACTTTTTCAAGAATTCCCGGTTCATCTCAACCCATGACCCAATCGAATATGGTCTAAGAGAGTGAAGCCAATCTTTGGCTCTTTCTTTCAAGGTGAAGGGAAAAAGTTTAAGTCTGATTGTATCCCCAGAAACATTGGGATAATGCAAGGTGGCCAACACTTCTTCGAATTCTTGCAAGTGTAAGTATGGGCGGTCAGAGTCTAGCCCATGGAATTTAGGTAAAAGTTGGATTACTCCCGGTTTTATGTCAAGGGTCCCACCGTTAGCTGGTAGAACTATGCAAGAAGGTGTAATTGTACGAGCAGGTTGTAGGTAATCCCGTAGTGATCTCATTGGAGGAACATTATGTACCTCATTCTCTCCTACTCCTTCCTGATTTGCGTTTGTGGTTGGAGTAGGGGGGGGAGGATTCCTTAAGGGTGTTTGATCCATACTCCCCAAACTTTCACGATGCTCTTGATAATTTCAGACTTGTCTATGGACTGACAGTGGTCCAACTAAACCACCTTCAGATTGAAGACGATTTGAATGATTACGTTCCCAACGGGACATAAACCACTCAACCAGGAACTGAAACTAATCCTATTCTAGAAAACTAAAATCTGAACTAAAAATTCTGAAAAAGCTAAGTTAGAAAGGTATCACCTGATGCGCTTGAACTGAAAGAAGAATTCCTACAAAACAGAAAACAATGTTAGTTCTAAGAAAAATCAGAAAAACCTATCTACTTCTACTTCTACAGCCACTGAAACTATTTGAAAACTATTATCTAATTTCCCCGGCAGCGGCGCCAAAAACTTGTTCGCTCGCCTCAAGTGTAAGGCTGCGATGTAGTAATAAATCTCGGTAAGACCGAGGTCGATCCACAGGGAAAAAGTAACCGCTTCCTAATTACTCCAGCAACTCAGTTTAATAGAGTAAATTCAAATTCAATGGGATGTTTAATTAAAACAGTAACTTAATGAAAAATCAGAGATATAATGTACTAAGGCTTTCAAGGATCCACTTGTAGCAATCCTATGTCAATTCAGTCAATCCAAGTAGAGAACACAACTAGATTTGAAGTCCTATCTCTCATCTAGTTGGAAAATAAAGCATTCACACACATTCATCCAATTCAAGTTGAACTTCCAAGTTCAAGTCCATTCAATCAATGTAGAATTCAAATTCATAGCCTACGGAGTAACAGCCATGCCTATGGACTATGGCCTGCTCAAGGATTACTATAATTCGAATCTAAACAAGCAACCTGTGATAATCTCAGAGAATTAAAAGGAATTCATGTCCGGAGCACATAAACTCAGATAAGACATCTCAAACTACCACCTATTAGACTGAAACATAAGAAAAATCCAACTTTGAATTAAAAATACTTGAATCAAACTGAAATTAACATAGAACTGGCTACAAGCTTCACCTCTCAGCCTTAGCTGAGAGATTTTAGCCGAGCATAGTCATGCTACAACTAAAAACTCAAAAATAAAGCATAAAACTAGAAAAACCCAAAATAGATGTTGCAGACGCTCCACAGTCGCCTTCAGCCTCCAAACTCACGTTCCTTCTCTTCTCTGATACCTTAGGGAGAGCCCCTAGGTGGCCTTTTATAGCAACAATCCTCCCTTGCGTCGAATTCTGCGATTAGGATGCGTAACGCGTCGTTAAAAGCCTCAGGGCTTAATCTTTCCTGAAAGGATAATGCGTCTCGGCTGGCCAGCACTGGCCAGCCTGATTAAAAAACTCGTAAGGTCCCTCGTGATGGCTAGCCAGTTCTGGCCAGCCTATCTGGACAGGTAAGTAAGGTCGTTGACACCGGCTGGCCAGTACTGGCCAGCCTGGTTAAAGGGTAGAATAATGTCACTTATGTCGGCTGGCCAGTACTGGCCAGCCCGAGTAGACAGGTGGTAGATCATACGCACCGACTGGCCAGTACTGGCCAGTCGGAGTAGAGGAGAAACTAGTCGTTGATACCGACTGGCCAGCACTGGCCAGTCGGGAGAAGTTTGACAAGAAGAAAGAAATAAAAAGAAGAGAAGAAAGAAGAAAGCAACCAGTAGAATCCAGAGGTACGTCATCGAAGTTAACGTAAGAAAACAGAGCATTAACTTACTTCAGGCGAGAGTAGGGATACTAGTGTTTTGATATGTTAAGTAGGCTTTTAAACCATAAAAATCATGCAAACCATGTAGTGTAATGGGCAATGCAATGTATAAATTGGAGGTTCAACACACCCCCCAACCAGCTTTTTGCTAGTCCCGAGCAAAACATGCGTGAAACAGTTTCAAACCTCCAAATCCAACCCTCTTCCAGAAACCATGTTTCTATCCATTCCAAACGTATAAGTGTGAAATTTGGAAAGATTAGGTGTTAGAAGCTGAACCTTGGACTCTCAAAACATAAGAAGTGTTTACATGAAATCCCCGCTGACTGATTGATAAATAGAAGAACTCGAACAAATTCAACCTAGTGTGCATAGTGAAAGTTCATCTCATGAGTTCCTGGAACCATCTTCTTCATAGATTAAGTAAACCAGGGATTCTAAGGTGCACAGAGCAACAGCAAGCCTATGACAGGAATTTGCCTTACCGTCCTTCCGACGGCTTTCACACTACGTCCCATTTCCGGCTTTGGTTACGGTTCGACCATCCCCCGGTTGGTAATAGGTAGCCCTCTTCGGAATTTTCCACCATTTTTCTTTCCTTCCCGATTTCATCCTTTCTTTCCTTTTTCTTTTAACTTAGATAGGATTTTTAGAAATCCATATCTTTCATTATTTTCCCATAGACAAGGATGGACAAAATACCCCGGCTTGGCTGCTCAACACCTCTAAACCAAAGTCTATCTAATCCACAAATCACATAAACCTGTCACTCATGAAAATCGTGTAATGTGAACTTGGTGTAAAGGTGTTCAAATTTTCTATCAATCACAACAATAGGGGAATTAACATATAAAGCCATTATGTTGGAAGAAATTCCAGACTACAACATCACACACTTCGTTTCTCCTCCTCTTCTACTCATAGCCTCTCAAATGTATAGAAACAAAATATTCTAAAAGAGTTTTGAGATGTTAGAAAATTTGAAAAAAATTTGTGCATATGAAGCTCGAAATGTTGCAATATGCTAGATGAGGGATCTCATCTCACCCCCCAACCAAATCTTGCATTGTCCTCAATGTAAAAAGATAGTTAGTTAGCATGAACATGAGAACTATGGTAAAATATGAGAGAGTGAGAATCAATAGTACCTGAGAGAGCGATCATGGAGGTCTGCAATTCCAACAACTAAATCCTACTAAAACAGTAAAACAAAACTAAACCTACCTATGCTATACCTCCATCAGACTAGGAGATCAATCATCCTGATAGACAGGATCATTCAGGGAGATGGACATGTCCTCTGAATCAAATTTCTCAACAAATGGTTTAAGGCGTTGTCCATTAACTTTGAAACAGTCACCATTTGCTGCATTCTCAATCTCAACAGCCCCATGAGGAAAAACTTCTTTAACAATATATGGGCCGGTCCATCGAGATCGTAATTTTCCCGGAAAAAGATGAAGTCGGGCATTATACAAGAGCACTTTCTGTCCTTCATGGAAGATTTCCTTAAGATGTGTTTGTCATGAAAGGCCTTCATCTTGCTCTTGTAAATTCTCGAATTCTCATATGCATCGTTCCGGATCTCATCAAGCTCATTTAATTGAAGTTTGCGAAGCGAGCTAGCCTTGTCTATGTCAAAATTTAGGGCCCGAATTGCCCAATAGGCTTTGTGTTCTATCTCCACAGGCAAGGTGACAAGCTTTCCCATAGACAAGTCTATAAGGGGACATTCCAATGGGTGTCTTGTAGGCAGTACGGTGAGCCCAAAGTGCATCATCTAATCGTAGGGACCAATCCTTGCGATCCGGTCTCACCGTTTTTTCTAAAATCTGCTTGATTTCCCTATTGGAGATTTCAGCTTGTCCACTTGTTTGTGGGTAGTATGGGGTACTCACTTTGTGCCTAATACCATATTTCTTCATCAAAGTTTCAAAAGGTCTATTGCAAAAGTGAGAACCACCATCACTAATAATGGCTCGAGGTGTCCCAAATCTAGAAAGTATATTTTCTTTGAGAAACTTGAGAACCGTACGATGATCGTTGGTTCTACATGGGATAGCCTCTATCCATTTAGACACATAGTCTACGGCAAGCAGAATATAGACATGTCCAAAAGATGAGGGGAATGGTCCCATGAAATCGATGCCCCAACAGTCAAAGACTTCAAGATGTTGAATTGGGGTGAGAGGCATCATATTGCGACGGGATAATCCTCCTAACTTCTGGCAGCGCTCGCATGCTTTGCAAAACTCGTGGGTATCTTTAAATAATGTGGGCCAATAAAAACCACACTGCAGAATTTTTGCAGTTGTTTTCTTGGCTGAAAAATGACCCCCACATGCTTGATCATGACAAAAGGAGATGACTGAATTGTGTTCATCATCGGGGACGCATCTCCTTATAATTTGGTCTGGGCAATATTTAAACAATAGAGGTTCATCCCAGAAAAATTTGCGCACTTCCCTTAGAAATTTACGTTTGTCTTGCGCAGTCCAATCAGTCGGCATCGCACCTGTGGAAAGATAGTTGGCTATATCAGCGTACCATGGTGGATGCATAGCAACAAAGAGTTGCTCATCAGGGAATGAGTCCTCAATAGGTGACTCGTCAATGGAATTTGGTAGGACTAGGCGGGATAGATGATCCACCACCACATTTTCTACCCCCTTCTTATCTTTGATCTCCAAATCGAATTCTTGAAGGAGTAGGATCCATCTTAGCAAACGGGGCTTAGCATCCTTCTTAGAAAGAAGGTATTTCAGCGCCGCATGATCCGTATAAACAATAACTTTGGATCCTATTAAGTATGGCCTGAATTTGTCCAAGGCAAAGATGACAGCTAGGAGCTCTTTCTCCGCAGTTGAATAATTAACTTGGGCAGGATTCAAGGTCCTACTCGCGTAGTAGATGACATGGGGCTTTTTATCTTTCTTTTGGCCTAACACTGCCCCAATAGCAAAATCGCTCGCATCGCACATCAACTCAAAAGGCATGGACCAATCTGGTGGTTGCATGATAAGAGCGGTTGTCAACATGTCTTTTAGCTTTGAAAAAGCTAATTGACATTCGGCACTCCACTCAAATTGGTTCTCCTTTTGTAGAAGGTTGCATAAAGGCCTTGAGATGTGACTAAAGTCCTTTATAAACCTTCGATAGAAACCGGCGTGTCCCAGGAAGGACCGCACATCGCGTATGCTTTTGGGTGGTGGTAGATTGGAAATTATGTCAATTTTCGCCCGGTCTACCTCTATTCCATTGGACGAGATGATGTGTCCAAGGACTATTCCTCTTTGTACCATGAAATGGCACTTTTCCCAGTTTAATACAAGTTGCTTTTCCTCACACCTCATTAAGACCAACTTCAAGTGCTCGAGGCACTCATCAAATGTACAACCAAAAACAGAAAAGTCATCCATGAACACCTCAAGAAACTCACCCACCATGTCCGAGAAAATACTCAACATGCATCGTTGGAATGTGGCGGGTGCATTGCATAACCCGAATGGCATCCTTCGGTAGGCGAAGGTACCAAACGGGCATGTAAATGTGGTTTTCTCTTGGTCTTCCGGAGCTATCTTAATTTGGTTGTATCCGGAATAGCCATCTAGGAAGCAATAGTAGGGATGGCCTGCCAACCTCTCCAAAATTTTGTCCATAAATGGGAGAGGGAAGTGGTCTTTCCTAGTGACCGTATTGAGCTTCCTATAATCAATGCACATACGCCAACCGATGGTCACCCTAGTCGGTATAAGCTCGTTGTTGGCGTTTTCAATGATGGTAATACCGGATTTCTTGGGGACAACTTGGGTAAGACTCACCCATTGGCTATCTGAGATGGGGTAGATGATACCCACATCCAATAGCTTTAACACCTCGGCTTTGACAACCTCCATCATGTTTGGATTTAGCCGTCTTTGAGGTTGTCTAGTTGTTTTTGCGTTTTCTTCAAGGTGTATACGGTGAGTGCAAACCGAAGGATCTATCCCTTTGAGATCCGCTATTGTCCAACCTATGGCTTCCCGGTGTTTTTTGAGTAACGCAATCAACTTGAGCTCTTGGTCTTTTTCTAGGTGGGCGGCAATGACAACTGGGAAAGTTTCCTCTTGACCCAAATATACATATTTAAGCTCGGATGGCAATGGTTTGAGGTCAAGCTTCGGTGGTTTGATGCTAGACGGTAGAGGCCTTGATGTGGTTGGTGGCAATTTTTCAAAATGGGGCCTCCACCGGCTAGTATCAACTACCGGTCTTTCTATATTTAATGCATGCACAATCTCACTGATGATGGGGTCTTTAGAATCCATGAAGTGTGCTAAGCATGTCTCCAAACTTTTTAGTGGTTCAAGTTGGAGGAGTTCTTCTTCTTCAAAGGTTTCAAGCATGTTTACATCGAAGAACTCATCATCATCGACATCCCTATGTCTTTTGCCTAAGTGAAATACATTCACTTCTAGTGTCATGTTTCCAAAAGATAATTGCATCACCCCATTCCGGCAATTGATGATTGCGTTTGATGTGGCAAGGAATGGGCGGCCTAGTATTACCGGTATTTGGGTGCTAGCATCCAAAACCGGTTGTGTGTCCAAGACGATAAAATCTACTGGATAGTAGAATTTGTCAACTTGGACTAGAACATCCTCAACTATCCCCCTCGGTACACGGATAGATCTATCAGCGAGTTGCAACGTGGTTTTGGTGGGTTTTAATTCACCAAGACCCAATTGCTCACATACCGAGTATGGGATCAAGTTCACACTCGCCCCCAAGTCTAACAAAGCACGTTCAATCCGGTAGTCTCCAATGATACATGAGACGGTGGGGCTACCGGGATCTTTGAATTTTGGGGGGGTCTTTTGAGTGAGGATGGCACTAACTTGCTCAGTTAAGAAGGCCTTTTGCTGCACATTATATTTGCGTTTTGTCGTGCATAGATCTTTTAGAAACTTGGCATAAGAGGGAATTTGTTTGATGGCATCAAGCAAAGGGATGTTGATCTTGACTTGTCTGAAAATCTCTAGAATATCTTGAGAATTTGGGAGAGATTTTGGGGCAACCAATCTTGAAGGGAATGGTGCTATGGGCTTGTAAATGCGTTCCGGTTGTTGTGGGGCTAAGCTAGATCCATTTTCATCCTCAGAATTTACCGGATCATTAGGCTCATCGGCCTTCACCGGAATAGTTTTGTCAATTTGTTTACCACTTCTAAGGGTGGTAATGGATTTAGCTTGCTCCATGTTTTGGTTGGAAGGATTAGGGATGCTCACTTCATGTACTTGCTTTGGATTGGGCTGAGGTTGGGCCGGAAAGGTCCCTTCCCTAGCATTCAAGCGTCCCTTAATCTCATCAACCGAGACTTTCAGCTCTTGGAACATTTGTTGATTTGATTCATTTATTTGCGCTTGCCCTTGCATAAATGCTCTCAAGGTATCCTCTAATGAGAATTGAGGTGGGGCCATATTTTGCATGGGTGGCCCTCTTTGGGAGTTGGTAGGATTGCCCGTTGGGGCATTCTTCCAACTGAAATTCGGGTGGTTCTTCCAACTCTCATTGTACGTATTACCTACCGGTCCATTGAAGGGCCGTTGATAACCATATGTGGCATTGGCTGTCTCTTGCAGCACTTCCTTAAATGCAGGAATTGTGGGACAATCTTGCGTAGCGTGTAAGTCGGTGAGACAAATCCCACATGTGGTTTCAACAGCTTCCTTGGACTTGGAAACTCCATTTTTGCTAAGTTCCATGGCCTCAACCTTCCTTGTGAGGTTGGCTATCCTTGCATTTACGTCGTCTTCCTCTTTAAGGACATATATCCCTCCTTTCTCTTGAGTAGGCTTGGGGTTCTTGGGTTTATCCGAGGTGTCCCAAGATTGGGCGTTTTCTAGCCAACATGTCCAAGTAACTCCAAGCATCATCTGGATTTTTACTCATAAACTCGCCATTGCACATCATTTCCACAAATTGGCGCATATTAGAACTTAATCCATCATTGAAAAAATTTATAATTCGCCAACTCTCATAGCCATGATGTGGGCAAGCAAGCAGGAGTTCCTTAAATCTTTCCCAACATTGAAAGAATGATTCACCCTCTTTAGCTGAGAAATTCATGATGGCCCTTCGAAGAGTGTTTGTTTTATGAGCTGGGAAGAACTTTTTCAAGAATTCCCGGTTCATCTCAACCCATGACCCAATCGAATATGGTCTAAGAGAGTGAAGCCAATCTTTGGCTCTTTCTTTCAAGGTGAAGGGAAAAAGTTTAAGTCTGATTGTATCCCCAGAAACATTGGGATAATGCATGGTGGCCAACACTTCTTCGAATTCTTGCAAGTGTAAGTATGGGCGGTCAGAGTCTAGCTCATGGAATTTAGGTAAAAGTTGGATTACTCCCGGTTTTATGTCAAGGATCCCACCGTTAGCTGGTAGAACTATGCAAGAAGGTGTAATTGTACGAGCAGGTTGTAGGTAATCCCGTAGTGATCTCATTGGAGGAACATTATGTACCTCATTCTCTCCTACTCCTTCCTGATTTGCGTTTGTGGTTGGAGTAGGGGGGGGAGGATTCCTTAAGGGTGTTTGATCTATACTCCCCAAACTTTCACGATGCTCTTGATAATTTCGGACTTGTCTATGGACTGACAGTGGTCCAACTAAACCACCTTAAGATTGAAGACGATTTGAATGATTACGTTCCCAACGGGACATAAACCACTCAACCAGGAACTGAAACTAATCCTATTCTAGAAAACTAAAATCTGAACTAAAAATTCTGAAAAAGCTAAGTTAGAAAGGTATCACCTGATGCGCTTGAACTGAAAGAAGAATTCCTACAAAACAGAAAACAATGTTAGTTCTAAGAAAAATCAGAAAAACCTATCTACTTCTACTTCTACAGCCACTGAAACTATTTGAAAACTATTATCTAATTTCCCCGGCAGCGGCGCCAAAAACTTGTTCGCTCGCCTCAAGTGTAAGGCTGCGATGTAGTAATAAATCTCGGTAAGACCGAGGTCGACCCACAGGGAAAAAGTAACCGCTTCCTAATTACTCCAGCAACTCAGTTTAATAGAGTAAATTCAAATTCAATGGGATGTTTAATTAAAACAGTAACTTAATGAAAAATCAGAGATATAATGTACTAAGGCTTTCAAGGATCCACTTGTAGCAATCCTATGTCAATTCAGTCAATCCAAGTAGAGAACACAACTAGATTTGAAGTCCTATCTCTCATCTAGTTGGAAAGTAAAGCATTCACACACATTCATCCAATTCAAGTTGAACTTCCAAGTTCAAGTCCATTCAATCAATGTAGAATTCAAATTCATAGCCTGCGGAGTAACAACCATGCCTATGGACTATGGCCTGCTCAAGGATTACTATAATTCGAATCTAAACAAGCAACCTGTGATAATCTCAGAGAATTAAAAGGAATTCATGTCCGGAGCACATAAACTCAGATAAGACATCTCAAACTACCACCTATTAGACTGAAACATAAGAAAAATCCAACTTTGAATTAAAAATACTTGAATCAAACTGAAATTAACATAGAACTGGCTACAAGCTTCACCTCTCAGCCTTAGCTGAGAGATTTTAGCCGAGCATAGTCATGCTACAACTAAAACCTCAAAAATAAAGCATAAAACTAGAAAAACCCAAAAATAGATGTTGCAGACGCTCCACAGTCGCCTTCAGCCTCCAAACTCACGTTCCTTCTCTTCTCTGATACCTTAGGGAGAGCCCCTAGGTGGCCTTTTATAGCAACAATCCTCCCTTGCGTCGAATTCTGCGAAATCCTACGCATTGCGCAGCAATTTTCGGAGTCCCGAATTAGAAAGGACTTTCCTATTACGCAGAGCCGACCGGTCGTGACCGGTCGGACTAATTTTTTGAGCATTCCAGGGAGCACTACCGATCGGTCAAGACCGGTCGGATAGACCTGTCCATTCATTCCAGCAACTGTGGCCGACCGGTCATGACCGGTCGGACCAATTTCCCATCTTATTACAGTGAATACAGCCGACCGGTCATGACCGGTCGGGCTCATCTGTCCACCATCTAGTATGCGTGGCTGACCGGTCATGACCGGTCAGCCTCATCTCCTCTTTGATCAGCAACTATGGCTGACCGGTCGTGACCGGTCAGCCCTCTTCAAACTGTTCTTCTTTCTTTATTTTTCTTCTCTTCTTTCTTCTTTCGTTGGTCATCTTAGGTCTCCATGCAGTAGCTTCAATTGCATTCTTTTGTCTCGTAATTGAATGAAGTCCGCTCTCATCCCTATGATCACAAAACATATGTTAAGTAGGCTTTTAAACCATAAAAATCATGCAAACCATGTAGTGTAATGGGCAATGCAATGTATAAATTGGAGGTTCAACACACCCCCCAACCAGATTTTTGCTAGTCCCGAGCAAAACATGCGTGAAACAGTTTCAAACCTCCAAATCCAACCCTCTTCCAGAAACCATGTTTCTATCCATTCCAAAACGTATAAGTGTGAAATTTGGAAAGATTAGGTGTTAGAAGCTGAACCTTGGACTCTCAAAACATAAGAAGTGTTTACATGAAATTCCCCGCTGACTGATTGATAAATAGAAGAACTCGAACAAATTCAACCTAGTGTGCATAGTGAAAATTCATCTCATGAGTTCCTGGAACCATCTTCTTCATAGATTAAGTAAACCAGGGATTCGAAGGTGCACAGAGCAACAGCAAGCCTATGACAGGAATTTGCCTTACCGTCCTTCCGACGGCTTTCACACTACGTCCCATTTCCGGCTTTGGTTACGGTTCGACCATCCCCCGGTTGGTAATAGGTAGCCCTCTTCGGAATTTTCCACCATTTTTCTTTCCTTCCCGATTTCATCCTTTCTTTCCTTTTTCTTTTAACTTAGATAGGATTTTTAGAAATCCATATCTTTCATTATTTTCCCATAGACAAGGATGGACAAAATACCCCGGCTTGGCTGCTCAACACCTCTAAACCAAAGTCTATCTAATCCACAAATCACATAAACCTGTCACTCATGAAAATCGTGTAATGTGAACTTGGTGTAAAGGTGTTCAAATTTTCTATCAATCACAACAATAGGGGAATTAACATATAAAGCCATTATGTTGGAAGAAATTCCAGACTACAACATCACACACTTCGTTTCTCCTCCTCTTCTACTCATAGCCTCTCAAATGTATAGAAACAAAATATTCTAAAAGAGTTTTGAGATGTTAGAAAATTCGAAAAAATTTTGTGCATATGAAGCTCGAAATGTTGCAATATGCTAGATGAGGGATCTCATCTCGCCCCCCAACCAAATCTTGCATTGTCCTCAATGTAAAAAGATAGTTAGTTAGCATGAACATGAGAACTATGGTAAAATATGAGAGAGTGAGAATCAATAGTACCTGAGAGAGCGATCATGGAGGTCTGCAATTCCAACAACTAAATCCTACTAAAACAGTAAAACAAAACTAAACCTACCTATGCTATACCTCCATCAGACTAGGAGATCAATCATCCTGATAGACAGGATCATTCAGGGAGATGGACATGTCCTCTGAATCAAATTTCTCAACAAATGGTTTAAGGCGTTGTCCATTAACTTTGAAACAGTCACCATTTGCTGCATTCTCAATCTCAACAGCCCCATGAGGAAAAACTTCTTTAACAATATATGGGCCGGTCCATCGAGATCGTAATTTTCCCGGAAAAAGATGAAGTCGGGCATTATACAAGAGCACTTTCTGTCCTTCATGGAAAGATTTCCTTAAGATGTGTTTGTCATGAAAGGCCTTCATCTTGCTCTTGTAAATTCTCGAATTCTCATATGCATCGTTCCGGATCTCATCAAGCTCATTTAATTGAAGTTTGCGAAGCGAGCTAGCCTTGTCTATGTCAAAATTTAGGGCCCGAATTGCCCAATAGGCTTTGTGTTCTATCTCCACAGGCAAGTGGCAAGCTTTCCCATAGACAAGTCTATAAGGGGACATTCCAATGGGTGTCTTGTAGGCAGTACGGTGAGCCCAAAGTGCATCATCTAATCGTAGGGACCAATCCTTGCGATCCGGTCTCACCGTTTTTTCTAAAATCTACTTGATTTCCCTATTGGAGATTTCAGCTTATCCACTTGTTTGTGGGTAGTATGGGGTACTCACTTTGTGCCTAATACCATATTTCTTCATCAAAGTTTCAAAAGGTCTATTGCAAAAGTGAGAACCACCATCACTAATAATGGCTCGAGGTGTCCCAAATCTAGAAAGTATATTTTCTTTGAGGAACTTGAGAACCGTACGATGATCGTTGGTTCTACATGGGATAGCCTCTATCCATTTAGACACATAGTCTACGGCAAGCAGAATATAGACATGTCCAAAAGATGAGGGGAATGGTCCCATGAAATCGATGCCCCAACAGTCAAAGACTTCAAGATGTTGAATTGGGGTGAGAGGCATCATATTGCGACGGGATAATCCTCCTAACTTCTGGCAGCGCTCGCATGCTTTGCAAAACTCGTGGGTATCTTTAAATAATGTGGGCCAATAAAAACCACACTGCAGAATTTTTGCAGTTGTTTTCTTGGCTGAAAAATGACCCCCACATGCTTGATCATGACAAAAGGAGATGACTGAATTGTGTTCATCATCGGGGACGCATCTCCTTATAATTTGGTCTGGGCAATATTTAAACAGTAGAGGTTCATCCCAGAAAAATCTGCGCACTTCCCTTAGAAATTTACGTTTGTCTTGCGCAGTCCAATGAGTCGGCATCGCACCTGTGGAAAGATAGTTGGCTATATCAGCGTACCATGGTGGATGCATAGCAACAAAGAGTTGCTCATCAGGGAATGAGTCCTCAATAGGTGACTCGTCAATGGAATTTGGTAGGACTAGGCGGGATAGATGATCCGCCACCACATTTTCTACCCCCTTCTTATCTTTGATCTCCAAGTCGAATTCTTGAAGGAGTAGGATCCATCTTAGCAAACGGGGCTTTAGCATCCTTCTTAGAAAGAAGGTATTTCAGCGCCGCATGATCCGTATAAACAATAACTTTGGATCCTATTAAGTATGGCCTGAATTTGTCCAAGGCAAAGATGACAGCTAGGAGCTCTTTCTCCGTAGTTGAATAATTAACTTGGGCAGGATTCAAGGTCCTACTCGCGTAGTAGATGACATGGGGCTTTTTATCTTTCTTTTGGCCTAACACCTGCCCCAATAGCAAAATCGCTCGCATCGCACATCAACTCAAAAGGCATGGACCAATCTGGTGGTTGCATGATAGGAGCGGTTGTCAACATGTCTTTTAGCTTTGAAAAAGCTAATTGACATTCGGCACTCCACTCAAATTGGTTCTCCTTTTGTAGAAGGTTGCATAAAGGCCTTGAGATGTGACTAAAGTCCTTTATAAACCTTCGATAGAAACCGGCGTGTCCCAGGAAGGACCGCACATCGCGTATGCTTTTGGGTGGTGGTAGATTGGAAATTATGTCAATTTTCGCCCGGTCTACCTCTATTCCATTGGACGAGATGATGTGTCCAAGGACTATTCCTCTTTGTACCATGAAATGGCACTTTTCCCAGTTTAATACAAGTTGCTTTTCCTCACACCTCATTAAGACCAACTTCAAGTGCTCGAGGCACTCATCAAATGTACAACCAAAAACAGAAAAGTCATCCATGAACACCTCAAGAAACTCACCCACCATGTCCGAGAAAATACTCAACATGCATCGTTGGAATGTGGCGGGTGCATTGCATAACCCGAATGGCATCCTTCGGTAGGCGAAGGTACCAAACGGGCATGTAAATGTGGTTTTCTCTTGGTCTTCCGGAGCTATCTCAATTTGGTTGTATCCGGAATAGCCATCTAGGAAGCAATAGTAGGGATGGCCTGCCAACCTCTCCAAAATTTGGTCCATAAATGGGAGAGGGAAGTGGTCTTTCCTAGTGACCGTATTGAGCTTCCTATAATCAATGCACATACGCCAACCGGTGGTCACCCTAGTCGGTATAAGCTCGTTGTTGGCATTTTCAATGATGGTAATACCGGATTTCTTGGGGACAACTTGGGTAGGACTCACCCATTGGCTATCTGAGATGGGGTAGATGATACCCACATCCAATAGCTTTAACACCTCGGCTTTGACAACCTCCATCATGTTTGGATTTAGCCGTCTTTGAGGTTGTCTAGTTGTTTTTGCGTTTTCTTCAAGGTGTATACGGTGAGTGCAAACCGAAGGATCTATCCCTTTGAGATCCGCTATTGTCCAACCTATGGCTTCCCGGTGTTTTTTGAGTAACTCAATCAACTTGAGCTCTTGGTCTTTTTCTAGGTGGGCGGCAATGACAACTGGGAAAGTTTCCTCTTGACCCAAATATACATATTTAAGCTCGGATGGCAATGGTTTGAGGTCAAGCTTCGGTGGTTTGATGCTAGACGGTAGAGGCCTTGATGTGGTTGGTGGCAATTTTTCAAAATGGGGCCTCCACCGGCTAGTATCAACTACCGGTCTTTCTATATTTAATGCATGCACAATCTCACTGATGATGGGGTCTTTAGAATCCATGAAGTGTGCTAAGCATGTCTCCAAACTTTCTAGTGGTTCAAGTTGGAGGAGTTCTTCTTCTTCAAAGGTTTCAAGCATGTTTACATCGAAGAACTCATCATCATCGACATCCCTATGTCTTTTGCCCAAGTGAAATACATTCACTTCTAGTGTCATGTTTCCAAAAGATAATTGCATCACCCCATTCCGGCAATTGATGATTGCGTTTGATGTGGCAAGGAATGGGCGGCCTAGTATTACCGGTATTTGGGTGCTAGCATCCAAAACCGGTTGTGTGTCCAAGACGATAAAATCTACTGGATAGTAGAATTTGTCAACTTGGACTAGAACATCCTCAACTATCCCCCTCGGTACACGGATAGATCTATCAGCGAGTTGCAACGTGGTTTTGGTGGGTTTTAATTCACCAAGACCCAATTGCTCATATACCGAGTATGGGATCAAGTTCACACTCGCCCCCAAGTCTAACAAAGCACGTTCAATCCGGTAGTCTCCAATGATACATGAGACGGTGGGGCTACCGGGATCTTTGAATTTTGGGGGGGTCTTTTGAGTGAGGATGGCACTAACTTGCTCAGTTAAGAAGGCCTTTTGCTGCACATTATATTTGCGTTTTGTCGTGCATAGATCTTTTAGAAACTTGGCATAAGAGGGAATTTGTTTGATGGCATCAAGCAAAGGGATGTTGATCTTGACTTGTCTGAAAATCTCTAGAATATCTTGAGAATTTGGGAGAGATTTTGGGGCAACCAATCTTGAAGGGAATGGTGCTATGGGCTTGTAAATGCGTTCCGGTTGTTGTGGGGCTAAGTTAGATCCATTTTCATCCTCAGAATTTACCGGATCATTAGGCTCATCGGCCTTCACCGGAATAGTTTTGTCAATTTGTTTACCACTTCTAAGGGTGGTAATGGATTTAGCTTGCTCCATGTTTTGGTTGGAAGGATTAGGGATGCTCACTTCATGTACTTGCTTTGGATTGGGCTGAGGTTGGGCCGGAAAGGTCCCTTCCCTAGCATTCAAGCGTCCCTTAATCTCATCAACCGAGACTTTCAGCTCTTGGAACATTTGTTGATTTGATTCATTTATTTGCGCTTGCCCTTGCATAAATGCTCTCAAGGTATCCTCTAATGAGAATTGAGGTGGGGCCATATTTTGCATGGGTGGCCCTCTTTGGGAGTTGGTAGGATTGCCCGTTGGGGCATTCTTCCAACTGAAATTCGGGTGGTTCTTCCAACTCTCATTGTACGTATTACCTACCGGTCCATTGAAGGGCCGTTGATAACCATATGTGGCATTGGCTGTCTCTTGCAGCACTTCCTTAAATGCAGGAATTGTGGGACAATCTTGCGTAGCGTGTAAGTCGGTGAGACAAATCCCACATGTGGTTTCAACAGCTTCCTTGGACTTGGAAACTCCATTTTTGCTAAGTTCCATGGCCTCAACCTTCCTTGTGAGGTTGGCTATCCTTGCATTTACGTCGTCTTCCTCTTTAAGGACATATATCCCTCCTTTCTCTTGAGTAGGCTTGGGGTTCTTGGGTTTATCCGAGGTGTCCCAAGATTGGGCGTTTTCTGCCAACATGTCCAAGTAACTCCAAGCATCATCTGGATTTTTACTCATAAACTCGCCATTGCACATCATTTCCACAAATTGGCACATATTAGAACTTAATCCATCATTGAAAAAATTTATAATTCGCCAACTCTCATAGCCATGATGTGGGCAAGCAAGCAGGAGTTCCTTAAATCTTTCCCAACATTGAAAGAATGATTCACCCTCTTTAGCTGAGAAATTCATGATGGCCCTTCGAAGAGTGTTTGTTTTATGAGCTGGGAAGAACTTTTTCAAGAATTCCCGGTTCATCTCAACCCATGACCCAATCGAATATGGTCTAAGAGAGTGAAGCCAATCTTTGGCTCTTTCTTTCAAGGTGAAGGGAAAAAGTTTAAGTCTGATTGTATCCCCAGAAACATTGGGATAATGCAAGGTGGCCAACACTTCTTCGAATTCTTGCAAGTGTAAGTATGGGCGGTCAGAGTCTAGCCCCTGGAATTTAGGTAAAAGTTGGATTACTCCCGGTTTTATGTCAAGGGTCCCACCGTTAGCTGGTAGAACTATGCAAGAAGGTGTAATTGTACGAGCAGGTTGTAGGTAATCCCGTAGTGATCTCATTGGAGGAACATTATGTACCTCATTCTCTCCTACTCCTTCCTGATTTGCGTTTGTGGTTGGAGTAGGGGGGGGAGGATTCCTTAAGGGTGTTTGATCCATACTCCCCAAACTTTCACGATGCTCTTGATAATTTCGGACTTGTCTATGGACTAACAGTGGTCCAACTAAACCACCTTCAGATTGAAGACGATTTGAATGATTACGTTCCCAACGGGACATAAACCACTCAACCAGGAACTGAAACTAATCCTATTCTAGAAAACTAAAATCTGAACTAAAAATTCTGAAAAAGCTAAGTTAGAAAGGTATCACCTGATGCGCTTGAACTGAAAGAAGAATTCCTACAAAACAGAAAACAATGTTAGTTCTAAGAAAAATCAGAAAAACCTATCTACTTCTACTTCTACAGCCACTGAAACTATTTGAAAACTATTATCTAATTTCCCCGGCAGCGGCGCCAAAAACTTGTTCGCTCGCCTCAAGTGTAAGGCTGCGATGTAGTAATAAATCTCGGTAAGACCAAGGTCGATCCACAGGGAAAAAGTAACCGCTTCCTAATTACTCCAGCAACTCAGTTTAATAGAGTAAATTCAAATTCAATGGGATGTTTAATTAAAACAGTAACTTAATGAAAAATCAGAGATATAATGTACTAAGGCTTTCAAGGATCCACTTGTAGCAATCCTATGTCAATTCAGTCAATCCAAGTAGAGAACACAACTAGATTTGAAGTCCTATCTCTCATCTAGTTGGAAAATAAAGCATTCACACACATTCATCCAATTCAAGTTGAACTTCCAAGTTCAAGTCCATTCAATCAATGTAGAATTCAAATTCATAGCCTGCGGAGTAACAGCCATGCCTATGGACTATGGCCTGCTCAAGGATTACTATAATTCGAATCTAAACAAGCAACCTGTGATAATCTCAGAGAATTAAAAGGAATTCATGTCCGGAGCACATAAACTCAGATAAGACATCTCAAACTACCACCTATTGGACTGAAACATAAGAAAAATCCAACTTTGAATTAAAAATACTTGAATCAAACTGAAATTAACATAGAACTGGCTACAAGCTTCACCTCTCAGCCTTAGCTGAGAGGTTTTAGCCGAGCATAGTCATGCTACAACTAAAAACTCAAAAATAAAGCATAAAACTAGAAAAACCCGAAAATAGATGTTGCAGACGCTCCACAGTCGCCTTCAGACTCCAAACTCACGTTCCTTCTCTTCTCTGATACGTTAGGGAGAGCCCCTAGGTGGCCTTTTATAGCAACAATCCTCCCTTGCGTCGAATTCTGCGAAATCCTACGCATTGCGCAGCAATTTTCGGAGTCCCGAATTAGAAAGGACTTTCCTATTGCGCAGAGCCGACCGGTCGTGACCGGTCGGACTAATTTTTTGAGCATTCCAGGGAGCACTACCTGTTAGTGCACTTTTCTATGGCATACTAGTGCACCTTGTTTGTCAATTACTTAGGTCAGTGGGTCTAGTGTCGGTTGAGCTTAATGAAGACGAAGAACGAAGACTCAAGACGGACCGGCTGCATCAAGGAAGAAGAAACAGGTAAAAGTGATGCCTTGGTGTGCCCTGCCTTGACCAAAACCTAACCCATAACCTCTTAGATGACTTGCACCAACTAGGTATACCCTTAGTCATCATTATTAGTCTTAGAACTCCATGAAAAACATGATAAGATAGACTAATTTAAGAGGTGGAAGCTGCTGCAATAAAAAGGCTCAAACAACAGTTTCCGATAGGTGTTCCGATAGGACTCCGATCAATCGGACAGTGGCTCCGATAGGACTCCGATCGATCGGACAGAAATTCCGATCAATCGGAAATTGTCCCAGAAAAATTGAAAACTCACTGGACATATTTCCGATCAATCGGACAGTCTTCCGATCCATCGGAAGGGGCCGTCCGATCAATCGGACAGTGTTCCGATCAATCGGAATATCTTCCAGAGACTTCACTGGATAGATTTCCGATCAATCGGACTTGTCTCCGATCAATCGGACAGGTCTCCGATCCATCGGACCTTCTTCCGATCAATCGGAGATGCACGAATCTGCCCGTTTTTTGACCGTTGGAAGAAAATCTATTTAAAAGGGGGATTCGTTTTTTGAGCCAAGAGAGGGAATTTTGAGGAGATAGAAGCCACCATTGCTAGAGATCATTAGAGGCTCTATCCCAAACCTAAAGCAAGTCATTCTCCTTGTGTTTTCATCACAAGTTTGGGCCATTCAATGGCATCTTGAGAATGGACTTGTTCCCTCTTGATTCCTAGGGTTTAGACACCTTGATGATAGTTAAATCCTTTGTCTAAACACTACCTAGGAGTCCATTTAGGTGCATTCCTCTAGGAAACCCATTTCCTTACCATTTGTAGAGGTTTCACCATTCCCTAGCACCTTGGGCATCTCCAATGGAGCATCACATGCAAGGTAGCTGATCTTGGAGCTGAAGCCTTGGCAAAGCGGTGGCGTCAAAGATCGGGGGAGCACAAGGGGAGCTGATTCAAGCACGGGAGAGCGAGAAGAAGCAACCCGAAGCGGCGCTGAACAAGGGGCTCAATCCGACAAGTAGGTTGTCTTGCTAAGAGTCCATCCACTCAATTCCCTGTGGGAGTTGAGTGTAGAGTTTGTTTGACAAACTCGCCCCGGGGTCGTCAGTCGATCATTGGCCTATTAGTTGGGCCTAAAATCTAGGGACGTCAGCCGTTCCTTGGCACGTTAGTCGGGCCTAAAACAAAGTCTCCAAGGGGGAGCCACCAACACGGGTGCAAACGTGTAGGTTGGGAGGAACCTGTAAACTCCCCGGTTGGGTGGATCCGAGTTAAAACACCTTGGTTGGGAGGAACCAGATTTAAACTCCCCAGTGAATGCCGGTGTGCTCAAAGGGGTTGAGTACTTGAACCGGGAGTGGAGTAGACTAGTAGTCGAACCACTATACATCCTTGTGTTTGTGATTGATCTTGAGCACATTTCTCTTTAATGCATTGAGTTTAATTTGTTAATTATGAATGCTTAGTTAGGAATGTATGCTAGGCACTTGATAGGCACATCCACACTCACAAGATGTACTTTCACTCCTCATGTTGACTTGAGCATTTCTTGATCCATCCTCTCTAGTCCACATGAGTTGATTAGACTAGGTTGTTAATTGCTTTATCTTTTGCTAGTCTTTTAATTGGACCCACTTAGGCTTGGAAGCCAAAGTGTTAATCGCTTACATATTTTAATTTGCTGATTTGTTAAAGTAGGCGAAAAGATTTTTTTTTTTAAAAAAGGTCCTATTCACCCCCCTCCTATAGGTTCAGCCATAATTCTAGTTGCTCCTCAAGCTTCCGCACGCGTATGCGTAGGGTGTCGTGTTAGGCTACCCGACGCAATTTCACTACCGACCGGTCAAGACCGGTCGGATAGACCTGTCCATTCATTCCAGCAACTGTGGCCGACCGGTCATGACCGGTCGGACCAATTTCCCATCTTATTACAGTGAATACAGCCGACCGGTCATGACCGGTCGAGCTCATCTGTCCACCATCTAGTATGCGTGGCTGACCGGTCATGACCGGTCAGCCTCATCTCCTCTTTGATCAGCAACTATGGCTGACCGGTCGTGACCGGTCAGCCCTCTTCAAACTGTTCTTCTTTCTTTATTTTTCTTCTCTTCTTTCTTCTTTCGTTGGTCATCTTAGGTCTCCATGCAGTAGCTTCAATTGCATTCTTTTGTCTCGTAATTGAATGAAGTCCGCTCTCATCCCTATGATCACAAAACATATGTTAAGTAGGCTTTTAAACCACAAAAATCATGCAAACCATGTAGTGTAATGGGCAATGCAATGTATAAATTGGAGGTTCAACAATTCCTTCCTCTAAAATGACTCCTTTTGATCTGCGGCCAAAGATTCGAGGTAAAGGATCACGGTTACAGGCTGGGAAGATGTTAAGCACCCCACTCTGCCCATACCGAAATACGGTCTCTACTTCACAGAATCGAACTAATACTTGAAAGTCTGATTTAATCCTGGTACACTCTCATGAATGATATGATGCATGAATGTAGGTCTGAACAGTAAGAGTTTCTGATGGGCAGGTTTCCATTAATAGGCAAGCCTAGAGCATACGCTCAAACTGACAGGTGCTTTATGTGGATGCATGCTGTGTATTTGAATAATCAAAGTGTTTGCAGTGATATGTGTTGAGCTCTTAATTGTGCATATTCTAACCCCAATTCATCACTCATTATTTACGGTTTACATGTTTAAAGGACTATTCTAAGGTGTGATTTGTGATTGTAGGAACAAGATGGAGATGTCACCAATTGAAGGCTAAATGTAGCTCCTTACAAGCATTAAAGACCATAGGATGAAGTATTGAAGGAAGAACAAAGAGAAGAAAGCAAAAAGAGAAGAGAAAAGAAGAAAGAAAGAAAGAAATAAAGAAGAAAGAGAGCCAGACTGGTCGGCTGACCGGTCGGCCACCCGTTTACATGCCAAAACAAATGGACTGCTCAACCCGACCGGTCAAGACCGGTCGGGCATAGTTGCTGGAATCATCAGGGAGACGGTCCGACCGGTCATGACCGGTCGGCCATTGCTGCTGGACAAGGGCCAGGCCACTTCGACCTGTCATGACCAGTCAGCCATGCGAAACAGGCCACTTTCTATTTCGGATTTCCGAAATCTTCTGCGCAATAGCGTAAATTTACGCAATTTCTGGAGTTCTCTTATGTATTGGACTCCTCCAATCTATAAAAGGGTGTCTTCTCTTCATACCAAAGGAGGCTACGACGTGGGGATTGCTCAGGAGACAGATTCTACTTCGGATTTCTAGTTTTCTTCCTGTTTTAGTTATTTTCTATGTTTTTTTAGAGGCTTCTAGTTCAAAGATGTTAGAGATGAACTAAAACCTCTTAGCTAGAGCTAAGAGGTGAAGCTTTTGATTCGTTTTTGATGGATTAATGCAACCTAGGTTTCCTTTTATGTTTTAATTGAAGAATTTTAGTTCAATTTGAGTTTGATTCAAGTACTATGTTGGTTTCTACTTTGATCTCTTGATGACTCCGGGCTCATGTGATTCTTAGTGATTCTAAGTTTAGTATCTTAGCTTTTGAGCATTGTTTATGCTTGTGTAATGCATTGATCTACCATTGACTCCGGGCATGGTAGACGCTTTGATTGCCTTGTATGCAATGGCCTGATTTTCATGTAGGAACTCATGCAACTAAAATTCTTATCTTTTGTATATAATCTGGAATAATTGTTTATTAATTGATTTTGATTTAATTAGAGTTCAAATCATGAGTTGTAATCAGGTCTAGTGATAGGACTTGGTGAAAGCTATGGTTGTGAATCTCAACTAGATTGGAAAGAGGCTTGGCCTATACAATTGAGTGTGCCCAAGGCCTGAGCATGGTTGTGGGAATCAAATCAATGAATAAGCACTTGTTTTGGATAATTGTTGATTGAACCGCTCTATATTCCAATCGGATAGAGATAGGAATTCGATTCCGATTGAGTTATGAGAGACCTAGTTGTGTTGATGCATTGAAACCTATCAAAAGTGGATCCTTGGCGCTCTAGTGCCTTTTTAGATTGAAATTACCTTAACCATTCACTGTTTAAACCCAAAGCGCTATTTTTCCAGTTTTAGTTCTTAATAGGATCTTAATTACTAGTTGTTTTAGACAAAATCTGAAGATACCCATACATAAATCTCTATGGGAATGATACTCGGTCTTTCCGAATTATTACTACTTCGCAACCCTACACTTGGGGAGTGAACAAGTTTTTGGCGCCGTTGCCGGGGAATTTCTATGCGGTATTTTTAGAATTTTTTGAAATAACTTTTAATTGAGATTGTGTTAAGATAGGTTTAGGATTTGTTTTGCTTTCTAGAATAGGTTTTCTTCTAATTACTAGCTTAGTTTGTTTTGATTTTTTTGCAGGATTCTAACATAGGTCTAATCCAGGGATTTTTAGGAATTTGAAGAAGAAGAAGGCATCTTAAGTCACAAATCAGGTTTTATCGTTCTAACCGTACTCTTCTTCTTCTCCTACTCATTCCTATCATATTCATCTCTTGTAGAGTGGGTGGAGACTCCTTTTGGATCTCTGAAAGGTAGGCCTTGTGCCACCTGGATTCCTATTGGTCGGCTCTACCGCCTTGGATCACCTTGTGCTCAGAGATTTCTCTTCTCAACCTATTCCTCTTTCTTCTTTTTCTGTACTTTTTCTCAAAAGACTCAAAGAGTGGGTGGGGAGTTCTTTGAACCCCTATTGACCAGGAGAAATCGGTCTCTATCCTTGCTTCTGGCTTAGCCATTGCAAGACACCTTGTGCTTAAGTCCTAGAGAGGAGTAAAGGAAAGAAGGAAGAATTCTTTTTCCTTTTTGTTCATTCTTTTTTTTTGCATGCCACATTGGGCTCGGACTAATAATAACTGACTTGTAAGGGACGTAGCAATTGTTGAAGGGACACTACGCCAATATCGCAAAAAAACGACGGACCAAGTCCGTCGTTAATTGGCATTAACGACGGACTTCATCCGTCGCATGGTCACACGTTCTTTTGCAAGTCGTTAATCATAAACGACGGACCAAATCCGTCGTTAAATTACGACGGATATAGTCCGTCGTTAAATAAACGACGGACCTTATCCGTCGTAACCTCCAAAACCATCATCGTTCCAGCAATGGATTCTATTCGTCGTTGTAAAAAGAACGACGGATCAAATCCGTCGATAATACTAGGATCTGTTAGTTTTCTTGTAACATCATCGACGGATCTGGTCCGTCGTTAATTTTTAAAAAATAAAAAAAAATCGGCATGCATTTGTTGCATTTTGAATTTCTTACACCTGATATCATCGAAGCAATACAAACCAATTCGATACATAAACTAAACTAACCATTTCTAATTCACACATCCATCATTTATTGCATATTGAATTTCTTACATCTTGCGAACTAGCTGCGAACATCTTAAATTTTCGAATTTTTGTCCGCACGGAAAAAAAATAACCTGTATTTTGGTAGGGGTTGTGCCCCAATACATCCTGTAAACTCTGTAATTCGTAAATAATTTAGAAAACTATAACATTTACTTACACAATGTACAAGTACAATCCTCCACATACATAACACAATACATCCACAATCCTCCACAATCACATTACATAACCAACACAATACAACCACAATCCTCCACAATCACATTACATAACCAACACAATACAACCACAATCATCCACAACCACAATCCTCCTTCGCAACCACAATCCTCCTCCGCAACCACAATCCTCCACAACCACAGTCCTCCGCAACCACAGTCCTCCGCAACCACAAACCTCCGCAACCACAATCCTCCATACCCACAATTCTCCTCAAGTACAAACAATCCACAACCACATTCTCCACAAGTACAAAAGAGTACAATCAACTTATAATATACCATCAACCAATCGAATTTATGTCTGCATGAAAAAAAAATAACCTGATTTAACGAGGGTTGTGCCCCAATACATCCTGTAATTCATAAATAATTTAGAAACCTACAACATTTACTAACACAATAGTGGCTAGGATTACCTGTGCAACATGCATCTGGCATAAGGCCAATGGATGAATGACACAATTCAAGTATGTGCACCACATCAGTGATTGATAACTTAGACATTAGAGTTTGGAACTATATACTTGCCATATAATTTATGGATAAAATTAAAAATTAAAAATTAAAAAATAAAAAAAACCCTCTTTTATCTTCCATTTCTTTTCAAAGTATGGATAAATTACATGCATTATCTCATAGTTTTTAAGTTTTGAACTCCTTAACAATCTTCCAGGCCTGTTTGATTTTCCAATTTCCTATGAAATGCAATGAGTCATTGTTACTTCCAGCTGTTTGTTTAAAACTGGAAAAAAAATGGCCCATAAATCAAGAGTCAAATACACCTGTAGCCTGAAAAGCCGATGAGATAGTACTTCCTAGGGCTGTCTACTTCATTGCTCAAAGCAATCATTACCTTTTTCACATTATAAGTGGGTGAAACAAACAATGTAGCAAAATCTTCATTATAGTAAAATACGATTACAGAAGTAAATAATCATTACCCATTTACAGTCATTTACCATTGTAATTGGAAAACGAAAAGTCCCTTAGGGCCCATGTTATGCACCTACGCATTGCAATCCTTGCTATTAGTAACGAAGCCGATCTGTTCTGCCAAAAGGTCCACCTAACAAAATTGTTGAATTGACACAAAGTTAACAGCAATAAAATCAGCAAATAGGCAGAAAATGACTCAAAACACAAAGCAATATTACAAGCAGCAACACAGTAAAGCCTGAGCGTTGTTAACAAATGTTTTAAGAATATTTGGTTATGGTTATGGTAGAAACCATGCAATGGTTATGATAGTAATAAGATTGAAAAATAAAATGGATATTAAAAATTGGCATCAAACATTGCTCACCTTCGCTTTTGAAATGAGACGACCCTTGGATTCAACCTTCATGTCAACTGTAGACATCAAAATCTCTACTGCATGATGGAAAAAACAGATTATTACTGTTATTATTTTCAATTCACAAGCATCAACAAGGTAACATGATAGGCAACAACTGAATTGGGCTTACTCTTCTCAATAGCCAGCCCTCTTTCCTTTAGAATCTCTGCGATTGTGACAGCTATAGTGATCACTGAGGTAGAAAAAGCAAGAAAGTTGAGCTAAGGACATGAGGCTGCATTGAAAGTCACACAAAATCCAAGGGTCGTATCAATATGATCCAAAACTTCCGCCGACTCCCTAAGATTTCAATGGTGGGTGTTCTGTCCAACTGTTTCTTGTGGTGTGGGCTCCTTGAGGAGTGGATCTAATTCATTTTTGGGTGAGAGCTACTGAAACTGATGGGCAGTGTGGGTTTTACACAGACAATGCAGTGAGCTCCACAGAGCTTTGTGTTTTGAGAAACTCGCCTCGGGGTTTGGCTTTTAGGCTCAATTCCTAGCATGAGCTGATCCAACAGATATGGCCAGAGAGGATTTCGCGTGGATATCACCGCAAAAGCACGATCTCCTTACAACAGTTTGGTGGACGCGAGTATAGACACAAAGCATCCATGCAGATCTGCAGCCGGCCTCATCGTGATGTATCTATCTGTTTATCCAGCCTATCCATCCCTTTTCTAAGATCATTTTAAGGCATATTTATTATAATTATGATCACTCACACTATTTATTTAATGAGGGTTGTTCCCCAATACATCCTGTAAACCTGTAATTCATAAATAATTTAGAAAACTACAACATTTACTAAAACGAAATACAAGTAGCTGGTTTCTTTTGATAAAAAAAAAGAAGAAATTACAATAATGGCACCTCTAGCCGTTGCTGGTACATGCCCTGATAGATCGACCCATCTAAGACAATGCAAATAAAGAACAACAACCAAGTACCTGCATCTGATAACCCAACATATTAATGAAACGAGGAATATAAAAAGGAAGAGAAAATACCAACATCTTGTAAACCAGGAAATTTTAAATTGGGAAGGTCTAGAAGGTTAGACTCTGCACACGTTTTCCACCATTTGTTACTTGGTGGTGACTCATCCACCACATTTTCAATCTGAACAGTTTTCTCTTAAAATACACGGTTAGGATTAGATGATATGCATGGTTAGAACTACATTTAAAGTGTCCCTTGCTTAAGAAGTATATATGCATGCAAAGACTTCATTAATAGTTATGTTGGCATTAATAAGTAAATAAAAATGATTTCATTGGCTTAGCAAGTGTTGCCTCTTTTTCTTTCTTCTTCTTCTTCTTTTTGTATGGGTTGCCTATGTTAGAAGGAAGAAGAGCAGGGAAACATTGTAATTAGTAGCATGACAGGTGGTTTGATTTTCAAGAAGAAGGCATGTACTTGCATCCAAATCAAAATTCTCCTTTTTTTTCAGATTTGATTGCGTCAAGCTTTACATATCAAATTCTCTCACCTTCTCCGATTTGGTTCTGTCAACTTTACAGTGAAGTCTCAACAGATAGTACCCACCATCAGTTGCCCTTGGGCCAAAACTAACAACCTATGTTACCCTTTGCATGAATTGGAGTTTATCTCATCAAAAGATAGAAGTGGAACAACCAACAAACAAATATACAAGGTAGAAGAAAGAATGTCTATGACAACACAATCCAATTAGATGACATAAAGAAAATCCTATGTTTTGGGGCAAACCTTCATTTTTAGACCCCTGTGGCGGACCCTACAAATATCCATTTGGTTAACCACCACTGTGGTTTTCTAGCCCTCATAAGTGAGAGTATAAAGGACCTCCTACACCCCTAAATTGGATCCCATGTGATCGGTGAACAACGCCCAAAATTGGAGCCAGCAATAGTTGTGCAGAAACTGTGCAGAAATTCCAAGTACCCATATTGGGCCTTGCACCATAAATTCCATGCACACTTTCAGCGGGCCCCACCTTAGGGATTTTGATGCCCATACATAGGGCTATCAAAAGGTCACATCCTCTTGCCCAAAGTGGACCCCATGTGATCGTGAATCGGACCCAAAAATGGGCCCGACCAATTTCTGCACAACCTGAAAACTGAAAACCTGTTCTAATAGATCTTGTGTGACCCATCTCTGTGGGGTCCACCAACTGTGTGTGGGTCTTATCTGACCATCCAGACCCTTGACATGGTCCGTTGAAATAGTAAGCTTCGGTTTGGCCAACCCAAATATGTTAGTGGGGCTGTATAGATGTTTAGTTTTTGTTAATAAAGATTTTAGTTTAAAAAAAAAAAAAAACTACCTGTATTTGGTCAACCTAAACCCAACCTAAGCCCTACCCAACACATACACATAAGTCAAACACAAAAATAAAACTTTCATTTGGATGCCCCATGCAAAAAAAAGAAAAAGAAAAAAGATTTGTCCCTAATTACTCCTCTTAACTGCAACTGCACAACAATATAAGGGTGTAAACTGCAATTTGAGTTGCGTGTACAAGCAATCCTGATTGTTCAAGTTGCGGGCACGATTGCCGGCAGGTCATATACAAAAACATCATAAGCAAACCTAATGGTAGTGCCATAAGATGGAGTGCTAAAAAGGAAAAAGCTAATAGTTCAAATTCAAATTCAATGGTCAAGGTCAAGAGAACCCAAACAGTCGCAATTTTTGCAGCCATCATCCATATTCAATTCACGCCATGCATCTGAAATAAGCCCCTAGACCCTCATTACCTAAATCTAAAGGTCATCACCAATTCAATTCACGAATTTGTACTCCAATCTTGCTGTCCACGATGGTCAAGCTTTAAAACCCAGTTTTTGCTGTCCAAACAGACAAATTTGAGTGTTGTTCATGCTGTCCAAATTGGACAGTTCTAAAGTCCAATATGCCATTCACGTTTGGACAGATTCTACGGCCAAACATCTTGTCCACTTGGACAGATTGTACTCCAAACTTGCTGATCATAATAGATCAATTTGGACCTCATCATGTTGTTCCATGTGTGGTGATATGTATGTGGTCCAATGTGCATGTGATGACTTTTCCCACAACAGAAATGGCAGAATATTTAAGGGGTACAATATTATCAGCTATGATACCCAAATATGTGAAAAGGTCTCATAAGAATCAATAGGAAAATAGATGGAGCAGTAATCTCCCTTAATGCTCTGACTGTACAAGTGAAAGAGTCACCAATATATAGTTTAATCAAGAGGAAATGATGGAACTATGACATTTTCCTACAATTCATGATGGGGAAATCACCCTCAAATTGCAATTAACTTTCTTTCAAGTCCAACTTGCAAGTAACATAATTGTAATTTAGAACCCAGACATTCAGTATTGATGCTAAGGAAATCACAATTTAGTCATTTCAACTCTATTTGATTAGTAAATTCCAATTCGATTGGATATCACATCCAAAGGCAGCTTAAGTAAATTAGACAGCTTCAAAATACAAAAACTTCCACAATTTTCTTAAAAGAAAAAAAGTTCTCTTAGCTTTCTCACATCTAAAACATGAGCAGAAAATAATTAACGTCCGCTGATTAAGAACGTCCATCTTGCTGGGCATACAGTGATGTACAATGACATAAAAGTTGCTCTGTTGGTACAATACTAATTGCCTTATTTTCTCTGTCCAAGGAAGATTGTCGACCATTTTATTTTTAGATTCCTGTTTGAATTACATAAATAGATAAAACAGGACTGTCCACCACCTGGTATAATATTTGTAGCATCACCATCCACTATAGGGCCCATCGGATGGACAATCTAGATCATTTTTTTCAAGCATCCATGTCGGTCCCATCATCGATTGGCCAAGCAAGAGAAGTGAAATGAAATAGTTTAGAAAATGTCTCATCTTTTAATATTAAAATATGACTCCACAAACAAGTTTGGCATTTTCTGTTCTTTGGCATCACCATTTCTGAAACCAACAGATGTATGTCTAAGTTGCTTTGTAAAAGTGGCAGAGCCCATACCTCATTGGGGATCGGTTGCAAGGTCTCTCTAAAATATCCAATAATGGGAGGTATCAGTGCTCTCCTCTTCCCTGCAAAAGAACCAAAATTTTCAAGACTAAACTTTTACCATGGAAGAGAGGAACTTAAAAGCAGAAAGTGTTGTAAGGTAATGTAGCCCTGAAATCATAAAGAAAAGAGAAGAAATAAACAACATGTATCTTACCAATAAAACTAATCTACAAATATTTTTCATTTAACAATTCAAAGGACATAAATGCTCATGTACATTCATACTTTCACATGTACCTACATTAGTATATGCAGTATGCATATACCTGATCCTTGCTCACCACAATCTCCATCTTCACTTTAGCCGCAAACTTGTCTTTGGAAAATTCAGAGGCAAGAATTGCAGCACCCAAGAGAATTGAGCAATATATAGCAAAACAATACTAAAAGAAAAGAATGTCCTTGCCTCATTGGTAGACTCTTTGGAGTTTCAACAAGAGGTCTTGGGTTTGAAACCCATAGGTGGTGAAATACCCAAATAGCGAGTGAGTGTGTGGGGGTGGGTGCGTGGGTAAAAAAAAAAGCGCCATGAACATCATCAGGTACAAAAATCAGGATATTCCTCTAGTTGGGCTGAGACACCATTGGGATCATTGGAGAACCGAAAATTCGATTCAACATAGATGTGCGACCCGCCTAGTGAGAGGATCAGCCTGTTTTTCGAGGAGGGTGATATTCATAGCGGGGGCCTACTCTTTTCCATGGCAATATCAAAGGCCCTGATGGTTGTCACGAATACAAAAATGATTTAAGTCTCAAGTTACAAGCAAAAAAATAAAAAATAAAATAGCCACAAGATGCAAAATAGGAGAGTTTTTTTTTTAATCTTTTTTTGTTTGTATATAGGCCATTGGTCAGCTTATTATGTATATTACCTTGAGCCAAAACAAAATTCCAGCATACCAAGAGCATCAACTTTCACTGCACAAAGTCATTTAAGAATATAAAATGCCTTCCAAATTTATACAATCGAATAAGCAAAAACAGAGTGACTGAAACAGAAAGTAATAAATGGCATGTTTCCAAATGAATGAGTCCCCAAACAAAATCAGCCCACATATACATCCAACTACATATTGGTAAGTTTTTTCATATACCAGATTTGTTATATCGTAAACAATAGCAGCTGCTGCTGCCCCGCTGTATCCCAAATCTCAAATACAAGATGAAAACTCGTAACAAATCACACTAGTTCTGAAAATCCTGTGTTTTGGGGCAAACCTTCATTTTTAGACCCTTGTGGCAGACCCTACAAATACCCATTTGGTTAACCACCACTGAGGTTTTGTAGCCCTCATAAGTGAGAGTATAAAGGACCTCCTACACCCCTAAATTGGATCCCATGTGATCGGTGAACAACGCCCAAAATTGGAGCCAGCAATAGTTGTGCAGAAACTGTGCAGAAATTCCAAGTACCCATATTGGGCCTTGCACCATAAATTCCATGCACACTTTCAGCGGGCCCCACCTTAGGGGTTTTGATGCCCATACATAGGGCTATCAAAAGGTCACATCCTCTTGCCCAAAGTGGACCCCATGTGATCGTGAATCGGACCCAAAAATGGGCCCGACCAATTTCTGCACAACCTGAAAACTGAAAACCTGTTCTAATAGATCTTGTGTGGCCCATCTCTGTGGGGTCCACCAACTGTGTGTGGGTCTTATCTGACCATCCAGCCCCTTGACATGGTCCGTTGATCAAAGCGGAGTGATCCCTATCTCAAAATTCACTAAATAACAAACCCACTTATCATCAAATGCCAAATCCATGTGCTGTACAGGCATTCTATCAAACACGTGAGAGGCATCCTTCGCACTCCCACACTTCCCATAAAGTTCTACATGATTTGGCATGATACAATACATCGAAAACTCAAGTGGGCCACATCGCATGAATCAATGGGGATTGATGCCGCCGTTGAAAACACTTGGGCCCACCATGATTTTTGTGCTATCTCCACTCCTTCATCCAAAAAGATAGTGGAAGAGAGAGAGAGAGAGAGAGAGAGAGAGAGAGAGAGAGAGAGATTACATGCCCTTGTAGACCTTGGCATGGCCGCCCTATCTTGGGGCGGAGGTAGAGGAGCTTGGGATCGATGAGCCATCGATCATCGATCTTAGCCTCGTCGGCGATGGAATCGGGGCAGAGGTAGAGGAGCTTGGGGCGCAATAGAGGGGGAGAGAGGGGATTACCAGATATTTGCCCTAAGGGCGGGAGAGCCGATTGGGTAATTTTGGTTTCCCTCCGTCCACGCTGCCACGGGCGCGGATTTCCTACGAAAGCCTTGCGCAAGAGGTTCCTGCTCTAGGAATCAAGGTGGGGCCCACATTGATGTTTTTTGATAAATCCACCACGTCCATCTGTTTTGGGAGCTCATTTCAATACAAGAAAATAAAAATGAATCGGATCCAAGACTCAAGTGGCCCTCACTAAAGGAAAAGGTGGGTAGGTAAATTATTACCGTTGAAACCTCCCTAGGTCCACAGTGATGTTTATATGACATCCATACCATTCATAACATCACTACTACTGGGATGAACTGGAAACACAAATATTATCCTCATTCGAAACTCATGTGGGTCCACAAATATTTCAACTGTGGATGTTCAATCCTCACGTTTTCGGCCCACTTGAGTCTTGGATCTGGTTCATTTTTGTTCTCATGTCCTAAAATGAGGTCCCAAAACAGATGGACGGCGTGGATTTATCAAAAAAATCACTGTGGGCCCCACCTTTATTCCCAGCGCAGGAACTTCCTGCGCAAGGCTTTATCAGGAAATCCGTGCCCGCTGCCACTAACCAGGTGGCTAGTGGTCGGTGCTCTGTGTGCCCCACCATGATGCATGTGTTTTATCCACACCGTACATTCATTTTCTCGGATCATTTTACAAATGAATCCCATAAATGATGCAGATATAAATATCAGGTGGACCACACTATAGGAAAACAATAATGATTGAACGTCCACCATTAAAATCCTCCAAGGCCCACTGTAATGATTATTTGGCATCTAAATTGTTTAGGTCATATGGACCTCGATGAAGGGAAAAAATAAATATCAATTTGATCCAAAACTTTTTTGGCCCTAACAACTTTTTAGTGGTGAACGTTCAATTAACATTGTTTCCTGTGGTGTGGTCCACTTAAGATTTGGATATGCATTAGCTTTCGTACCTCATCCTAAAATCGTCCGTAGAAATGGATGGACAGCATAGATATACAGAAAATCATCAAAGTGGACCCCACGGTAAGGGTAACACCCACCAAACTGTTACGCGGGTAACACCTAATTCGCACCCGTTGCCACTGGCCAGGTGACTAGTGGTTAGTGCTCTGTGGACCCCACCATGATGTATGTGTTTTATCCACACCTTCATCCATTTCTCAAGATCATTTTACCACTTGAACCCATAAAAAAAATTGGATTTTTGTTTAAATCTGTGTACATTTCACACCATTAAATGGGTCGATACTACCACGTGTTGCGTGGGGCCCACCATGATTTATTTGTTCTATCCATGCCGTCTATTAATTGTTAAATATTATTTTATGGATTTATAGAAAAACTTAACCACATCTAAATCTCAGGCAGACCACACCGCAAGAAACCAATAGTGATTGAATGTCCACCACTGTAACAAAACTTGTGATTGAGTAATAACATAGTGGGTGTTATCCTAACCGTGTGGGGCCCACCTTAATGTATTTTTTTTTGTAAATCCACTCCATCCATCTATTTTCCTATATCATTTTAGGTCACCATTCAAAATCTTAAGAAGATCTGAATCTCAGGTGAACCATACCACTAGAAACAGTGATGAATGACCATTAGAAACTTTTTATGAGCCGCAAAATTTTTGAATCGAGCTGATATTCTTATTTTCCCTTCATCTAGATCTTTTTGACATTATCAATGGGTTGGATGGCAAATAAACATTATGAAAACCTTATTATGTGCCTTTTGGAATTTTTAATGGTGAGGCACTCAATCACCACTGTTTGCTATGTTGTGGTCCACCTGAGATTTAGATCTATTTAAGTTTTGAGACCCCTTACTAAAATGATTTGTAGAAACAGATGGACGGTATGGATATACAATGCATAATCAAGGTGGGCCCCACGGTAGGGGAAACACCCGTGATGTTACGCGGGTAACAGCCAACGAAATGGACGGTGTGGATGAAACACATACATCATGGTAGGGCCCATAGACCACCGATCAGTACTAATTAGTGGCTAGTCAAGGTCACTAGCCAATCCATGCACACTACTTTAACCGTGTGCATGGATTTGGGAACCGATTTTGTTTCTGGCGGGAGTAGGGACGCGGATTAGCTACTGGCAGGTTGGAGTAGCTATTTTAGCTAGTGAAGTGATGTCATCATGTTCTGTGGGCTTTAGCATGATGTATGTGTTGTATCCAAACCGTCCATTCGTTGGGAGAAATCATTTCAAGGCATGAATCAATGAACGAGGCAGATCCAAACCTTAAGTGGACCCCACCACAGAACTTTAGTAAATCCAAACCGTCCATCCATTTAGCGAGATCATTTTAGTGCATGATACCTAAAATGAGTCATATTCAAAACTCAAGTGGACCACACCAATAAATTTATTGTGGGGACAATGATTATCACCGTTAAAACATACCCAGGGTCCACCATGATGTTAATTTGTCATCCAAACTGTTCATAAGGTCACACGGACCTGGATGAAGGGTAAAAATAATATCAGACTGATCCAAAGCTTCTGAGACCTCTAAAAAGGTTTCAATGGTATACGTTCAATCTCCCACTGCTTTCTGCAGTGTGGTCCACTGGATCCTTGGATCTGTCTGATTTTTTGGGTCCAGCCTTAGAATGCTTATTAGTTATTTTAAATCTTAATTTTTCTTAAACATTATTAGTTTTATTACAATTTTTTTTCAAACTTCTTAATTTTTTCTCAAAATCGCAATTCAATACATAAACACTTTTTTTTAAATGTCAATTGTTTTTGCAACATTTCATTTTCTATCAAATTTCTCAATTTTTTTACAAAATACAAGATTTAAATTTCTTTTTAAAAATCACAATTTCTATTTTGAAAATATATTTTTTCAAACCGATAAATTTTATTCAAAATTCTTGATTTATGTCAAAATGCCAACTTTTTTTAAATCCTTTTAAATCCTAATTTATTTCAAAATTCTTTCAGATTTTTCGTTCTTTTTTAATCCTAATTATTTTCAAAATTTTGATTTTTTCTACATTTCAATTTTTCTTAAACATTATTAATTTTATTACATTTTTTTTCAAACTTATAAATTTTATTCGAGATTAACTCAACATTTTTTCAAAATCACAATTTTTTAAACTTTCCGATGTTCGTTTTCAAAATGCCAATTTTTTGAAAATCTAATTTTTTTTTTATCAAAATATGTCAATATCTTTCAAACTGCAAAACCTCAATCTTTCTCAAAGTCTACATTATTTCAAACTTATACACTTCATTCAAACGTCTCAATTTATTTCAAAATGTCAATTTCTTTCAAAATTCTAGTTCTTTTTTAAATTTAGAATATTATTTTCAAAATCTCGAATTTTTCCAAATCCCATTTTTTCTCAAATATGGTTAATTTTTATTAAACTTGTCAACTTTTTTTTCTAAAAATTCAAAATTCTTGATTTATGTCAAAATGCCGACTTTTTTTAATTCCTTTTAAATCCTAATTTATGTCAAAATTCTTTTAAATTTTTCGTTCTTTTTTAATCTTAATTATTTTCAAAATTTTGATTTTTTCTACATTTCAATTTTTCTTAAACATTATTAATTTTATTACATTTTTTTTCAAACTTATAAATTTTATTCAAGATTAACTCAACATTTTTTCAAAATCACAATTTTTTAAACTTTCCAATGTTCGTTTTCAAAATGCCAAGTTTTTGAAAATCTAATTTTTTTTTTTTATCAAAATATGTCGATATCTTTCAAACTGCAAAACCTCAATCTTTCTCAAAGTCTACATTATTTCAAACTTATACACTTCATTCAAACGTCTCAATTTATTTCAAAATGTCAATTTCTTTCAAAATTCTAGTTCTTTTTTAAATTTAGAATATTATTTTCAAAATCTCGAATTTTTCCAAATCCCATTTTTTCTCAAATATTGTTAATTTTTATTAAACTTGTCAACTTTTTTTCTAAAAATTCAAATTTTTTTTTAAACTTATTCAAGAAACAAATTTATTTAAAATGCATTGCGAGATGTATAATTTTCAATTTACGACGGACTATATCCGTCGTTAAATCCAAGAAGGTCCGTCGATAAATCCCAACGTCCCGCTCCGGACGCAGAATTTTACGACGCAGGAAATCTCCCTTGAATACATTACATTACGACGGATTAGATCCGTCGTAATATTAACGACGGACTATATCCGTCGTTAATTCAGAGTTATCGACGGACTCTGGTCCGTCGTACAATTTTGTCGATTAAACACGCCAGCGCCGGAGGTGGTAGTACTTAGCGACGGACTGTTTTCACATTAACGACGAATGTAGTCCGTCGTTAATATTAACGACGGATATGGTCCGTCGTTAAACCAAGCGATTTTTAACGACGGATTAATTCCGTCGTTAAACCAAGCGTTTTTGTGTCGTTGTTTCGCTGTTTTGGCGTAGTGGGATTGATAGAGAGCCTCGTGCTAGGAAACATCAAAATTTTCCTGAAATTACTAGAGAGATGGCTGAAAATCAACCAAATCAAGGGGTTAATCAACATCAAAATCCAGCCCCAAACCTTACTGAATTGGATGAGAATGAAGTGGGGGATGTACCTCAACCTAGGACTTTACGTGACTATCTACAACCAGCTAGGACGAGTACTCCCTCTTGCATAATTTTCCCTCACAATGTGGGAAATATTGATTTTAAACCGGGGTTGATCCAACTTCTTCCTAGATTCCATGGACTCGACTCTGAAAGCGCTTATTTACATATTAAGTAATTTGAAGAGGTTATAGCCACAATAAACTATGACAATGTGACCAAGGATACAATAAAACTTAAATTATTCCCTTTTTCCTTGAAAGAGAAAGCCAAATCATGGCTACATTCCTTAAGGCCAAGGTCTATTGGGACATGGGCTGAGATGACTAGGGAGTTTCTTAAAAAATTCTTCCCTACTCATTGAACCAATGCACTGAGAAGGGCCATAATGAACTTCGCCCAAAAAGAAGAAGAAACCTTTTTCCAATGTTGGGAAAGGTATAATGAGCTATTAAACGCATGCCCACATCATGGCTATGAAAGGTGGAGGTTGATTAGTTTCTTCTATGATGGATTGAACTCAACCATGCGCCAATTTGTGGAGATGATGTGCAATGGGGAGTTCATGAACAAGGAAACGGAGGAAGCTTGGGATTATTTTGACATGTTGGCTGAAAATACACAATCATGGGATACATCTAAGCCAACAAGTTCAAAACAACCCCAAACCAAGGAAAAGGGAGAAATTTATGTTTTAGATGGGCAAGATGATCTAGGTTCTAGAGTGGCTAAACTCACACGAAAGGTCGAGGAGATGGAACTAAAGAAGGTGGATACAACCCAACAAAAGGGGGCTGTTGAAACTATTTGTCGTATTTGTGCTTCCAATCTGCATCAAACGCCGGATTGTCCAACAATCTATGCGTTTCGAGAACTTTTATTTGAACAATCGAATGCCTTGAATAGTTATCAACGACCTTTCAGTACTCCAAATCAAAACACGAACAATTATAGTTGGAGAAACAACCCAAACTTCAATTGGGCGAATGAAAACACGGCTAATCAAAATAATCCTCAAAGGGGGCCCCCAATGCAAATGGCCCCACCTCAAATGCCTATAGAGGATACTTTGAAAGCATTCATGGAAGGACAAGCTCAAATTTATCAATCCAACCATACGATAATGCTTGAGCTTAAAAGTTCGGTGGAGGAAATCAAGGCTCGCTTAAACGCAAGGGAAGGGATGCTTCCAGCCCAACCCGTACCAAATCCAAAACAATGCGAAATAAGCGTGCCTAGTTCTTCTAACCAACATATGGAACATGCAAAGGCCATCACCACTCTTAGAAGTCGTAAAATCATTGAAAAATCTGATCCGGTGAAGGTTTCAACACCTAACGATCCGGTATCTTCCAAAGAGGATGATGGACCTAGCATCACCATGAATGAAAAAGAGCCATTAAAAGAACATAGGCCTGTTGCTCCATTCCCCCAACGCTTGATTCCAGCCAAACCTCAAGATAAATATCAGGAATTTTTGGAGGTTTTCAAGCAGGTCAAAATCAACATCCCATTGTTGGATGCCATTAAACAAATTCCTTCATATGCTAAATTTTTAAAAGACCTTTGCACGGTTAAAAGAAAAATACATGTGCAAAAGAAGGCATTTTTGACAGAGAATGTGAGTGCCATTATCAACCACGGGATGCCCAAGAAATACAAAGATCCCGGTTGTCCGACAATATCATGTGTGATTGGAGACTACCGGGTGAAACATGCTTTACTTGATCTAGGGGCAAGTGTGAACTTAATTCCCTTTTCAGTCTATGAACAATTGGGTTTAGGTGAATTAAAACCCACCAAAACCACATTACAACTTGCTGACCGATCGATTCGTATTCCGAGAGGGGTGATTGAGGACATGCTTGTCCAAGTTGACAAAGTTTACTACCCGGTGGACTTTATTGTCTTGGACACGAGACCTATGGTTAATATTGACCCCCAAATTTCTGTCATACTTGGCCTCCCATTCCTAGCTACATCAAACGCTATCATAAATTGTAAGAGTGGGGGCATACAAATGTCTTTTAGCAATATGACGATTGAGTTGAATGCTTTCAATATTGACAACCAACAAGAGGATGAAGATGAGGAGGTCCACGAAATAAACATGATCAATTCCATCGCGGAGGATGAGTCCCTCTCACCTTTTTACTCCGGTCCCTTAGACGAAGAAGTGACTCACTCCCTTGATGAGAAGGATGATATGATAAGGGATATGGTCACACTTTTCGAGTCGGTATCAGCATATGACGTTAGCCAAAAGAAAGGTGTGGAAACAATACCTAGTTTTGCTAAGAAATCAATTCATATTTCCACACCTTTGTGGATCATGCATACCGAACTCCACCAACCCTGGGATGATCCTTACTTGCAATATCAATGCCCAGGAAAATCTCAATGGAGACATATTTTTCTGATAAAAATGTTGATGTCTCCTCTTATACATGTGGTGAAAACATTAAGGAACCCGCTGGAATTCCTTTTTGGGATTTTGAGTGGCTCATTTCGATTACTCACACACATGTACATTGTAAATCAGGATATTGGATGACCTTACTGCGAAACCTTTTGATCCATCTAATGATTCTGCTTGACTTCATGCTTTTGAATGAGTTGTTGGGATTAACCTCCTAGTCTGACGGAGGATAATTTGCTAGAATGCTTCCCATTAGGATTTGCTTTGCTAATTGATTTAGTTGTGAAGTAATCCATCTCCAAAAGCCAATCTTGCCATGAAATATATGCTTCAGGTGATATCTCTCTTTCTCACTCTCCTTTGTTTTATGTCATTGCTCTCATGTCATACATATTGCATATCTTATCACATTGAGGACAATGTAAAGTTTTGGTTGGGGGGGTGAGAGATTCCTTTGATGAATCTGCTAGCTTTTGTGACATGTCGAGCAAAGATGTAGAAATTTTTCGATTTTTCTAAAATTCGAAACTCTTTTGGAAAACATTGATTCTATGCATTCGAGATAGCATGGGTATAAGAAGATGAGACGTGAAGTGAGGGATGTTGCAAGCTTTGAACTTCTCTTAATATAATGGTTTTATATTTGAATTCACCTATTTTTATGATTGATAGAAAATTTGAACACCTTTTGCACCTAGTTCACATTACACGATTTTCATGATTTGAAAGGAGTATGTGATTCGTGGATTAATTAGACTCTGATTTGAGGTATTGAGAAACCAAGCCGGGGTATTTTGTCCATCCTTGTCCATGGGAAAATAACAGAAGATATGGATTTCTAAAAATCCTATCTAATTTAAAAGAAAAAGGAATGAAAGGATGAAATTGGGAATGACGGAAAAATGGTGGAAATTCCGATTAGGGCTACCTACTACCAACCGGGGGATGGTCTACCCGTAACCAAAGCCGGAAATGGGACGTAGTGTGAAAGTCGTCGGAAGGACGGTAAGGCAAATTCTTATCATAGGCTTGTTGTTGCTCTATACACCTTGAAATCGGTAGTCTAGTTGATTTATGAAGAAGATAATCCCGAAAACTCATGAGATGAATCTTCACTATGCACACTGGGTTGAATTTGTTCAAGTTCTTCTATCTATCAATCAATCAGCGGGAATTTCATATAAACACTTATTATGTTCTGAGGGTTTAAGGTTTCAACCTTTATCACTGAATTTCTCTGATTCTTACGCTTATGTGTCCTGGAATGTATAGAAGAGTAGCTTCTAGAGGAGAGTTGGGTTTTGGAGAATGAAACTAGTTTCACGCATGTTTTGCTCGGGACTAGCAAAATGCTGGTTGGCGGGTGTGTTAAGCTCTTAATTGTGCATATTCTAACCCCAATTCATCACTCATTATGTACGGTTTACATGTTTAAAGGACTATTCTAAGGTGTGATTTGTGATTGTAGGAACAAGATGGAGATGTCACCAATTGAAGGCTAAATGTAGCTCCTTACAAGCATTAAAGACCATAGGATGAAGTATTGAAGGAAGAACAAAGAGAAGAAAGCAAAAAGAGAAGAGAAAAGAAGAAAGAAAGAAAGAAATAAAGAAGAAAGGGAGCTAGACCGGTCGGCTGACCGGTCGGCCAAGCAAGCCCGACCGGTCAAGACCGGTCGGCCACCCGTTTACATGCCAAAACAAATGGACTGCTCAGCCCAACCGGTCAAGACCGGTCGAGCATAGTTGCTGGAATCATCAGGGAGACGGTCCGACCGGTCATGACCGGTCGGCCATGCGAAACAGGCCACTTTCTATTTCGGATTTTCAAAATCTTCTGCGCAATAGCGTAAGTTTACACAATTTCTGGAGTTCTCTTGCGTATTGGACTCCTCCAATCTATAAAAGGGTGTCTTCTCTTCATACCAAAGGAGGCTACGACGTGGGGATTGCTCAGGAGACAGATTCTACTTCGGATTTCTAGTTTTCTTCCTGTTTTAGTTATTTTCTATGTTTTTTTAGAGGCTTCTAGTTCAAAGATGTTAGAGATGAACTAAAACCTCTTTGCTAGAGCTAAGAGGTGAAGCTTTTGATTCGTTTTTGATGGATTAATGCAACCTAGGTTTCCTTTTATGTTTTAATTGAAGAATTTTAGTTCAATTTGAGTTTGATTCAAGTACTATGTTGGTTTCTACTTTAATCTCTTGATGACTCCGGGCTCATGTGATTCTTAGTGATTCTAAGTTTAGTATCTTAGCTTTTGAGCATTGTTTATGCTTGTGTAATGCATTGATCTACCATTGACTTCGGGCATGGTAGACGCTTTGATTGCCTTGTATGCAATGGCCTGATTTTCATGTAGGAACTCATGCAACTAAAATTCTTATCTTTTGTATATAATCTAGAATAATTATTTATTAATTGATTTTGATTTAATTAGAGTTCAAATCATGAGTTGTAATCAGGTCTAGTGACAGGACTTGGTGAAAGCTATGGTTGTGAATCTCAACTAGATTGGAAAGAGGCTTGGCCTATACAATTGAGTGTGCCCAAGGCCTGAGCATGGTTGTGGGAATCAAATCAATGAATAAGCACTTGTTTTGGATAATTGTTGATTGAACCGCTCTATATTTCAATCGGATAGAGATAGGAATTCGATTCCGATTGAGTTATGAGAGACCTAGTTGTGTTGATGCATTGAAACCTATCAAAAGTGGATCCTTGGCGCTCTAGTGCCTTTTTAGATTGAAATTACCTTAACCATTCACTGTTTAAACCCAAAGCGCTATTTTTCAGTTTTAGTTCTTAATAGGATCTTAATTACTAGTTGTTTTAGACAAAATCTGAAGATACCCATACATAAATCTCTGTGGGAACGATACTCGGTCTTTCTGAATTATTACTACTTCGCAACCCTACACTTGGGGAGTGAACAATATGATAAGCAGGGGGGTTGGCAGAATAGTAAATGTTGCACTGATGCTAGATGCGAATGAGATGATGCTAATGAAAGAGTAGCTGGATAGACAGAGGTGTCGCGCAAGGGTTTTCTTCGAGTGGCTAGATCAGGACTTAGGTAGCTTGGGAGACTTGGACCAAGGTCAGACTGGGTTGGACCAGGGCTAGGCTCTTCTCACTCGGGCTCTCCTTGGTGGAGGAATGGGCTAAAGGGATGGAGCTGGTTTGGAATTTATGGATTTGCTTTGGGTGTTGAGGGATGCTGAAACAGGAGAGGGAATGGGGTATTTATAGCTGCGAGCAGTGGCAACTTGCGTAAATAAGCTTGGGCGGCACCCTAGGGGCCGCCTGTACGGACGTGCTGCTCTAGTTTCAGAGCGTACAACCCCCGAACCTGAAGCAGCAAAGCCCGAGGTTCAAGGTTCGGAGCTACTCCGAAGCTGTGGCTCTGAACTAGGTGAGTTGACTGGGTTTGAAAGAGGATTGACACGGTGAGTTAACTGGGAGCAGGGGCTAGACTGACTTAGTGAGTTGACTCGGTGATTTGGCTCAGCGGGTTGACTCACCAAGTTTGACTTTTTAAGGAATTTTTTACTGGTTTTCTTATGGGGGTTTTTCAGGCTAATGTTTAGGGGTGAGTCGACTGGGTTCAGGCTTGAGCTGGGCTATGGATTGGGGCTTACAAGGGTGAGTTTGGCTGGGTTTAGACCTGGGATTTGGGGGTATGGTCCTCCATTCATTCAGCTATTACCAACATTGTAGCCGAAGGTGGGGTGTCTACACTAAGTTAGTAATCTGAATTAGTAAGAAATTAATCTAAAATTCAGAGAAATTCCTATCTTAACAAAATCTCAATTAAAAGTTATTTTCAAAAATTCTATAAACACCGTCAAATCCCCAATAACGGCGCCAAAAACTAGTTCGCCAACTCCAACTGCAAGGTTGCAATGTAGTAATAATTCGGTAAAGACCGAGATCCTTCTCATGGATTAACCAGGAATTCACAAAACTTCTTAAAATAACCTAAATTGAAATAGATGAACTAAATTTGAAAATCTGTAAATCTGTGAATGATGAAATCTGCAAACTAAAGAGTGAATATAATGATCTAAAACACTAGAGCGTTGACGATCCACTTGTAACTATCTTTAATGCATAATCCATATGGGTTTCTCAATTACACAGCTGAAATTGAAATACAATTCTATCCAGCCAGGATATGGAGTAGTTAAATCAAATTTCATCCAAAACAGTGTTGTTCATTGACATGATTCTCTCTATAAAGTTCACGTATTGGGCACACTCGATTGCATAGGCCAATCCTCTTTCCAATAAGTTAAGATCACAACTATGGTCATCATTAAGTCCTGTCACTAGACTTAACGAATTCCACAATTTGAACTTGAATCAAAGCATGTTAGTGAACTAACAACTATCTCAGAATTCTCAAAAGATTAGAACTTTGGTTGGAGTAGTTCCCACATTAAGAACCAAGTTCTAAAGCATAGGGAATCCAATTCCTTGAATTGTATAAGTCTAGAACTTGCAAAACAATTAAGAATTTAAGCTTTAATCTTCTAAGCATCCCATGAAACCAAAGCCATCAAGAGATCAAAGAAGAACTAGAACTTAAAACTTCATTCAAACATGAAACAATCATTGTTCAACTTTAAATCCGAAATTGAAACATAAAAGCGAATTAAAACATCAAAGATAACTACAAGCTTCACCTCTTAGCTCTAGCTAAGAGGTCTAGCTAACCAAGGAGATGATTAAACTAGAATAAAACAAAAAAACTAAGCAAAACATGAAGAAAACTAGAGAAACCCTAGGTAAAAGGAGTTATAGATCTCCCAATTCGTGATTCTCCACCTCCCACTACTGTAGAACTCTTTTAGGATGCCTTTAGACAGATATAGAGGTGTCCTTATATAGCAATCATGCACCCCTAGCTTGGAAAGTTCGAGAACTACGTAAGGATTTACGCAGTAGAGTCGGTGGCCGACCAGTCGGATCCCTGGCCGACCGGTTAGGCTTGTTCACAGCAATTGGAATACCAGACTTTTAAACCCTTTGTGCATAGCCGACCAGTCTTGACCAGTCGGACCTATCCAATTCTTTATCCAGCAAGGTGACTGACCAGTCAGCCGATCAGTCAATGTTGAAACTCCAATTTATACATTGCATTGCCCACTACATCACATTATATGCACAGTTTTCATGTTTAAAAGGCCCAATTAATGTGTGTTTTGTGATCGTAGGGATGAGAGCGGACTTCACCCAATTGGAGTTTAAAAAGGGGCATTTGAAGACATTGGATGAAGATCCAAGATGGACTAAAGAAAGAAGAAGAAAGAGGGAGAAAAGAGAATGAAGAAAAGAAGAAAAAGTTGAAGAAAAGCAAAGCCGACCGGTCATGACCGGTCGGCCACACACATGGACACCGCTGGAACAAGACCAACTTGGGCCGACCGGTCATGACCGGTCGGCTGCACTTGCTGGACTATTGGACAGACTAGTCCGACCGGTCATGACTGGTCAGCTGCACTCCCTGGACTGTTGAACAGGCCAGTCCGACCGGTCACGACCGGTCGGCTATGAAGAAAAAACAGCAGTTTTTAAAACGGGGTTCCGAATTTTGCTGCGCAGTGCATAACCTTACGTGGATTCTGGATGTTTCCGAAGCAAGGGAGCTTTCCTACTATAAAAAGACACCTAGGAGCTCTTCCTAAGTCATCATAGAAGCTAAGGGACGTGGTTTTGGAGAGAGGAAGCTGTCGTGGAGCGTCTGCAACCCTCCAATTTCTGGTTTTTCTAGTTTTTATGCTTTTATTAAGAGTTTTTAGTTGTAGCATGATAATGCTTGGCTAGAACCTCTCAGCTAAGGCTGAGAGGTGAAGCTTGTAGCTAATTCCATGTTGGATTCAGTTTAACTCAAGTAATTTCAGTTCAAGTTTGGATTTTTGCATATTTCAGTTCCAAAAGTTGGTAGTTTGAGATGTTTTATGAGAATTCATGTGCTCCGGACATGAATTCCTTGCAATTCTCTGAGATTATCATATGATGCTTGTTTAGATTCGAATTATAGTAATCCTTGAGCAGGCCATAGTCCATAGGCATGGCTGTTACTCCGAAGGCTATGATTTTGAATTCTACATTGATTGAATGGGACTAGAACTTGGAAGTTCAACTTGAATGTGATTGAATGTGTGTGAATGCTCTATTTTCTAACTAGATGAGAGATAGGACTTCAAATCTAGTTGTGTTCTCTACTTGGATTGATTGAATTAACATGGGATTGCTACAAGTGGATCCTTGAATGCCTTAGTACTTTAAATCACTGAATTTTCATTAAGTTACTGTTTTAGTTTAATTACCCAATTAAATCTGATTTTCTTGTAAAAACTGAGTTGCTGGAATAGTTTGGAAGTTGTTTCTAATTCCCTGTGGATCGACCTCGGTCTTACCGAGATTTATTACTACATCGCAGCCTTACACTTGAGGCGAGCGAAAAAGTTTTTGGCGCTGCTGCCGGGGACATTTAGATAACGGTTTTCAAATTGTTTTAGTGGCTATAGAAGTAGAAGTAGATAGGTTTTCTGATTTTAGAACTAACAAGTTGTTTTATTTTGTAGCATTTCTTCTCTAGTTCAAGCACATCAGGTGATACCTTTCTAACTTAGCTTTTTACAGATTTTCTATTTTCAGATTTTTAGGATTTAGGACTAGTTTTAGTTTTTGGTTGAGTGGTTTATGTCCCGTTGGGAACGTAACCACTCAAATCGTCTCCAATCTGAAGGTGGTTTAGTTGGACCATTGTCAGTCCATAGACGAGTCCGAAATTACCAAGAGCATTGTGAATGTTTGGGGAGTATGGATCAAACACCTTTAAGGAATCCTCCCCCCCTACTCCAACTACAAACGCAAATCAGGAAGGAGTAGGAGAGAATGAGGTACATAATGTTCCTCCACTGAGATCATTGCGGGATTACCTACAACCAGCCCGTGCAATTATACCCTTTTGTGTGGTTCTACCACCAAACGGGGGAAACATTGACATAAAGCCAGGTGTAATACAACTCTTACCAAAGTTCCATGGGCTAGACTCTGACCGCCCATATCTACACTTGAAAGAGTTTGAAGAAGTGGTGGCTACCTTGCAATATGCCAATGTTTCAGAAGATACCATTAGACTTAAACTGTTTCCCTTTTCATTGAAAGAAAGAGCCAAAGATTGGCTTCACTCTCTTAGACCACATTCGATTGAGTCATGGATTGAGATGACCCGGGAATTCTTGAAAAAGTTCTTCTCGGCTCATAAAACGAACACCCTTCGAAGAGCCATAATGAATTTCTCAGCTAAAGAGGGTGAATTTTTTTTTCAATGTTGGGAGAGATTTAAGGACCTCCTACTTGCTTGCCCACATCATGGCTATGAGAGTTGGCGAATTATAAATTTTTTCAATGATGGATTAAGTTCCAATATGCGCCAATTCGTAAAGATGATGTGCAATGGCGAGTTTATGAGATGAGGCTTGGAGTTACTTGGACATGTTGGCTGAAAATGCCCAATCTTGGGACACCTCGGATAAACCCAATAACCCCAAGCCTACTCAAGAGAAAGGAGGAATCTATATCCTCAAGGAGGAAGACGACGTGAATGCAAGGATAGCCAACCTCACAAGGAAGATCGAGGCCATGGAACTTAGTAAGAGTGGAGTTCCAAAGTCCAATGAAGCCATTGAGACCATATGTGGCATTTGTCACACTGATTTACACGCTACGCAAGATTGTCCCACAATTCCTGCGTTTCAAGAAGTGCTACATGAGACCGCCAATGCCACATATGGTTATCAACGGCCTTTCAATGGACCGGTAGGTAATACATACAATGAGAGTTGGAAGAACCACCTAAATTTTAGTTGGAAGAATACTCCTACGGGCAATCCTACCAACTCTCAAAGAGGGCCACCCATGCAAAATATGGCCCCACCTCAATTCTCAATGGAGGATACCTTGAAAGCGTTTATACAAGGGCAAACGCAAATTAATCAAACGAATCAGCAAATGTTCCAAGAGCTTAAAGTCTCGGTTGATGAGATTAAGGGACGCTTGAATGCTAGGGAAGGGACCTTTCCGGCACAACCTCAGCCCAATCCAAAGCAAGTACATGAAGTGAGCATCCCTAATCCTTCCAACCAAAACATGGAGCAAGCCAAATCCATCACCACCCTTAGAAGTGGTAAACAAATCGACAAATCTATTCCGGTGAAAGCCGATGAGCCTAATGATCCGGTAAATTCTGAGGATGAAGATGGATCTAACTTAGCCCCACAACAACCGAAACGCATTTACAAGCCCGTAGCACCATTCCCTTCAAGATTGGTTGCCCCAAAATCTCTTCCAAATACTCATGATATTCTAGAGATTTTCAGACAAGTCAAGATTAATATCCCTTTGCTTGATGCCATCAAACAAATCCCTCTTATGCCAAGTTTCTAAAAGACCTATGCACAACAAAACGTAAATATAATGTGCAGCAAAAAGGCCTTCTTAACCGAGCAAGTGAGTGCCATCCTCACTCAGAAGACCCCCTCAAAATTCAAAGATCCCGGTAGTCCCACCGTCTCATGTATCATTGGCGACTACCGGATTGAGCATGCCTTGCTAGATTTGGGGGCTAGTGTGAACTTGATCCCATACTCGGTATATAAGCAATTGGGTCTTGGTGAATTAAAACCCACCAAAACCACGTTGCAACTCGCTGATAGATCTATCCGTGTACCGAGGGGGATAGTTGAGGATGTTCTAGTCCAAGTTGACAAATTTTACTACCCGGTAGACTTTATCGTCTTGGACACATAACCGATTTTGGATGCTAGCACCCAAATACCGGTAATATTAGGCCGCCCATTCCTTGCCACATCAAACGCAATCATCAATTGCCGGAATGGGGTGATGCAACTATCTTTTGGAAACATGACACTAGAGGTGAATGTGTTTCACTTGGGCAAAAGACATAGGGATGTCGATGATGATGAGTTCTTCGAGGTAAACATGCTTGAATCTTTTGAAGAAGAAGAACTCCTCCAACTTGAACCACTAGAAAGCTTGGAGACATGCTTAGCACATTTCATGGATTCCGAAGACCCCATCATTAGTGAAATTGTGCAAGCATTGAATATAGAAAGACCGGTAGTTGGTACTAACCGGTAAAGGCCCCATTTTGAAAAATTGCCACCAACCACATCAAGGCCTCTACCGTCTAACATCAAACCACCGAAGCTTGACCTTAAACCATTGCCATCCGAGCTTAAATATGTATATTTGGGTCAAGAGGAAACTTTTCCAGTTGTCATTGCCTCCCACTTAGAGAAAGACCAAGAGCTCAAGTTGATTGAGTTACTCAAAGAACATAGGGAAGCCATAGGTTAGACAATAGCAGATCTCAAAGGGATAGATCCTTCGATTTGCACTCACCGTATACACCTTGAAGAAAATGCAAAAACGACTAGATAACCTCAAAGACGGCTAAATCCAAACATGATGGAGGTTGTCAAAGCCGAGGTGTTAAAGCTATTGGATGTGGGTATCATCTACCCCATCTCAGATAGCCAATGGGTGAGTCCTACCCAAGTTGTCCCCAAGAAATCCGGTATTACCATCATGGAAAACGCCAACAACGAGCTTATACCGACTAGGGTGACCATCGGTTGGCGTATGTGCATTGATTATAGGAAGCTCAACACGGTTACTAGGAAAGACCACTTCCCTCTCCCATTTATGGATCAAATTTTGGAGAGGTTGGCAGGCCATTCCTATTATTGCTTCCTAGATGGCTATTCCGGATACAACCAAATTGAGATAGCTCCGGAGGACCAAGAGAAAACCACATTTACATGCCCGTTTGGCACCTTCGCTTACCGAAGGATGCCATTCGGGTTATGTAATGCACCCGCCACATTCCAACGATGCATGTTGAGTATTTTCTCGGACATGGTGGGTGAGTTTCTTGAGGTATTCATGGACGACTTTTCTGTTTTTGGTTGTACGTTTGATGAGTGCCTCAAGCACTTGAAGTTGGTCTTGATGAGGTGTGAGGAGAAGAAACTCGTCTTAAACTGGGAAAAGTGCCATTTCATGGTACAAAGAGGAATAGTCCTTGGACATATCATCTCGTCCAATGGAATAGAGGTAGACCGGGCAAAAATTGACATAATTTCCAATCTACCACCACCCAAAAGCATACGCGATGTGCGGTCCTTCCTTGGACACGCCGGGTTCTATAGAAGATTTATAAAGGATTTTAGTCATATCTCAAGGCCTTTATGTAACCTTCTACAAAAGGAGAACCAATTTGAGTGGAGTGCCGAATATCAATTAGCTTTTTCAAAGCTAAAAAACATGTTGACAACCGCTCCTATCATGCAACCACCAGATTGGTCCATTCCTTTTGAGTTGATGTGCGATGCGAGCGATTTTGCTATTGGGGCGGTGTTAGGCCAAAAGAAGGATAAGAAGCCCCATGTTATCTACTACGCAAGTAGGACCTTGAATCCCGCCCAAGTTAATTATTCGACTACGGAGAAAGAGCTCCTAGCTGTCATTTTTGCCTTGGACAAATTCAGGCCATACTTACTAGGATCCAAAGTTATTGTTTACACGGATCATGCAGCGCTGAAACACCTTCTTTCTAAGAAGGATGCTAAGCCCCGTTTGCTTAGATGGATCCTACTCCTTCAAGAATTCGACTTGAAGATCAAAGACAAGAAGGGGGTAGAAAATGTGGTGGCGGATCATCTATCCCACCTAGTCTTACCTGTCACGCTCCAAACCCGGGGACCGGGCTCACTAAATTCCCGATCGCCGACCTTGGTGCCAACAGCCTCCATAGTACCCCATTCTCGGCTCTTAGCTCTCATGTGCCAGGTTCCGATCCTGGGATCCTACCAGGAGGATTTTCAGGGTAAATTTTTTTTGTACAGGAGCATAATCAAAACCATAAAATATCATCAAATATCCACTAATAAGTTTGTTGAGTACAGTGCTGGAAAGGGAAATACAACATGAATCAGAAGTCCAAAATATCAGGTACATAAACCGCGCTCAACGCTGCTGATATGCTCTAGTACCTGCAGTGTAAACAAACGCGCATGAGCTTCCTACGAAGCCCAGTAGAGTGCGTGTGTGCGCGTGTGATGCATATGACAATTATACAGATATCAGAGTAAGCGAAAGTAGTAGAGGGCTAAGTTATTAAGTTCATGAATGCTGTCAGCCATCCCAAGGCTATGCAATGCAAGGGCCTACATGGCCGAGTGTTACATGCTAGAGATGTAATGCAAACACGTCAATCCTCAACTGATCCACATATCAAAATAGTTATCATCTGGGACATCACCGGGGTCTAGTATACTCTAATATTGGCCGCCGCACATCGCGCGCGTAACCAAGCGAGTAGAAAAGACCTCACTATCCGCCTCATCAGTGGTATGCCAATGCCCACCCGGCTCGCCGATAGCGGACCCATTCCATGAGCTGGTCAGACTCGACCTAGCTTACAGCCCACTGCACCCGGGCGGATAAGGTCACACCCCTTTCCAACCGACCTCGACACAGTGGGAGACGTGGCCTACTGGTATTTGGCACACGGGCGCTCATGTTATCCACTCGGTCTCGACGCTGGAGCATCCTACTGGTACCACAGGGTTTAGGGACTTTCACCCAAGGACATCCATAGCGCCCACGTACTAGAACAAGTTTCCGGTGTCCAATACTGCCAACCATGATGTGACTATGGTGGCCACCACCCTGATGCTACTAGGGTGTGAAAGCAATCATGACATACATAATGCGAAATGCATGAGTCATACAATCCAAATCATGCACCAACTTACGCATACTGCGCAATCATGTGGGGCGACCCTGTCTCGCACGGGTCCCCTAAGTATAACAAGCCAACTAGCATATGCTATGGTTAATCATGATCCATAACAGGGATACAAATGATGCGTATGGGCATCAGAATGAGCATGGTATTCATTATACTAATCATGTTATCAGTGTGACATATTAAGCTAATCATACTAGCATGCTACTAAACATATCATGTAACATTGGCCTTAAAAGGCCCAATATATACGGAGAGTGGGACCCGGACTGTGGGTCCCATTGGAAATGTAAAGGTCTTCGTGGCATAGCCCACTTGAGACCACATCGGCCCCATACTTGGGTGTGCACATACAAGATAGGCCGTCAAAATACGTGTACGGCATGGATAAAACATATACATCATGGTGGAGCTAATAGATACATCACGTTGGGACCCATAGGGTGGGCCACCTGCTGGGCAGCGTGGTACCCATCTAGCCCCAATAAGTTTTGAATCAAGCAGATATTTGTGTTTTCTCCTTCATCCATATCCATGTGATCTTATGAACTGGTTGGATAGCAAATAAACATCACTGTAGAACCTAGAAAGGTTTCAATGTTGGAAATCATTATTCCCACTATAGCATGGTCCACTTGACATTAAGATATGCTTAAATTTTGGGCCCAGCCACTTATGAATAGGTTGGGTGACAAATAAACATCATTGCAGGTCTAGGAAGGTTTCAATGGTGGAGATCATTATCCCCACTGTTGTTTCGTGGCATGGGCCACTTGCCATTGGGATATGCTTAAATTTTGGGCTCGGCCACTTATGAAACAGGTTGGATGACAATTAAACATCACGGTATGGCTGGGAAGGTTTCAACGGTAGAGATCATTATTCCCACTGTTGACTTGTGGCATGGCCCACTAAAATGAGCTGGAAAAACATATGGCCGGGATAGGTACAGCACATACATTCTAGGTGGGCCCAACGAGTGGGGCCCATTGCCAATGCCCATATAGACAAGCTGCTGGGCAGCAGCATCCCCTGGATGCTGTCTGTCCAGCAGCAGCATTCTTTTTTTTTTATATATATATTTATTTATTTATTTAATAAGTGGTGCCCACAGGAGTTCCCGATCAAGCTGATAATTTTGTTTTTCCTTACTCCATGTATGTGTGAACTTATGAACAGGTTGGATCTCAAATAAACATCACGGTGGCCCATAAGAAGGTTTCAACGGTAGGGCCACTGTCCCTACTGTTTTCTATGGTGGGGCCCCCTCGAGACTTGGATCTGACTCATTCTTGGGGTCATACCCTAAAATGATCTCCCCAACTGGATGGACGGTGTGGATACAGCACATGCAACATGGTGGGACCCACGAGTGGGCCACCAGCTGGCCGAGCCAGCGTGCAAGGACGCTGGTACTACCAGCGTCAGCGACCGGCTTCTTCTTCTCTTTCTCTCTCTTTTTTTTTTGTTTTTTTGCAGTTTTCATCGAGTGGGGCCCACATAAGAGTGATCCACTCCGTCTATCAGCTGGGCCATCTCATTGTGGGCCCAATGAGCCCAATATTGGGTATGTAAATCAGTCTAGAAACACAAAGGTGGGCCAAAGGATTTCTGGCAGTAGAAATTATTGTTTCCACTGTTTCATGTGGTGCGGTCCACTTAAGATTTGGATCTGGCTCATCCTTGGGCCCTGGCCCTAAAATGATATGGGAAAGCAAGTGGACGGCGTGGATGGAACATAAACATCAATGTGGGTCCCACGAGTGGGGATGCCATTCCCTGTTTCCACGTGACGCTGGACGTTCCAGCGTCAGAACGTCCAGACGCTGGACGTCCAGCACATTTTTTTTTGTTGGTTCTTTTTTTTTTCTTGAGGTTATTTCCAGTGGGGCCCACATAGGTGTGATCCAATCCGTCCATTAGGTCCCCCAACTCGTGGGGAGCCCAGTAAGCCCAAAATTGGGCGGCTGATTCGGTCCCCAAACATCACAGTGAGCCATGGAAGTTTCAATAGTGGATGTCCTTGCCTCCACTGTTTTCCATGGTGTGGTCCACCTGAGATCTGGATCTTCCTCATTTTTTGCGTCCAGCCCTAAAATGGGCTGGAGAAACAGACGGACGGCGTGGATCGAATACATACATCAAGGTGGGTCCCACATGTGGGGACCTGTCCATGCCCAAAAGGGGCTGTAGCCCACGAGCTGCTGGGCAGCAGCGTCCCCTGGACGCTGACTGTCCAGCGGCCCCCCTTTCCTTCTCTTCTTTTTTTTTATTTATTATTATTATTTTTATTATTGTTATAAGAAGGTGGGGCCCATTCATGGATGATCCCGTCCATCCGTCTCATTGCCCATCACAAGGTGGGCCCAAAAGAAAAGGAAAGTGGAAAGAAATTAAGAAAATGGAGAGGTTTTGTCCCTTGCACTCACCTTGATGGATGGTTGGACGGTTGGATTGGATCGGGTTGACGATCGGATGATTTGGATGGTCCGGATGATGGTTGAGGTCCTCCAAGCTTGGATCTCCATGCTCAATCTCTCTAATCTCTCTTTACTTCTCTTGAATCTCTCTCTTTCTCTCTCCTCTCAAATCTCTTTCTCTCTCCTTTCTCTCTCAAATCTCTAGAGTTGCAAGGAGCTCTCCTCTCTCCCTACGTATGCACTTGTATGGGGGGGAGAGAGGAAGCATGGGGTCGTGGGAGGGGTGATGATGATGCATGGGAGGGGTATGGGAGGTATGGGTGAGGGTTGACTTTGGAGGAGAGAGAGAGGGATGGGGGGTATGGTGTGTGTAGAGTAGGGGTATGGGGTGTGTAGAGTAGGGGTATGGTGTGTGTAGAGTAGGGGTATGGGGTGTGTAGAGTAGGGGCATGGGTTTGATTGATGTGACATGGTCTTGGAATTTGTGCAAGTGGGGCCCACGACACACGCACGTTGTACGGCCCACCTCGGATTATGCGATTGATCATAACTTTCACACCGGGTATCGCAATGGGGCGTGCCACGCGGCGTTGGAATCGCAGCGCCTACGCGATCGCCGGGGTATAGGTCTCGGGTCGATGCGGTACTAAAATAGGGTCACGATCAAGGCTCGCTAATCTAGTTCATCCGGGACGTACCGGCACCAAAAATTAAGCGTACGGAGGGCAAATAAGGGTATGGGTCTTACAACTCTCCCCTCCTAACAAAAAATTTCATCCTCGAAATTTGCAATACAAACCCAAACTAGCCGAAGATCATAAGAAAAGGGAATCGCATCACTATATATGCATATCGAATCGAAAAGCAATCATACAGGTACAATCAATCATAAAAAAGATGAGGATAAGACTCGCGAATCTCTGCCTCTCGCTCCCACGACGCCTCATCTGCGCTATGATGACTCCACTGGACCTTCACTAAAGGAATGACCTTGGTCCGGAGGACCTGCTCCTTCCGGTCAAGGATACGAACCGGCTGCTCAATGTAAGAAGCATCCTCATGAACCTCCAACGGCTGCCAATCTATCACAGGAACCACGTCTGACTCACACTTCCGCAACATAGAAACATGAAAAACATTGTGAACGCCAGACAACTGAAGTGGCAAGGCAAGCCGATAGGCCACGGCGCCAACGCGCCCAATGATCTCGAAGGGTCCAATGAATCTCGGGGCAAGCTTCCCCTTGGCTCCAAAACGAACCACGCCCTTCATGGGCGAGACCCTGAGATACACACGATCCCCAATGGAAAACTCTAGGGGACGACGTCGACGATCTGCAAAACTCTTCTGTCGACTCTGAGCTGTGCGCCTGATGATATCGATAGCCTCTGATGTCCTCTGCACAAGCTCGGGACCTAGGAGACGATGCTCTCCAACCTCGGCCCAACAACTAGGAGACCTACAGGGTCTACCATACAACGCCTCAAAAGGAGCTATACCGATAGTCGCCTGGTAGCTGTTATTATATGCAAACTCAGCCAAACGCAGGTGTTTATCCCAACTACTTGAGAAATCAAACACGCAAGCTCGAAGCATGTCCTCAAGGATCTGGTTGACCCTCTCGGTCTGACCATCAGTCTGAGGATGATATGCGGTGCTGAACTTCAAGGCAGGCCCCATCGCCTTCTGAAACTCCTCCAGAACCGCGACGTAAATCTCGGATCTCCGTCAGAAACGATTGAAACTGGGACTCCGTGCAGCCTCACAATCTCCTCGATAAACAATTCTGCAAGTCGGTCCAATGACCAGGTCGCACGAATCGCAAGAAAATGTGCCGACTTCGTCAAACGATCAACGACAACCCAGATGGCGTCATGACCGCGATCAGTCCTCGGCAAGCCCATAATGAAGTCTGTGGTCACGTGCTCCCATTTCCACAACGGGACACTCAACGGCTGCAGGGGACCTGGAGGTTTGCGATGATCGGCCTTGACACGCTGGCAAGTGTCACACTCAGCCACAAAACTGGCAATCTGACGCTTCATACCGGCCCAAAAATACTGCCTCCTCATATCACGATACATCTTGGTAGAGCCTGGGTGGATCGTGAACCTCAATCGGTGTGCCTCATACATAAGATCTCTGCGCAACTGGGGAATATCTGGGACACACAACCGACCCCTGAAACGAAGTCCACCATCTGACCCAATCTGCCAATCTGTCTGACCCTCTGACGCGGCCTCTTCCCAATAATCCTTCAACGTCTGATCTGTCTGCTGAGCCTCGATCACCCTAGAAACAAGAGAGGGTTGAATCGACAAGCTCGATAACTGCGCGATAGAAGACTGCAGGCTCAGCTCAAAATCATACTCGGCAACCTCCTCGAGCATCCTCCACTCCCGGACCATCATATGCGCCACCAGGCCTCATGGCTGACGGCTAAGGGCATCAGCCACCACGTTGGCCTTGCCAGGGTGGTACTAAAGATCAAAATCATAATCCTTTAGGAGCTCCATCCAACGTCTCTGCCTCATGTTCAACTCGGACTGCGAGAAGAGGTACTTCAGGCTCTTGTGGTCAGAAAAGAGCTCGAACCTGACCCCATAAAGATAGTGCCTCCACACCTTCAGTGCGAAGACTACCGCTGCTAGCTCCAGATCATGCGTGGGGTAGTTCTGCTCATGGACCTTGAGCTGGCGAGACGCATATGCTACTACTTTGCCATGCTGCATCAGGACAGCACCTAAGCTAATACGTGAGGCATCTGTAAAAACCACGAATCCTTCACTCCTGGAGGGAAGAGTGAGGACTGGTGTAGAAGTAAGACGGTCCTTCAGTTCTGCAAATGCTCACTCACAGGCATCACTCCAAACGAACTCAGCGCCCTTCTGGGTCAACCTGGTCAGCGGGGCTGCAATACGAGAGAAGCCCTCTATGAAACGACGATAATAACCTGCTAACCCCAGGAAACTCCGGATTTCGGACGCGTTCGTGGGCTGACTCCACTGACGCACGTCATCAATCTTCACTGGATCTACTGCTACTCCCTACCTCGTCACCACATGACCGAGGAACTTCACCTCCTCCTGCCAAAACTCACACTTCTCCAACTTCGCATAAAGCTGGTGTGTGCGAAGGGTCTGCAAGGTGATCTCCAGATGCCGCGCATGCTCCTCCCGAGTCCTCGAATAGATCAGAATGTCATCGATAAACACCACAATGAACTGATCAAGGTAGGGACGAAAGACCTCGTTCATCAATTGCATGAACACAGCAGGCGCATTGGTCAGCCCGAAAGACATGACCTGGAACTCAAAATGGCCGTAACGCGTCCTGAATGCCGTCTTCGGGATATCCTCCTCCCGGACACGGACCTGATGATAACCGGACCGTAGGTCAATCTTCGAAAAGAACTGGGCCTCCCGCAACTGGTCAAATAAATCGTCGATCCTCGGAAGCGGGTACCTATTCTTAATCGTGACCTTGTTGAGCTCGTGGTAATCCACGTAGAGCCTCAACGAGCCATCCTTCTTCTTCACGAAGAGTACCGGCGCTCCCCACGGTGAACTGCTCGGACGGATGAAGCCTAGTTCAATCAACTCGTCCAACTGCTTTCGCAGCTCTCGTAACTCCAAAGGTGCCATACGGTATGGGGCCTTTGAGATAGGCGCAGTACCGGGCTCGAGGTCAATCTAAAACTCGGTATGCCGACGAGGTGGCAACCCCGGAATCTCCTGAAACACATCCAGAAAATCACAAACTACCGGCAGCTGGTCGATGCACACGGCAACTGGTTCCTCTATGGCATACGACATCAAAGATGACAACTGCTCGCCTCTAGGCTCCACAACGAACTGAAACTGCGGCATGCCGGGTATAAGGAAAGTGATTGTTCTTGCGAAGCAGTCCAATATGGCGTGATACTCGGCCAGCCAATCCATGCCCAGGATAACATCAAACTCGGTCATCGGTAAAACAAACAAATCGGCGGGCAAAAAGGTCTCCCCTACCAAGACGGGGCAAGACGAACAGATCAAACTCAATACTGCGGTCTTCCCTAAGGGTGTCGACAATGACAAACCCTCGCGCACGGATTCTAACGGTAAACCAATCGATCGGCAGAAATCATCGGATACAAAAGAATGCAATGCACCAGAATCAAACAAAACATGAGCTATGCATGCAGAGACAATGAGTGTACCATCAACGACTCCTCCAGGTGCCTGAGGATCCTACTGGGCTGCATAGAACCTGCCCTGAGTCTGCTGGGGATGTGTCTGTCCCCTCTGCGGTCGCCGCTGCTGCTGCTGCGGCCTATACTGCTGCCTCTGCTGCTGTGGCTGCTGCTGTCGCTGCTGCTGCTGTGGGTGGGGACACTCATGCCTACGATGCCCTGTCCCCCCACATCCGAAACAAACGCCTGCAAACTATCTCTGGGACGGTGCTGGAGGTGCTGTTGGTGCTACTGGCGGTCGACCAGATGGACGAACCGGGTGCCTCTGCTGTGCCCGAGTTTGCTGCTGCCGAGAGCTGTCAGAAGGAGCCTTCCTCTTCCCCTTCCAGTCTCCGCTCTGGTCACGGATCCGCTGTGCATCGGCCCACTCTGCCTCATATATCTGGGCCCGCTCTACCACCTCCTCGAATGTAGGAAGCTTGTGTCCAGTGACACGGCCACGAAGGCCAAGGCGCAGTCCGGTCTCAAATCGACGGGCCTTCCGCACCTCGTCATCCACGAGATACGTCGCAAACTTGGATAGCTCAACGAATCAAGCCTCATACTGCGACACTGACATATCTCCCTGGACCAGTGTCTCGAACTCTAGAGCACGCTGCTGGCGGACATGCTCGGGGAAGAACTTTCGGTCAAACCGGTTTATAAAGTCCTCCCATGTCCACTCGAAATTGGGCCCGGCTGCTCAGGTAACCGACGCCCACCAGTGCTCGGCCTCTCCCTGAAAAAGGAAAACGGCAAGAGGAACTCGCTCCTCGGTCGAGCATCGCATCGTGGTAAAGATCTTCGTTACCTCCGATTTCCATCGCTCCGCTGCCACCGGGTCTGGTCCGCCCAAAAACCGTGGGGGATCCATCCGCCTGAAGTCCATCAGCAAGGAACGAGCACGATCCTGCTCCGATGGGGCAACTACGTCAGATGACCTCCTCTCCTGGCGCTCTACCATGGAGGTCATAACCCGCATCATCTCCTGAAGCTGACCAGCAGTCATAGCTGGAGCTGGAGCTGGGACTGAGGCGGTCTGGGATGTACCCGCACCGGTCGACGGCCTATCGGTGGCTCTCTTGGGCGCCATATCCTACAGAAAAGGACAGGTACCTCTTAGCATTGATACTCTCGAATGCACACACGTCAGGGGATCATATTCAAAAGTTTCTAAGCTCAAAATAGGGAATCCTATTATAACTATGTTGTAACAGGATCCTAGTGTGGGTCCCTAAGTGCATGAGATCGGGATCCTAATCATCCTAAGTTTGCAACAATCATTCAGTTAAGGGTAGTTAATCTATGGCCATTAGTAGATATGTGATGTCATCCGTAGGTATTCCAAAGTTATGCTCTGATACCAACTTCTGTCACCCCCCAAACCCGGGGACCGGGCTCACTAAATTCTCGATCGCCGACCTTGGTGCCAACAGCCTCCGTAGTACCCCATTCTCGGCTCCTAGCTCTCATGTGCCAGGTTCCGATCCTGGGATCCTACCAGGAGGATTTTCAGGGTAAATATTTTTTGTACAGGAGCATAATCAAAACCATAAAACATCATCAAATATCCACTAATAAGTTTGTTGAGTACAGTGCTGGAAAGGGAAATACAACATGAATCAGAAGTCCAAAATATCATGTACATAAACCGCGCTCAACGCTGCTGATATGCTCTAGTACCTGCAGTGTAAACAAACGCGCATGAGCTTCCTACAAAGCCCAGTAGAGTGCGTGTGTGCGCGTGTGATGCACATGACAAGTATACAGATATCAGAGTAAGCGAAAGTAGTAGAGGGCTAAGTTATTAAGTTCATGAATGCTGTCAGCCATCCCAAGGCTATGCAATGCAAGGGCCTACATGGCCGAGTGTTACATGCTAGAGATGCAATGCAAACACGTCAATCCTCAACTGATCCACATATCAAAATAGTTATCATCTGGGACATCAACGGGGTCTAGTATACTCTAATATTGGCCGCCGCACATCGCGCGTGTAACCAAGCGAGTAGAAAACACCTCACTATCCGCCTCATCAGTGGTATGCCAATGCCCACCCGGCTCGTCGATAGCGGACCCATCCCATGAGCTGGTCAGACTCGACCTAGCTTACAGCCCACTACACCCGGGCGGATAAGGTCACACCCCTTTCCAACCGACCTCGACACAGTGGGAGACGCGGCCTACTGGTATTTGGCACACGGGCGCTCATGTTATCCACTCGGTCTCGACGCTGGAGCATCCTATTGGTACCACAGGGTTTAGGGACTTTCACCCAAGGACATCCATAGCGCCCACGTACTAGAACAAGTTTCCGGTGTCCAATACTGCCAACCATGATGTGACTATGGTGGCCACCACCCTGATGCTGCTAGGGTGTGAAAGCGATCATGACATACATAATGCGAAATGCATGAGTCATACAATCCAAATCATGCACCAACTTACGCATACTGCGCAATCATGTGGGGCGACCCTGTCTCGCACGGGTCCCCTAAGTATAACAAGCCAACTAGCATATGCTATGGTTAATCATGATCCATAACAGGCATACAAATGATGCGTATGGGCATCAGAATGAGCATGGTATTCATTATACTAATCATGTTATCAGTGTGACATATTAAGCTAATCATACTAGCATGCTACTAAACAAATTATGTAACATTGGCCTTAAAAGGCCCAATATATACGGAGAGTGGGACCCGGACTGTGGGTCCCATTGGAAATGTAAAGGTCTTCGTGGCATAGCCCACTTGAGACCACATCGGCCGCATACTTGGGCTTGCACATACAAGATAGGCCGTCAAAATACGTGTACGGCATGGATAAAACATATACATCATGGTGGAGCTAATAGATACATCACGTTGGGACCCATAGGGTGGGCCACCTGCTGGGCAGCGTGGTACCCATCTAGTCCCAATAAGTTTTGAATCAAGCAGATATTTGTGTTTTCTCCTTCATCCATATCCATGTGATCTTATGAACCGGTTGGATAGCAAATAAACATCACTGTAGAACCTAGAAAGGTTTCAATGTTGGAAATCATTATTCCCACTATAGCATGGTCCACTTGACATTAAGATATGCTTAAATTTTGGGCCCAGCCACTTATGAATAGGTTGGGTGACAAATAAACATCATTGCAGGTCTAGGAAGGTTTTAATGGTGGAGATCATTATCCCCACTGTTGTTTCGTGGCATGGCCCACTTGCCATTGGGATATGTTAAATTTTGGGCTAGGCCACTTATGAAATAGGTTGGATGACAATTAAACATCACGGTATGGCTGGGAAGGTTTCAATGGTAGAGATCATTATTACCACTGTTGACCCGTGGCATGGCCCACTAAAATGAGCTGGAAAAGTACATATGGACGGGATAGGTACAGCACATACATTCTAGGTGGGCCCAACGAGTGGGGCCCATTGCCAATGCCCATATAGACAAGCTGCTGGGCAGCAGCGTCCCCTGGACGCTGTCTGTCCAGCAGCAGCATTCTTTTTTTTTATATATATATTTTTTATTTATTTAATAAGTGGGGCCCACAGGAGTTCCCGATCAAGCTGATATTTTTGTTTTTCCTTACTCCATGTATGTGTGAACTTATGAACAGGTTGGATCTCAAATAAACATCACGGTGGCCCATAAGAAGGTTTCAACGGTAGGGCCACTGTCCCTACTGTTTTCTGTGGTGGGGCCCCCTCGAGACTTGGATCTGACTCATTCTTGGGGTCATACCCTAAAATGATATCCCCAACTAGATGGACGGTGTGGATACAGCACATGCAACATCGTGGGACCCACGAGTGGGCCACCAGCTGGCCGAGCCAGCGTGCAAGGACGCTGGTACTACCAACGTCAGCGACCGGCTTCTTCTTCTCTTTCTCTCTTTTTTTTTGTTTTTTTTACAGTTTTCATCGAGTGGGGCCCACATAAGAGTGATTCACTCCGTCTATCAGCTGGGCCATCTCATTGTGGGCCCAATGAGCCCAATATTGGGTATGTAAATCAGTCTAGAAACACAAAGGTGGGCCAAAGGATTTCTGGCAGTAGGAATTATTGTTTCCACTGTTTCATGTGGTGCGGTCCACTTAAGATTTGGATCTGGCTCATCCTTGGGCCCTGGCCCTAAAATGATATGGGAAAGCAAGTGGACGGCGTGGATGGAACATAAACATCAATGTGGGTCCCACGAGTGGGGACGCCATTCCCTGTTTCCACGTGACGCTGGACGTTCCAGCGTCAGAACGTCCAGACGCTGGACGTCCAACACATTTTTTTTTGTTGTTTCTTTTTTTTTTTCTTAAGGTTATTTTCAGTGGAGCCCACATAGGTGTGATCCAATCCATCCATCAGGTCCCCCAACTCGTGGGGAGCGCAGTAAGCCCAATATTGGGCGGCTGATTCGGTCCCCAAACATCACAGTGAGCCATGGAAGTTTCAATAGTGGACATCCTTGCCTCCACTATTTTCCATGGTGTGGTCCACCTGAGATCTGGATCTTCCTCATTTTTGGCGTCCAGCCCTAAAATGGGCTGGAGAAACAGACGGACGGCGTGGATCGAATACATACATCAAGGTGGGTCCCACGTGTGGGGACCTGTCCACGCCCAAAAGGGGCTGTAGCCCACGAGCTGCTGGGCAGCAGCGTCCCCTGGACGCTGACTGTCCAGCGGCCCCCCTTTCCTTCTCTTCTTTTTTTTTATTTATTTATTATTATTATTTTTATTATTGTTATAAGAAGGTGGGGCCCATTCATGGATGATCCCGTCCATCCGTCTCATTGCCCATCACAAGGTGGGCCCAAAAGAAAAGGAAAGTGGAAAGAAATTAAGAAAATGGAGAGGTTTTGTCCCTTGCACTCACCTTGATGGATGGTTGGACGGTTGGATTGGATCGGGTTGACGATCGGATGATCCGGACGGTCCGGATGATGGTTGAGGTCCTCCAAGCTTGGATCTCCACCCTCAATCTCTCTAATCTCTCTTTACTTCTCTTAAATCTCTCAAATCTCTCTCTTTCTCTCTCCTCTCAAATCTCTTTCTCTCTCCTTTCTCTCTCAAATCTCTAGAGTTGCAAGGAGCTCTCCTCTCTCCCTACGTATGCACTTGTATGGGGGGGAGAGAGGAAGCATGGGGTCGTGGGAGGGGTGATGATGATGCATGGGAGGGGTATGCGAGGTATGGGTGAGGGTTGACTTTGGAGGAGAGAGAGAGGGATGGGGGGTATGGTGTGTGTAGAGTAGGGGTATGGGGTGTGTAGAGTAGGGGCATGGGTTTGATTGATGTGACATGGTCTTGGAATTTGTGCAAGTGGGGCCCACGACACACGCACGTTGTGCGGCCCACCTCGGATTATGCGATTGATCATAACTTTCACACCGGGTATCGCAATGGGGCGTGCCGCGCGGCGTTGGAATCGCAGCGCCCACGCGGTCGCCGGGGTATAGGTCTCTAGTCGATGCAGTACGAAAATAGGGTCGCGATCAAGGCTAGCTAATCTGGTCCATCCGGGACGTACCGGCACCAAAAATTAAGCGTACGGAGGGCAAATAAGGGTACGTGTCTTACACTACCTAATTCCATTGACGAGTCACTTATTGAGGACTCATTCCCTGATGAGCAACTCTTTATTGCTATGCATCCACCATGGTACGCTGATATAGCCAATTATCTTTCCACAGGTGCGATACCGATTCATTGGACTGCGCAGGACAAACGTAAATTTCTAAGGGAAGTGCGCAGATTTTTCTGGGATGCACCTCTATTGTTTAAATATTGCCCAGACCAAATTATAAGGAGATGTGTCCTTGTGGATGAACATAATTCCGTCATCTCCTTTTATCATGATCAAGCATGTGGGGGCCATTTTTCAGCCAAGAAAACAACTGCAAAAATTCTGCAGTGTGGTTTTTATTGGCCCACGCTATTTAAGGACACCCACGAGTTTTGCAAAGCATGCGAACGCTACCAAAAGTTAGGAGGAGTATCCCGTCGAAATATGATGCCTCTCACCCCAATTCAACATGTTGAAGTCTTTGACTGTTGGGGCATCGATTTCATGGGACCATTCCCCTCATCTTTTGGACATGTCTATATTTTGCTTGCCATAGACTATGTGTCTAAATGGATAGAGGCTATCTCATGTAGAACCAACGATCATCGTACGGTTCTCAAGTTCCTCAAAGAAAACATACTTTCTAGATTTGGGACGCCTCGAGCCATCATTAGTGATGGCGGTTCTCACTTTTGCAATAGACCTTTTGAAGCTTTGATGAAGAAATATGGTATTAGGCATAAAGTGAGTACCCCATACCACCCACAAACAAGTGGGCAAGCTGAAATCTCCAATAGGGAAATCAAGCAGATTTTGGAAAAGACGGTGAGACCGGATCGCAAGGATTGGTCCCTAAGATTAGATGATGCACTTTGGGCCCCCCGTACCGCCTACAAGACACCCATTGGAATGTCCCTTTACAGACTTGTCTATGGGAAAGCTTGTCACTTGCCTGTGTAGATAGAACACAAAGCCTATTGGGCTATTCGGGCTTTAAATTTTGACATTGACAAGGCTAGCTCGCTTCGCAAACTTCAATTAAATGAGCTTGATGAGATCCGGAACGATGCATATGAGAATTCAAAAATTTACAAGAGTAAGATGAAGGCCTTTCATGACAAGCACATCTTAAGAAAATCTTTCCATGAAGGACAGAAAGTGCTCTTGTACAATGCCCGACTTCATCTTTTTCCGGGAAAATTATGATCTCGATGGACCGGCCCATATATTATCAAAGAAGTTTTTCCTCATGGGGCTGTTGAGATTGAGAATGTAGCAAATGGTAACTGTTTTAAAGTTAATGGACAACGCCTTAAACCATTTGTTGAGAAATTTGATTCAAAGGACATGTCCATCACTCTGAATGATCCTGTCTATCAGGATAATTGATCTCCTAGTCTGATGGAGGTATAACATAGGTAGGTTTTATTTAGTTTACTGTTCTAGTAGGTTTTAGTTGTTGTGTTGGAGACTTCCATGATCGCTCTCTCAGGTACTATTGTTCTCACTTTCTCATATTTTACCATTGCTCTCATGTTCATGCTAATTGCATATCTTTTTACATTGAGGACAATGCAAGATTTGGTTGGGGGGTGAGATGAGATTCCTCATCTAGCAGTTTGCAACATTTCGAGCATCATATGTGCAAATTTTTTCGAACTTTCTAAAATTTCAAAACTCTTTTAGAAAACCTCATTTCCATGCATTCGAGGTGATATGAGTATAAGAAGAGGAGATACGAAGTATGTGATGTTGTAAGTCTTGAATTTCTCCCAACATAATGGTTTTATATGTTAGTTTCCCTATTGTCGTGATTGATAGAAAATTTGAACACCTTTACACCAAGTTCACATTACACGATTTTCATGAGTTGAAAGGTTTATGTGATTTGTGGATTAGCTAGACCTTGATTTAAAGGTGTTGAGGAATCAACCCGGGGTATTTTGTCCATCCTTGTCCATGGGAAAATAACGGAAGATATGGATTTTTAAAAATCCTATCTAATTTAAAAGAAAAAGGAAAGAAAGGATGAAATCGGGAAGGAAAGAAAAAATGGTGGAAAATTCCGAAAAGGGCTACCTATTACCAATCGGGGGATGGTCGAACCGTAACCAAAGCCGGAAATGGGACGTAGTGTGAAAGCAATCGGAAGGACGGTAAGTCAAATTCCTGTCATAGGCTTGTTATTGCTCTGTGCACTTTAAAATCCTTGGTTTACTTAATCTATGAAGAAGGTAATCCCAGATACTCATGAGATGAGCTTTCACTATGCACACTGGGTTGAAATTGTTCGAGTTCTTCTATTTATCAACCAATCAGCGGGAATTTCATGTAGACACTTCTTATGCTTTGAGAGTTTAAGTTTGAAATTTTTATCACCTAGTTTCTCCAAATGTTATACTTGTATATCTTAGAATGGATAGAAACATGGTTTCTGAAAGAGAGTTGGGTTTGGAGGTTTGAACTTATTCATGCATGTTTTGCTTGGGACTAGCAAAAAGCTGGTTGGGGGGTGTGTTGAACCTCCAATTTATACATTGCATTGCCCACTACATCACATTATATGCACAGTTTTCATGTTTAAAAGGCCTAATTAATGTGTGTTTTGTGATCATAGGGATGAGAGCGGACTTCACCCAATTGGAACTTAAAAAGGGGCATTTGAAGACATTGGATGAAGATCCAAGATGGACTAAATAAAGAAGAAGAAAGAGGGAGAAAAGAGAATGAAGAAAAGAAGAAAAAGTTGAAGAAAAGCAAAGCCGACCGGTCATGACCGGTCGGCCACACACATGGACACCGCTGGAACAAGACCAACTTGGGCCGACCGGTCATGACCGGTCGGCTGCACTTGCTGGACTATTGGACAGACTAGTCCGACCGGTCATGACCATTCGGCTGCACTCCCTGGACTGTTGAACAGGCTAGTCCGACCGGTCACGACCGGTCAGCTATGAATAAAAAACAGCAGTTTCTAAAACGGGGTTCCGAATTTTGCTGCGCAGTGCGTAACCTTACGTGGATTCTGGATGTTTCCGACGTAAGGGAGCTTTCCTACTATAAAAAGACACCTAGGGGCTCTTCCTAGGTCATCATAGAAGCTAAGGGACGTGGTTTTGGAGAGAGGAAGCTGTCGTGGAGCGTCTGCAACCCTCCAATTTCTGGTTTTTCTAGTTTTTATGCTTTTATTAAGAGTTTTTAGTTGTAGCATGATAATGCTCGGCTAGAACCTCTCAGCTAAGGCTGAGAGGTGAAGCTTGTAGCTAATTCCATGTTGGATTCAGTTTAACTCAAGTAATTTCAATTCAAGTTTGGATTTTTGCATATTTCAGTTCCAAAAGTTGGTAGTTTGAGATGTTTTATGAGAATTCATGTGCTCCGGACATGAATTCCTTGCAATTCTCTGAGATTATCATATGATGCTTGTTTAGATTCGAATTATAGTAATCCTTGAGCAGGCCATAGTCCATAGGCATGGCTGTTACTCCGAAGGCTATGATTTTGAATTCTACATTGATTGAATGGGACTAGAACTTGGAAGTTCAACTTGAATGTGATTGAATGTGTGTGAATGCTCTATTTTCCAACTAGATGAGAGATAGGACTTCAAATCTAGTTGTGTTCTCTACTTGGATTGATTGAATTAACATGGGATTGCTACAAGTGGATCCTTGAATGCCTTAGTACTTTAAATCACTGAATTTCCATTAAGTTACTATTTTAGTTTAATTACCCAATTAAATCTGATTTTCTTGCAAAACTGAGTTGCTGGAATAGTTTGGAAGTTGTTTCTAATTCCCTGTGGATCAACCTCGGTCTTACCGAGATTTATTACTACATCGCAGCCTTACACTTGAGGCGAGCGAACAGTCAATGCATTGGATGACCGGTCATGGCCAATCGGACCTCTCTGAATTTCGTGTTTTCTTTCTTCTTTCTTCTCCTTTATCCTTGCTTCTTCTCTCCACCTCTTGGCTTTCTTTCCTTTGATATTCACTGATGTTAGAAAGATTCTTTTGTCATTAAATTGGTGAAGTTTTTCTCTCATTCCTACAACTACAAAAACATGCATTCGATAGGTCTTTAAACATACAAATCATGCATAGTTAGTGATGAAATGGGGTTACAATATGCACAATTCAGAGCTCAACAGTTAGGCCATTCTTCGCAGGCTTTTTACAGCCTAGGTAAGCGAAATAACAAAACACGATAGTGTTACTGCACTTTTCTGTGGCATACTAGTGCACCTTGTTTGTCAACCACTTAGGTTAGTGAGTCTAGTGTCGGTTGAGCTTAATGAAGACGAAGACTGAAGACTCAACATGGCCCAGCTGCATCAAGGATGAAGAAATAGGTAAAAGAGATGCCTTAGTGTGTCTTGCCTTGAACTTACCCAAAACCATAACCTCTTAGATGACTTCGACCAATTAGGTATACCCTTATTCATCATCATTAGTCTTAGAACTCAATGAAAGCATGATAAGTTAGACTAATTAAAGAGGTGGAAGCTGCTGTAAACAAATCAGCTCAAACAACAGTTTTCGATTGGACTCCGATCAATCGGACAGGCGTTCCGATAGTACTTCGATCGATCGGACAGAAGTCCCGATCAATTAGAATTTGTTCCAGCAAGTTTGAAAATCCACTAGACAAAGTTTCGATCAATCGGACTATGATTCCGATCAATCGAAATATCTTCCAGAGAATTTACTTGACAGATTTTCGATCAGTTGGACATGTCTTCGATTAATCAGACCCTTTTTCTGATCAATCGGAGATGCGCGAATCTGCCCATTTTTTTACCATTGGAAGAAAATCTATATATAGAGGGGGATTCATTTTTTAGCTAGGAGAGGGGATTTTGAGGAGATAGAAGCCACCATTGTTGAAGATCATTAAGAGCCCTATTCCTAACCCAAACAAGTGATCTTCTTTATGATTCATCACAAGTATGGAGCATTCAAAGCTCAAGAAAAAGATGCACTTGTCCCTCTTTTGATATCTAGAGATTGGATTGATCTTCATAGTCATATTCCTATCCAATACTCTATGATAAGATCTTTGTAAGTGAGACTCTCTAGGCAACCCATTCCCATAAGTTGTAGAGATCTCAATCCTACCCTCCTATCACCTTGGGCATATCAAAGGCATCATTTGCAAGGTGGTTGATCAAGTGTAGCTGAGGCATTGGCGACGTAGCGGCAACACGATCGGGGGAGTAAGGAAAGCTGATTGAAGCACAAGAGAGAGGAGATCAAGCAACCCGAACCGGCGCTGAACAAGGGGCTCATCCGACAAGTAAGGTTATCAATTGTAGAGAGCCCTTCCACTTAATTCCCTGTGGGAGTTGAGTGTAGAGTTTGTTTGACAAACTCGAACTAGGGAAGTTGGACGTTCCTTGTCACATTTGTCGGCCTAAAGACTATGGGTTGTTTGGCACTCCATGGCATGTTTGGCGAGCCTAAACAAAGTCTCCAAGGGGGAGCCTTTGACACGGGAGTAAACGTGCGTAGTTCTTGTGTAGGACTAGACCTTGCATAGGTCAAATAGGTTAGGAGGAACCTGTAAAATCCTCGATTGGGTAGAGCCAATTTAAAACACCTTAGTTGGGAGGAACCAGATTTAAACTTCCTAGTGAATGCTGGTGTGCTCAAAGGGGTTGAGTACTTGAACCAGGAGTGGAGTAGACAAGTAGTCTAGCCACTATACATGCTTGTGTTTGTGATTGTATTTGAGCACATTTCATATTACGCATTGTGTTTAATTGCTTAATTATGAATGCCTAATTAGGATGTATGCTAGGCACTAAATAGGCACATCCACACACGAGATGTACTTTCACTTATTGTGTAGACTTGAGCTCATTGATCCATTCTCATAAGTCTACATAGGTTTCATAGATTAGGAGCTCGATTCGTTAAATCTCTTGATTATCTATGCATGCTTAGACTAGGTTGCTTATTGCTTACAATATGCTAGTCGTGTGATTGGACCCACTTAGGCTTGGAAGCAGAAGTGTTCTCGCTTACTTAGTTTAATTTGTTAAAACTATTAGTGTAAGTACACATATTTGTCAATTATATTGTCGGTTGAGTCGTCACGACTGATGAGCCTAGAAGATGCTGAAGATTGAAGCCTTGAAGATCTTCGGCTGCTCAACTTAGAAGATCTACGAAGATATCTTCATCCAAAACCAACCCTCTCAACCATAGATCCACATAACTCTCAAAGCCCATGTCCTCTAGATGGTTCGTCGCTTAAAAGGCACTTCTATTATCTCCCAAGCCATAGAGGTAGTTCAAAAGATCAACTTGGACTTGGTATGTATTGACCCATGTCCGTTTGCAAGAAAAACTCCAAAAACCAGGCTCTTTAAAAAACCTGCAAATTGAGCACCCGGCACCCGGCTACTATGCCTTCGGGCACCCGACCCATGGAAATTTAGTCAAGCAGGCTGAAAAGGAATTCTGAGCGCCCGACCCAAACTTGTCCGGGCACCCGACCCATGCGAAATTTGTACAGCAGCCTTAAAATGATATTCAGTATGAATATCGGGCGCCCGACTGAAATTGTGTCCGAGCACCCGACCTATGGAAATCTGGTCCAGCAAGAAATGATCATATTCATTGTGAATATCGGGCGCCCGACTGAAATTGTGTCCGGGCGCCCGACCAGTGAAAAATAGCTCCAGAGAGTTTTTTTACGAAAACCCGAAGGATTCCGGGCACCCGACCCCAACTGTGTCCGGGCGCCCGACCTGGTAAAAAATTGTCCAGTAAGGACCATCTGAATTTCATAGAGAATTTCGAGCGCCCGACTGTAGCTGTGTCCGGGTGCCCGACCAAGCTAGGATGGGTCCAGTAACTTATCTTTCTGGAGGGTCTGAATATGGGGCGCTCGACCCAGTGTTGTTCGGGCGCCCAACTGCTGCTGAAACAGGTCTTTGGACTATGTGTCCGGGTGTCCGAAGCAAGTGTCCGGGCGCCCGAACTAGCCATTTTTTGCCCTTTTTTTCACATCTATTTAAGCATTCATTTGGGCAAAACCCTAACTACGAAAATTAGAGCCTTCCCTTGAGTGTGTGATTACCCTTAGCAAAATCCTCTCTTCTCAAGGTTCTAATCCTTGAGTTCATTGTTTAATCCTAGTTGTTACAAACTATCAATGAGCATTCAAAGCTCGGATTGAAACATGAACTCAAGCCCTCATTAATGGCTCTTGACCTAATCTCTAGTAGCTGTATTCACTAGTCATTATTGCCATTAATGAAGATCTTGGTGAAACCCTTCTCTAGCCTTTAAAGCCGTATCCTTTAAGGAAGTTTCAACCAAACCCTAATCCCTCACCTTGGTACCTACAAGAAGATATTTATAGCAAGGTTGCTGATTGAGGGAGCTGAAGAAGGTATCATTCGTGTAAGCCGAAGCTTCTTCAACCAAAGGCATCATCAAGGGGCTCAATCAACTAAGTATTCTTTAGTCATTAGTGTCCAAGAAACCACCTCAAAAGTTGAGATTTGGGTTTCAGAGTTTGAAGACCCAAACTCGGTAGAGTCCTTGGGTAGGACAAGTCCTTGAGTAGGACAAGCCCTTGTGTAGGACAAAGTGGTTGATGGATTAGTCCTAAGGAAGGATGAATCCATGTGTTGAAGTCTAAGTCCTTTTGTAGGCTGTTAAGGTTTATGGTTAACCTCATTTAAAACCATTGTGATAGTGAAATCCGGCCACTCAAGGAGTGAGTGGATCAGCCGGGAGTGGAGTAGGTATATAACCGAACCACTATAAAATCTCTTGTTATGTGATGAATGTTTGCAACTGCTTTACTTCCTTCATGATTGAGATAATATGATTATCACTTGCTCTTTTATTGTTGAAAGTTAATATTCTGCATATCTAGTGTTTGAAGAAAGATTTCTGAAATACTTTGTACGATTGTGAGTGTTTAAATTGGTTAATTTAAAAAGTGTCCTATTCACCCCCCTCTAGGACAAAGAAACCAGTTTCTTGCTTCTACAAAAGCGGTAATCAAACTTATACCGCAATTTCAATTAGTAGGCGAAAAGAATTTCAATAGGTCCTAATCCCCCCTATAGGACTTAACCATAATTCTAGTTGCTCCTTAAGCTTCCGCACATATGAAGGTGTCGTGTTAAACTACCGACGTAATTTCAAATATTAATGACAAGATAGCGAGGTTAAACCAAACTTCACAGGCTTTTTAGGGTCCGGGTTGGCAAAATATTAAAGATGTTGAGCTTTGAATTGCACATATTCTAACCCCAATTCATCACACATTATGCATAGTTTAAGTGTTAAAAGTCCTATCTTATATTTTTATTTGTATTTGTAGGAATGAGAGAGAGACCTTGTGAATTTAATGCTAAAAGAACCTTCTTAGCATGCATTGAAAAATCGTTGCTGCATTTGTAGGAATGAGGAAAGGGAAGAAAGAATGAAAAATAGCAAAGAAACAGAGACCGGTTGGTTGACTAGTCGAATATCTGCTAGATGGGTTGAATTTCTATCAAACCTTGCTAGAACAAAAGAATGGGTCACGACCGATCATGATTGGTTGGCCAGAAGACACGATTAGTCGTTCAACTGGTCGGCTGTGCACAAGAATTTCAAATTTCTGTTTAAGTTGTTGTTGCCTCAAGCACGGCTAGTCGACCAGCCACGACTGGTCGTCCACCGCCCAAACTACGTAACTCTTGCGCAAATTCTCAAAGATTTCAAGGCGGTGGTGCAATTTTGCTATAAAAGGACACCTCTAGTCTCGTTTAAACACATCTTAGAAGGGTTCTACAGTTGCTGGAAGTGGAGAGGATCATCGTGGAGAGTCTACAACTCCCACTAAGGTTTTTCTGGTTTTTCATATGTTTTTAGTAGTTTTTCTTATGTTTTCTAGTTTAATCATGATAATGCTTGGCTAGACCTCTTATCTAAGGCTAAAAGGTCAAGCTTGTAGTTAGTTTCAATGTTTAATTCATTTATTCAAGTATTCTAAGCTTTTATTTTGTATTTTCAAGTTCTAGTTTGAATAAAAGTTGAGATTTTTAGATAATTTTGAGAGCATGTGTACTCTGGACACATGTTGCTTATGTTTTCTGAGAATTTTCATTGTGGTTTGATGAGATTTGGATTGTAAGAACCATGGAGCATGCCATTATCTCCTGGTATAGTTGTTACTTCGAAGGCTACATATTCATCTTCTCTATGCTTCATTAGAACTAAAAGTTTGATTTCCAGATTGAGTTTGGATTAGTCATGTGTTGAATGCAATATCCTCTGATTGGATGAGAGATAGGACTTCAATTCCAATTGTGTTTTGTGCTTGATGAATGAATTGGCATCGACCTACTACAAGTGTATCCTTGGTGCTCTAGTTATTCTCTTATTCTTCGAATTTCTTATTCTACTTTACTGTTGCCAATTAGCTCTAAATATCTGAATTTCTTGAACTTCTTAAATTTAAGTTATTAGAATAGTTAGAATTGGTTTATTCCTAATCCCTGAGGACGATCTCGATCTCACGATCAATTATTACTGCATCGCAACCTTACACTTGGGGTTGGCGAACAAAAGAAAGGTAGGCAAGATAAAAGTGTGAGTGGGTGTAGATGTGGTAGATGTGTAGGGAATGTATAGAGTGGAATATGGTTTGATTTATTGAGATGTGAGAAGAAGGGGGGGAAATCAGACACTCTTTTTTAGAACAAGAGATGGTCGGATGTCCCTGACTTCAACCCTACTCATGGAAACCCAGCATGGACAGTTGCTTTTGACTTGTTGATTGAGATAAACGAGGTAAGAGAGTTGGTTGTTAGAGGAAGATGCCCTCAATATTTTTTGGATTGCCAGGAGCTCAAGTATTGAAAGAAGAACCAGCTTCTCCCACTAGGTGGGAGTCCGATCGCACCACTGAACTTTGAACGCTTGGATCGGCAGACCTTCAGCTTAAGGGCAGTTGGAAACTCAACCCTTGCTCTTCTGAACATAGAAACTTTTGACACCTCCAGCCTCTCCTCTCACCCCACTCTATCCATCCATCCTGGCTTGATCCGAGCGGTTTAAATAGACCCTTGGTGTTTGGTACATTGCGTCTGATGTAGAGTGAGCCATGTATCACAAGCAAACGTCGAATTTCGATTAGAGAACAATTTGGTGGGAGACAAGTGGTGTGCGGTGAATTTTTAATTTGGATGTGGTTACTGAGAAAATGCACCCACGAATGCAGTTTACTCAGTAACCGCATCTAAAATAAGGCTTTATTTTATGTTTGTGCCTCGTAGGCGCCCCCGTTCGAGGTTGTACTCCACCATATCCTCCCTTGTTACTGCATCCCTATTTTGATTAATATGTATCGATAGGTGCTCTCAGGGTGATATTTAGCCGTACACTACCATCGTCGGATCCACAATGAGTATGGTTGAATGTGTTTGAATGTGGAGTGTTTACAGCATTAAAAACCAAAGACTAAGTCTTTGAAGTTTTTAAAATTTTTCATGTCATGGTAGAGAGAGAATCGGGTAGATCATTGAAGTACATTCATACTTATACACCAGGCATTTGATGAATATTATAAGACCATGGGTATGCTGCATGAACAAACAGTACCCAAGACTCCCCAACATAATGGTGTAGTTGAATGAATGAATCACACCATTGTAGAGATAATTAGATACATGCTTTCCCATGCTAAGCTACCCAAGACATTTTAGGGAGAAGCAATGCGCATTGCTGTATACTTGATAAACAAGTCTCCTTCATCTTCATTGAATGGAGAGGTTCTTGAGAAGGTGTAGACTGGACATGATGTATCTACAGTCATCTCATGGTGTATGTATGGATGCTGGGCATCTGTTCATGTTCCCAGAGATGAGAGGTCCAAGTTGGACATGAAGATTAAGCATTGTGTGTTTCTAGGGTATGGAGACAAAAAGTTCGGCTATAGGATGTGGGATCCGGTTGGAAAAAAAAACTAGTTAGAAGCAAAGATGTGGTCTTCTTTAAATATTAGTGTATTGAAGACATTGATAAGTTGACTAGAGAAGACACAACCCAATTCAGGTGAGACAGTTGATACGGATCCGATCACTCCTCCGGTGGTGCCAGATGACGGAGGAATGCAGCAGAATGTGGGGGACGAAGGTATCCCTCCACCAGATGAACTGGGGGAGCATCACCCTCTTGATCCACCTATCGAGCCACAAGTGATGAGATCATCTAGGGAGAGATGCTCATCCAGGAGGTACTCAACCCATGAGTACATTATGCTTATCGATGGGGGCAAGCTAAAAGACTACATTGAGGACCTATCCGATGTGCATAAGATAGAGTGGTTGAAAATTATGCAAAAGGAGATGGAATCCTTGCATAAGAACCACACGTATTAGTTTGTAAAACTACCTAAGGAAAAGAAAGCTCTGAGTAACAAGTTATGTTTGGAAATAAGATGGAGCAAAAAAATTCACAGGCAAGGTTCAAGGCCAGACTAGTGGTGAAAGGTTTTGGACAGAAAAAGGGGGTTGATTTCGATGAGATATTTTCAGCGGTCGTGAAGATGACATCCATTCGAGTGTTGTTTGGTTTAGCTGTAAGCATGGACTAGGAGATAGAATAGATAGATGATTAAACAACATTTCTCCATGGAGACCTGGAAGTGAAAATATACATGAGGCAGCCAGAGGGTTTCGAAATAAAATGAAAGGAACATATTGTGTGTAAGTTGAAGAAGAGATTGTATGGACTGAAGCAAGCTCCAAGGTAATGGTACAAGAACTTTGACTCATTCATGTTATAGTATGGGTACAATAGAACGGAGTCAGACCATTGTGTGTTCACACGAAAGTTCTCGAATGGTGACTTTCTTATTCTTTTGCTTTATGTTGATGATATGCTTATTATAAGAAAGGACATAAAAAGATTGACAAGCTGAAACCGGAGTTGGGCATGTCTTTTGTAATGAAAGACTTGGGCCTGGATAAATAGATTCTAATAATGAAAATTACCCATGACAAAAAGTTTCAAGAAGCTATGGTTGTCACAAGAACGGTATGTTGAAAATGTCCTAGAAAGATTCAATATGAAGACAACGAAGCCAGTCAGTTCTCCACTCGATGGTCACTTCAGATTGAGCGACAAGCAGTGTCCTAAGACTAAGGAAGAGTTAGAAGAGATGCAAAAAGTGCCTTATGCTTCAGCAATAGAAGGTTTGATGTACGTTATGGTTTGCACATGCCTAGAAATAGTATACGCAATTAGCGTAGTGAGTAGGTATCTTACCAATCTTGACAAAGAACATTGGGCAGCAGTGAAATGGATACTATGATATCTGAGGGACTCATCAAAGTTGAGCTTATGCTTCAGTGAAAGAAAGCCTATATTAAAGGGACACACAGATGTAGACATGGCAGGTGACATAGACTCTAGGAAATTGACATCAAGTACATGTTTATGTTTGTAGGGGGAGCATTGTCGTGGCAGAGCAAGTTACGGAAGTGTGTAGCATTGTCTATAACAGAGGCCAAATATATAATAGTCACAAAAGCATGCAAGGAGGCTTTAGATGAAATGGTTCTTATAAGAACTCGGCCTGAAGTAGGATATGCATGTGGTCTACTGTGATGGCCAGAGTATGATTCACTTGAGCAAGAATCTAAGCCAGCATTCCAAGTCGAAGCACATAAAAGTTTGGTATTGTTCACTTGCCTCAAGTGCAAGGCTGCGATGTAGTAATAATTCTCGGTAAGACCGAGGTCGATCCACAGGGAATTAGAAAAATAGTTCTAAAGTATTCCACTAACTTTAATTGGAACAATTTGAGATTCAATTAAGAAAACTAACTCAAAATAGTGACTTAGGAAATTCAGTAATTTAAAGGAAACTAAGGTTTTTAAGGATCCACTTGTAGCAATCCCATATCAATCCAATCAATCCAAGCATAAAACACAACTAGGTTCGAAGTTCTATCTCTCATCTAGTTGGAAGATAAAGCATTAAAGCACATTCAATCCCACTTAAGTTGAACTTTCAAGTTCTAGTCCTACTCAATCATATAGCATTCAAAATCATAGCCTTTGGAGTAATAGCCATGCCTATGGACTATGGCATGCCCAAGGGTTACCATAATTCAAATCTAATCAAGCCAAACATGATAATCTCAGAGAATTACAAGGAATCCATGTCTGGAGCACATGAACTCTCATAAAACTTCTAAAAAATCAACTTTATTCGAACTAGAACATTCAAAATACAAACTTAAAGTGAAAGTACTTGAATCAAATTGAATTAAACATAAAATTCGCTATAAGTTTCACCTCTCAGCCCTAGTTAAGAGATTCTAGCCGAGCATTGTCATAATACAACTAGAACTCAATGAAAAGACATAAAAACTAGAAAAACCAGATTTGACAGAGTTGTGGACGCTCCACAGTGTGTTCCTTCACTTCCCACGACCTCCAATCTCTTCTAAGATGTCTTTAGACGAAGCCCTAGGTACCCTTTTATAAAATAGTGCGGAAGATTCCAGATTGTGCAAGGAATCACGGAGTTGCGCAGAGAAAATCGAAGCTTGTAGAACAAGCTCTGTTACGCAGACGACCAGTCTGAGCTCATGGACGACCGGTCGTAAAACATAAAAAACTGTCTAGTGAGTTTTTGGAAATTCCTCCCCCTTTCTATTGAGTGCTTGACCGGTCTGACGACCCATCTGAGCTATGTGCGACCGGTCTGACGACCCGTCTATCTTGGTCCAGTGAATGGGGGTCTCTATTGAATTGCAGACCGGTCAGACGACCGGTCCTGTGCCTTACCCGACCGGTCGGACGACTGGTCTTCAGTGTTGTCTGTTCTGCACTTCTTCTTCGTTCTTTCTCTTTCTCCCTTGCTTCTTTCTTCCATTCTTTGGCACTCGTTTCCTTGATCTTCAATGCCTGTAAAATGCTCTTTGTTGCCTTAAATCAGTGAAATCACCATCTCATTCCTACAATCACAAATCATGTATTAGATGGGTCTTTTAAGCGTGCAAACTATGCATATAATGTGATATAATGAGTTAGTAAAGGTATAAATTAGAGGTTCAACACACCTCCCAACCAGCATTTTGCTAGTCCCGAGCAAAACATGCGTGAAACAAGTTCAAATCTTCAAAATCCAACTCTCCTTCAGAAACTATGCTTCTATACATCCCAAGACACATGAGTGTAAAAGTCAGAGAAACTGGGTGATAGAAGCTAAAACATTTAACTCTCACAACATAAAAATTGTTCATATAGAATTCCTGCTAATTGATTGATAAATAGAAGAACTTTGAATAAATTCACCCTAATGTGCATAGTGATGGCTCATCTCATGAGTTCACAGGACCATCTTCTTCATAAATCAACTAAACTATGGATCTCAAGGTGTACAAATCATCAACAAGCCTATGACAGGAATTTACCTTACCGTCCTTTCGATGGGTTTCACACTACGTCCCATTTCTAGCTTTGGTTACGGGTAGACCATCCCCCGGTTGGTAATAGGTGGCCCTTTTCGGAATTTTCCATCATATTTTCAATCATTCCCATATTTTCATCATTCCTTTCCTTTTTTTGTTATATATTCCTCAACACCTCAAATCTAAGTCTAGCTAATCCACAAATCTTCACAATCCTTTCAAACCATGAGAATCGTGTAATGCGAACTAAGTGTAAAAGTGTTCAAATTTTCTATCAATCATATAAATAGGAGAATTCACATATAAAACCATTATATCAAAGGTAGTTCAAGACTTTCAACATCACTTACTTCGTATCTCCTTTCTTATACTCGTATCATCCCGAATGCATAGAAACAAAATTTTCTAAAAGAGTTTTGAATTTCCAGAAAATTCAACAAATAATGCTCGAAATGTCCACAAACTGCTAGATAAGTAATCTCATCTGTCCCCCCAACCAAATCTTGCATTGTCCTTAATGTAAAAGATATGTAATTAGCAATAACATGAGAGCAATGTTTAAAATAAAGGAGAGTAGAAACTAGATCACCTGATAGAATCGATTGTTAAAGCCGACAACTCTGCAACTAAATTACTAACAAAATAAACCTAAAACAAAAAATCAAACAAAACCAAATCCTACGCTATACCTCTGTCAGACTAGGAGATCAATCGTCCTGATGCATAGGATCATCCAGAATGATGGACATGTCCTCTGAGTCAAATTTCTCAATGAATGGTTTAAGACATTGTCCGTTCACTTTAAAATAGTTACCATTCGCCACATTCTCTACCTCAACAGCCCCATAGGAAAAAACTTCTTTAACAATATATGGGCCGGTCCATCGAGATCGTAATTTTCTCAAAAAAAGATGAAGTCAAGAATTATACAAGAGCACTTTTTGACCTTCCTGGAAAGATTTCCTGAAGATGTGCTTATCATGGAATACTTTCATACTACTCTTGTAAATCCTTGAGTTCTCATAAGCATCATTCTGGATCTCGTCAAACTCATTAATTTGGAGTTTGCGAAGCGATCTAACCTTGTCCATGTCAAAATTCAATGCCCGAATTGCGCAATAGGCTTTGTGTTCAATCCCCAAAGGCAAGTGATAAGCTTTTCCATAGACAAGTCTATAGGGGGACATTCCAATGGGGGTCTTGTAAGAGGTACGATGAGCCTAAAGAGCATCATCTAATCGCAGTGACCAATCTTTGCGATCCAGCCTCACCGTCTTTTTCAAAATTTGTTTAATTTCCCGATTAGAAATTTCAGCTTGCCCACTTGTTTGTGGGTGGTATGGGGTACTCACTTTATGTCTTATGCCATATTTCTTCATTAAGGTTTCATATGACCTATTGCAAAAGTGAGAACCGCCATCATTTATGATGGCTCGAGGCATTCCAAATCTAGATAAGATGTTTTCTTTAAGGAACTTGAGAACCGTACGATGATCGTTGGTTCTACATGGAATAGCCTTTATCCACTTGGACACATAGTCTACGGCGAGCAATATATAGGCATGCCTGAAAGATGAGGGGAATGGTCCCATAAAATCGATGCCCCAACAGTCAAAGACTTCAAGATGTTGAATTGGGGTAAGAGGCATCATATTCTGACGAGACAATCCTCCTAGCTTTTAGCAGCGCTCACATGCTTGCAAAACTCATGGGTGTCCTTAAATAGAGTAGGCCAATAAAAACCACATTGCAGAATTTTTACAGTGGTTTTCTTGACGGAAAAATGACCCCCACACGCTTGATCATAGCAAAAGTAAATGATAGAATTATGTTCATCATTAGGGACACATCTCTTAATAATTTGATCTGGGCAATATTTAAAAAGTAAAGGTTCATCCCAGAAAAAACTGCGCACTTCCCTTAGAAATTTTCGTTTATCCTGCGCAGTCTAATGAGTCGGCATCGCACCTGTGGAAAGATAGTTTGCAATATCAGCATACCATGGTGGATGCATAGCAACAAAGAGTTTCTTATCAGGGAATGAGTTCTCAATAGGTGACTCGTCAATGGAACTCGGTAAAACTAGGCGGGATAGATGGTTCACCACCACGTTCTCTACTCCTTTCTTATCCTTGATCTCTAAGTCGAATTCTTGAAGGAGTAGGATCCATCTAAGCAAACGGGGCTTAGCATCCTTCTTAGAAAGAAGGTATTTCAGCGCCGCATGGTCTGTGTAAACTATGACCTTAGATCCTATCAAGTATGCCCTGAACTTGTCCAAGGCAAAAACAATGGCGAGGAGCTCCTTCTCCATAGTCGAGTAATTGACTTGGGCGGGGTTCAGGGTCCTACTCTTATAGTAGATAACGTGGGGCTTTTTGTCCTTCCTTTGTCCTAACACCGCCCCAATAGCATAATCACTCGCATCGCACATCAACTCAAAAGGAATGGACCAATCTGGTGGTTGCATAATAGGAGCGGTTGTCAACATATCTTTTAGCTTTGAAAAAGGTAATTGACAATCGGCACTCTACTCGAATTGGTTCTCCTTTTAGAGAAGGTTGCATAAGGGCCTAGAAATATGACTGAAATCCTTAATGAACCTTCTATAAAAACCGGCGTGTCCAAGGAAAGACCGCACATCGCTTATGCTATTGGGTGGTGGTAGGTTGGAAATGATATCAATTTTAGCCCAGTCTACCTCTATTCCATTGGACGAGATGATATGTCCAAGGACTATTCCTCTTTGTACCATAAAATGACACTTCTCCTAGTTAAAACAAAGTTTTCTCCTCACACCTTGTCAAGACCAACTTCAAGTGATTAAGGCACTCTTCAAAAGTACAACAAAAAACAGGAAAATCATCCATGAATACCTTGAGAAATTTACCCACCATGTCTGAAAAAATGCTCAACATGCATCATTGGAATGTGGCGGGTGCATTACATAGCTCGAATGGCATTCTTCGGTATGCGAAGGTGCCAAACGGGCATATAAAGGTGGTCTTCTCTTGGTCTTCTGGGGCTATCTTAATTTGGTTGTAACCGGAATAGCCATCTAAGAAGCAATAATAGGAGTGACCCGCTAATCTCTCCAAAATTTGATCCATGAATGGGAGATGGAAGTGGTCCTTCCTAGTGACCATGTTTAGCTTCTGATAATCGATGCACATGCGCCAACCGGTGGTCACTCTAGTCGGTATAAGCTCGTTGTTGGCATTTTCTACGATGGTAATACCGGACTTCTTAGCAACAACTTGGGTAGGACTCACCCATTGGCTATCCGAGGTGGGGTAGATGATACCCACATCTAGTAGCTTTAACACCTCGGCTTTGTCAACCTCCATCATATTTGGATTTAACCTTCTTTGAGGTTATCTAGTCATTTTTGTGTTCTCTTCGAGGTGTATACGGTGAATACATACCAAAGCATCTATCCCTTTGAGGTCCACTATTGTCCATCCTATGGCTCCGCTATGTTCTTTAAGTAGCTTAATCAATTTGAGCTCTTGGTCTTTTCTTAGGTGAGAGGTGATGACTACCGGGAACATTTCTTCTTGACCCAAATATACATATTTCAGCTCGGATGTCAATGGTTTAAGGTCAAGCTTCGGTGGTTTGATGTTAGATGATAGAGGCCTTGATGTGGTTGGTGGAAATCTTTCAAAATGGGGCCTCCACCGGCTAGTACCAACTACCGGTTTCTTAATATTCAATGCTTGCACAATTTCACTAATAATGGGGTCCTTGAAATCCTCGAAATGTGCCAAGCATGTCTCCAAGCTTTCTAGTGGTTCAAGTTAGAGGAGCTCTTCTTCTTCAAAATATTCGAGCATGTTTACCTCGAAGAGCTCATCATCATCAATATCCCTAGCCCAAATGGAACACATTCACCTCCAATGTCATGTTTCCAAAGGACAATTACATTACCCCGTTTCGGCAATTTATGATTGTGTTTGATGTAGCAAGGAACGGGTGACCTAAAATCACCGGTATTTGAGTGCTAGCATCTATAACCGATTGCATGTCCAAGACATAAAATCCACCGAGTAGTAAAATTTGTCAACTTGGACTAGAACATACTCAACTATCCCTCTCAGTACACGGATAGATCTATCAGCGAGTTGTAATGTGGTTTTGGTGGGTTTTAATTCACCAAGACCTAATTTCTCATATACCAAGTACAGGATCAAGTTTATGCTTACCCCCAAGTCTATCAAGGCACGTTAAATCCAGTAGTCACCAATGATGCATGAAATTGTGGGGCGACCGGGATCCTTGAATTTTGGGGTGGTCTTTTGAGTGAGAATGGCACTCACTTGCTCATTCAAAAAGGCCTTTTGTTGCACATTATATTTGCATTTGGTTGTGCATAGGTTCTTTAGAAACTTGGCATAAGAAGGGATTTGTTTAATGGCATCAAGCAATGGAATATTTATCTTGACTTGTCTGAAAATCTCTAAAATATCATGAGAGTTTGGAAGAGATTTTGGAACAATCAATCTCCAAGGGAATGGTGCTACGGGCTTATAAACGCGTTCCATTTCTTATGCGGCTGAGTTAGATCCGTCCTCATCCTTAGAATTTACAAGATCATTAGGCTTGTTGGCCTTCACCTGAATAGATTTGTCAATTTGCTTACCACTTCTAAGAGTGGTGATGGATTTGGCTTGCTCCACATGTTGGTTGGGGAGATTAGGGATGCTTACTTCATGTATTTGCTTTGGATTGGGCTGAGGTTGGACCGGAAAGGTCCCTTCCCTAGCATTCAAGCATCCCTTAATCTCATCAACTGAGACGTTAAGCTCTTGGAATATTTGCTGATATGATTGATTGATTTGCTTTCGCCATTGTATAAACGCCTTTAGAGTATCCTCCATTAAGAATTGAGGTGGGGCCATGTTTTACATGGGTGGCCCTCCTTGAGAGTTGGTAGGATTACCCGTGGGATTATTCTTTCAACTGAAATTTGGGTGATTCTTCCAAGTAGAGTTATACGTGTTACCCACCAGTCCATTAAAAGGTCGTTGATAACCATATGTGGCATTTGCATGTTCTTGTAACACCTCTTGAAACGCAAGAATTGGAGGACAATCTTGTGTAGCGTGCATATTAGTGGCACAAATTCCACATATGTTCTCAATAACTTCATTAGACTTTGAAACTCCACTCTTACTAAGTTTCATGGCCTCGATCTTCCTTGTGAGGTTGGCTAGCTGTTGAGCTCTTAATTGTGCATATTCTAACCCCAATTCATCACTCATTGTGCGAGGTTTTCATGATTTAAAGACTAATTGAATGCATGTTTTGTGATTGCAGGATTGAGAGTGGACTCCGCCTAATTGATGACAAAAGGGCCTCTTTAAGAACCTTGGATGAAGACCCAAGGTGGACCAAAGAAAGAAGGAAGCAAGGAAAGAAGAAAAGAAGAAAGAGAACATAGAAGAAACAGGCTAAGACCGGTCATGACCGGTCGGCCAGGAAGGTCAGACCGGTCGTGCGACCGGTCGGCCAGCTTCCCATACATGCTGAGCTCGCTGGACCTAGGCCAAACACAGTCAGACCGGTCGTGACCGGTCGGCCAGGCCAGTCCGACCGATCTTGACCGGTCGGCTAGAGGATTTTTCAGTGCCAGAAGCTTGCTGGACTGAGGAGGAAACCAGTCCGACAGATCGTGACCGGTCGGCCAGCCCAGTCTGACCGGTCCAGACCGGTCGGCCATGCATCCAAAACAGAAACTTCCATTTTTTGCGCCGGATTTCTCTACGCACTGCGTAGGCTTACGCAGATTCTGGAATATTCTGACGTTGCAGAGCCTCCCCACTATAAAAGGACACCTAGGGATCATTCCTAGGGTATCTTAGAATAGTTTGAGCAAGGTGGGAGGCGGCGGAAGTGGATTTCAGAGTTCCACAACTCCTTCTAGTTTGTTTTGCTGTTTTTATGATTTTTCTAGTTGTTTCATGTTTCTTTGGATCATGAGCAGCTAAACCTCTTAGCTAGGGCTAAGAGGTGAAGCTTGTAGTGGATCTAAGATGTTTCAATTCGTTTTTAGTTGGTTTTAAGATTGGTTTTCATGATTATGAACAATGGTTTGAAGTTTATACAAGTTTTAAGTAGTTTTTCTTAGTCTTATGATGATTCATGGATGTTTGGGAGAATTACTTAAATTCTTAATTGCTTTGTGCTAGTCTAGACTTGTATGATCTGAGGAATTGGAGTACGCTCTAGTACTATGATCTTCATGTGGGGACTTCCTACCAAAGTTCTACTTTTCTGGTTTTCTGAATTATGTATGGGACTGTGCATGTGATTTGATTCAAGTTCAAATCATGATCTAGCTTTGTCTGGTGACAGGACTTAATGATGATCATGATTATGAACTTAGTTTATTGGAATTGGGACTGACCTATGCAATTGAGCATGCTCATCCTAGCTTGCATTGAGTGAATCATATGCATTGGTCTTACATATGGCAGATTATTTGGTTTAACAGCTTTATCATCCGGCTAGATAGATCTTAATATCGATTCTAGTTGAGAAAGTGAGAAACCACAGCGAATTGAGCATCAAGGATTGCTACAAGTGGATCCTTGAACCCCTAGTACCTTTTTATAATTGTTTACCTTCGATTTAGTTAAAGTTGTTAATCACATCAATCTCATACAAAATCTAGTTGTTAGTTATTCAATAGAAACTATTAGATGTGTTTGTGAATTCCTACATAAGTCCCTGTGGATTGACCTCGGTCTTACCGAGTTTATTACTACATCGCAACCCTACACTTGGGGAAGCGAACACTAGCCTTGCATTTACGTCAGCTTCCTCTTTAAGGATGTAGATGCCTCATTTATCCTTTTGTTGAGGAGGCTTGAGATTACTGGATTTGTCCGAAGTAACCCATGATTGGGCATTCTCGGCCAACATGTCCAAGTAACTCCAAGCCTCATCTGGATTTTTACTCATAAACTCGCAATTGCACATCATTTCTACGAATTGACGCATGTTGGAACTTAATCCATCATTGAAGAAGTTTATAATTCGCCATCTTTCGTATTCGTGATGTGGGCAAGCAAGTAGGAGGTCCTTAAAACTTTCCCAACATTGGAAGAATGATTAATTTTCTTTAACTGAAAAGTTCATTATGGCTCTTCGAAGGGTGTTTGTTTTATGAGCCGGGAAGAACTTTTTCAAGAATTCCTGGGTCATCTCATTCTATGACCCTATCGAGTGTGGTCTAAGAGAGTGGAGCCAACTCTTGGCTCTTTCTTTCAATGAAAAGGGAAAAAGTTTAAGTTTAATGGCATCTTCTGAAACATTAGCATATTACAAAGTAGCCACCACTTCTTCAAATTCCTTTAAGTGTAAATATGGGCTTTCAGAGTCTAACCCATGGAACTTTGACAAAAGTTGAATCACGCTCGACTTTATATCAATGTTTCCCCCAGTTAGTGGTAAGACCACACACGAGGGTGTAGTTGTACGGGCCGATTGTAGGTAGTCCCGTAAAGATCTCATTGGAAGAAAATTGTGTACCTCATTCTCTCCTACTCCCTCTTGATTTGTGTTTATAGTTGGAGTAGGGGGGAGGATTTCTTAAAGGTGTTTGATCCATACTCCCCAAACTATCACAAAGCTCTTGGTATTTTCGGACTCGTCTATAGACTGATAATGGTCCAACTAGACCACCTTTAGATTGGAGATGATTGGTGTGGTCACATTCCCAACGGGACATAAACCACACAACTAAGATCTAAACTAATCATAAGTCCTAAAATAAAATTTAACAAAAATCTGAAAATTGAAAAATCTGTAAAAAGCACTAAGTTAGACGATATTAGCCGATTCGCTTGAATTATGGAAGAATTCCTACAAAACAAAACAACTTGTTAGTCCTAGGAAATCAGAAAAAAAAAATATCTACTTCTACTTCTGCAATCACTAAAACAATCTAGAACCATTTATCTAATTTCCCCGGCAACGGCGCCAAAACTTATTCGCTCACCTCAAGTGCAAGGCTGCGATGTAGTAATAATTCTCGGTAAGACTGAGGTCGACCCACAGGGAACTAGAAAAATAGTTTTAAAGTATTCCTAGGGCTGTAAATGGTCGGGTTCGGGCCGGGTTTAGCCAAAACCAGACCCGCCCATTTACTAAACGGGTCTGGGTCCAAATTTTAGACCCAGACCCTTTTACTAAATGGGCGGGTCCGGGTCGGGTCCAAGTCAACCCATCAGACCCATTTATAAATGGGTCCGGGTCTGGTAGAGGGAGATCCACCTAGACCCATTTATAAATGGGTCGGGTCTAATGGGTCCGGGTCTGGATCAAGTATGCAAGCATTTTACAAGGCTTAAAACCGGGTCTGGACGGGCTTGGGCTGGACGGGTCCATTGAAACATAGACCAAACCCGCCCACTTACTAAATGGGTTCGGGTCGGGTCGGGTCGGGTCTAATATAAAGAAAACCAGACCCAGACCCGTTTAGCAACAGGGTCTGTTCTTGGACCCAGACCCGTACCATTTAACAAATGGGTCGGGTCTGGGTCGGGTCTAAACGGATTGGGTCCAAGTACCCCATCGGGTCCACTGACCCATTTACAGCCCTAAGTATTCCAGTAACTTTAATTGGAACAATTTGAGATTCAATTAAGAAAACTAACTCAAAACAGTAACTTAGGAAATTTAGTAATTTAAAGAAAACTAAGATTTTCAAGGATCCACTTGTAGCAATCCCATGTCAATCCAATCAATCCAAGCATAAAACACAACTAGATTCAAAGTTCTATCTCTCATCTAGTTGAAAGATAAAGCATTGAAGCACATTCAATCCCACTTAAGTTGAACTTTCAAGTTCTAGTCCTACTCAATCATATAGCATTCAAAATCATAGCCTTCGGAGTAACAGCCATGCCTATGGACTTCGGCATGCTCAAGGGTTACCATAATTCAAATCTAATCAAGCCAAACATGATAATCTTAGAGAATTACAAGGAATTCATGTCCGGAGCACATGAACTCTCATAAAACTTCTAAAAATATCAACTTTATTCGAACTAGAACATTCAAAATACAAACTTAAAGTGAAAGTACTTGAATCAAACTGAATTAAACATAAAATTCGCTATAAGTTTCACCTCTCAGCCCTAGTTAAGAGATTCTAGCCGATTATTGTCATAATACAACTAGAACTCAATGAAAAAGACATAAAAACTAGAAAAACTAGATTTGATAGAGTTGTGGACACTCCTTAGTGCGCTCCTTCACTTCCCACGACCTCCAATCTCTTCTAGGATGCCATTAGACGAAGCCCTATGTACCCTTTTATAAAATAGTGCAGAAGATTTCAGATTGCTCAAGGAATCATGGAATTGCGTAGAGAAAATCGGAGCTTGTAGAACAAGCTCTGTTACGCAGACGACTGGTTGGACGACCGGTTTGAGCTCATCGACAACCGGTTGCACGACCGGTCGTAAAACATAAAAAATTGTCCAGTGAGTTTTTAAAAATTCCTCCCCCTTTCTATTAAGTGCTCGATCGGTCTGACGACCCGTCTGTCTTGGTCCAGTGAATGGGGGTCTCTGTTGAATAGCAGACCGGTCGGACGACCGGTACTGTGCCTTGGCCGACCGATCGAACGACCGGTCTTCAATGCTATCTGTTCTGCACTTCTTTTTTGTTCTTTCTCTTTCTCCCTTGCTTCTTTCTTCCATTCTTTGGCACTCTGTTCATTGATCTTCAATGCCTGTAAAATGCTCTTTATAGCCTTGAATCAGTGAAATCACCATCTCATTCCTACAATCACAAATCATGTATTAGATGGGTCTTTTAAGTGTGCAAACCATGCATATAATGTGATGTAATGGGTTAGTAAATGTATAAATTAGAGGTTCAACAGGTATCACTAGATCAAGGATACTATGGAGAACAAGGTGCTACAGCTTGAGAAGATCTATACTGATGACAATGGGTCAAACATTATGACCAGAGCATTAACTAAGGGCATGTTTGAGGCTTATAGATGTTTGGCGGGCTTGAAGACAGTTGAATCCTCCTCCCGAGTCAAAAGGGGGAGATTTGATGGGGTGTTCCTCCTCAAGAGTGAGAAGAGAGAAATGCTTGATCAGGGTCATCAGTCAATCGACCACCCTAAACGGGTTACCGATAAAAATCGAAATTCAACAGTGAACCCTCTGGATGTTTTTGGCTACTTTCGGACGATCGAACTTGGGGTCGTCAGGCGATGTCAATTGACTGACCGATCGATCGATCGTTAGTTTGTGCAGATTTGTGTGTTTTTACGCGTTTTTTTTTAAGGTCGGCTTAAGTGTTATTTAAGCATGGTTATGGGGGATTACGGCATGGTGATGAGAACCTAATATGTTCCTAGAGAAAGAGAAGACATCCAAATCGAAGAGAGAGAGAGAGAAGAAGACAGTGTCGTGACGTTCATCCTTAACATTGGTATGTGTTCATAGCATCTTCAAAGACAGTTTTGAGGATTTTTCAATCCTCGTTGGTGATATCTCTCCATTTCTTGTTCTCTTTGGTTGTAGTCCACCTACGGGTGAGGATAATTAGATCCAAGCATGTTATAAGCTCGTGATCAATACATAACTCGCTTTACATAGTGGATTTGTTGATTGGACGAGGTCCTGTGGTTTTTACATCTATTCCTATAGGGTTTTCCACGAAAAACTATTGTGTCGTGTGATGTTTGTGAATATTGTGCATTCATATCCCATAATTTAGTTGGTTAGGGGATTGCAAGATCCTAAGATTCGTGCATCCTTCCCCAACAAGTCCATAACAAATGGTGCCATTGTTTAACTGAGTAGGCCATGCATGCATGTGCATAAGCATTTTGATTAAAGATCCTACAATGAGTATTACACATTCTCTAGCATCCATAGACAACCTTGTTCCATGTTGATAAATGCATTTCTTAGGTTTTGAGTCAGTTAAAACTGTATTCTTAGTAGGGAATTGTTAGTGTATGAAGCTTGTCATCATCAGAACATGGCCATATGGATATTGATCATAACAGTTCATAATACACCAATGGGCCCCTGTGTGCATAATCCATAGTACACTAAATAAATAAAAACATAAATAACCTTGTGGATCTCTCAAGCAATATAACCTTGTGGAATCTCTCAAGAATCCTAATGGTTATAAATTACCGAATCAAAGTCCATAAACATGACAACCATATACTTGATGCAGCGAAATGACGACCTATAAGGGGGAATGTTGTGTTGTGTCACACCTAAAAGGCTAACTTGTTAAGTGGAGTGACCCTAGTATATATGAAGACAAACCTTGCCCCCCTCCCAACCGATGTGGGACAAACCAACAATCCCCCTCCCCACAGCGGAACTTGGGGCATGCAACACGCATGCATGGGGGCCTCCCCCCTTCCCGCCTACGTGGGCCTAGGGCATGGCTTAGGCAGATAACCTTGGCTCTGATACCACTGTTGTGTCACACCGAAAAGGCTAACCTGTTAGGTGGAGTGACCCCAGTACATATGAAGACAAACCCTACCCCCCTCCCAACCGATGTGGGACAAACCAACATGCTGAACCCCTAGCTTAATTAATCAATCACATGGCAGTGTGATCAACCTCAATTGAGTCATTGGATGGCTAAAGAAATATGTTACTCCAATAATGGCTAAGATGAACACAACACAAAAGAAACATAAAGTGACACCCACACCCACACCCACAATCTTGATAGATAAATTATATAAAAGAACCATACAAACTAATTAATATTCTCGAATGACATACGATTTCATCTTCTCAAACAATCTTCCCAGGAGAAAAGAGAAAACTCATCTCCTTACTGTACAAATATGAAAATGTTCTCTTTAATCAAATAAGAACCTGCAGTACTACAACTAAAGGATAGTAAATGTCCAAGTACAAGCACCAAGAAGATCTGTTTGGAGAGTACTTCTTATTGTCTTCACAATCAGCCAGATACAACTCAAAGTTGACTTGAAAATTGCTTTCTTTCAATGATTATATATCTATAAATCTTCTAACAATCAAGAGCTATTCACTCCATGAGCAAGATGAAAAACAATGCCACATTTTGAAAGAAGTGAAGGACTAAATTCATTGAAAAAGGAATACCCAATTGACGTCAAAGCCATCCACAATACAATTTTTGGCCTTCTGCCTGGACTGAGCGCCACCATAACTGCCCTGGGGTTTGCATCTTTTGGAAGGGAACACATACTTCTACAAAGATCTTCTTGGTCTTAATGTTGCCACCTCCTGCTAAGCTTCTTCCAGCATTAGGATTTTCAGAACTAGAAGAGGTCTGGTGTTCTTCTCCTGATAAAGCCCCTTTAGCCTCCACCTGAATATGGAAGCTGAAGGTTATTCTTAGCATAACCAAGTGTAGAAGAAGAAGAGAAGAGAAGAGGAAGAGGAGAATACCGAGAAAATGTGCAGCCGGTGGTGGTGCTGCTGTCACTTCCGCTGCTGCCAATCCTTGAGTCGCTCCCGCTGCTGCTGCCGAAAAACATCCCAATTTCTCTCCTGCTGCCAATGTCGCTGCCAGAGAGAGAGAGAGAGAGAGAGAGAGAGAGAGAGAGAGAGAGAGAGAGAGAGAGAGAGAGAGCTCCATGCGGGCTCTATGTGTGTGTGTGTGCGCGCGTGCGCATAAGCTTTATTAATAGAAAAGAAAAATTACATAAGTGGAGGGGGGCAAAGAACCTGACCTCCAAAACAATTTACAAGATCACACGTAGAACAAATACAAAAGGCAATCAACACTTAATAGCAGAACCAGGCAGCAACAGAGCAAACAAGTCTTCATGGATTGATGGACATGTCTGAACGTAAATCCACAAAAAGAAAAAAAAAATGATAACTAAAAAAGTACAGCAGTTACACACAAAAGCAACACAATTCTTTGAAACAAACGCAAAGGAAAAGCTGTCGTTGATTTCTTCTCCACCTGCTCCTGTTGTGGTAGATCATTCAGATGGAAGTAGGATGACACAAGGGATCTGGGCAATTTTGTCCCAATCTTCTTCTCCGTTTCGGTAGTAGTCTTCTGGGACTTGACGCCACATGAGGGTGAGGTGTTGCAATTCCTTCGGTAGAGACCCAACCTTAGGAGGAGGACGGTCCCTGATCTCCAGAGTTTTAAGGCCTCTGAGTTGTCCCAACCAATCACAAGGGAGCGAATTCAGCTCAGAATTGCTTAAAATCACCAAATGGTCAAGGTTGGGGAGGACGGGCAAGGTCACTCCTGATGACATCCAGCCCTTATTTATATTTAAAGTCACCTTCCGGAGGAGCGGTGGAAGGTTGTAGGGCAACACCATTAGCTCTCTGCAGTATTGTATTTTTAATTCGAGGAGTAATGGCATCACCTGTCCATCTCCACCTCTCAATTCCCACTTCTTCCAATTTGGCATGTTCCAGAAGATGAGAGTCTCCAGCTTTGGGAATGAGACACCACCACCACCACCACTAAACTCACCTCCCACATCTTCCACCTCTTTCATACTCCCAATTTGAAGGTATTTAAGGAACGGTAGTTTCCCAAAACCTGGCAATTGTTTACACTTGTGACAACACTGGAGTTTCACCTTAACTAGATTGGAGAACACCGGATCCTCTATCCAACTAGGAAGCTTGGAACCTGGGTAATTCTGTATTTCAAACTCCTTCAAGTTTGTGTGGGGCCGGAGGCTTTGGAGCACATTATCCATCCTCTTCACCTTATCATCCGACGGTTCAGCAAGGTGGTCGGGGTATTGCAAGGATAGAGCATGAAGTTGCTGCTTCTCAGACAGTTCCGCCTCCCTAGCTTCATTGCTCTTGACATTTTCCAAGCCCCTTAAAAGAAAACTACCTTGAAGATGGTTTAGCTGTTTCAGTTCTCTGCATTTACATCCTTCGTCACTGCCCCCCGCAATGAAATCTGTTAACGTCCGAAGGCCAGTTAGTCTCCCTAGACCCCGAGGTAAATACCTCAGATCGCTAGTACCTTCTAATTCTAGATGCCTCAGGCTAATCATTTTTGGCATCCCTCTAGGCAGCTTTCTTAGCTTACCACAACCATTGAGTCTTAAGGTCTGTAAATTTCTGCAATTACATGCCTCCTCTGGCAACTCCACGATGCTTGTGTGAGATAAATTAAGATATCTCAAGTGCTTCAATTGTCCTAGTGTTGGAGGCAATTTCTCAATGGTAGACCCACCCAAGTCCAATGCCCTAAGGTGTCTCCAATGATGAAATAAATTGAATGCCACCTCGTAGATTTTTTTCCCCAGTAGCAACGTCCGCAACTTGTTGGCCTTAAACAAGGTGGCTGAAATGGAAGCCATTTCAGAAGCTTTATCACCAGTTTTATCACCAGCTTCATCACCAGCGTCATCACTGAAAAATAAAAAGAAATGGCGGACATCGTTTAGGTTCAATGGGACTTGCTTTGGGACCTCTACCATTGAGCAATCACTTCCTGCAACAAATTGTGCAAGATCATGAACTAAATCATGCATCTTGCAGCTGAGTATGTTGCCTTCACTATCCATTTTTGCATCTTGGAGCAATGAACGCCGTGATAATTCATCAAAATACAGCCCACCAGTTTCCTCCATATCTCCACCTCCGCCAGAGCAGATGAAACCTTGTGCCACCCATAACTTGACGATCATATCCTTCTCTATCTCCCAATCTTTCGGGAAAATAGAGCAATATGTGAAGCACTGCTTCAGAGCAGGAGGTAAATCATGGTAGCTTAGTAACAAAGCCGGTAAAATACCTCTCAAGATATCGACTGAGTTCCATATACTGCTTTCCAATACACACTGCCACTGTCTTCTTGTTTTTCTCAACCTCATGACACTCCCTATTGTCTTTGCTGCGAGAGGCACCCCTCCACACTTCTTTACAATATCTCTTCCAATCTTTTCCAACTCCGAACGATCTTCTGCAGTCCGGTGATCAAGTGCTTTACGGCTGAACAATGACCAGCAATCATCATAAGATAAGGGATTCAATTTGTACATGTGCATGTTTTCCATTGCCGATGCAACCTGTTCGCTGCGGGTTGTTATGACGATTTGACTCCCGGATGCACTGTCTAGGAAGGCAGGTTTCAGCTTGTCCCATTTCTCAGCATCTTCACTCCAAATGTCGTCAAGCACAAGCAAGAATCGCTTTGCTTTCAACGCTTCACGGAGGTGAAGTAGCAACAGGTCCAGGTCTAGTTTCTCATAACTAGACCCTGTTGCAGATTCTAAGATCGATTTTGTAATCTGTTTCACATCAAAATCTTCTGAAACAGACACCCAAATTCTCTTGGCAAAATGTGCCTTCACATCTTTATCGTTGTAGGCGAGTTGGGCAAGGGTGGTTTTGCCCACACCCCCCATGCCAACGATAGAAATGACGGTGGGCACCTTATTTACCTCATTTAACAGTAGCTTCACTATCTCGTCTCTTTCATTTTTTCTTCCAACAGTTGTTGATTCGTCCACATGGGAGCTTGTTTCACGTTCTCTGGTTTCATGAGGCCTCTCTGGATTATCCATTGCAAAATTCAAATTTTTCTTTTGCCTCTCTATCCCTTCTAACCTTTCCCATGCATCTTTTATCATATTCCCAATTCTATGGCGAAATACAACATGATCGAAACAAGAAGGCGAAAGGAAGTTCCGCACCTTTATATTGCATGAATGAGATGGATCACCTTCATTGCCTCGTGATCTGAGGGCTTCTGTCGTCGTCCACTCGTCCAGTATGTCATCAATATCATAGGCCACATCTTTGAGCTTTTGTAACCAATCCTTCACCGAACTGTCATCCAGGCGCCGTCTCTCGGCATCTTCAAGCACAGCCTTGATGGCAGTGAATGTACTAGAAAGCTTTTGGAGTTCTTCAGTGACCCCGAACAACAAAGCCACCTCATCGTCAAGAACCTTGTTCAATTTGTCTATTGCAAGCGAGATGAGAGAATCAACCATGTTTTCTTTCTCCTTTTTTTGGTGTGTAGATGTGAAGAAGGGAGGAATTTGAGTTCAAACAGGTGTAGACATAGGAAATGGGAAGGACTTTGAAGATATGGAGAGAGAGAGAGAGAGAGAGAGAGAGAGAGAGAGAGAGAGAGAGAGAGATGCAAATGTAGAGCAGGATAGAAGAGGAAAGAGTGCTCAGGTCTCAGTGAAGCAGATGGCTGGGCAGAGGAGTATAGCACTGGTAAGTGTTGGTTGCATCGGAACAATATGAAAGAGTTTAGGTCATGGTCCACCCACAGCATGACTCAACAGGAAGCGAAATACGTATTACCCGGGGAACAGCTTAGTGGGTGTTACCCCTACGGTGTGGCCCACATGCATGACATTTTGTATATCCCCGCCGTCCATCCGCTTCTGCAGCCCATTTGAGGATGGGTTTCTAAAAGTTATGGAGATCCAAATCTCAGGTGGAACATACCACTGCAAACAGTGTGATGGAGTGCTCTACCATTAAAAATTCCAAAGAGCCTTGTTTATTTTCAATCCAACCTAAAGGGAAAATATAAATAAAGTTATGGATCAGCTTGATCCATAACTTTTGTGTCCCATAAAAAAAATTTTAAATGGTCATTCATCACTATTTCTAGTGGTATGATCCACGTCAGATTGATCACTTCCTAAAATGAGATGGAGAAACAAATGTACAGAGTGGCTCGAACAGATAACCTTGGCTCTGATACCACTATTGTGTCACACCCAAAAGGCTAACTTATTAGGTGGAGTAACCCCAGAACATACGAAGACAAACCCCGCCCCCCTCCAAATCGATATGGGACAAACCAACAAAGAATACATCAATATGGGCCCAACACGGTTAGGGTAACGCCCACTAGGCTGTCCCCAGGGTAACAGCTAATCCACTCTCGACAAAACAGAACAACAGTCTGGTGTAGCAAACAATGGGACCCATGTGTTATAACCAACAGTCAGGCCGCATGGACCCATCATGATGTATGTGTTTTGTCCACACCTTCCATACCTTTTGGGAGATCATTCCAAGGCATCAGCCGAAAAATGAGACCGATCCAAAGCTCAAGTGGACTACACCAAAGAAAGCGTTGGGGACAATGATGCCCACCGCTGAAACTTGAAACGTTCTCAGGGTCGGTGGTGTGTGGCACACCACGCAATCTGCTTTCATGCAGATTGGTTGGTGTACTGACACCAGCGAGCTCGCTGGTGTATTGATGTCACCAATTTCTGTGGGCCCTACCATGAGGTTCGTGTTATATCCAAACCGTCCTTCCATTTGGCGACATCATTATAAAGGTTGAACCAAAAAATAAGACAAATCCAAATATCAAGTGGACCACACTGCAAAATGCAGTGGAAGATTGAACGTCTACCATTGAAACCTTTTTGGGGGGTCACAGAAGTTTTGGATCAATCTGATATTTGTTTTTACCCTTCATCCAGGTCTGTGTGGCCTTATGAACAGTTTGGATGGCAAATAAACATCATGGTAGACCATAGGAATGTTTTAACGGTGAGAATCATTGTCCCCGTGGTGTGGTCCGCCTGAGATTTTTGACTCACCAAATTGATTTTCGACTGTCCCACGAGATTCAACACGTCTGATATCTCTGTAAAAAAGTAGCCGTCCCTTGCCATGGGATACCACCACTATCACATTACGTGAGAGTGGATTAGGTGTAGGGTTGTTCAAAAAACTGACCAAACCAATAAAATCGACCGAACCGGACCGAACCGATCGATTTCGGTTAGTTTCCATTCTATTTTGGGTCGGTTCGATTTTTTTATATTAAAAACCGAGAATGTCGGTTCAGTTGTCGGTTTCTTCAAATTATAAACCGTTTTCAACAGAACCGACTATATATATATATATATATATATATATATATATATATATATATATATATATATATATATATATATATATATATATATATATATATTAATGTTATCCCTACCATATGGCCCACCTTGATAATATCTTATATATCCACGCCATCTAATCGTTTTCTCAACCCATTTTAGGATGTGTTCAGATCCAAATCTCAAGTGGACCACACCACAAGAAACAATGTTGATTGAGCTCTCGCCATTAAAAATGTCCTTGATCCCACTTGAAGAAGATTTGCAATGTGTATTTGCCATCCAACCCGTTCATAAGGTCAAACAGACCTAGATGAAGGGAAAAGTCAAATTTCACTTTCAGCTTGATCCAAAACTTTTGTGGCCAATAATTATAAAAAGTTTTAATGGTCATTCACCAGTTTTTACATCGGTGTGGTCCACCAGAGATTTGGATCCTCTTAATTTTTTGAATGCTGTCACAAAATTGACAAAACCGACAAAACCAAACCGACCTGAATTTATCCGGTTCGGTTCGGTTAATGAGGCTTCATCGGTTCGGTTTGGTTGTTAAATATTCAAAACCGACCGAGTTGGTTCGGTTGGGTATCGCCCCTCAAAACCGAACCGACCAAACCGTGCATAGCCCTAATTAGGTGAGACCCCGGCCTCACCCAAGACAGTGAGGCCCTTAACGTAGGGCCCACCTTGAGGTATGTATTATGTATCCACACCGTCCATCAGTTTTTCCATATCATTTTATGACATTATGCCAAAAATTAAACAGATCCAATTATCGGGTGGACTATACCACTGGAAAGAGTATTGATTTACCATTGATGGCCAGAAAAGCTTTGGATCAAGCTGATATTATTCTTTTCCAGTCATCCAGGCTTATGTGACTTTATTAACAGATTGGATGGTAAATAAACACTACGAAAACATTCAAGAGCACCCTAAGAAGTTTTTAATTGTAGGATAGTCAATCAACACAGTTTCTTATGGTATGGTCCACCTGTTAATTGACTCTGCTTCATTTTTGGGGCAAAGTCCTAAAATGATCTAGAAAAATGGATGGATGGCGTGGATACATAATAAATACATCAAGGTGGGCCCTAAAGTAAGGGCCTCACCGTTGTTCACTCCCCCAAGTGTAAGGTTGCGATGTAGTAATAATTCGGTAGAGACCGAGATCGTTCTCAGGGACTTGTTAAGAATTCACAAAACGCTTCCAATTGTCTTTAATTGAGAGCTAACCAAACAGATCTCTAGAATTGAATGTAAATAGAATTCTTAAATTAAAGGTGAATGCAATCAATATAACAGAGCACTAGGGGTCCAAGGATCCACTTGTAGCAATCCTTGATGCTTAATTCGCTGTGGTTTCCCAATTATACAACTAGAGTTGAAATCAAATCCTATCTAGCCGCATGATAGAGTGATTAATTCATCAAAACAATCTAATTCATGTGTTGTTCATAAACATGATTCCCTCAATTCAAGTTAGGACTTGAGCACACTCAATCGCATAGGTCAATCCTAGTTCCAATAGGTTAAGATCACAATCATAATAATCATCAAACCCTGTCACAAAGCTTAACTATATCATGATTTGAACTTCAATCAAATCACATGCATAAACAACACCCAAATTGGACTTTAGAACAAAAAGTAGAACATTGGTTTGAAGTTTCCACATGAGAATCCAATCTATAGCGTCTTGAATCCGATTCCTCGGAGTGTATAGGTCTAGATCTATGCAAAACAACTAAGAACTAAAGCAATTCTTCCAAATATCCCTGAGCCATCATAAGATTAAGAAAATCTACTTAGAACTTTATTCAAACTTCAATAAACCATTGTTCTTAAATAAAAATTCAACCTTGGAAACATAAAAACAAATTAAAGCATCTTAGATTTACTACAAGCTTCACCTGTTAGCCCTAGCTAAGAGGTTTAGACGATCATGATCCAAGGAAACATAAAATCAACTAAAAAAACATGAAAACCAAAGGAACAAACTAGGAGGAGTTGTAGAACTCCAGATCCAACTTCCGCCGCCTCCCACCTTCGTAGATCTCTTCTAAGATGCCTTAGCTACAATTCCTAGGTCCCCTTTTATAGTAGAGAGGCCCTACCACCTCAGAATCTTCCAGATTTGCGTAGCACTTACACACTTGCACCTCACAAATCGGAGCTTCAATGAGAAGCTACTGAAAAATCTCAAAATTACAAGTGGCCGACCGGTCGGAATGGGTTGGCCGACCGATCTTGACCAGTCGGACCCTTTCTGTGGAGAGTCCAGCATGCAGGGGGGGGGGGGGGGGGGGGGGGGGGGGGGGGCAGGCCCTGGCCGACCGGTCCTGTTGTGTTTGGTGTTCAGAGAGGCAAAGAGGCTTGGCCGACTGGTCAAGACCGGTCGTGGCCCTCTTGGCCAACCGGTCATGACCGGTCGAACCTATTTTTTCCATTTTTTCTTCTTTCTTTCTTCTCTCTTTGCTCTCCTTGCTTTCTTTTTCTTTGGCCCACTTAGGTCTTCATCCAAGGCTCCTAAATGTAGTCTTTTAGCTATCAATCGAGTGAACTTTCTCTTATTCCTGCAATCACAAAACCATGCATTAGAGTAGTCTTTAAGCTTGAAAACCATGCATAGTTGACAATGAAATGGGGTTAGAATATACATATTTAGGCACTCAACACACCCCCTAACCAGCATTTTGCTAGTCCCGAGCAAAACATGCGTGAAACAACTCCCATTCTCCAAAACCCAACTCTCCTTCAAAAATTATGCTTCTATAGACTCTAAGACGTGCGAGTGTAAAAATTAGAAAAACTTGGTGATAGAGGTTGAAACCTTAAGCCTCCCATAACATAACAAGTGTCCATATGAAATTCCCATTGATTGATTGATAAAAGAAGGGTTCAGACAATTTAACCTAGGGTACTCAGTGAATGCTCATCTCACAAAAATTCAGGATTATCTTATTCATAAATCAACTAAGGTATGGAATTCAAGGTGTACAGATCAACAACAAGCCTTTGACAGGAATTTACCTTACCGTCCTTCCGACGGCTTTCACACTTCTTCCCATTTCCGACTTTGGTTACAGGTAGACCATCCCCCGGTTGGTAATAAGTAGCCCTTTTTCAGAATTTTCCACCATATATTCAATCATTCCCATATTTTCATCATTCCTTTTCTTTTCATACACATTAGATAGGATTTTTAGAAATCCATATCTTTCGTTCTTTTTCCATGGACAATGATGGACAAAGTACCCCAACTTGGTTTCTTAACACCTCAAATCTAAGCCCAGCCAATCCACAAATCTTCATAAGCCTTTCAAATCATGAGAATTGTGTAACGTGTATTAGGTGTAAAAGTGTTTCAATTTTCTATCAATCACATAAATAGGGGAATTCTCATAAAAAACCATTATCTTAAAGATATATCAAAATGCTCAACATCACTCACTTCGTATCTCTTTTTCTTATACTCGTATCATCCCAAATGCATAATAACAAAGTTTTCCAAAGGAGTTTTGAATTTGCAGGAAAATTAAAAAAAATTCTACATACCATTGCTCCAAATGTTACAAAACACTAGCTTCATCTAGAAGTCTCACCCCCAACCAAATCTTGCATTGTCCTCAATGTAAAAGATATGCAATGAGCAAAACATGAGAGCAATGATAAAATAAAAGGAGTGAGGAATGAGAATACCTGAGAGAACAAAAAGCTGGAATTCTACCTCCTTCTAACAAACTAATGGAAAAACAAACAAAAAGCAAGCTGTTATAGTCAAAATAGCGGGCGCTCAAATATCCTTGCGATGTCCTGATTTTACGAGCAGCTTTACATCAGTATGCGACTCGCGAGCTTATCTGGTCACGTCTCGCATATTAGGTGAATACGACGTACAGTTACCGAGCCATCGAGCCCTCATTATCGATAGTCGAATATCGGGAAGACGTGAAATGTCCTTCCCGACCTGCGAGCAGTTCTTCTCGTAGTCGTTGAAAGGCGTCACATCTTAATACGCGAGCAGCCTTCTCGCGAGCATCTCCCGACGTGCGAGCAGCTTTGATTATTGATAATTATCGATGACGTCTTTCAGTCTATAGTACCAGCAGCCCGTATGGGCCAATTTTGGGCTTATCTTTGTTTATAGCTCCGTATCTCAAGGGATTGCTATCAAGGAACGTAATTGATCGGATGAGTAATCGGATTAGATCATTCCTCTATCTAAGGATAAGCAGGATAAGCACCTTATCCCACGAAATCAGCAATGATCTCGATATCTTACGTAACAGAGTGGGACATTCAGATCTTTATAAATGAATGGATTCATCAATAAGAAGGTACACAACTTTTAGTCTAAAGACCTTCATCATCTATTGGTTCTCTTTTCAACCTCACCTTATCTAACTTACGCATCCGAGGGCCAACTGCTGGACACCGGCCACCCTTAGTTACTTTCTGCCTCCTTTCAGGTCCTAGGAGGAAAACGCTTGGAGAGAAGGTGAACATCCGGAGGACCCTGTTACAAAATTTGACGTAAACAGTTTGGCGCCGTCTGTGGGAACGATTTGATCATCAAAGTCAGTCATTCTTACCGCTAATCAAAATCCTTCTACCATGCCTCCTAAAAAGACTGTTCATCCTTCCACTTCAAGGCAGGTACCACCTCCGCCTGACGAGACGGAATCAGTACCTGTCCCTCCAACCACTTCGACAGGCATCCCTCAAGGAGATCTTAACGTGCCTTCTCAAAATCCATTATTTGAGGCTTCTGGAAATCAAGAAGACGCCATGCGTTTCCTCGGAAACACACTCCTAAACCTCAGCGCTGGATTTCAAGCCCTGTCGAATCGACTTGATCAGCATTTCTTGGGGCCTCAGAAACTGCCTTCCGAAGGGTTACCAGCACAACCCATACCGGTGGCTTCTAGACACTCTGTGGACGAACTACAGGTCCAACCAAATCATCCTCCATCCAACCGAATGCCGGTTGGCAACCTATTGAGCTCTTAATTGTGCACATTCTAACCCCAATTCATCACTCATTATGCACGGTTTACATGTTTAAAGGACTATCCTAAGGTATGATTTGTGATTGTAGGAACAAGATGGAGATGTCACCAATTGAAGGCTAAATGAGGCTCCTTACAAGTATTGAGGACCATAGGATGAAGGTTGAAGAAGGACCAAAGAAAGCCAAGGCAAGGAGAGAAGAGAAAAGAAGAAAGAAAGAAAGAAATAGAAGAGAAAGAGGGCTAGACCAGTCAGCCGACCGGTCAGCCAAAGACGCCCGACCGGCAAAGACCGGTCAGCCATTCCCTTGGATGCACCCTATAAGATGGACAGCTTGGTCTGACCGGTCGGCCATGTTTGGTGGGTCAATGGAGAGCCACTCCGACCGGTCATGACCGGTCGGCTGTGCTCCCTGGAATGGTTGCAAGTGGAGTCCGACCGGTCATGACCGGTCGGCCAGCGTATATAGGCTCTTTCTATTTTGGATTTCTGGATTTCACTGCGCAATTGCGTAAGTTTACGCAATTTCTGGAACTTTCTTGCGTATTGGACTCCTCCAAGCTATAAAAGGGTGTCTTCCCTTCATATCAAAGGAGGCTACGACGTGGGGATTGCTCAGGAGACGGATTCTACTTCGGATTTCTAGTTTTCTTCCTGTTTTAGTTATTTTCTATGTTTTTTTAGAGGCTTCTAGTTCAAGGATGTTAGAGATGAACTAAAACCTCTTAGCTAGAGCTAAGAGGTGAAGCTTTTGATTCGTTTTTGATGGATTGATGCAACCTAGGTTTCCTTTTATGTTTTAATTGAAGAATTTTAGTTCAATTTGAGTTTGATTCAAGTACTATGTTGGTTTCTACTTTGATCTCTTGATGACTCTGGGCTCATGTGATTCTTAGTGATTCTAAGTTTAGTATCTTAACTTTTGAGCATTGTTTATGCTTGTGTAATGCATTGATCTACCATTGACTCCGGGCATGGTAGACGCTTTGATTGCCTTGTATGCAATGGCCTGATTTTCATGTGGGAACTCATGCAATTAAAATTCTTATCTTTTGTATAATCTGAAATAATTGTTTATTAATTGATTTTGATTTAATTAGAGTTCAAATCATGAGTTGTAATCAGGTCTAGTGACAGGACTTGGTGAAAGCTATGGTTGTGAATCTCAACTAGATTGGAAAGAGGCTTGGCCTATACAATTGAGTGTGCCCAAGGCCTGAGCATGGTTGTGGGAATCAAATCAGTTAATAAGCACTTGTTTTAGATAATTGTGATTGAACTGCTCTATATTCCAATCGGATAGAGAAAGGAATTTGATTCCGATTGAGTCATGAGAGACCTAGTTGTGTTGATGCATTGAAACTTATCAAAAGTGGATCCTTGGCGCTCTAGTGCCTTTTTAGATTGAAATTACCTTAACCATTCACTGTTTAAACTCAATTCATTATGTTCTAGTTTTAGTTCTTAATAGGATCTTAATTACTAGTTGTTTTTGTTAAATCCTAAGAATACCCATTCATAAATCTCTGTGGGAACGATACTCGGTCTTTCCGAATTATTACTACTTCGCAACCCTACACTTGGGGAGTAAACAAGTTTTTGGCGCCGTTGCCGGGGATTTCTATGCGGTATTTTTAGAATTTTCTGAAATAACTTTTAGTTGAGATTGTGTTAAGATAGGTTTAGGATTTGTTTTGCTTTCTAGAATAGGTTTTCTTCTAATTACTAACTTACTGTGTTTTGATTTTTGCAGGATTCTAACATAGGTCTAATCTAGGGATTTTTAGGAAGTTGAAGAAGAAAAAGGCATCTTAAGTTACAAATCAGGTTTTATTGTTCTAACCCTACTCTTCTTCTTCTCCTACTCATTCCTATTATATTCATCTCTTGTAGAGGAGGTGGAGACTCCTTTTGGATCTCTGAAAGGTAGGCTTTGTGCCACCTGGATTCCTATTGATCGGCTCTGCCGCCTTGGATCACCTTGTGCTCAAAGATTTCTCTTCTCAACCTATTCCTCTTTCTTCTTTTTCTGTACTTTCTCTCAAAAGACTCAAAGAGTGGGTGGGGAGTTCTTTGAACCCCTATTGACCAGGAGAAATCGGTCTCTATCTTTGCTTCTGGCTCAGCCATTGCATGACACCCTGTGCTTAAGTCTTAGAGAGGAATAAAGGAAGGAAGGAAGAATTCTTTTTCCTTTTTACTCATTCCTTTTGGTTTTGCATGCCACATTGGGCTAGGAACTATAATAACCGACTTGTAAGGGACGGAGTAGTTGTTGAAGGGATTGATAGAGAGCCTCGTGCTAGGAAACGTCAAAATTTTCCTGAAATTACTAGAGAGATGGCTGAAAATCAACCAAATCAAGGGGTTAATTAAAATCCAACCCCAGACCTTACTGAATTGGATGAGAATGAAGTGGGGGATGTACCTCAACCTAGAACTTTACGTGACTATTTACAACCAGCTAGGACGAGTACCCCCTCTTGCATAATTTTCCCTCACAATGTGGGGAACATTGATTTTAAACCGGGGTTGATCCAACTTCTTCCTAGATTCCATGGACTCGACTCTGAAAGCGCTTATTTACATATTAAGGAATTTGAAAAGGTTATAGCCACAATAAACTATGACAATGTGACCAAGGATACTATAAAACTTAAATTGTTCCCTTTTTCCTTGAAAGAGAATGCCAAATCATGGCTACATTCCTTAAGGCTGAGGTCTATTGGGACATGGGCTGAGATGACTAGGGAGTTTCTTAAAAAATTCTTCCCTACTCATCGAACCAATGCACTAAGAAGGGCCATAATGAACTTCGCCCAAAAAAGAAGAAGAAACCTTTTTCCAATGTTGGGAAAGGTATAATGAGCTATTAAACGCATGCCCACATCATGGCTATGAAAGGTGGAGGTTGATTAGTTTCTTCTATGATGGATTGAACTCAACCATGCGCCAATTTGTGGAGATGATGTGCAATGGGGAGTTCATGAACAAGGAAACGGAGGAAGCTTGGGATTATTTTGACATGTTGGCTGAAAATACACAATCATGGGATACATCTAAGCCAACAAGTTCAAAACAACCCCAAACCAAGGAAAATGGAGAAATTTATGTTTTAGATGGGCAAGATGATCTAGGTTCTAGAGTGGCTAAACTCACACGAAAGGTCGAAGAGATGGAACTAAAAAAGGTGGATACAACCCAACAAAAGGGGGCTGTTGAAACTATTTGTGATATTTGTGCTTCCAATGTGCATCAAACGCCGGATTGTCCAACAATCTATGCGTTTCGAGAACTTTTATTTGAACAATCAAATGCCTTGAATAGTTATCAACGATCTTTTAGTACTCCAAATTCCAACACGAATAATTCTAGTTGGAGGAACAACCCAAACTTCAATTGGGCGAATGGAAACATGACTAATCAAAATAATCCTCAAAGGGGGCCCCCAATGCAAATGGCCCCACCTCAAATGCCTATAGAGGATACTTTGAAAGCATTCATGGAAGGACAAGCTCAAATTAATCAATCCAACCATACGATAATGCTTGAGCTTAAAAGTTCGGTGGAGGAAATCAAGGCTCTCTTAAACGCAAGGGAAGGGATGCTTCCAGCCCAACCCGTACCAAATCCAAAACAACAATTCGAAATAAGCGTGCCTAGTTCTTCTAACCAACATATGGAACATGCGAAGGCCATCACCACTCTTAGAAGTGGTAAAATCATTGAAAAATCTGATCCGGTGAAGGTTTCAACACCTAATGATCCGGTATCTTCCAAAGAGGATGATGGACCTAGCATCACCATGAATGAAAAAGAGCCATTAAAAGAATATAGGCCCGTTGCTCCATTCCCCCAACGCTTGATTCCAGCCAAACCTCAAGATAAATATCAGGAATTTTTGGAGGTCTTCAAGCAAGTCAAAATCAACATCCCATTGTTGGATGCCATTAAACAAATACCGTCATATGCTAAATTTTTAAAAGACCTTTCCACGGTTAAAAAAAAAATACATGTGCAAAAGAAGGCATTTTTTACAGAGAATGTGAGTGACATTATCAACCACGGGATGCCCAAGAAATACAAAGATCCCGGTTGTCCGACAATATCATGTGTGATTGGAGACTACCGGGTGAAACATGCTTTACTTGATCTAGGGGCAAGTGTGAATTTAATTCCCTTTTCGGTCTATGAACAATTGGGTTTAGGTGAATTAAAACCCACCAAAACCACATTACAGCTTGCTGACCGATCGATTCATATTCCGAGAGGGGTGATTGAGGACGTTCTTGTCCAAGTTGACAAAGTTTACTACCGGTAGACTTTATTATCTTGGACACACGACCCATGGTTAATATTGGCCCTCAAATTCCTGTCATACTTGGCCGCCCATTCCTAACTACATCAAACGCTATCATAAATTGTAGGAGTGGGGTCATCCAAATGTCTTTTGGCAATATGACGATTGAGTTGAATGGGCTCAATATTGATAACCAACAAGAGGATGAGGATGAGGAGGTCCACGAAATAAACATGATCAATTCTATCGCGGAGGATGAGTCCCTCTCACCTTTTTACTCCGGTCCCTTAGACGAAGAAGTGACTCACTCCCTTGATGAGAATGATGATATGATAAGGGATATGGTCACACTTTTCGAGTCGGTATCAGCATATGACGTTAGCCAAAAGAAAGGTGTGGAAACAATACCTAGTTTTGCTGAGAAATCAATTCATATTTCCACACCTTTGTGGATCATGCATACCGAACTCCACCAACCCTGGGATGATCCTTACTTGCAATATCAATGCCCAGGAAAATATGAGTGGAGACATATTTTTTCTAATAAATATGATGATGTCTCCTCCTATACATGTGGTGAAAATATTAAGGACCTCGCTGAAATTCTTTCTTGGGATTTTGAGTGGCTTATCTCGATCAATCACACACATATACATTGTAAAGCAGGATATTGGATGACATTACTGCGAAACCTTTTGATCCATCTAATGATTCTGCTTGACTTTATGCTTTTGCTAGAATGCTTCCCATTAGGATTTGCTTTGCTAGTTGATTTAGTTGTGAAGTAATCCATCTCCAAAAGCCAATCTTGCCATGAAATATATGCTTCAGGTGATATCTCTCTTTCTCACTCTCCTTTGTTTTATGTCATTGCTCTCATGTCATACATATTGCATATCTTATCACATTGAGGACAATGTAAAGTTTTGGTTGGGGGGTGAGAGATTCCTTTGATGAATCTGCTAGCTTTTGTGACATGTCGAGCAAAGATGTAGAAATTTTTCGATTTTCCTAAAATTCGAAACTCTTTTGGAAAACTTTGATTCTATGCATTCGAGATAGCATGGGTATAAGAAGATGAGATACGAAGTGAAAGATGTTGCAAGCTTTGAATTTCCCTTAATATAATGGTTTTATATGTAAATTCACCTATTTTTATGATTGATAGAAAATTTGAACACCTTTTGCACCTAGTTCACATTACACGATTTTCATGATTTGAAAGGATTATGTGATTTGTGGATTAACTAGACTGTGATTGAAGGTATTGAGAAACCAAGCCGGGGTACTTTGTCCATCCTTGTCCATGGGAAAATAACGAAAGATATGGATTTCTAAAAATCCTATCTAATATAAAAGAAAAAGGAAAAGGAAGGATGAAATTGGGAATGATGGAAAATGGTGGAAAATTCCGATTAGGGCTACTTACTACCAACCGGGGGATGGTCTACCCGTAACCAAAGCCGGAAATGGGACGTAGTGTGAAAGTCGTCGGAAGGACGGTAAGGCAAATTCTTGTCATAGGCTTGATGTTGCTCTATACACCTTGAGATCGGTAGTTTAGTTGATTTATGAAGAAGATAATCCTGAAAACTCATGAGATGAACTTTCACCATGCACACTAGGTTGAATTTGTTCAAGTTCTTCTATCTATCAATCAATCAGCGGGAATTTCATATAAACACTTATTATGTTCTGAGAGTTTAAGGTTTTAACTTTTATCACTGAATTTCTCTGATTTTTATGCTTATGTGTCTTGGAATGTATAGAAGAGTAGTTTCTAGAGGAGAGTTGGGTTTTGGAGAATGAAACTAGTTTCAGCAATGTTTTGCTCGGGACTAGCAAAATGCTGGTTGGGGGGTGTGTTGAGCTCTTAATTGTGCACATTCTAACCCCAATTCATCACTCATTATGCACGGTTTACATGTTTAAAGGACTATCCTAAGGTATGATTTGTGATTGTAGGAACAAGATGGAGATGTCACCAATTGAAGGCTAAATGAGGCTCCTTACAAGTATTGAAGACCATAGGATGAAGGTTGAAGAAGGACCAAAGAAAGCCAAGGCAAGGAGAGAAGAGAAAAGAAGAAAGAAAGAAAGAAACAGAGGAGAAAGAGGGCTAGACCGGTCAGCCGACCGGTCAGCCAAAGACGCTCGACCGGCAAAGACCGGTCGGCCATTCCCTTGGATGCACCCTATAAGATGGACTGCTTGCTCCGACCGGTCATGACCGGTCGGCCATGTTTGGTGGGTCAATGGAGAGCCACTCCGACCGGTCATGACCGGTCGGCTGTGCTCCCTGGAATGGTTGCAAGTGGAGTCCGACCGGTCATGACCGGTCGGCCAGCGTATATAGGCTCTTTCTATTTTGGATCTCCGGATTTCACTGCGCAATTGCGTAAGTTTACGCAATTTCTGGAACTTTCTTGCGTATTGGACTCCTCCAAGCTATAAAAGGGTGTCTTCCCTTCATATCAAAGGAGGCTACGACGTGGGGATTGCTCAGGAGACAGATTCTACTTCGGATTTCTAGTTTTCTTCCTGTTTTAGTTATTTTCTATGTTTTTTTAGAGGCTTATAGTTCAAGGATGTTAGAGATGAACTAAAACCTCTTAGCTAGAGCTAAGAGGTAAAGCTTTTGATTCGTTTTTGATGGATTAATGCAACCTAGGTTTCCTTTTATGTTTTAATTGAAGAATTTTAGTTCAATTTGAGTTTGATTCAAGTACTATGTTGGTTTCTACTTTGATCTCTTGATGACTCTGGGCTCATGTGATTCTTAGTGATTCTAAGTTTAGTATCTTAGCTTTTGAGCATTGTTTATGCTTGTGTAATGCATTGATCTACCATTGACTCCGGGCATGGTAGACGCTTTGATTGCCTTGTATGCAATGGCCTAATTTTCATGTGGGAACTCATGCAATTAAAATTCTTATCTTTTGTATGATCTGGAATAATTGTTTATTAATTGATTTTGATTTAATTAGAGTTCAAATCATGAGTTGTAATCAGGTCTAGTGACAGGACTTGGTGAAAGCTATGGTTGTGAATCTCAACTAGATTGGAAAGAGGCTTGGCCTATACAATTGAGTGTGCCCAAGGCCTGAGCATGGTTGTGGGAATCAAATCAGTTAATAAGCACTTGTTTTAGATAATTGTGATTGAACTGCTCTATATTCCAATCGGATAGAGAAAGGAATTTGATTCCGATTGAGTCATGAGAGACCTAATTGTGTTGATGCATTGAAACTTATCAAAAGTGGATCCTTGGCGCTCTAGTGCCTTTTTAGATTGAAATTACCTTAACCATTCACTGTTTAAACTCAATTCATTGTTTTCTAGTTTTAGTTCTTAATAGGATCTTAATTACTAGTTGTTTTTGTTAAATCCTAAGAATACCCATTCATAAATCTCTGTGGGAACGATACTCGGTCTTTCCGAATTATTACTACTTCGCAACCCTACACTTAGGGAGTGAAAACAACCAACCCCCTGTGCTGCCTCCACATTCCATACATTCTAGTGCTTCTCGCCAACATTAATCTCAGGGCTCCACCGTCGAAACGTCAGGGTATACTTTACCATGTGAAGGAGATCTCAAAAGAATCCATGATCGTTTTGATGACATGGAGCTACGATATCAAGCAAATCGACCATCAGCTATTGTGGCGTCGATACATTGATCCGAGTCTCCCTTCACCAGCGAGGTCATGGAAGCACCTTTACCTAGAAAGTATCATACACCTGTCATCACTCCATATACAAGTATAGGCGATCCTCTCGAACATTTGGAAACTTATAGGTCTCTTATGGAGCTGGAGGGACATGGGTAGGAAATCATGTGTAGAGCTTTTTCCCTAACCCTAAAGGAAGCAGCTCGTATGTGGTTCCGGGGGCTGAAGCCTCGATCTATCGGCTCCTTTTCACAGTTATCGGAGCTGTTCCTTTCTCAATTCATGGGAAGCATTCGCACCAAGAAGCCAGCATCCCACCTAATAGATCTGAAACAGCAGCATGGGGAGACAATAAAGGAGTTCACAGTACGGTTCACTGCTGAGGCCGTCTAAACTGAAGGTTATACCGAAGAAAAAGGCCTCACCGCCCTCATAGCCGGAATTACGAGCGAGAAATTCAGATTTGCCTTAGATAAAAACCCTCCAAAAACTATGGCAGAATTCCAAGCTAAAGCTTAGAAGTATATCAATGCAGAGGAAGTTACTCTGGCACGTCATGGTATACAGGGTAAGAAGCGCAAGCCGGAGGAAATCTCGCCCCCAGATAAAAAATATCGACGTGATCGACGAGACCGCTCTCCCAAGAAGCCTTATTCTGGTAAATATCATAACTACACTCCTCTCAACCGATCCCATGAAAAGGTGTTAATGGAGATTAAACATAAACCATATGTAAAATGGCCGGCCAAGATAAAATCCAATCCTGAAAAGAGAGATAAGGGCAAGTTTTGTTACTTCCACAAAGATCACGACAATAGAACCCAAGACTGCATATCTCTGTGAGATCACATCGAAGCTCTCATTTGAAAGGGCCATATCCAAGATTATGTTGCTCGTCAAGGTCAATCACCAGAAGGGGCAAAAGCCTCTCCCCACCAGAAGAAGTCGCCTCACAATCATACTTCACAAGAAGACGTTGAACCTACTGGTGAAATTCGCACCATCGCCGGGGGACCAGCTTGCGGTGGCGATTCTCAAGCTTTAAGAAAAGCATACACCCGTAAGGCGTCCAAGAAGCCCCAGCATATCTACTGGCTGGAACAGACGCCCAACGCGTCAAAAACTAGTCATCCTACAATTTCCTTCTCCCTCGAAGATGTAGAGGGAATTCATTTCCCTCACGAAGACTCCATCGTAGTCGCACTAAAGGTATCAAACTATTTGATTCATCGTATTATGGTGGATATAGGTAGCTCTGCTGATATTCTATACCTGGAGGCTTTCAACAAAATGGCACTCGCCAGAAGCCTACTCAACCCAGTCGCAACTCCCCTCATCGGCTTCGGGGGCGAAGTGGTGACACCTGAAGGAAGCATTGACCTTCCAGTCACCTTTGGGGAGAGTCCAGCGAAGACGACCATCTTCATAAATTTTCTCGTGGTAGACCGAAAATCAGCATATAACATCATTTTGGGGAGACCATCTCTTAATAAGGTTGGGGCAGCTTTACACCCTTTGTATTTGTGCGTCAAATTTCCTACCCCGAATGGTGTTGGGGTTGTACGAGGAAACCAAAAAGAGGCCCGGTCTTGTTATGAGATAGCCCTACAAGATCGAAAGAAAGTACAAGCGACACCAGTTATGATGGTAGCACAAGGTTCACCCAACTTCCCAGTGAATACCTCGTTGGACCCAAGAGAGGATGCTCTCCAATCAGGAACTCCCAGGGAAGAGACAGTGGCGATTCATTTAAATGAAGATGACCCATCCAAAGTTGTTTGTGTGGGATCCTCTTTGAGGAACGCCTTTCGGGCAGATTTGATCTGTCTCCTCACCGAATATCAAGATGTGTTTGCTGGTCTCACCAAGACATGCCTGGCATTGACCCTAGTGTCATCACACACCGTCTGAACATTGACCCCGAAGTATAAACCCGTCCACCAGCACCGACGTGCCTTCACTGCAGAAAGGAAAATAGCGATCAAGGCTGAAGTCGAGAAGCTGCTTACGGTCAATTTCATAAAAGAAGTTGACTACCCAGAATGGGTCGCGAATGTAGTTCTCGTTCGAAAATCTAATGGCAAATGGACAATGTGTGTCGATTATTTGGATTTGAACAAAACGTGCCCCCAAGATAGCTTCCCGACCCCGCGAATTGACCAGTTGGTCGATTCAACAGCTGGGCATGCTCTGCTCAGTTTTATGGACGCTTATTCTGGTTATAACCAGATCATGATGCATCCGCCCGATAGCCAACATACTGCCTTCATCACTGACCGAGGTCTATATTGTTACCAGGTAATGCCGTTTGGTCTTAAAAATGCAGGGACCACCTATCAGCGTCTCGTCAATAAAATATTCGTCGTGCAAATTGGCAGGAATATGGAAGTCTATGTTGATGACATGCTCGTAAAAAGTGTCGTAGAAGACAATCACCTTTCAGATCTCCGAGAAGCCTTCGAACTGATGAGGAAATATCAGATGAAGCTAAACCCAGAAAAATGTGCGTTCGGAGTGTCTGCTGGAAAATTTCTTGGATTCATGGTCGGCCAGCGAGGAATTGAGGCAAATCCTAAAAAAATAAAAGCGTTGATAGAAATGAAATCCCCAACCACTCTTAAGGACGTCCAACGTCTGGCTGGTCGCATTGCATCGCTAAATAGGTTCATTTCACGGGCATCTGACAAGTGCTTACCCTTCTTTAAGCTCCTCCGTGCCACAGCCAAATCTGATTGAGAGTGGACACCACAATGCGAAGAAGCTTTTCAACAACTGAAGTAATATATGAGCACACCCCCTGTTTTATCTAAACCTGTGGCGCACGAGCAACTCATCCTTTATTTATCTGTGTCCTCCATGGCCGTTAGCGCCACTTTAATAAGAGAAGATTCCGGTATACAAAGGCCCGTTTATTATATCAGTCGAGCAATGGTGGACGCTGAAACTCAGTATTCTGATATGGAGAAACTGGCCCTGGCTTTAGTCACGGCAGCTCAAAAACTGCGACCATACTTTCAAGCCCACGCTATTTTAGTACCAACAAATCATCCGCTACGACAGGTCCTTCAAAAACCTAAGGCTTCCGGACGTTTAACTAAATGGGCGGTCGAGATCAGTGAGCACGATATATCGTTCTGCCCTAGGACCGCAATCAAGGGCCAGGTCGTGGCTGACTTTATCGCCGAATTCACATACTCCTCTCTAGGTGATAATTCCGCGATCAGCGACCAGTCATCCTAGTCACTCTTCATGGACGGGTCCTCACGAGCCACCGGCAGTGGAGCAGGCCTAATTTTAGTCGCTCCAGACGGGTCACATTTTCAATACGTTTTACGGTTCGATGCTCACATTTCGAATAATGAAGCGGAATATGAGGCTCTGATCATTGGCCTCGAGCTAGCAAACGTCCTCTCAATTCAGAACCTACTCATTCACAGTGACTCTCAACTCATAGTAAACCAGGTACTCGGCGAATTCGAAACAAAAGAAGAAAGAATGGCCCTGTACAAATCTTGAGTACTCATCCTGCTCGCAAAATTGAAGACTTATGAAATAATTCATATTCCTCGCGAGAAGAACCAACTCGCAGATTCTTTGGCAAAGCTCGCCTCTGCACCAGAGTCTGAGTTATCCCGATCAATTCCTATCGAGCACCTTCAAACATTGAGTATCAACCAGATAATTCCTGAACATGCAACCGTGGTCCGTCCCTCTCCATGTTGGATGGATCCTATTATCCTCTATCTCAGGGACGGAAATCTTCCAGACAACAAAAAATCCGCACGACAAATTCGTCTTCGAGCAGCCAGTTACACTCTGCAAAATGGAACATTGTTACGCAAGAGTTTGACTTTGCCCTATTTAAGGTGTCTTCATCCAGAAGAAGCACACTGTGTTCTAGATGAAATACACCAGGGGGCATGTGGTAACCACCCAAGGGGAAGATCTCTAGCATACAAGGCGATGAGGCAAGGATACTATTGGCCCACTATGAAAGCAGATGCAATTGAATTCTCTAAAAAATGTGACAAGTGTCAGCGATATTCTCCTATACCTCATGTACAATCAGAACAAATGACACCAGTCGATAGCCCTTGGCCTTTCGCTCAATGGGGGGTTGATATCATCGGGCCCTTACCTATCGGAAAAGGACAAAATAAGTTCGCAATTGTGGCGGTTGATTATTTTACCAAATGGGCCGAGGCAGAGCCATTAGCCAGAATCACTGAGAATCAGACTACTAAGTTCATATGGAGAAATATCATATGCCGTTACAGACTTCCCCACACTATCATCACCAATAATGGAAAGCAATTCGACAACGCCGCCTTCGATGAATTTTGCGAAAAATGGAAGATACACAACATTCGCACCTCTCCATATCATCCCCAGGCAAATGGGCAAGTTGAGGCAGTGAATAAAATCATCAAGCATCATTTAAAGACCAAGCTTGGCGAGTGTAAAGGTATGTGGCCAGAACTCCTACCGGAAGTCTTATGGGCATATAGAACCACAATTCGTACATCAACAGGCGAAACTCCTTTCTCCCTAGCATTCAGCATCGACGCAGTAGTACCAGTTGAAATTCAAGTGCCCTCGTATCGAATCGAGCAGTATGACTCCACAAGTAATCAGGAAGGCCTTCGGCTTCATCTCGATCTTTTGGAAGAGCGAAGAGATGCCTCCCAAATGTGGGCAACCGCGTATCAACAGCGCATAGCTCGCTACCATAATGCTAAGGTTCGGCCTAGATCTTTCCAGCTCGGGGATTTGGTCCTCAGACAAAACCTCGAAGTTCCTGCTCGTTCGTTGGATCCAAATTGGGAAGGCCCATATCGGGTCATCAAAATTGTGCGACCCGGCACTTATTATCTTGAAGATATGCAGGGAAGACCCGTACGTCGCCCTTGGCATGTGGAACATTTGCTACAATATTTTCCTTGATTCGATGTAACTCTCTAACGACATTCGAATGACTAAGAACTAAAGTCGTCTTTTGGTCGCTAATCCATTTACTTGGACCTGAATAGCTTCGAAGAGGATATACATTCTCTTGGCCAATCGTTTACCCTTGGTAGAGCTAAAGTCATCTTTTGGTCGCTAATCCATTTACTTGGACCTGAATAGCCCCGAAGAGAACACACATTCTCTTGGCCAAATTGTCTACCCTTGGTAGAATCAAAGTCTCAATCGATAGATCAGTCTATCTCCACGAGGGCATGGTCACCACGACCCCCCGGATTGAGCATAACTCATTACCACCTGAGTTAAATATGAAGACATTCATTGCATGAAGGGAGAACGAGAGAAAGGAAATAAGAAGACCAACATCATCATCAAAAGGTGTTTCTTTCTATTCATATCAATCATTTACAAAGAGTTGATTACAAGCAAAATTGATATAGGAGAAAAGAAAAGATAAATCAGTCTCTTGGAGGAGGAGCCGCGCTCTCGACTTCAGGGCCCATTTCGGGAACCCCTCCAGCCTGAGTAACTTCGGTCACCTCATTCTCGGCAGCAGCTTGCTCCTCTGCAGCTATGATGGTCGCGACTCATCCGAATTCCCCCATATCAAAAGATGGAGACATCCGCTGCACTACTCGTAGTTCGAAGTCGCGACCAGCATCATATGACTCATATCTTTCTTCGTCATACAGCTCTGAAGTTCAAAACTCGGTGATTGCTCGAGTTCCTTCTTCAGAGAGCATTTTGACAAGGGCGACTCTCTCCTCGTCCCAGTGGATCGAATCATCCTTGAGCTGCGCGAGAGTGGAGCTCTCTTTTTCCAAGTTTTCGCTGACTTCCTTGAGTTGCGACTTAGTTTCCGCGAGCCGCTCCTCCAGCGAGATCTTATCTTGGCGGAAGATCTCCCTTTCTCTCTCTGCCTTCTCCTTCAACTCCGCGAGCTTGGCGAAGTTGGAATCCAAAGCCTGATACCTATCGGTCAAGACTTGGACCTTCTCTATGAGGATCTTTTTCTCCTCATCTCTTTTCGAGATCAACGCCTCGCGGGACTTGAGGAGTTGATCCCTTCCTTGGACCGCCTTCTCCAAAGCAATCCTCTTCCCGTCAGCCTCATCAATTACACGGCGGGCGGCAAGGATGTCACGCCTCGTTCGTAAGATGAGGTCCAACCCCTGCAAAACAGAAGAAAGATTATGAGATAAATATTCGGAATAGACAAAGATAGCAAGACATCAACGTCGACAAGCACGTTACCTGAACCATCCTCACTCCTCCCTCAAGGAAGAGGTTTTCAGGGCTTGGCTCGGGGAGGGTGCCGAAGGTCTGGGGGGAGATATTGTCGAACAAAAATTTACAGATTGGGTGGAGATGATGAGGGACGGTAAACGACCCACTGTCAGAGGGCTGTGCAACGACCAGTCCAGCCGTGCTCGAGACTGGAATAGCAACCGACTCGCGAGCAGGAGCTGTCTCGCGTGCAGGAGCCAACTCGCGAGCAGGAGAGGACTCCCGAGCACCTGTCGGCTAGCAAGATTCTTCGGCTGGGGGGCAGCCGGACCCCGCTCCATCATCCCTCGGGGAGTTATCGGTAATATTAATTACAGGTGGTCCAGGTGGAACCACCAGTGAGGGAATGACAGGCGCAGGTGCCGCTGGCACGCCTACCACGGCCCCGAGGTGGGGAGACTGGTCAACAGCCTTCTGGTTAGATGGATGGGAAGGATCGACAGATGACTTCTTTTGCCTTTTTGAGCTCGTGCCCTTAAGTTGAGGCAGCAAACCCCTTTTCTCTCTAGTTTTCGTCATCGCGACCTCCTCGCTGGATATTAATCCCGCCGCTGCGAGTCGCGAGGCTGATAAACAAGCCTCGATATGCCTGTCGTGAGCAGGCAGCTTGTATACTTTCACGATTTTCTCGTGAATCCCTCCTTTTAAGTTCGGCTTCGCCAAAGCCGGAATGCCTGCAAATGCGAGCAGAAGTTAAAAACACCCAAAACCCTAAGTCAGTTGAAAATTCGTGAAATATGGAATCATGCCCACCTTCATAAAAAAAAGCGGTTTACACCAGGGCTCCCAGATGTGGATCCTGACTAAGACTCCCAGCTCCCGGAAGCATAGAACCAGCGTTTTCTCCATCCGGGATAATTTGAAGAGGGTTTCCCTAATACAAAATTATCCCGGTGCCAGTAGCATAAGTAGTACCAGCCTTCGCTGGAGGGCGCCTTCTTCAATCGAAACATACGAAGGAACTCTTCAGCGGTGAGTTCCCAATTACCAGCTTGTGCCCAGAGGGAAAAGGAGCTCAGAGCTACCCTCCATCCATTCACGATGAGTTGCCCAGGGGCAATCTTATAGCATCGGAGGATATTGCGGATAAAGGGATGGAGAGGAAGACGCACCCCAAGGATGAGAATGTATTCATAAATAGCAACACATCCTGGGGGAGGGGAATCCGGAGTTTCTCCCTCTCGGGGTAATCGGAGGCCAACTGAGTCCGGGATCTGGTATCTCTCCCGCAACTCGTTCAACCGCTCCTCCGACAAAATAGACGGATACCCGGATGCTGTATATCTGCCCGCCGGAGCCCTTACATTGCTTGAGCCTGAGGTTTCCGGGGTGGCATCCCCCAAGGGGACGGTGGTCTCATCCGAATCCATAGACATGAAAGACTTAAGAAAATTTTGAGGAAAGAAGAAAGGAAAAGCAAGGAATACCAGAGATATCGGAGAAGGAGAGTAGCACCAGCAGGAGAAAATTTCTAAAACTTCTGTGAAAATCCAAAGATTTGGCAGACTCCGTATATTTATAAGCAATCATTCCACCGGATTTGGCGACACGTGGCTACCACCCGTTCGGCACAGCAGTTAAGCAGGCACGCCCATTAATTCTCAGGACACGTGGCGAGCGTCTCTTCATTTCCTCTCTGCCAAAAAGCTGCGGAAGGATGGCGCCCATTAATGCCAGTTCAATCATGTACATTCCATCTCCGATAAAGGTGGTAGGCGGTCATGCATGACAGTAAGTCCTTTCCTTGAATTTTCTGGCGGCAAGGACTTGGGGGGCATCTGTTATAGTCAAAATAGCGGCCGCTCAAATATCCTCGCGATGTCCTGATTCTACGAGCAGCTTTACATCAGTATGCGACTCGCGAGCTTATCTGGTCACGTCTCGCATATTAGGTGAATACGACGCACAGTTACCGAGCCATCGAGCCCTCATTATCGATAGTCGAATATCAGGAAGACGTGAAATGTCCTTCCCGACCTGCGATCAGTTCTTCTCGTAGTCGTTGAAAGGCGTCACATCTCAATATGCGAGCAGCCTTCTCGCGAGCATCTCCCGACGTGCGAGCAGCTTTGATTATTGATAATTATCGATGACGTCTTTCAGTCTATAGTACCAGCAGCCCGTATGGGCCAATTTTGGGCTTATCTTTGTTTATAGCTCCGTATCTCAAGGGATTGCTATCAAGGAACGTAATTGATCGGATGAGTAATCGGATTAGATCATTCCTCTATCTAAGGATAAGCAGGATAAGCACCTTATCCTACGAAATCAGCTGTGATCTCGATATCTTACGTAACAGAGTGGGACATTCAGATCTTTATAAATGAATGGATTCATCAATAAGAAGGTACACAACTTTTAGTCTAAAGACCTTCATCATCTATTGGTTCTCTTTTTAACCTCACCTTATCTAACTTAAGCATCAGAGGGCTAACGGCTGGACGCCGGCCACCCTTAGTTACTTTCAGTCTCCTTTCAGGTCCTAGGAGGAAAACGCTTGGAGAGAAGGTGAACATCCAGAGGACCCTGTTACAAAATTTGACGTAAACACAAGCAAATCCTAATCCTAAACTACTCTATACCTCTGTCAGACTAGGAGATCAAATATCCTGATACATAGGATCAATCAGAGGTATGGACATACCTTCTGAAGGAAAATTGTCAAAGAACGGCTTTAATGGCTAACCATTCACTTTCAAAACATTATCGTTCCTTGGATTAAACAACTCGACAGTCCCATATAGATAAACAGTTTTGACAATGAAGGGACTGATCCATCGAGACTTCAATTTTTTCGGAAATAAATGTAACCAAGAATTATACATAAGGACCTTTTGGTTTATCGTGAAAGTCTTACGAAGGATGTTCTTATCATGGAACACCTTCGAATTGTCCTTGTAAATTCTCGCGTTCTCATATGCTTCGTCCCGGAGTTCCGCAAGTTCATTTAATTGAAGCTTATGCAATGAGCTTGCTTTATCGTAATCAAAATTCATCTTCTTTATTGCCCAATATGCCCTATGTTCTAACTCCACAGGCAAGTGACAAGCTTTCGCATAGACAAGTCTATAGGGAGACATTCCAATGGGGGTCTTGAAAGTTGTACAGTAAGCCCAGAGCACATCTGTAAGTCGAAGTGACCAATCCTTGCGATTGGAGTTTACTGTTTTCTCTAAGATATGTTTGATTTCCCTGTTGGATATCTTAGCTTGTCCACTAGTTTGTGGGTGATAGGGAGTACTCACTTTGTGATTGACGCCATATTTCTTCATTAAAGCTTCAAACGAGCGGTTACAAAAATGAGATCCTCCATCGCTTATAATGACTCGAGGTGTTCTAAATCGGAAAAGGATATTCTATTTTAAGAAACGAATGACTGTTTTATGGTCATTGTTCTGGCATTGAATCGCCTTGACCCATTTTGAGACATAATCGACAGCAAGCAAAATATATAAATTTCCAAAACAAGATGGGAATTGACCCATGAAATCGATGCCCCAACAATAAAAAATTTTGATTGGTAGGATGGGATTGAGTGGCATCATATTTCTAAGGAATATTCCTCCTAATTTCTAACATGGCTCACACATTTGCAAAACTCATGAGTGTCTTTGAACATGGTGGGTCAATAAAACCCATATTGCAGAATTTTGGCTGTGGTTTTCTTAGCCGAAAAGTGGCCACCACACGCCTGAGAATGACAAAAGGTGATGATACTCTGTTGTTCATCATCCAGCACACACCTCCTTATAATTTGATCAGCACAATACTTGAATAAGTACCGGTCGTCCCACAGGAATTTTCTCACCTCGTTGAAGCACTTATCCTTATCTTGCTTTTTCCAAATGTGTCGGAAGTGTACCTGTAGCAAGATAGTTAGCAATGTCTGCATACCATGGCAATTGGGAGACTTTAAAAAATTGTTCATTAGGGAACATGTCATTGATCGCGGTCGTCTCAGGGGAATTGGTGAGAACAAGTCGTGAGAGATGGTTAGCCACAACGTTTTCTACTCCCTTTTGTCTCGTATTTCTATATCAGATTCTTGGAGTAGGAGGATCCATCTTAACAAGCGTGGCTTAGCATCCTTCTTAGAAAGAAGGTACTTAAGCGCGGCATGGTCGGTGAATATGATGATTTTGGATCCGATCAAGTAGGACTTAAACTTGTCTAAAGCAAAAACTACGGCTAAAAGTTCTTTTTCTATCGTGGTGTAGTTTGCTTGAGTCGAGTTTAAAGTTCTACTTGCATAGTAGATAACGCATGGCTTCTTCTCTTTTCTTTGGCCTAACACAACCCCAATAGCGTAGTCACTCACATCACACATAATTTCAAAAGGAAGGCTCCAATCAGGTGGTTTGTCACGCCCTAAATTCGGTTCTCGACGTCCATTCGCTGTAACCCGAATTCAGAGGTGGCAGCCTCCGTAGTACCCCGATCTCGGATCCTAACCCCACACGCCAGGTTCCGATCCTGGGATACCACAAGGAGGATTTTATGGTCTGAAATTTTTTTTTTTTTTTAAACATGAGCATCACCATATGAGTACCATCAAAGACAAACACAATATTTCCACTAAATCATTTCGTTTATATACAGTACTGAAAAGTAAATACACAATGCGTAAATATAAAAACTGTGCACAATCCGGCACCTCCTGCTACTGCACTCCCAACTCCAACTCAACGTTGCTGATACACTCTGGTATAACCTACAGCGTAACAAACGCGCATAAGCTTCGAACGAAGCTTTGTGAGTGCGTGTGTGCGTGCGCAATGCGTATGACAAACATGATAAATATCAGAGTAAGCAGTAAAGCATGATAAGAAATCTAAACCAAAACTTAGCCTCATTAAGCTACACGATCATATGATATGAATAACCAGCCTACAACGGCTAAGCAAGCATGCAATACAGATAACTAGCCTGCCATGGCTTTGCAAGCATGCAATATAGGTAACCAGCCTACCAAGGTTATATACTCATACTATGCAATGGCCTACAGGGCCTAATGTCGCATATAATGATCCAATGCATGTATGCAAATCACCACCTCTAAGTACAGTGGTCCAGATACGAATAGTCATAACGCAATCACGTAAGCAATGTAGGACTCGGAACTGGTAGCTCGCCCAGTGTGTTAGCTCGCCCAGGCTTACAACCCCGCCTACATCACACCTGCCCACATCAGGACAGTCCAACACCATACAGTGATACCAATACCATCTCTGAAACAGAACATCACCGGGGTCTCACAGACCTCACTACTCACCAGTAGAATGCCAAAGCCTATCTGGTGCAATAGTGGACCTACTCACAGCTGGTCAAACTCAACCCCCTTTCCCAACACTCTTCCGGCAGGTTAGATCAGACCTCCTTCCAAACTGACCACGTGTAGTGGAAAACACCGCCCTTTGGTATTCGGCATACTGGTGTATGATTAAACCACCCGGTCCTTGAATGGAGCACCCACCTTGGTACCAACGGGATCAGGGACTTTCACCCAGGGACATCTTTGGCATCCAGTTTAAAGATCACATATTTTCGGTGTTCTGCAAACCACGATGGAGCTGTGGTTGCAACGTAGTAACCATGCTATATGCGGCACAAGCAGACGGTGCGAAATGCAACCATGCATACAAACGTGGGACGACATGCCCGTGCAAGTCTCCAAAGAGCACCATAAAACTATAAGGTCTCAAACACAAAGTCACCATCAGCTGGTAATGAATTGCACGACAATCACGACCGATATGGCCGGTTGATACAAGACAATCAGATGAGCCAAGCATTCATGATGCATGAGTCAAGTATACAGTATGAGTGCCAACAAGTAGTCCATCTACCATGATGGCTATAAATCAATCTACTCCAACTTATTTGAGATATGATTAAGATGAGGGGACACATATGAATGGTCGAGTCATAGTGCGGGATGTCGCTAGCCAGGGAATCTCGCACCAAGGGCTACAAGGTATGCTAAGTTATGCCTACCATACAGTGTAAGTCAGGATGATAGATTCCTGTCTTCGAATAGTCCCATACCTATTGGAGAGGTTTGCGATAGGGAGCACGTGAATTATATTTGCGCGACTACATCTCGAATGCTTTATGAATGCGTTTATGCCCTAGTGGTCCCCAACTAACAATGGTGATTCGGGATGCATACTCATTACACATGCATAGTGGTCGTCAAAGCATATACTATATAGATCGCATAAGAGTATTCCAAATAACACTACGTGTGGCAACAGACATACTAAAAATAGCATAAAAAGATAATTCACTTATAATACAAGCAAACATAAAGAGATAAGACTCTAAATGGATGGTATACAACAACACAGATGGTCCAATAACTGAACGGTGTGGATTAACCTTCAATATTCAGATAACCCAAATGGAAAGAAAATGATTGAAAACACTACCGACACATCAAAGGTAGAACCTACTTGAGCGGCAAGAGTGGAATACTCAAAATCATGCCGAGACCCATAATCCTGTAGTACAGTGGAGATGAACACAATAATGGTCCGTAAAAAGGAATGTCATAGAGGGGGTTGTAAGATAGACATGTCATGACAGAGGATTATAAATGGTAGGGAATCTGCGATAGATGGTCAATACAATGAGGTCCAAAAAGGGACAACATGTCTAACCTCATACTACAAGATAGGCTCCATATAATGGATGGCCTAAATGACATATGAACGTCGAGGATGAGCCCCATACTCATCCTATAGGTAAACGGACGGTGTGGATGAGATATACATAATATGGTAGTCTTTAATAGTTGGGTACAAGGGTAGAAGGGGTGAGTCATATGAGTATACAAGCTGAGTTACCAAGATCAATCAACATGGTGAGTCAACAAGGTGGGTCAATAAGGCAGGTTGACAAGGCGGGTCAACATGGTGAGTTAACAAGGTGAATTGACAAGACGGTTCAACAGGGTGAGTTTAAGAAGGTAGCCCTGTGACTTGGATCGAGCAAACTCTAAGGATGACCTTTCAATAAGGGTTTACACAACTAATCATCAAGGTGGGTCCACGGGATGGACAATCGCGGTCATTCGAACACGTACACTGAGGTGGTCCTAAGGCCATCCTGTACATAACATGCTAGGGTCCATTCATTTGGATGGTTTGGATCAAGCACAAAAATTAAGGCGGTCCTTATGGATGGCTGACATACATATCGCACCATGGTGGCCAATGGCTGACGTGGATAGAACACATGCATAACAAGGTGGACCCATGGTTGGGTATAACCGTACAAAGGAGTGGGGGAGCCACATACATCAATGGGCCCCAACAGTTTGGGATCAACCCGATATTTGTGCTTTCCCACTAATCAAGTGAGATGGCAATCAAACACCATGGTGGGGCCCGCACACCACACGTGTGGAACCCCACCCATGGCTGGGTGACTTATGAACAGGAAGAATGGCAAATAAACATAAGAGATGGGTCCTGTAAAGTTTCCAATGATAGGCATTCAATCACCCTATTTCCTATATGTGGCCCACCCAAAACTGGGCCCACACCCCTGCCAAGAAGAAAGACAAGGTATACCCAACATTCATCAAGGTGGGACCCAAAGTTGGGCCCCATCACCTTTGGTTGGATAGATAAATAAACATTACAATGGCCCTAAGGAAGGTTTCAAAGGTGGGCATCAATGACCACTGTTTCCTACAATGTGGTCCACTTGAGGTTTGCATTTACCTCATCTTATCTTGGAGGGCCCATGGACTAAAATAATATGGAAAAACAGATGGGCGGCATACATAAAACAGATACATCGTGGTGGGACCCACAGAGCGTAGCACCCAAATGGGCCCCAAGAGTTTTGAATCAAACTAATATTTTATATTTTCCCATTCATCCATATAGGTATGATCTTATGAACAGGCTGAATGACAAATAAACATCACTGTAGGGCTTGGGAAGGTTTCGACGGTGGAGATCATTATTCCCACTATTTCCGTGGCATGGTCCACTTGAGGTTTGGATATGCTTAAATTTTAGGCTCAGCCTCCAAAAATGAGCTGGAAAAACATCTGGACAGAATAGATAAAGCAAATACATTCTAGGTGGGTCCCACTAGTGGGCCACCTGCTGGGCAGCCCAGCCAACACACGTGTGTGAGCTATGACCAGGTTGGATCTCAAATAAACATCATGGCGGGCCGTAGGAAGGTTTCAACGTAGGGTCATTGTCCCTACTGTTTTCTATAGTGAGGCCCCCTAAAGACTTGGATCTGACTCATTCTTGGGTTCATGCCCTAAAATGATCTCCCCAAATGGATGGACGGTGAGGATACAGCACATGCATCATGGTGGGAGCCACGAGTGGGCCTCAGCTGGCAGCACGAGCCAGCCTGTGGACGCTGGTACGCCCAGCGCCAGGACGCCCCTCCTCCTTTCTCTCTTTCTTTTTTTTTGTTTTTTTTGTTTTGGTTGAGCCTTGACCAGTGGGGTCCACACGTGCAGGATCCACTTCCTCCATCAGCTGGACCATCGCATGGTGGGCCCACATGGTGGACAGCGTGGATGAACTACATACATCATGGTGGGCTGTTGGCCACACTAAATATGCCACAAAATGGGTCCCAAAGTGGGATCCACACCATCAAAGGTGGGACTCATTCATGGACGATCCAGCCCATCCATCTCATTGCCCATCACAAGGTGGGCCCAAGGAAAGAAAACGAAAAGTAAACGAGAAAAAGGGGGAAAGGTGTGCACTCACAATGATGGTTGGACGGTTGGATTGCCGATCAGATGGTCCGGATGATGATCGGGGTCCTCCAAGCTTGATCTCCTCCTTCAACCTCTCTCTTTCTCTCTTGATCTCCCTCTAAATCTCTCTCTAAACTCACTCAATCTCTCAAATCTCTTTCTTCTCTCTCTCTCTCTCAAATCTCTCTCTCCTTCTCTCTCTCAAATCTTGGAAATATGAGAAGGCCACCCCCCCCCCCTACGTATGGCTCTTGTATGGGAAGAGGGGGGTGCATGATGTAATGATGATGATGATGATGATGATGGGAGAGAGCATGAGAGGTATGGGTTGTGTTGACTTTGGAGGTGAGAGAGTGATAGGGTAGGTATGATGATGATGGCTAGATAATGATAGGGGTATGGGTGAGGGTGATGGTGATTGATTTGACACGTTGTTGGAATTTGTGCAAGTAGGGCCCACGCCACACGTGCGTTGCGCGGTCCACCTCGGATTGCACAAAAGTACGCATCTTTCACACCGGGTATCGCAATGAGGCGTGTCGTGCGGCGTTGGAATCGCAGCGCCTACGCGGTCGTCGGGGTATAAGTCTTGGGTCGTTGCGGTACTAAATCAGGGTCGCGATCAAGGCTTGCTAATCTGGTCCGTCCGGGACGTACCGGTACCGAAAACTAAACGTACGGAGGGCACTTCAGGGTACGGGTCTTACATGGTTACATTATGTGAGCACATGACATGCCTTTAAGCTTGTCAAAGGCATTTTGACAATCCTTATTCCATTCGAATAAGTTTTTCTTTTGAAGGAGGTTACATAAAGGACGAGAGAGTGAACTAAAGTCCTTTATGAACCGTCTATAGAATCGGGCGTGTCCTTGTCCACCTCGATTTCATTTTGTGAGATGATGTGACCAATGACAATTCCTTTTTGAACCATGAAATGACATTTCTCCAAATTCAACATGAGGTTCTTTTCTTCACATCTTTTTAAAATAGTTTTTAAGTGCGTAAGGTGTTCGCTTCCCCAAGTGTAGGGTTGCGATGTAGTAATAATCTCGGTAAGACCGAGGTCGATCCATAGGGACTTGTGTACGAATTCACAAAACACTTCCAATGGTTTCTAATTAAGAACTAACTAAACAAGATTTAGAAATTTGGTGTATATAGCAATTTTGAACTAAACTGAAGGTCATCAATTAATAAAAAGCACTAGGGGTTCAAGGATCCACTTGCAGCAATCCTTGATGCTTAATTCGCTGTGGTTTCTCACTTTGCCAACTAGAATCGAAATTAAGTCCTATCTAGCTGGATGATAGAGCTGTTAAAACAACAATCTGCCATATGTGTGATACATGATTCTCTCAATTCAAGTTAGGACTTGAGCACACTCAATTGCATAAGTTAAGCCTAGTTCCAATAGGTTAAGATCACAATCATAATCATCATTAAATTCTGCCACAAAGTATAACTAGATCATGATTTGAACTCAATTCAAATCACATAAATAACCACACATAGGCAGAAATTCCAGAAAAAGTAGAACTTTTGGTATAAAGTTCCCAAATGAGAATCATAGATCTAGAGCGTATTGAATCCGATTCCTCGGAGCATACAGGTCTAGAATAATTCAAAATAATTAAGAACTCAACCAATTCTTCTAAACATCCATGAGCCATCATAAGATTAAGAAAAACTACTTAGAACTTTATTTAAACTTCAAACCAGTGTTCTTCACTAATAATCTAACTTGAAACTAAATCAAATGAATTGAAACATCTTAGATTCACTACAAGCTTCACCTCTTAGCCCTAGCTAAGAGGTTTAGCCATTCATGATCCAAGGAAACATGAAAGCTACTAAGAAAAACATAAAAACTAGAAAGACAAACTAGGAGTTGTAGAACTCCGGATCCAACTTCCGTCGCCTCCCACCATGGTAATTCTCTTCTAGGATGCCTTAGGAACGAGCTAGAGGAGTCATTTTATAACTTTGGAGCCTTAGGTAAGAAGAAACTCCGATACATCCCGTAAAAATAACACTTTGCGCAGCAAAACTCGGAGCTTATAGAAGAAGTTCTATTACGCAGCCGACCGGTCGGACGACCGGTCTGAGCCTATGGACGACCGGTCTCAAAAGTGCAAAAGTAGTCCAGTGGGTTTTCATAAATTCGAACCCAAAATTTTAATTCAAGGACCGGTCAGACAACCGGTCTGAGCTGTGGGAGACGGGTCAGACGACCGGTCCTGATAGGTCCAACAGGGTTTGGCCGCATGAGCCCTTCTGTTGAGTGTTCGGACCGATCGGACGACCGGTCTTGGGTGCATTTTTCTGCCTTCTTTCTTCTCTTCTTTTGCTTCTTTCTTCCACCTTTTGGCGCTTAGTCTTTTGATCTACAATGCTTGTAAATATCATCTTTAAGCCTTCAATTGATGAATCATCTATCTCATTCCTATAACCACAAAACCATGCATTAGTTGGGTCTTTAATCATGTATTTCAAGCATAGTTAGTGATGAAATGGGGTTAGAAGATACACATTTAAGAGCTTACCACACTCCCCAACCGGCATTTTGCTAGTCTCGAGCAAAACATGCGTGAAACAAATTTCATTCTTCAAAGCTCAACTCTCCTTTGGAAACTATGCTTCTATACACTCAAAGACATGCAAGTGCAAAAAATTTGGAAATGCTTAGTGATAGAGGTTGAAACCTTGAACTTTCTAAAACATACCAAGTACTCATATGAAATTCCCGCTGATTGATTGATAAATAGAAGACTCCAAACAATTTAACCTAGTGTGCTCAGTGAATGCTCATCTCATGGATTTCCGAGGTTACCTTCTTCATGAATTAGCTAAGGTATGGATTCAACGGTGCATAGATCAACAACAAGCCTTTGACACGAATTTGCCTTATCATCCTTCCGATGGCTTTCACACTACATCCCATTTCCGGCTTTAGTTACGGGTAGACCATCCCTCGGTTGGTAATAGGTAGCCCTTTTCAGAGTTTTCCACCATATTCTCCATCATTCCCATATTTTCATCCTTCATTTCCCGTTTTCTTTTTCATTAGATAGGATTTTTAGAAATCCATATCTTTCGTTATTTTCCCATGGACAAGGATGGACAAAGTACCCTGGCTTGGTTTCTCAACACCTCAAATCCAAACTTAACCAATCCACAATTCTACATAATCCTTTCAAGGCATGAGAATCGTGTAATGTGAACTAGGTGTAAAAGTGTTTAGAAATTCTATCAATCATAAAACTAGGAGAGTTCACATATAAAACTAGTATCTTAGAGATTGTTCAAGATATTCAACTTCACTCACTTTGCCTCTCCTTTTTCTTATACTCACACCATCCCAAATGCATAGAAACAAAGTTTTCCAATGGAGTTTTGAATTTGTAGAAAAATTGAAAAATTCCTACATAATTACTCGAGATGTTACTAAACACTAAATTTATCCTAGTGGTCCCACACCCCCCAACCAAATCTTGCATTGTCATCAATGTAAAAGATATGCAATGAGCAAAACATGAGAGCAATTATAAAATAAAGAGAGTGAGGAATGATAGTACCTGAGAGAACAAAAGGTAGAATTCTACCTCCTTCTAACAAACCTATGAAAAAGCAAACAAAAGGCAGCAAAATCCTAATCTATACCTCCATTAGACTAGGAGATCAACATCCTGATACACAGAATCAGTCAGAGGTATGGACATACCTTCTGAAGGAAAATTCTCAAAGAATGGTTTTAATCGCTGACCAATCGCCTTAAAGATGTTACCGTTCCTTGGATTCAACAACTCAACGGTTCCATATGGATAAACAATTTTTACAATGTAGGGACCGGTCCATCGAGTTCTCAATTTTCTCGAAAATAAATGTAGTCGAGAATTATACATAAGGACCTTTTGATTAATCGAGAAGGTCTTACGAAGAATGTTCTTATCATGGAACACTTTCGTCTTGTCCTTGTAAATTCTCGCATTTTCACATGCCTCGTTCCGGAGTTCCACAAGTTCATTCAATTGAAGTTTGTGCAACGAGCTTGCTTTGTCAGAATCAAAATTCAACTTCTTTATCGCCCAGTATGCCCTATATTCCAACTCCATGGGCAAGTGACAAGTTTTCCCATAGACAAGTCTATAGGGAGACATTCCAATGGGGGTCTTGAAAGCAATACGGTAAGCCCAGAGTGCATCGGTTAGTCAAAGCGATCAATCCTTGCGATTAGGGTTCACTGTTTTCTCCAAAATATGTTTAATCTCCCTGTTGGATATCTCAGCTTGTCCACTTGTTTGTGGGTGGTAGAAAATACTCACTTTGTGATTTACGCTATATTTCTTCATTAACACTTCAAACGGGCGGTTACAAAAATGAGATCATCCATCACTTATAATGACTCGAGGTATTCCAAACCGAGAAATGATATTTTCTTTTAAGAAATGAATGACTATTTTATGGTCATTGTTCCGGCATGGAATCGCCTTGACCCATTTTGAAACATAATCGACGACTAGCAATATATATAAATTTTAAAAAGAAGATGGGAATGGACCCATGAAATCGATGCCCCAACAATAAAAAATTTTGATTGGTAAGATGGGATTGAGTGGCATCATATTTCTATGGGATATTCCTCCCAACTTCTGACAAGGTTCACACGTTTTACAAAACTCATGGGTATCTTTGAACATGGTGGGCCAATAAAACCCACATTGTAAAATCTTGGTTGTGGTCTTCTTAGTCTAAAAGTGGCCACCACACGCCTACGAATGACAGAAGGAGATGATATTGTGTTTTTCATCATCCGGCACACACCTCCTTATAATTTGATTAGGACAATACTTGAATAAGTATGGGTTATCCCATAGGAATTTTCTCACCTCGTTGAAGAACTTATCCTTATCTTGCTTTTTCCACTATATTGGAATTGTACCTGTAGCAAGATAGTTAGCAATGTCCGCATACCATGGTAAGTGGGAGACTTTAAAAGGTTGTTCATTAGGGAACATGTCATTAATCGCGGTCGTCTCGGGGGAATTGGTGAGAACAAGTTTAGAGAGATGGTCAGCCACTACGTTTTCTACTCCTTTCCTATCACGTATTATTATGTCAAATTCTTGGAGTAGGAGGATCCATCTTAACAAGCGTGGCTTAGCATCCTTCTTAGAGAGAAGGTACTTAAGCGCGGCATGGTCGGTGAATATGATGATCTTGGATCCAATCAAGTAAGACCTAAACTTGTCCAAGGCAAAAACTACGGCTAAAAGTTCTTTTTCTGTAGTATTGTAGTTAGCTTGGGCTGAGTTTAATGTTCTACTTGCATAGTAGATGACGCATGGATTTTTCTCTTTTCTCTGTCCTAACACAGCCTCAATAGTGTAGTCGCTCGTATCGCACATAATTTCAAAAGGAAGGCTCCAATCAGGTGGTTGCATTATGGGAGCACATGTCAACATACCTTTTAGTTTGTCAAAGGCATTTTGACAATCTTCAGTCCATTCAAATGAGTATTCCTTTTGAAGGAGGTTACATAAAGGATGAGAGAGTGAACTAAAGTCCTTTATGAACCGTCTATAAAATCCGGCGTGTCCCAAAAAGGACCGCACATCTCGTACGCTCTTGGGTGGTGGAAGGTTAGAGATAAGATATATTTTAGCTTTGTCCACCTCGATTCCATTTTATGAGAAGATGTGACCAAGTACTATTCCCTTTTGAACCATGAAGTGACATTTCTCCCAATTTAACACGAGGTTCTTTTCTTCACATCTTTTTAACACAGTTTTTAAGTGCATAAGGCACTCATCAAAGTTACAACCAAATATAGAGAAATCATCCTTGAAGACTTCGAGAATCGTTCCCACCATATCAGAAAAAATACTCAACATACAACGCTGAAAAGTGGCAGGGGCATTGCATAGTCCAAACAGCATCCTTCGATAGGTGAAAGTGCCGAATGGACATGTGAATGTTGTCTTCTCTTGGTCCTCTAGGGCGATCTCTATTTGGTTATACCCTGAATACCCATCAAGGAAGCAAAAATGGGAATGACCCGCCAACCTTTCTAAAATTTTATCAACAAACGGTAAGGGGAAGTGGTCTTTCCTCGTGACTATGTTTAGCTTCCTGTAGTCAATGCACATTCTCCAACCAGTACTGACTCTGGTTGATACGAGTTCATTATTGGCATTGGCTACGATGATTATTCTGGATTTCTTAGGCACCACTTGAGTTGGACTCACCCATTGACTATCGAATATTGGGTAAATGATACCCACATCCAATAGTTTCACCACCTCGGCCTTATCCACCTCCTTCATGTTTGGATTGAGGTGTCTTTGTAGTTTCCTAGATGTTTTCGCATTCTCCTCATGGTGTATGCGATGAGTACAAATCAGGGGGTCTATGCCTTTGAGATCCGCAATTGACCATCCAATGGCGCTCTTATGCTCTGTTAAAGTGGCTATTAGCCTACTCTCTTGTTCCTCATCCAAGTGGGAAGAAATCACCACCAGATATGTCTCATCTCGACCTAAATAAACATATTTCAAATCAGTGGGTAATGATTTTAGGTCGAGCTTCGGTGCCTTGATATTAGATGGAAGAGGCTTGTTCTCGCTTAAGGGTAAAGGTTCAAATAGTGCCTTCTATCTTTTGTTCTCAAGTACCAGCATAACATCCAAAATGGCATCCATCTCTCGTATTGTGTCATCATTCATCTCATGAGAGTGGGCCAAACATGCCTACAAAGGGTCGGAATAAAATGTCAGGGGGGATATATCTTCCACGAATGATTCAATCAAATTTATTTCGTGGACTTCGTCATCAACTTCCCGTGGTTGTTTGCATAAATCAAATATATTCAGCTCAAGTGTCATATTTCCCAAGGACATTTGTACAAGCCCGTTTCTACAATTGATAATTGCATTTGAAGTAGCTAGAAAAGGGCGGCCAAGTATGACAGGAATTTGAGCACCGGTACCTATTATGGGATGTGTATCCAAGACGATAAAGTCCACTGGGTAGTAGAACTTATCAACTTGGACCAAGACATCCTCAATCACTCCTCTCGATATATGAATAGATCTATCAGTAAGTTGGAGTGTGGTTTTGGTGGGTTTCAATTCACCTAACCTAAGTTGTTCATAGACCGAGTATGGGATGGGGTTAACACTTGCCCCTAAATCGAGTAAGGCTTGTTTGATCCGGTAGTCACCTATAATGCATGAGATGGTTGGACTACCCGGATCCTTGTATTTTTGGGGCACCTCTTGTCTGATAATAGCGTTCAAATTCTCAGTCAAAAGTACTTTCTTGTGAACATTGTGTTTCCTTTTGACTGTACACAATTCCTTTAGAAATTTGGCATAGGATGGTATTTGTTTTATAGCATCCAACAACGGAATGTTGATCTTCACTTACTTAAAAACCTCTAAAATTTCTAGGTTTTTGTCTAAAGGTTTGGGTGAAATCAACCTTTGGGGAAACGGGGCAACCGGCTTGTATTGCCTTTCCGGTTCTTTCTCATGTGGAGTGTTGTTCGTGCTATCATCCTCTTTAAAAAATTTCGGATCATTAGGCTTTAGGGCCTTCATCGGATTACATTTATCAATTATTTTTCCACTCCTCAAAATGGTGATAGCTTGAACATGCTCCGTATGTTGGGAGGATGAGTGATAAGTGCCTAATATTGTATAATTAACCCTGGTTGTTAAGGGCATTATCATTGTTTTTCCGGTTAATTATCCCTCATTAGGCGATTTTTCAATGTTCAGGTGATCAGGATAGGTTGGACAAGATCCGAGCCAATCGATACGTTTAAAGACCAAAATCAAGCATGGAGATAGCTCTAGAGGAAATTGAAATATAAAGGTCGAAGGCTGGACCATATTGTATGATTGACATAGAAGAAGATGCCCCGAAGGACCTCATCAAGGTCACACATTTTGGAGGTCCAGGCTGTGTGCAGATCAGATGGAGATTCCATCATCTTCACCATCCATTCAACTATCAACCATTTGATGAAGCCCATGCACATCCACGACATGAGAGGACCAACAACATTGAAATCCCAAGTCGTCCAGCGTCCATCCTCCAGCCATCCATCATGTGTGACCGACACGTGTGTACCAGCTACACATCTGATGAGAAGTAGGTCGGCTATGGTGGACCCCATCATCACCATCCAGTAGCTAGGGTGATCTCCACCCGCCATCACCCACATCCAACTGATGGTGTGATCTTCACCGTCCAAGCAAGGCAGCAGCTGACCACCGTCCATTCCTTACATAATCAGCCGTCCATCTGCATCAGCGTACAACCTTCATCAACAATCCATCTCCAGCTGCATCATCCACGTCCAACAATCAGCAGACCGTCCATCAAGCAAGCACGTCTTCCAGCCCACATGTGCAGCACATGCAGAGCAGTCCATCCATCAAATGCAACTCCGGCGTCAGGTGGGACCCACATCACGTCCAGCAGTGGACGCCCATCACAACAGCAGTTGACGTCCGATCTCCACCATCCTCTTATCCGATCAACGGTCCAGCATCGTCAAGTGGACCGTCCAACCTTCAACCGTCCAGATGGTGGACCACATCTGCAGCACCAGCACGTCCAGCCATCTTCACCGCCCAGCCCAGGCCACTAAGCAAGGACGTCTCCAAGGTGGACCCCACAGCTGATGCTGATCCCTCCATCCTTCCAGCCGTCCATTCAGCCAGCAACTGGATGAACCATCCACCATCTTCAATCATCATCCATTTCCAGCCGTCCATGCAGCTCTGGCCCATAGCATCTCTGCCGTCCATCAATGTGGAGCCCACGTCATCTTCATCTTCACTACTTGCAACCCACACGTGCACCCAGAAGGGGCAGTGTCCGTCCATCAGGTGGACCACCTTCAGTAGCATGTACCAGCATCTACACCGTCCACATCAGGTCCCCACCTTGCACGTGCAGTTCGGTCTAGCTTCATCAAGACCGTCTGTCCATTAGCCCTCCACAGCTCCAGCCATCAGATGCACCCTCTGCAGGAACAGGCTGCTTCACATCCAGCCGTCCAAACCATCATCTGACCATCCAGTGGACCTCACGTCCAGCAACAGAAGCTGCTAGCAAATCCCAGAGGGTGCACCAGCCAGCAAGTGGACCGTCCATTTCCAGTAAAGGTGGACGTCTTTCAGGACCCACACATGTGCTGCTTCCCACTTCAATTCCATTCATTGATCGCAACCCTTCGTCACCAACTCTCTACATGTTCAGCACAAGTGCAAACCAGTGGAGCTCATCCACCATCCGTTTCACCATTCACCATCCAAGCAACATCCAATAGATGAAAGGACAGCAGCATCAATTCCAGTGGACCTTCATCATAGCTGCCGCATCTCCAACGTTCACTAGCAATGGACGATTCGGATTGTCCAGATTCTCCATGTGGACCTAGTCAACTCTAACTCATATGGACCCAGTTAACTCACCTAGTTACCTTCCATCCTTGGGCCAAGCAAATGCTCTCTCCATCCTCTTCCATCCATGAGCTCCAAACCAAAAAGAAAAGTTTGCTTTGGGCATTCCAAGCTTAACTCCTAACCCAAACCTAAAAAGAAAATCCATTGGCTTGGAAGTGCCACCTCATCACCCAAGCCTAACTCCAAGCCCAAACCTAGAGGAGATTTGCTTGAAGTGCCACCTAGGCTTGGAGCTTCTCATGAGGCTATAAAAGGAGGCCTCTCCTCCTCATTTGAGGCATCCAATCCAATCCCATCCCATCCCATCCAAGAGTTCTCTTCTCTTCTTTAGTTTTCTTTCTTTCTTTTGTAGTGTAGAGTAGTTTTCTCTTTTGTAGAGAATTTAGTCTTCCATTATAGCATGGTTAGCTAAACCTCTAGCTAAGGCTAGGGGTGAAGCCTTTGAAGAAATTCGCAAGCTTTGGTTCTTTTGGTTCAACAATGTGGTATAAATGTTGGAGTTCTCTTTGGTTGATTGGTTCGATTATCCACCTCGGCAGACGCTATTGTTGTGCAAGCCCCTTGATCCATCGTCGACTCCGGGCACGTTGGATGCTTGGGATCCCTTGCACACCAATTAGCTAGTTCATGATCGATAAAGTCCCTTGATCCATCGTCGACTCCGGGCACGTTGGATGCTTTGGATTCCCTACGATCATCGAGCTAGTGCAGGTAAAGTCATCATCTGTAAAATCCCTTGATCCATTGTAGACTCCGGGAACATTAGATGCTTTGGATTCCCTGCGATCGATAGACGAGATCTTAACAGTTGGATCGGTCAATCAAAGCCTCCTATCTTGTAAGTATGCATTTGATCGTATGAATTGTGATCTTATCGGTTGACTTGTTGACAAAGTTGTTGATCTATACAATTCCTTGATCCATTGTCGACTCCGGGCACAGTGGATGCTTGAAATTCCCTGCGATCAACTACCGAGTGCCTCATGGTCAATTCAATCGGTTTAGATCACCATCCTTTATGAAATATGCAAGTAGATTAACTGTTTTATCTTCCGATTGGAATGGATCTTTATTCGATTCCAGTTGAGTTATAGTTGGGCCAATGAATCAAATCTTGTGAATGAATCAAAGGTGGATCCCTAATGCCTTAGCCCCTTTTCTATTTCTGTCCTCCACCACACACAACTTGCTCCACTCTTGTGGATTAAACCAGATTTCATCTCTCCCACCTAAACCAATTCCTCTAAGTGTTCTTAACCCCAATCCCTGTGGATCGACCTCGGTCTTACCGAGTATTTTACTACTTCGCTACCTGCACTTGGGTGTGCAATCTTCGGATTGTAGCAATGAGCTTGCGTCTTGTATCTCAAATTGGGTTCTTGGGTTAGGAAGAGGTTGGGCAGGAAGTGCGCCTTTCTCCCTAATACTGAGATGAGATTCAACTCTAGCTATTGAGGTTTTTAAATCATTAATGGCTTGAGATGAATTTTGATTGAAATTCAATTGCTCTTGCATGAACCCATCAATTTTCAGAGAATTAGTCTTGTTATATTCAGCTTGAACCGATACGAATGCACCCAACATCTCCTCTAGCGTAGCTTTTGGTATAATTACTAGGGATGGACCTAGTAAAGGTTGAGCTTGAGGGTATTGTTTGTATTCGCAGTGGGTCCATTCCTCCAACTAAAGTTGGGATGGTTCCTCCAACTAGAATTATACGTGTTTGAGTTTGGAGCACTAAATGGCCGTTGATAACTATTTATGGCATTTGATTATTCTTGTAGGATATCTTGGAATGCAGAAATTGTGGGACAATCCTATGTTGCATGTTGATTTTCGGTACAAATTTCACAAACAGTTTCAACGTCTTTTGAGTTGATCGTCTCTCCTTTCTTCAATTCCATGGCCTCGACTTTTCTTGTGAGGCTAGCCACACGTGCACTTATGTTATCTTCTTCTGAGAGGACATAAATTCCTCCTTTTCCTTTTGTTGGCTTGTCTTGGAATTTGTTAGTCTAGATGTATCCCAAGACTGTGCATTCTTGGCCAATTCATCAAAATAGTCACATGCTTCCTCGGCTTCCTTATTCATGAATTCTCCATTGCACATCATCTCTACGAATTGGCGCATGGGTGAAGTCAGTCCTTCATAAAAAAGCTTATTACCTGCCAAATTTCGTAGCCATGATGTGGGCATGCATTTAACAAGTCCTTGAACCTCTCCCAACATTGGAAGAAGGTCTCATCCTCTTTTTGAGCAAAATTCATGATAAGGCGCCTCAAAATGATCATTTTGTGAGTAGGGAAGAACTTTTTAATGAATTCCCTAGTCATCTCAGTCCATGTGCCAATTGATCTTGGCCTTAATGCATGAAGCCAAGCCTTAGCTTTTTCTTTAAGGAAAAAAGAAAATAATTTGAGTCTCACCACATCATCTGTTACGTTTGCAAAGTGCATTGTGGCTATCACCTCATCAAATTCCTTAAGATGTTGATAGGCACTTTCACTGTTTAGTCCAAGGAATTTGGGAAGGAGTTGGATTACTCCCGGTTTCAAATCTATGTTCCCTGCATTATGTGGAAAAACTATGCATGAGGGAGTGCTCGCTCTTGCAAGTTGCAAGTAATCACGTAGTGTTCTAGGTTGGGGAACATTCTCAACTTCATTCTCTCCCATTTCGGTTTGGTTTTGGCCCAGATTTTGATTGGCCATTGGGTTGGGTTGATTTTCAGCCATTCTTTTAGACAAAATTGGAGAATCTAAATGTAGCACGTGGCTCCCTATCAATTCCTTCAACTATCCCCCATTCACTAATGAGTCGGTTATTAGAATCCCGAACCCAATGTGGCATGCAAATCTCAGGAAAATAAAAATAAAAGAAAAAGGGTTAGAAAAACCTGATTTGAAATGACTAATTCGACTCCTAGAATTCTTGGAAAAACTAAACAATGTAAACAAACTAAGTTAGTAAAAGAGTCCTAAAAATCTCAAATAGAAACTATTTTCAGAAATTTTATGGAAAAAACCGTCAAAGTCCCGGGCAACGGCGCCAAAAACTTGTTTGCTTCCCCAAGTGTAGGGTTGCGATGTAGTAATAATCTCAGTAAGACCGAGGTCGATCCACAGGGACTTGTGTAGGAATTCACAAAACACTTCCAATGGTTTCTAATTAAGAATTAACTAAACAGGATTTAAGAATTTAGTGTATATAGCAATTTTGAACTAAACTGAAGGTAATCAATTAATAAAAAGCACTAGGGGTTCAAGGATCCACTTATAGCAATCCTTGATGCTTAATTCATTGTGGTTTCTCACTTTCTCAACTAGAATCGAAACTAAGTCCTATCTAGCCGGATGATAGAGTAGTTAAAACAACAATCTGCCATATGTGTGATACATGATTCTCTCAATTCAAGTTAGGACTTGAGCACACTCAATTGCATAAGTCAAGCCTAGTTTCAATAGGTTAAGATCACAATCATAATCATCATTAAATTCTGTCACAAAGTATAACTAGATCATGATTTGAACTCAATTCAAATCACATAAACAACCACACATGGGCAGAAATTCCAAAAAAAGTAGAACTTTTGGTTTAAAGTTCCTACATGAGGATCATAGATCTAGAGCGTATTGAATCCGATTCCTCGGAGCGTACATGTCTAGAATAATTCAAAACAATTAAGAACTCAAGCAATTCTTCTAAACATCCATGAGCCATCATAAGATTAAGAAAAACTACTTAGAACTTTATTCAAACTTCAAACCATTGTTCTTTACTAATAATCCAACTTGAAACCAAATCAAACGAATTAAAACATCTTATATTCACTAAAAGCTTCACCTCTTAGCCCTAGCTATGAGGTTTAGCCATTCGTGATCAAAGGAAACATGAAAGCTACTAAGAAAAACATAAAAACTAAAAAGACAAACTAGGAGAAGTTGTAGAACTCTGGATCCGACTTCCGCCGCCTCCCATCGTGGTAATTCTCTTCTAGGATGCCTTAGGAATGAGCTAGAGGAGTCCTTTTATAGCTTTGGAGCCCTAGGTGCGAAGAAACTCCGAGAAATCCCGCAAAAATAGCGCTTTGCGCAGCAAAACTCGGAGCTTGTAGAAGAAGCTCTGTTATACAGCCGACCGATCGGACGACCATTCTGAGCCTATGGACGACCGGTCTCAAAAGTGCAAAAACAGTCCAGTGGATTTTCATAAATTCGAACCCAAAAATTTAATTCAAGGACAGATCGGACGACCAGTCTGAGTTGTGGACTACCGCTCAGACGACCGGTCCTGATAGGTCCAGCAAGGTTTGGCCGCAGGGGCCCTTCTGTTGAGTGTTTGGACCGGTCAGACGACCGGTCCTGAGCTATGGACGACCGGTTGAACGACCGGTCTTGGGTGCATTTTTCTGCCTTCTTTCTTCTCTCCTTTTGCTTCTTTCTTCCACCTTTTGGCACTTAGTCTTTTGATCTTCAATACTTGTAAATATCATTTTTAAGCCTTCAATTGATGAATCATCTCTCTCATTCCTATAACCACAAAATCATGCATTAGTTGGGTCTTTAATCATGTATTTCAAGCATAATTAGTGATGAAATGGGGTTAGAATATACATATTTAAGAGCTTAACATAAGGCACTCATCAAAGTTACAACCAAATAGCGAGAAATCGTCCATGAAGACTTCAAGAATCATCCCCACCAGATCAGAAAAAATACTCAACATACAATGCTGAAAAGTGGCAGGGGCATTGCATAGTCCAAACGATATCCTTCGATAGGCAAAAGTACCGAATGGACATGTGAATGTTGTCTTCTCTTGGTCCTCTCGGGCGATCTCTATTTGGTTATACCCTGAATATCCATCAAGGAAGCAAAAATGGGAATGACCCGCCAACCTTTCTAAAATCAACAAACGGTAAGGGAAAGTGGTCTTTCCTTATGACTGTGTTTAGCTTCTTGTAGTCAATGCACATTCTCCAACCGGTAGTGACTCTACAATGGTTGGCACGAGTTCATTGTTGGCATTAGCTACAATGATTATTCCGAATTTCTTAGGCACCACTTGAATTGGACTCACCCATTGACTATCGGATATTAGGTAAATGATACCTACATCTAATAGTTTCAACACCTCAACCTTAACCACCTCCTTCATGTTTGGATTGAGAAGTCTTTACGGTTGTCTAGATGTCTTCGCATTCTCCTCAAAGTGTATGCTATGAGTATAAATTAGGGGGTTTATGCCTTTAAGATCCGCAATTGACCACCCAATGGCGCTCCTATGCTCTATTAAAGTGGTTATCCACCTACTCTCTTGTTCCTCATCCAAGTGGGAAGAAATCACCACCAGATATGTCTCATCTCGACCTAAATAAACATATTTCAAATCAGTGGGTAATGGTTTTAGGTCGATCTTCGGTGCTTTGATATTGGATGGAAGAGGCTTGTTCTCACTTAAAGGCAAAGGCTCAAATGGTGCCTTCCATCTTTTATTATCAAGTATCGGCATAGAATCCAAAATGGCATTCATCTCTCTTATCATGTCATCATCAATCTTATGAGAGTGGGCCAAGCATGCCTCCAAGGGATCAAAATAGAATGTCAAGAGGGATGTGTCTTCCACGAATGATTCAATCAGATTTATTTCGTGGACCTCGTCATCAACATCCCGTGGTTGTTTGCATAAATCAAAAATATTCAGCTCGAGTGTCATATTTCCGAAGGACATTTTTACCAGCCCGTTTCTACAATTAATAATCGAATTTGAAGTGGCTAAGAAAGGGCGGCCAAGTATAACAAGAATTTGAGCACCAATTCCCATCACAGGATGTGTATCCAAGATAATAAAATCCACTGGATAGTAGAATTTATCGACTTGGACAAGGACATCTTCAATCATCCCTCTCGGTATACGAATAGATCTATCAGTGAGTTGAAGTGTGGTTTCGGTGGGTTTTAATTCACATAACCCAAGTTATTCATAGACCGAGTATGAGATGAGGTTAACACTTGCCCCAAGATCGAGTAAAGCTTGTTTGATCCGGTAGTCACCTATGATGCATGAGATGGTAGGACTACCCGGATTCTTGTATTTTTGGGGCACCTCTTGTTTAATAATAGCACTCAAATTCTCAGTTAAAAGTACTTTGTTGTGAACATTGTGTTTCCTTTTGATTGTACATAATTCCTTCAGAAATTTGGCATAAGATGATATTTGTTTTATATCATCCAACAATGGAATGTTGATCTTCACTTGCTTAAAAACCTCTAGGATTTTCAGATTTTTATCTAAAGGTTTGGGTGAAATCAACCTTTAGGGAAAAAGGGCAACCGGCTTATATTGCCTTTCCGGTTCTTTCTCATGTGGAGTGTTGTTCGAGATATCATCCTTATTGGTAATTTTCGGATCATTAGGTTTTAGGGCCTTCACCGAATTGGATTTATCAATTGTTTTGCCACTCCTCAAAGTGGTGATAGCTTGAACATGCTCCGTATTTTCGGACGATGGGTTGAGGTCTTGTATCTCAAATTGGGTTCTTGGGTTAGGGAGAGGTTGGGCAGAAAGTGTGCCTTTCTCCCTAACACTAAGATTTGATTCAACTCTAGCCATTAAAGTTTTCAAATCATTGATGGATTGAGATGAATTCTGGTTGAATTTTAGTTATTCTTGCATGAACCCATCGATTTTGTGAGAATTATTCTTGTTGTACTCAGCTTGGGCCGAGACGAATGTACCCAATATCTCCTCAAGCATAGCTTTGGGTTATTGTTTGCATTCTCTGATGGCCCATTCCTCCAACCGAAGTTGGGATGGTTCTTCTAACTAGAATTATACGTGTTCGAGTTTAGATTACTAAATGGTCATTGATAATTATTCATGGCATTTTATTGTTCTTGTAAAACTTCTTGAAACGCAGAGATTGTAGGACAATCATGTGTTGCATATTGGTTACCGGAATAAATGCCACAAATATTCTTAACTTCCTTAGTCTTTTTCCCCTTCCCTAATTCCATGGCCTCAACTTTTCTCATGAGGCTAGCTACACGTGCACTTTTGTTGTCTTCTTCGAAGAGGACATAGATTCCTCCCTTTTTCTCTTTATTGGCTTATCTTGGGATTTGCTGGTTTAGTTGTATCCCAAGATTGTGCATTCTCGGGTAAGATATCAAAATAGTCCCATGCTTCATCGGCTTCCTTATTCATGAATTCTCCATTGTACATCATCTCTACGAATTGGCGCATGGGCGAAGACAGTCCTTCATAGAAAAAGCTTATTACCCGCCAAATTTCGTAGCCATGATGTGAGCATATGTTTAATAAGTCTTTAAACCTCTCCCAACATTAGAAGAAGGTTTCATTCTCTTTTTGAGTAAAATTCATGATTAGGCGCCTCAACATGTTTGTTTTATGAATAAGGAAAAACTTTTTAATGAACTCCCTATCATCTCAGTCCATGTGCCAATTAATCTTGGCCTTAATGCATGAAGCCAAGCCTTAGCCTTCTCTTTAAAAGAAAAAGGAAATAACCTAAGTCTCACGACATCATCAGATACGTTTGCAAAGTGCAACATGGCTACCACCTCAACGAATTCCTTAAGATGTTGATATGCGCTTTCATTGTCTAAACCAAGGAACTTGGGAAGGAGTTGGATTACTCCCGATTTTAAATCAATATTCCCTGCATTGTATGGAAAAATTACACATGAGGGAGTATTCGCTCTTGTAGGTTGCAAGTAATCACGTAAAGTTCTAGGTCGAGGAACATTCTCAACCTCATTTTCACTCATTTCAGTTTGGTTTTGTCCTAGATTTTAATTGGGCCTTGGATCGGGTTGATTTTAAGCCATAATTTCAGAAAATTTTTGGAAATCTAAACGTTTCTTAGCACGGAGTTCCTTATCAATCCCCTCAACAATCCCTCCTTCACTAATCAATCGGTTATTAGAATCCCGAACCCAATGTGGCATGCAAATCTCAGAAAAGTAAAAGCCTAAAAAGAGTAAGAAAAACCTGATTGAAGTGACTACTTCGACTCTTAGAATCCCTACAAAAAAAAAATAAAGCAAAGCAAACTAAGTTAGTAAAGATTCCTAAAATTCTTAAATAGAAACTATTTTCAGAAATTTTATGAAACCGTAAAAAATCCCTGGCAATGGTGCCAAAAACTTGTTCGCTTCCCCAAGTGTAGGGTTGCGATGTAGTAATAATTCGGTAGAGAGCGAGATCGTTCTCAGGGACTTGTTAGGAATTCACAAAATACTTCCAATGATCTCTAATTAAGAGCTAACCAAACAGATTTCTAGAATTAAATGTAGATAGAATTCTTAAATTAAAGGTGAATCTAATCAATATAAAAGAGCACTAGGGGTCCAAGGATCCACTTGTAGCAATCCTTTATACTTAATTCGCAGTGATTTTCCAATTACACAACTAGAGTTGAAATCAAATCCTATCTAACCGGATGATAGAGCAGTTAATTCATCAAAACACTCAAATTCATGTGTTGTTCATAAACATGATTCCCTCAATTTAAGTTAGGACTTGAGCACACTCAATTGCATAGGTCAATCCTAGTTCCAATAGGTTAAGATCACAATCATAATAATCATCAAACCATGTCACAAAGCTAAACTATATCATGATTTGAACTTCATTCAAATCACATACATAAACAACACCCAAATCAGACTTTAGAACAAAAGGTAGAACATTGGTTTGAAGTTCCCACATGAGAATCTAATCAAGAGCGTCTTGAATCCGATTCCTCGGAGCGTACAGGTCTAGATCCATGCAAAACAACTAAGAACTAAAGCAATTCTTTCAAACATCCATAAGCAATCATAAGATTAAGAAAAACTACTTAGAACTTTATTCAAACTTCAATAAACCATTATTCTTCAATAAAAATTCAAACTTGGAAACATAAAAACGAATTAAAGCATCTTAGGTTCACTACAAGCTTCACCTCTTAGCCCTAACTAAGAGGTTTAGCCGATCATGATCCAAGGAAACATGAAATCAACTAAAAAAATATGAAAACCAAAGGAACAAACTAGGAGGAGTTGTAGAACTTCGGATTCGACTTCCGCTGCCTCCCACCTTCGTAGATTTCTTTTAGGATGCCTTAGCTACAATCCATAAGTCCCCTTTTATAGTGGAGAGGCCCTACCACCTCAGAATCTTTCAGATTTGCGCAACACTTACGCACTTGCGCCTCAAAAATCGAAGCTTCAATGAGAAACTGCTGAAAAATCTCAAAATTACAAGTGGCCGACCGGTCAAGACCAGTCAGACTGGGCTGGCCTACTGGTCTTGACCAGTCGAACCCTTTCTGTGGAGTGTCTAGCATGCAGGAGTGGGGGGGGTAGGTGTTCGCTTCCCCAAGTGTAGGGTTGCGATGTAGTAATAATCTCGGTAAGACCGAGGTCGATCCACAAGGAAGGAGGTAAACAATTCTAACTATCCTAACAACTAGAATCTAAGAGGTTTGTGAAATTGGTTTTGAACATGAAACAAAAAAATCTGATAATGAAAAGATAACTAGAGCATCTAGGATCCACTTATAGCTCTCCTTAGATGCATAATTCGCTGTGGTTTCTCACTTACTCAACTAGAATCGGAATTAAATCCTATCTAGCCGAATGATAGAGCAGTTATATTATCAAAGCAATCCAACACTTGTGTTGTTCATCAACATGATTCCCTCAATTCAAGTTAGGACTTGAGCACACTCAATTGCATAGATCAATCCTAATTCCAATAAATTAAGATCATAACCATAATAATCATTAGACCTTGTCACAGGACTTGACTATATTATGATTTGAACTTCATTCAAATCATATGAACAACCAACACAATATTCAGAATTTAAAACAAAAAGGTAGAACTTTGGTTTGAAGTTCCCATATGATGATCCAAGTCTAGAGCGTATTGAATCCGATTCCTCGGAGCGTACAAGTCTAGATCCATGCAAAAACAATTAAGAACTAAAGCAATTCTTCCAAACATCCATGAGCCATCATAAGATTAAGAAAAACTACTTAGAACTTTATTCAAACTTTCAAAAACCATTGTTCTTCAATAAATCCAACTTGAAACCAATAAAACGAATTAAAATATCTAATTAAGCTATAAGCTTCACCTCTTAGCTCTAGCTAGGAGGTTAGCTAAAGAAAAGCATAAAAATAAACTAGAACTAGAACTAGAAGAAGAAGAAAACTAGTTGTAAGAGGCTAGGAAGCCTCCTGGGTCTTGAATCCTTTGCTCCCCACGTTGTTAGATGCCTTAGGAAGAGGCTGTAGGTGTCCTTTTATAGATTGGCGCGGAAGATTTCAGATTGCGCAAGAAATCATGCAATTGCGCAGAGATAATCGGAGCTTCATGGACAAGCTCTGTTACGCTGCTGACCGGTCGGACGACTAGTCTAAGCCCATGGACGACCGGTCGAACGACCGGTCGTAAAACATAAAAAACAGTCCAACAAGCTATGTTTCTCTGGACTCATCTCGACCTGTCTGGCGACCGGTCTAGCTGTGTAGACCTGTCTGGTGACCGGTCTTGGGATAGGTCTTAGGACAGGTCTTGGGACAGCTTTTCTATATTTTCTTCTCTTTCTTCCTTATTCTTTCCTCTACCATTTGTCACTTGTTATATTGATCTTCAATGCATACAAAGTGAGTCTTTTAACTATGAATTAGTGAAGTCTCCCTCTCATTCCTACAATCACAAATCCATGCATTAGATTAGTCTTTAAATCATGAAAACCATGCATAATGAGTGACGAATTAGGGTTAGAATATGCACGATTAAGAGTTCAACAGTAGGCCCTGGCCGATCGGTCAAGACTGGTCGGCCCTGTTGTGTTTGGTGTCCAGAGAGGCAAAGGGGCTTCGCCGACCGGTCAAGACCGGTCATGGCCCTCTTGGCCGACCGGTTATGACCGGTCGAACCTGATTTTCTCCATTTTTTCTTCTTTCTTTCTTCTCTCTTTGCTCTCCTTACTTTCTTCTTTCTTTGGCCTACCTTGGGTCTTCATCCAATGCTCCTAAATGCAGTCTTTTAGCTATCGATCAAGTGAACTTTCTCTCATTCCTGCAATCACAAAACCATGCATTAGAGTAGTCTTTAAGCTTGAAAACCATGTATATTTGGAGATAAAATGGGGTTAGAATATTCATATTTAGGCGCTCAACAACCGTCTTGGGTGAGGCCGGGGTCTCACCTGATCCGCTCTCCACGTTATGTTGGAAGCTGATTGCGTAGTGAGTAATTGTGCATGCTAAGCGTGTGGAGTAAACTCCATGGGGCCCACTGTGATTTATGTATTTTTTTCCGCTCCATCCATCCATCTTAACAGATAATTTTAGGTATAGTGCCAAAAAATGAAGCATATCAAAATCTAAAGTGGACCAAACCACATAAAAAGTGTGAACTGAATGTCTACAGTTGAACAGTTGAAAAATTCTCAGGACGCAGAAGTTTTGGATCAAGCTGATAATTGTGTTTCCCCTTCATCCATGTCTATGTGATCTTATGAACAGGTTGGATGACAAATAAACATCACTGTGGGGCCTGAGAAGATTTCAACCGTGGGAATCATTATTCCCACTGTTTCTTGTGGCATGGTCCACTTGAGATTTGGATATGCTTAAATTTTGGGCTCAACCCCTAAAATGAGCTGTAAAAACATATGGAGGGAATAGATAAAGCACATACATTTTTTGTCGGCCCAACAGAGTTTACTCCGTACGCAATCCGATTTCCATTATGTTGGCATACCTGTCCTTTTAGTGGGTCCCACTTGGGCGCGAATTAGGTGTTACGCCGGGAACAGTGGGTGTTATCCTAACTGTGCGGGGCTCATATTGATGTATTGTTTATATATCTACGCCGTGTACCTGTTTTCTCGTGTCATTTTAAGATGTTATCCAAAACACAAAGAATATCCAAATCTCAAGTGGACCATACCACTAGAAACAGTGATGAATAACTATTACAAACGTTTTGTGGGCCACAAAAGTTTTGGATCAATCTGATATTTATATTTTTCCTTCATGAAGACCTTATTGACATTATCAAGAGCTTGGATTGTAAATAAACATTACCGAAACCTTAAGATGGGCTCTTTGAAAATTTTTAATGGTGGAGCACTCAATCACACTATTTCTAGTGGTATGGTCCACTTGAGATTTGGATCTGTATAAATTTTAGAACCTCATCCTAAAATGGGCTTTAGAAACGGATGGACGGTGTGGATATACAAAATATCATCTATGTGAACCATAAGGTATGGGTAACACCCACTAAGCTGTTCCCGGGGTAACACCTAATTCGCGGCCGTCCCCCTTACCTGAGGAAAATTTTGCTACACCCACGAGTTAGCTGCGCTAGCTACACCGGGTGTAGCAGTGACCCCATCATGATGTATGTGTTGTGTCCACGCCGTTCATCCATTTGGCTGGATCATTTTAGGGCATGACACAAAAAATGAGGCAGATTTGAAGCTCAAGTGGCCCCAATAATTTTTTAATGGTTGGCGTTCAATCCCCACTATTTTCTATGCTGGGTCCACTTGAGCTTTGGATCTGTCTCATTTTTGGTGATATGCCATAAAATGATCTCACCAAATGAATGGACGGCATGGATACAACACATACATCATAGTGGGTCATTGCTACACCCGGTGCTAACTCGTGGGTGTAGCAAAAATTTTCTCCCCCTCACCTTTATTATCTTCCCGGAGGGAGAGTGGATTGGCTTGTGTATCCCAGCGACTGAGCTGGGAGAGCGGATCAGGTGAGACCCCGACCGCACCTAGTGCGGCACTTACCATGGGGTTAGGGTGTGGCCCACCTTGATGTATGTATTATGTATCCATGCCATCCATATGTTTTTAAAGATAATTTTAGGATACCATCCAAATAATGAACCATATCCAACCATCAGGTGGACCATAACTTAAGAAACAGTGGAAATTTCCCATTAATGGGCCACAAAAGTTTTGGATCAAGCTTATATTTGTTTTTTCACTTCATCCAGGATTATGTGACCTTATCAGTGGATTGAATGGTAGATAAACACTACATGAACATTAAGATGCATCCTAAGAAGTTTTTAATGGTAGGACACTCAATCACCACTGTTTCTTATGGTATGGAACACCTGATAATTAGATCTACTTCATTTTTGGGATAATTCCCTAAAATGATCTTTAAAAACGGATGGATGGGTTGGATACATAATACGTACATCAGTGTGTGCCCCATGGTTAACCCTACGGTAAGGGCAGCACCGTCTTGCGTGAGGCCGGGGTCTCACCTAATCCGCTCTCCTTTGCTGGTGGAGTCCGGATCCTCTGTTGAGACCAAGCAGGGAAATTCTGCTCGTCACTTCTTTGATTGGTCCAGATGAGCCTGACTGTGTCACAGTTCAGCTGCTCTGACAGAGTCAGGATGAGGTGGACCAATCAAAGCAGCAGAAGCATAGGTTCTCTGCTCGGTTTCATCGGAGGAGGATCCGGATTCTTGCTTGTGTGTGCACGTGTCATGCACAGAGGAGCGTGTCAGAGCTCCATGAACATACTAACTATTCAAAAAAATCAAGATTATGTGGGCCCACAATGGTGTATTAAACATATCGACACCGTCCATCCATTTGATGAGATTATTTTAGGGCATGATCTAAAAAATGAGTTACATCTAATCTCAAGTGGACCACACCACAAAAGGCAGTGGGGACAATGATTCTCACCGTCAAAACATTCCTAGGGTCCACCATGATGTTTATTTGTCATCCATACTGTTCATAAGGTCACACAGACCTGGATGAAGGGTAAAAATAAATACAAGATTGATCCAAAACTTCTGTGACCCCAAGAAGGTTTCAATGGGATACGTTCAATCTCCCACTGCATTATGCAGTGTGGTCCACTTGATATTTGGATCTGACATAATTTTTTGGTCGCCAAATGGATGGACGGTTTGGATATAACACGAAACTTATGATGGGGCCCACAGAAATTGGTGACTTCAATACACCAGCAAGCTCGCTGGTGTGCAGTACACCAGCCAATCTGCTTCCATTATGTTCCCTGTCACGAGTTTGTACCTGATGAGTGACAGGTTGGCCCAACAAGGCTTGAAAACGGACAATGACACCAAAGTGGACAGTTGGTCCACTAGATTGTCCTACTGTATTACTTTGGTCATGTTGCATTTCCATGGGAAATGCATGGCCGGCCCATCAGAGGAATGCCACTCAGACATGTGTGAGTGGCCACATTTGTAGTGTTTCATGGGAAATGGGACCTTTTTTCCAGTACTAAAATTATCAATCTCGGACGTCCATCAGGTTCACAACACTACATATAGTCCACCATGAAAATTCACAACCATCAAAGCAGCCAATTCATAAGAGATTGCATGCCAGCTATCTGTTGATGTGGCCATTAGTTCAAACACTGACTGCCCAATTGTTGGAAACTTGCAGTAGGAAAATGAAAATGAACATGATATAAAAGTAGATTTATAAGGAGATGAAAAGAAACTTCTTACATCTAGATCCATTTTATAGGATAAACAATCTGTAACCATCATTATTTTGCCCTTGATGACAATTAAGAAATATTAAATTACATCCTAACTCATGACCACTACCACCGAGTATTTGACGTTCATGTCCCTGTCAAAAATGTGAAAATTGAAGGGAAAAAAATCTGAAAATATTACTTTCATAAGAACGTATTTGCCAAGCCATGTTACGAAGAATGGTATCAATGGACATGGCAAATTTCTGCACACATTTAGGGCTGTCAACGGCACGGATCTTTATCCGTATCTGATCCGTATTCGATCCGATTTAATCAGATTCGAATCAATAATCGGATAATCGGGTCAGATACGGATACCCAAAGATGATCCGTTTAATATTCCGGTCGGATTCGGATCAACCTTGATCCGCCCGTTAACGACCCGACCCGATTAAAAAAAAAAAAAAAAAAAAGAGCACGCAAGAGCATCTCTCTCTCTCTCTCTCTCTCTCTCTCTCTCTCATATCCGGTCAGATATTGGGTCGGATCATAATCGGATCGGAAACGGATTTCAAAAAATTTACGAGTCAGGTTCGGATCATATACTTGTGATCCGAATCGGATTCGGGTCGGATTCGGGTCGGATATATCCTTAATCGGGTCAAATATGGATCATCACTGATCCGGCCCGTATCCAACCCGTTGACAGCCCTACAAGCATTTCACTCGATTAAAGCAAACTAGAACATCTTCACAAAAGATCAGCTAGAAAAAGGCACAAACAGTAAGAAAATAAAAAATCAGCAAGAGAGCGCATGTAGAGTTGTATTGGACGGATATGATGTTACTAATAAGAGAATCAGTTGTGGCAACTGAAGCAGGAACTGAAATCACATGTTGCTTGGACTTACATAGGCCTGGAGATTGCATAAGGGGCATTCATGGCCAAGGTGGTGGATCCAAGCTGTCCATCTAAATGGTCTGTCCCATATGGCCCACAGTTCAAAATCAACTGAATGGATGATTCTGGCCACAGGGGTATCCTATTGCATGTTGGCTATTAATCATTTTCAGTATTATCTTGTGCTTGAAAGCCACTGTTTATATGGCTTGTATAGTCTATTCATAGTGATTTTCAAACACCATGTTTTGTTTTCTAATTGAATAAAGGGTATCGACATTTGCACCCACCTTGATTGATTTGCATGTACCCATTTTTTGATTTTGGGAATTCAAAAAGTAGGCATTTGTAATATGTCAATTCCCAAAATGAAAAGTGGGTATTCAAAAATTAAAGTGTGGGTGTAAATAGTCAATCCCTATCCATAAGAATGAAGATTTCACTGCTCCAACCTCAAAATTATTCCCTAAAAAAGAGAAAAAAAAAGAAGCTTGGATTTTTTCTAAAGGCCCAAAATAATCTGTGTGTATGAAATGAACCAAGCACCCTCAATCTATTTTCTTTTTTCTAAATTAGTGGAGTCCTGTAGAGTCACAGCATTGTGGTGCCCACATGGTGTGTATGACATCCAAAAAGTCCTAAAAGTGCAGTCCACCATGTTGATAAGATGCTTAAAAAATTCTGCTGATTCAATCATCAGGTAGACCACAGCATCGAGAATAGGTGGTGTAAGTTGAAAAAGTGATAGTGGAAACATGAAAATCCATGCGCATTTACCTGAAAGCTAAGTTCCACCAATGCTTTTCCATCATCTTTTCCATCATCGGGTTGCCTCGCAATCCCATATGAATGAGTCATCCCTACGTTCTTAACAAAAAAAAAAAAAAAAAAAAAAAAACACCCATATTGTAAACAATTTACCAATCCCATATGAACGAGTCATCCCATATTCTGGTTTCATTTTCTTGTGCTGCCCCAAATGTCGAGTCTACCTTAATGGATAAAAAATCCCACCAACCACAATTTGGTGGTAAATCCAAACGCACACTAGATTTAACATATAGGTGCATAAGAACACTGATACTTAGATGTTGAAAGATCCAGATTGCATTTGAAAGCTCCTAGTTCCCAAGGTCACACTACAAGAAATTATATATTTACCGACGAACTTATTTTCGACGAAATAAATTCCGTAGGTAAATAGCACTTTTACTGACGAAATCACCATTTCGTCGGTAAAAGCTATATCACATTCCCGCCACCATTTGTCACGACGAATTATATATTTTTACCGACGATATTACTTTTCGTCGATAATAAATTAATTTCACTGACGGTTTTTTCATCGAAAAAAATAAATTTTGTTGAATAATTACCGACAAATAAGTTCGTCCGTAAAACAAATATATGTTCCTGCCATTCCCAAATAAATGCTTCACTGACGAAATATTTCGTCGGTGATTAAATTTAAAAACATTTTTACCGACGAATAATTTCGTCGGTAAAAGTGTTATAACTTAAAGTCGCGAACGACCTAGCAGAGCATTTCGCTCTCTCTCTCTCTCTCTCTCTCTCTCTCTCTCTCTCTCCGCAGCTTAGATCCGGCAACCAGCCTCTGGCAACCTCGCGTGGCCCCCCGCTTCCGGTAACCGGCAACCAGCGTTCTTCCGTAAACGGTCTCCGGCAACCGGTAACTCTCTCTCTCTCTCTCTCTCTCTCTCTCTGTTCCTTCTCCCTCCATTTCCCCTCTCTCTCTCTCTCTCCCTCTCTCTCTCTCTCTCTCTTCATCTTGCTTCGTGGGGCCTACCGTGCTCCACTGCCTTTGGGTCCCACCCATCGCATGGTGTCCATTTGTGGGGCCCTCCGCGCTCCACTGCTTGTGGGGCCCACCCAGTCCAGTTTTGTGGGGCCTACCCAAATCGCCATCCAATGTTCGTGGGGCCCACCATTGCTGTCCATTTCTTGTGGGGCCCACCGAGGCTGTCCATTGCTTGTGGGGCCCACTATTTTAGTAAATCCCTAATTAGGGATTTCCAAAATAAATTCCTAATTAGGGATTTCTTAATTAAAATTTCTAATTTGGGATTCTAAAATTCCTAATTAGGGATTTGTTAATTAAAATCCCTAATTTCCAAAATAAATTCCTAATTAGAGATTTCTTAAAATCCCTAATTTGGGATTTTAAATTCAAAAATAAAATCCACAAATTATGGATTTCAAAATCTAAAGTGGATCACACAATTAGAAACAGTGTTTATTGCTTGTGGGGCCCACAATCGCTATCCACTATGTGTGGGGCCCACCGTCAATGTCCACTGCTTGTGGGGCCCACCATTAATGTTCACTATTTTGTAGGGCCCACTGTTTTAGAAAATTCCTAATTAGGAATTTCTTAATTAAATCAATTCCAAAAACAAAAATCAAATTCGCAATGGATATCCAAATCTCAAGTGGACCACACCACTAAAAACAATGTGATTGAATGCCCCACCATTAAAATTTCCAAAGTGCCCATCGTAAGGTTTTGGTAGTGTTTATTTGAAATCCAAGCTCTTCATAATGTCTATAAGGTCTTGATGAAAGTAAAATATAAATATACATTTATATTTTATTAATTGTTATATTTGTGTAGATGTATGTGGATGTATTTGGCTTATTATTGATAGTTATTTTTTGTCCACGAATGGTAATATAATACAATCAGTTAGCCCATTTGGAGATTTCTATATTGCCGAGCATAGATAAAGTGTGTTATGGAGGTATAGAAATCTGCCAAATTGTCATGTTGGACAGTCGAAGGTTAAATGGATTGGAATGTTTTCGTTGTTTGTCATTTACATGCTCTGTCATTAGTTTCGTGCGGCATCTTCCCTATTTTCTCTGGATATATTTCTTATGTTTATTTCCATTGTTAATAATCCACACAATGTGTGGATACTTGACGTGGAAATTAAATGTAAGATAAATATATCTGGAGAGATGGGGGGACTGATGTAGCGAGGTATTCCCCTAGTCGAGGCAGGACAAGGGCTAGGAAAGACCCAGGAGTGGGCCCAGAAGAACCCAAGAAAGGCCCCAAAGGAAGGGTTAAGATTCAACAAATTCGTGGACCAAAAGGGCCTAACGACCGGTCGTCCACCGTCCAGGACCGGTCGCCCTGACCAGTTGAATTATCACCCAGAAGAGGCCTAACTCTCTGGACTATTTTGGGTCGATCACGACTGGTCTCCCACATTGACGACCGGTCGTCAGACTGGTTGGTACTAGCACAGAGTGCGCGCGCGAACTTGCTTATTTCAAACTTTTTGTTTCCATTTTGGTTTGATTTGCTTTCTTATTGCAATTAGGACACCTAGGCTGCATAGAGTAGGGTTCTAAAACTATTTAATGTTGCTTTGATTTCGTTTTTAGTTATTTATTGAATACTTTTAATAAAACTTTGAGTTTATCTCCCTCTTGCTCGTGGATTCGAGTTGTTCTTCGTGTATTCGAAGAAATAGTCTCGTGGATTCGATATATCCCGTCGTGGATTCGTCGAAGACAGGTTGGGGAGTTCCTGTAGTTCCGAAATTCAAAATAGTTATCCCCCGTGAGAGAGAGATAGTGCAATCTCACCCACCCCGCTGCACCAAGAAATACTCGTTTTTGCTGATGCTGCTACAGATGGATACGACAAAGATGGTGGTGGCGGTGTCTGTGGCGATTCCATCCTTCCCCATACTATTGTTAGAGAGCGAAACATCGTGAACTTTTCCAAAGAAATGAGATTGGCATCGACTTCTGCCTCGCTCCCTATGCTTATGCTCAGCTTCCTCAATTTCTTCAATTTAGCTAACTCAGCGAGTTGACTTGGATCTTTTCCTGAGAGAGAGAGAGAGAGAGAGAGAGAGAGAGAAAAGAAGAAGAAGTAGAAGAAGAAGAAGAAAATGGTTGACACTTAATCATCATTAGCCATATCTATTACATTCCCAGCAATTAGATAACACCATTCGATAATAATAAATAACATTTAATTGGGCCACTTCATCACTTGGCCTAAAAAACTTTAACGAAGGCATTTAGATTCATTCTGTTAAAATATTTACTTCTTTTGTGCCTGTGTGGCCCACTTGATCAAATGGATACATAAGGAACATTCTCTGTTAATATATGGATGTCATCAATTTTAAGTGTTAGGCTAGGCTGTGGGGCCTAGCATGCCCTGACCCAGCCCATTGCCAACCGTAATCATGGGCAAGGACTTGCTAGCTAATAACACTATTTTGACCTCATGAGGCCTACCAGTGACACGACTTGGCCCAATAGTGAGAGACCTACCGACTTATCAGTTCGGCCACACTCGAATGGTGAATGTTGGCCACTCGGTCGCATTTTTCCAAGCACACACATTCTTCTCACAATGGACTGCTCTTATTCTTGGACCAGCTTAAGTTCATGTTGGGCCCACATAATTTGAAAACTCGAGTCCATCAAAGAAAATCTTCAATCCCAAGGCAACCATTTCCACTGCATCTTTCTGTATAACCATTTCCAGTGAACCAATTTCCGGCCTGGCCGGCTAATGCGCGGTTCTATATCTGTTCACAGACTTAATAAATTCTACATATGTTGTACATGCGGTCTACATACAACACAAATCAAACCGTCCATCTCAGGCCGTACAAACATTACATTAATTGACCATCGGTTATTCAGAATGTTTGATAATTGGGCATTCAATGGATGGTTGAAATTGACAAAGGTTAACGGTCCTAATTCAATATGAACCAGTGTCCATTGATTGGAAATAGGATTTTCCAATGTCTGATTTTGGGCAATGACCTGTAAATATTTGTGGCACCATTTGTACGGTTAAACTTGAGTTACGAATAGCCACGTGTGCAATTGTCGAGTGCTTGCGTATGGCTGTCATACTGTCAATGTGTATAAAATAGAAGTCCATCAAGACCAACCAAATTGCGGTCCCCACTGTTGATGGGCCTCCCAAATGTCTGTTTTATCTGGTGATCCTAGCCATCAAGTGAACGACTAAAAGAAATGGTCGGTGGTCCATACTCAACGACTGACGTCTGATGGTTAAGATCATCTCATCAATGTGATTTTTGGGCTTTGCTCCAAATGTTCGGATTGAACCAAAACATTCTAGACATCATCCATGGTGGGAGAAATCATATCCATATCTGGCCTGCCCTGACCTAATTTCTATCCAAATCTACTGGACTTCAACTCACCTATCATCATCATCATCATCATCATCTAAGCTAACATGATGTAACCATTATCCTATATTCAGGCTAGGAATCACCAATGAGAGCACAAAATCCCCGAGAGCTGGATATGAGCGGCAGATTGGGGAAAATGAAAAACCACAGCGCATGTTAGAAGCGTACCTCGAGAGCGCGTGGGAGAGGGAGAGGGAGAGGGAGAGACGGCGTGAGGGAGGAAGAGAGCGTGAGAGAGACGAGGGAGAGAGAGCATGAGAGAGGGTTTTGGAAACCTTAGGGCGTGTTTGGATTCAATGAAATGGTGGGTAAGAAAAAAGGGTTTCTGGAGAAATCATCTTCCCTAGTTTGTAAACAGGGAAATCATTAAAAAAAAAAAAAATTTAATTTCTCACGCAACTAATTTTCCTTCAAAATTGTTCCTACGTTTTCTGGAGGGTAGATTAGGCGCGACGGGTTGTTACTCAAGACGTTGCAGCACTTACCAATTCAAGACGTTGCAGCACTTACCATGGGCCCACCTTGATGTATGTATCTTATATCCATGCCGTCTATATCATTTTAGTACACAAACCCAAAAATGAAGCAAATCCAAATCTCAAGTGAACTATAATATAAGAAGCAGTGGTGATTGAACGAACAAACATTAAAAACTTCATGGGGATGGGGCCAACCCGAATGTTTATTTTCCATCCAGACTATTGACAAGGTCACCTAATCTTAGGATAAAAACCAAATATCACCATGATCCAAAACTTGTAGCCTACAATAAGATTGTAATGATTAGTCACTATTTTTTCCTATTATATTATCCACCTAAGATTGGATCTGTTTCCTGTTTGGGATTATGCCCTAAAATGATATGAAAAAACATATGGATGGTATGGATATAGAATAACATCAAGGTGGGCCCATGGAAAAGGCCACACGGTTTGGGTGAGGCTAGGGCCTAGGTAACCCGCTTCCCCATTTCTCTTGGCGTTAGATTAGCTGGGAGTGCTGGAAAAGTTGCGGTCCCATCATGATGTATCTAATTTATCCATGTGGTGGTCCATACATTTTTCCAGCTCATTTTAGGGCATGAGCCCCAAAATGAAGCAGATCCAAATCTCAGGTCAACCACACCATAGGAAACAGTGGTGATTGAATGCCCACCATTAAAAACCTCATTGGGGCTACAAAAGTTTTGGACCAAAGCATAGGAATTGTAGTGATTGAATGCCCGTCATATATGATGTGTGACTTAATGAACAAGTTGGATGGCAAGTAAAACTTACCATGCCTTTGAAAGATTTTAATGGTGGGCAATCAACGACCATTGTTTCCCACAGCAGATCCAAATCTCAGGTCGACCACACCATGGGAAACAGTGGTGATTGAATGTCCACCATTAAAAACCTCTCTGGGGCTACAAAAGCTTTGGACCAAAGCGTGGTGATTGAATGCCCCGTCATTTAGGTGTCGTTTGGTAAACTGAAAATAAAGTCTGAAAATTAATTTAAGTGCTGGAAACTTAAAAGTGCTGAATTTTAGTACTTATAAGTACTAAAAATCTGTTTGATAATTTGTCTGAAAAAAAGTCCTGATGTCTGAAAATAAACACTTTTTTCACAAAAACTTGTTTGGTAAACACACGTTATAAATGTCTGAAAATTGACAAATTGTCACATTTACCCATACTGCCCCAATTTCTAACTTTTGTAGAGCAAAAAAACAAAATTCGTTATTGTCATCCCTCCAAATTTGGCATACCTATGCTTAATGCAGTAAAAATTTAATGATTTCCCCTACCAAATAAAGTTGAGTAGATGAATAGTCTTGACCTTTTGTGTTTGCAACGTGCACATTTACAAAATAATTGTGTAATGAGAGTGGCTGATAATGCAAGTGATGCCTTTAGATTGGTGGTCAAAGTGCATTGGTGAGATGGGCCACATTATGGACCATATATTATATTTTTCTTAATAGAATCATCATAACCTTTTATTGGTGTCATTAGGGGACAAGCACACCTAGTGGGTAACATGTTGGTGATATGTGGACCCCATCACATTGTATGTATTATCCAAGTCATCCATCCATTCACTACATTTTTGTGCATGATCCAAAGAAAGAGGTACATTCAAATCTCATTGGACCACACCATAGGAAACAATGCCATCATTAAAAACTTCTTAGGGCCGATTGTAATTTTTATTTCTATCCAATCTATTGAATATTTCACACAAACATGGATGAAGAGAACGCAAATACTAGCTTGATCCAAAACTTGTGTGCCTCTGAGAATTTTTTAATTGTGGGTGTCAATCACCACTATTTTCTATAGTGTGGTCCATCCGAGAGTTGAATTTGCCTCATTCTTTGGCTCATGTCCTAAAATGATATGGAAAAATAGGTGGATGGTGTGGATAAAACACACACATGATGATGGGCTCACAAACTTTTCCACCACTTGGATAGGTCACTTAAGAACGTGAGTCCTGGTTTTGGTGGAGGGGTAACAACTTAGCGGGTGCTACCTTGACGGTGGGGTCCACCTTGATGTATATTTTATGTATCCACTCCATCCATCAGTTTTCCCATCTCATTTTAGGGCATGTTCCAAAAAATGAAGCAGATCCAAATCTTAAGTGGACCATACTATAAGAAGCAGTGGGAATAGTGATGCCCACCGCTGAAAGCTTCCTAGGGTCCACCCAGATGTTTATTTGCCATCCAACCTGTTCATAAAGTCATATAAACATGGATGAACGGGAAAGTTAGCTTGATATAAAACTTTTGGGGCCCATAAGAAGTTTTTATCAATAAGCATCAAATCCCTGCTACTTCATATCGTATGGTCCACTTGAGCTTTTGATCCGCCTCGAATTTTGAATGATACATTAAAATAAGTTGAAAAAATGGATAGATGGTGTGGATAATACATAAACATTATAGTGGGTCCTATGGAGTTTCGATCAATACCGAGCTTGGTACAAGAGGGGTTACTACAAAATCCAAATCCCTTTTAAACACTTTTAAACACGGCACCTAGGAATCATGTGGACGTTGAAAAGTTGTGTTCTTCATCATGATGTATGTGTTATATCCACACCGTCCATCCATTTTGTTAGGTCATTTAAGGGCATGAGTCCAAAAATGTGGCAAATCCAAAGCTCAGGTGGACCGCACCATAGAAAAAAGTAGGGATTGAATGCCTACCATTGAAAACTTCTAGGAGGCCACAAAAGTTTTGGATCAAGCTTACATTTGTGTTTTTCCTTCATCCAGGTCTATGTGACCTTATCAACAAGTTTGGATGGTAAATAAACATAACCACGGCCCCTAGGAAGGTTTCAACGGTCATGTCATTATCTCCACAGATTTTTGTGGCGTGGTCCGTTGGAACTTTGGATTTGCCTCATTTTGGGCTTATGCCCTAAAATGATATGGGAAAATGAATGGACGGTGTGGATATAACACATACTTTATGATGGGGCCCGCAAAACTTCACCAAGTATTGTATGTGAAGTCCGTTTCAAAGCTTCACGGAAGTCCCTTGTAAAAGGATAAAGTTGTCATTTATAAAATATTTGAAGGATAGTTTAGTAAAAACAAACCAAAGATTTTAAACAAAATCACTTACCGCATTCAGTCTTAAGTTTTAAGTCACACGAGGATGTCTTAAAAAATTGTCAAATTTTTAAGTGAAAATTCAAATTAAGCTCTTAATTCCTTTCATTTACCAAACGGTCTGAATAAATGAAATCACTGAAAATAGCATGTTTCAGTCTTAAGGGCTGAAAAAAAGTTTTACCAAACAGGCCCTTAGTATGTGTGACTTAATGAGCAAGTAGGATGGCAAGTAAAACTTACCGTGCCTTCGAAAGCTTTTAATGGTGGGCAATCAACTACCATTGTTTCCCACAGTATGGTCCACCTAATATCTGGATATACTTCATTTGTGAGTTGATGCCTTAAAATGAGAGGGCAACATGGATGGACAGCATGGATGAAACATGTACGTCATGATGGGACTCACTGATCTTTTCCAACACCGACCATTGAAGCGTGGAACAATACGAAGGATCACTGGTATCCTATTGAAATAATAAGAAGCGGATTAGCTGGGGCTCCTGCCTCACCCAAGACCATGTAGCCCTTACCTTTTGGCCCAGCTTGATGTATGTATTCTACATACATGCCGTCCATCCATTTTCCCATATCATTTTGGGTCCTGCACACAAAAATGAAGCATATCTAAATCTCAAGTGGACCATATGGGAAACAACAGTGATTGAATGCCCCGTCATTAAAAAAAATTTACGGTCCACTGTAATGTTTCCCTGATGATTATTTGTCATCCAACCTTTGATAAGGTCAAACAAACCTGGATGAAAGGAAAAACAAATATCAACTTGATCCCAAACTATTATGGCCCACAAGAAGTTTTTAATAGTCATTCACCATTGTTTTTTAATGTATGGTCCACTTGAGATTTAGATCTATTTCATTTTTGCAATCATGCCCTAAAATGATATGGCCAAACGGATGAATGGCATGTATATAGAATACATAGCGGGCCACCCTCACATCCAAATAAAATACTTAGTAATTATTTTATATTGCAATAAAAAAATTTTGGCCAAACATATGGTTTGAAAATAGACCATAATTTTCTCAAGAAAATGTTGTTGACAAACGAACATAAGAAATAGTATGTCCTTTCCTATACTTTTATGGAAATAAGTTTTCTCGAAAATTATATTTTCATTTCCCATCCTTTCAGCAAATCCAAACAGGCCCTTAATGAAATTTGATTTTTACTTCAACTCCCAGTATGTTTTACACCATATAGGGGTTGCGCTGCCACGTGATCTTGTTAGTGCACTTTTCTGTGGCATATTAGTGCACCTTGTTTGTCAATTACTTAGGTCAGTGAGTCTAGTGTCGGTTGAGCTTAATGAAGACGAAGACCGAAGACTTAAGATGGACCTGCTGCATCAAGAAAGAAGAAACAGGTGAATGTGATGCCTTGGTGAGCCTTAACCTTTTACCTACCCAAAACCATGAACCTCTAGATGACCATGACCCAATAGGCACACCATTAGTCATCTTAGATTGGCCTTAGGTGTCCCAAAATACTACCGAAAGAACGACGAAGAGGTTGCATGATCTGCTGCAAAACAGCAGAAAATCATGCCTGGCCGGGCGCCCGACCCAGTGTCCATCGGGCACCTGACCTACAGAGGAATCTGTCCAAGAGAGTTAGCCATATATTCAGATGGTCATCGGGCGCCCGACCACAACATGTCCAAGCGCCTAACAAACCCAATTCTGGATTGAATTCCGGGCGCCCGAGCAAAATGACCACCGGATACCCGACCAGTAAAAATTATGGTCATCGGGCGCCCGACCACACCTTGACCGGGCTCCCGACCAACTGAAAATATGTCCATCTTTTGAAATCTTTTTATGGACTGGATTCCGGGTGCCCAACCCAAGTCGACCGGGCGCCCGACCCTGCGCGAATCTACCCGTTATTTGACCGTTGTAAGAAACTTTATAAAAGCGGGGGATTTGATTTGAGGGTGAAGAGAGGAGATTTTGAGGAGATAGAAGCCACCATTGCTAAAGACCATTAGAGGCTCTATTTCAAACCCATAGCAAGACATTCTCCTTGTGTTTTCGTCACAAGCTTAGGCCATTCAATGGCATATTGAGAATGGACTTGTTCCCTCTTGATTCCTAGGGTTTTAGACACCTTGACTATAGTTAAATCCCTTATTTAAACACCACTTAGGAGTCCAAATAGGTGTATTCCTCTAGGAAACTTATTTCCTACCATTTGTAAAGGATTCACCATTCCCTAGCACCTTGGGTATCTCCAATGGAGCATCACATGCAAGGTAGCTGATCTTGCAGCTGAAGCCCTGGCAAAGCAGCGGCATCAAAGATTGGGGGAGCACAAGGGGATCTGATTCAAGCATGAGAGAGCAAGAAGAAGCAACCCAAAGCGACGCTACAAAGGAGCTCAATCCGACAAGTAAGGTTGTCTTTGTTAGGAGTCCATCCACTCAATTCCCTATGGGAGTTGAGTGTAGAGTTTGTTTAACAAACTTGAACTAGGGTCGTTTGTCGATCCTTGGCCTGTTTGTCGCCCTAAAGTCTAGGGACGTTAGCCGTTCCTGAGCCTGTTTTTCGGCCTAAAGACTAGGGGTTGTTCGGCATTCCTTGGCTCATTTGCCTGGCCTAAATTTAGGGACGTTAGCCGTTCCTTGGCACATTTGTTAGGCCTAAACAAAGTCTCGAAGGGGAGCCACCAACACGGGTGTGAACGTGTAGGTTGGGAGGAACTTGTAAACTCTCCGGTTGGGTGGATCCCAGTTAAAACACCTTGGTTGGGAGGAACCAGATTTAAACTTTCCAGTGAATGCCGGTGTGCTCAAAGGGGTTGAGTACTTGAACCGGGAGTGGAGTAGACAAGTAGTCGAACCACTATAAATGCTTGTGTTTGTGATTGTACTTGAGCACATTTCTCTTTATGCATTGTGTTTAATCAGTTAATTATGAATGCTTAGTTAGGAATGTATGCTAGACACTTGATAGGCATATCCACACACAAAAGATATACTTTCACTCCTTGAGTAGACTTGAGCTTAATTGATCCATCCTCATTTAAGTCTACTTGAGTTGCATAGATTAGGTTCTTCATTAGGTTAATCATTTATCAATCTTTGCTTGCTTAGACTAGGATGTTAATTGCTTTTATCATATGCTAGCCTATTGATTGGACCCACTAAGGCTTGGAAGCCGAAGTGTTAATCGCTTACTTAGTTTAATTTGCTAAATTTGTTAAGTAGGCGAAAAGATTTTGAAAAAGGTCCTTATCACCCCCCCCCCCCCCCCCCCCCCCCCCCCCATCCTTAGGACTTAGCCATAATTCTAGTTACTCCTTAAGCTTCTGCACGCATATGCGTAGGGTGTTGTGTTAGACTACTCGATGTAATTTCAGATCTGTGGGACCCACTATGATGTTTGTGTTCTATCAACGCCACCCATAAATTTTTAAATATTATTTTAGGACCTAATTTATAAAATGAGACACATATAAACTTACAGTGGACCTATAGTGGTTTAGTCTCTTGACATGGTCTGATGTGCTCTTCACTTATTCTAATTGGGCTCAAAATTGGTGTGGAGACTAATCAGAACACGATACCCTTGTTGGATAAATTTTGTCCCAGCTGGTTCTCGAAGTAGATGGTAAACCAACCTCACTCTAATCTGGCTCGGTAAGAGTGAAGCGGTGTGATGTTGTCTAATGTGATATTGTCTTTGTCTTATTCAACTCTATATTAGCGTGGAACTTTCTAGGATCATATTAAGCATGCCACTAAAATAGCAGCTTCGATGTGGTCAGTTTGTGTTGCAAAAAATGAGTTAACACTACTTTCGCTTACACTAGGAGTAAGTGTGTTTAATTTGTCTTATGTGAGTCTAATTTTTTTCGATTCAGCTAAAAAATGGTCTGGAGCTTATGTAGAACATGGCAAGCTTGCTGGTGAACTTTTCTACAAGATGAGTCTCTCTTGAGGGGCCAAAAAGATCCTAGGAAGTTTTGAACGGTAGGCAATTTGTCTCCCAATTTTCCCTTATCAAGTGGGCCACATAATTATTTGCTTTGCCTTATTTTTTAGGCCATGTCCTATAATGATCTAGTAGATAAGATGGATGGAATGGATCTGTCAAAAAGTAATTTGCAATTGCACCCATACTGTGACAGGTGGTTAGCAGTAAGGTTGTTAATGGATCGGGATCGCCCTACGGGCTTTCCGGTCCGTCACGACTTGGGCCTGGTTTGTTGCAGATTTTTTTTTGAAGAATGAATGAAGCTAATAGTCGTATTGTCTCTTAGTCTAGGTCTTTGTGCTGATATAAAACATGATTGACGTTTTGAATGTACGTCACATACATTATGGTGGGCCCAATAGCTATGGTTGAACATTGTGCATGTTTGCTGGCATGGCAAGCATCAATAGTGTCAGTGAATGCTTCGTTATGGTTGAACATTGTGCTTGAACTTGTGTCCCTCAAGCGGTTTAGTTTCGGGCTTAACCCAAGTTTGACCCAACCCGCAACCCGAACCCATCGAAATTCCAACTTGAGATGCCAGACCAAAGTTTCACTCCACTCAACCGTAGGCGAACCCAATCTGACCCGAGGTAACTCTACCCGACCCAAATAGAAATGGTTATTATCAATCCAATCCGACTACTATTATGATAGATTTTAAATGACGATGACGCTTGAACCAACTTCACCCTAGCATATAACCATGTTGGCACCCGAGGTGATCATCACTGTGTGGATTCCATGCATCTTAAATCAGCCACAGATATGTTCATTCATACTAGGATTATGAACTGAAATCATATAAACAACCTGATACAAAGCTTCCGTAGCTCCTCATATACCTTAGTGGTGGACGTTCAATCCTCACCGTTTCCTGCAGTGCAGCTCACATGAGTTTGAATCTGCCTCATTTTTGGAGCATGTACTTAGATGATCTTGGAAAGTGAATGAACGAGATGGATTCCTTACAAACTTCCTGGTCGGCTCCACGTAGGTTACAATGAAGGAGCCGCAAGTTACGTCCATCAGCCTACTTCCTTACTTAATAGGTCGGTTGGAATTACGAAGTGCGTTGGTGTAGATCCGAGCATAATCAAATTGTATTGACGTAGCAAAGTAATGTGGACCCTGCCGTAATATATGTGTAATTAACACCATCCATCCATTCGGTGACAACATTTTATCATTTTAAGATAAGAGCCCAAATATCTAAGGTCTGGGGTTCAAGTACGACAAAGAGCAATGGGACACAATGATTTCAGCTGTTGAAACCTTCCTAGGGCCAACCAAGATGTTTACTTGCAATACAAACTGTTCACAAGGTCATCTACATATAGATGAAGGTAAAAAAACAAATATAACAATGGTCCAAAACTTCTATGGCCTTTAAGAAGTTAGAAGTTTTCGGCACTCAATCCCACTTCTTTTTAGGTGTGGTCCACTTGAGCTTCAAAACATGCGTAATATTGTGTCTAGTGCCATAAAATGATCCGAGGAAATGGATGGTCGATGTGGATATGTAATCACATAATTGTGGGGCCATAGATCTTTGCCACATTAAGATACCAAATCCACTTCAATTTTGGGGTAGGTGAGCCCACTGTACTCACACGCCTTTTTGTGCCTTATGGGATGCTGTGGACGCTTGCCTCTTCGCGCTCCCGAATTCTCCCTTTCGAAAAAGAGGGTGTGCACGCGAATCATCGTTTGCGCCATTGGCTCGCCTCGTTCTCAAGGGCTTTTTCGGTTGTCATGTTAGATTGGATATGTTTGGATGAATTCGTATAAGACCAGAGTCCCCACTAGCCAGTTACTTCAAATCTATAGTCGGCTAGACCTCATAGAAACATTAGAGAAGGGAATCTGAAGATTCCTTCCTTTAAAATGACTCCTTTTAATCTGCGGTTAGAGATTTGAGGTAAGGGATCACGGTTACAGGGTGAGAAGATGTTAAGCACCCCACTCTACCCGTACCGAAGTACGGTCTCTACTTCACAGAATCGAACTAATACTTGAAAGTCTGATTTAATCCTCGTACACTCTCATGAATGATATGATGCATGAATGTAGGTCTTAACAATAAGAGTTTCTAATGGGCAGGTTTCCATTAACAGGAAAGCCCAGAGCATACGCTCGAACTGACAGGTGCTTTATGCGGGATGCATGCTGTGTATTTGAATAATCAAAGTGTTTGAAGTGATATGATAAGCAGGGGGGTGGAAGAAAAGTAAATGTTGTACTTATGCTAGATGTGAATGCGATGATGCTAATAAAAGAGTAGCTGGATGGACGGAGGTGTCGCAATGATTTGCTTCGAGTGGCTAAGATTGGGACTTAGGTAGCTTGGGAGACTTGGACCAAGGTCAGGCTGGGCTGGACCAGGGCTAGGCTCTTCTCACTCTGGCTCTCCTTGGTGGAGGAATGGGCTAAAGGGATGGAGATAGACTCAGAACTCTCGGGCTGAAGAGAGGGGAAGTCAATTTTTCTCTAGATTAGGGGAATTTTTAGATTTCTGAAACAAGAGAGGAGGGGGTATTTATAGCTGCTAGCAATGGTAGCTCTCGTAATTATGCTTAGGCGGCACCCTAAGTGCCGCCTGTACGACCTCTCTGCTCTAGCTTTGGAGCGCACGGCCCCCGAACCTGAAGTAGCAAAGCCCGAGGTTCGAGGTTCGGACCTACTTCGAAGTTGTGGCTCGGAACCAGGTGAGTTGAATAGGTTTGAAGATGGATTGACACGGTGAGTTGACTGGGTGCAGGGGCTGGACTGACTCAGTGAGTTGACTCCGTGATTTGACTCAGCGGGTTGACTCACCAAGTTTGACATTTTTTGGGATTTTTTTATTAGTTTTTCTTATGGGTGATTTTTCAGGCTGATGTTTAGGGGTGAGTTGACTGGGTTCAGGCTTGAGCTGGGTTATGGATTGGAGCTTACAAGGGTGAGCTTGGCTGGGTTTGGACATGGGATTTGGCGGTATGGTCCTTCATTCATTCAACTATCTCTACCAACATTGTAGTCGAAGGTGGGGTGTCTACAGATGCCCCTTTTTGGCAGAGGTTGCGTGCAACCGAATGTCAAAGCGAGTGGACACCCCACTTCTGACCCGGTCATTCGTACATTGTGGTCTGGAATCTTTGCTTGCCTTTGTATCTGAGTGAGTTGATTGTCTGGAAATTGATAACTCGCACATACCGCGGGAGTTTGGAGAAAACCTTGTGATTGTCCCTGCATGAGCTGCAACCTGGGTACCCAATCGCAACCCTTTCGTTCTCGATCAGTAGTAACATCGGAAAGGTACAGTAGAGCCTCTGCATCCGTCATAGTCTTACGAGGTTACCAACCCTTTGCTTGATTGTTCGTTGCTTTCTCGAATCACTCCGGGAGTACTTGTTTCGCTTGATTGTCAAAGTGATTAGCTGCCCTGCGTCCATGTAGTCTTATGGGAGATCCACTACGCCGACTTGGACATAGTCAAGGTACTTCAGGCATCCACGCCTAGGTATGTGCGGGTGAACTTTTTGCACCCAATCTACTGGTTTTGATACTTGGGTTACAATTCATCGTTTCCACCGTTCAGACGGTTTCTTTGACCGAGCCTTTTGGCTTTCATCTTTTCGTATCTTAGCATTTGGTACAACCGCACTGACACTGGAGTTCAGTTCGACCGTACTTTGAGTGCATTGGATCCGATGGTCTCCGGGGAAACCGTGAGACATCGGATCTTATTTGATTTTTGCGTCGGCTCCTACCCAGAGATATGAAAGATCTTACGGTGTTTTTGGAGGCCGAATGCTCTATTGGGAAAATATTTTCTGGATTTTGAAAAGATACCCACTCTGGGGAGTGATACTCCGTGGGGTTTTTATTTGCAAGTAGGAATATATATAATATTTTTTTGTCTTTTTGAAAAGGAAATCTGGCTTGCACGTGCCTCCACTAGGGATGTCTGTGGGGTCTTTGGCTAACCGACTTTTTTATTTTGAAAGCAGGTAAACATGATGATTGATGGGATGGATGCTGATGCATGGGGATGCATATTTGATGATGGATGCATGGTTTGGCTCATTCTCTTTCAGGTCAATGATTTTGCTTTTACTGGGTGTGGAGAACTTTGAGCTTATTGCTTGCAGGGTTGTGCTTCCCTGGAGATTTTCTTTTCAATGCGGATGTTTGGTCAGCGGGTTGGTCAAGATCCGAACCGTGGTCGATTAGGTTCATCGTCCCAAGATGCTGTTTCTTTGCTGATGGGGATGGATGAAGGAGGTTGTTAGTTGTAACCTCAAGATGCTCTTTTGGGGGATTGGTGTGATTGGGATGGTGTTTGGTCGCCAATTTCGGTCAAGATTCCAATTTGCAGGCGATCGAATCCGTCATCCCAAACTATGAAGTGAGTGAGCGGAGTTCGAGACTCCTGAAGTGCTATGCTGGGGATAGAGAGAATTTTTGTGATTTTTTGCAAATATTTTGTCTGAATCTTTACCTAAGTAGTCAGGATGGGGATCGGTTATTGAAAACAAAGGAAATATTTTTTTGATTTTGAAAATATTTTGTCCGAGTAAAGATCGGTGTTTATTGAAAACAAGGGAAGTATTTTGTGATTTTTAAAAGATGATTTTGTAATGTTTTGGTATTTTTCTGATTTTTCTAAAATGCAGGGAAAAGTATGGAATTTTCATCCATTTTCAGTTTCTACTTCTAGTAAGGCACCCGATCCATTTTACGTCAGCGAGCAAGACGAATCTCACACAGTTAAGTGCCGTAGTTTTACATCTTTGGATGAGAAAATTTTTAGGGTTTTCAATGAACACACCCACAAAGTTACCTGTTCCTCATGTGCAATGCACATGAACCACGTATCGTCCGACGGACTCCTTCGGCCACAAAATGAGCCACATCCTCACATTTCTCTTTGTCAATCCAGTTTGGGGTCTCATGCTGATCACAATTCCGTGAGGGTGTGCTTCACCTCCTAACTGTCTTAATCCCCTTCATGAGTTTTAGGAACAGGGAACATCCGTCAGATTTAACAACGACTTCCAAATCAAGGTTGTCTATCACGGTGCGTTCAACACGAACAGGATCACGGGGTGCTGCCTGCCTCAGCCCTTACCTGTTTAGAAGATTTTGGACACCTGTACGATTAAGTGTCAGCCATGTCCGGGACAAGTTGGGAAAGAAAGCCCCCGAGAAGTTAATCCTAGTGTAGTTTTAGGTCTTCAGACTGCTGGGGATAGATTTGCGCAGTTAAAATTGATGTTGAATTTTTTTTTATTATGAGAAAGTTCCAACTTCAACTCGAGTGATCGAGGTTGATACTGGTTTTTATGGAAAGCTTAAAATCTTTTTGGTATTTTTGAAATGATCCGGGTTATCGAACCTTGATCTGAGCGGTCGAGGTCGATGCTGGTTTTTGGTTAAAAGCAAAAAGGTCCCCTGAGAAATTAATCTCAGTGTAGTTTAAGGTCTTCGGACCCAAAATATGTACATGCTGAAAATACATTCTTTTTGTGATTTTTTTGAAAAGATATGGTCTATCTAACCCCTTCCTTGATCGGTTGAGATCGAATGACGATTTTTATTATGAAATCCCTCGGGATGCTGATCCCGACGTAGTTTAAGGTCTTCGAACCATGACTTTGTACAAGAAATGTATTTTTTGTTTTTAGAAAAATGTCTGGAATCACGGATCTTGATTCGAACGATCAAGGCCGATGCTGGTTTTTACTAAAAGTCTTCGGGATTTTGATCCCGACGTAGTTTAAGGTCTTTGGACCATGACTTTGTGCAAGAAATATTTTTTTTATATTTTTTTGAAATGTCCCAAGCTGTTAAATCCCAATTCGAGCGATCAAGATTAATACTGGTTTTTATTGAAAATCTCTCAGGATTTTGGTCCCGACATAGTTTAAGGTCTTTGGACTAAAACCTTAGGAGAGAGATTGGGAATATATTTTTTTGTTATTTTGAAAAATGTTCCAAGTCATTAATTCTGATTTTGATGTTTAAGATCGATGCCCTTTTTTATTAAAAATCCCTCAAGATCTTGATTCCGACATAGTTTAATGTCTTCGGACCAAAACTATGTACAGATTTGGATGACACATTTTTTTGAGATTTTTTTTTCGAAATGATCCAGGTCATCAGATCTTAGCCCAAGCGGTTGGGATCGATGCCGGTTTTTATTGTGAAATCCCTCGGGATCTTGATACCGACGTAGTTTAAGGTCTTCGGACCACTGGGGATGGGAGGTAGGCAGAGATTAGGGTTAGAAATTCTTGTTGTTTTCTAAAATGATTCAGATCATCAGGCCATGACTTTGGATGGTTGAGATCACTGTTTGACCAAGTCAATTCTTTTTCTTTTTCTTGAAAATCTCATGGAGCTTTTCCACATCATCAAGTTAATTTCTCCCCAATTTCTCACAAGATGAGATTTTGGTGAGATTCTTTTCTTTTACTCATTCTTCTCTTCCATCATTTCATTCTTACATGGAGGTACAAGATTTACTTGCAACTACTCTTCCCAAGGGGGAGTTCTTCCCAAGGAGAGAGGGTGAGGGGTCGTTTTAACTTGATGGGAGGATGGGCGGCCCCCAGGGTGCCGCCCAAGCCTCCTCTGCCCACTGGTTTTTCCAGTGGGCTGGGTAATGGGGTGCCCTCTCCTTTTCTATATAACATGGGGCACCCTTGGCACTTCCAACGTGCAATCTCCCTCTCTTCTTTCTCACACTCTCTCTTTCTTCAAGTTTTTTCTTCCTTTTGGGTGACCCTTTTTCTCTTTCAAGTGGTGAGGCTTTGGTGGAGTTTTGGGATAGCAAGGTGGTCCCCCTTTCGTGAGTGGTGATGGTATGGACCACTCCTTTTCTTTCATTTCATTGTTTTCTTATTCATTTTCTCTTCTCATGTTCTCTTTCTTTTCTTCTTGTAGATATTTCAATGGAGTTGAGGTGGGCCCAAGTCTTTTGGCCTTTTCTACTTTTCCAACCTCTTCTCAAGGTGGTGCATGGAGAGGGACATTGCAAGCTCCATTTCATCTTTCTTTTCTTCTTTCATACTCCCTTCATGTGTATGTAAAGGGTAATTTTGCCATGTCCCTCAAGTGTGCATGGTAAAATATCCTATTTTCTCTCATGGGAGTTGGGCCCCTTTTTATGTGTATCAAATGGGCTCAAAGTGAAGTCATGGCCCTTGGTGTATTTGATGGGCCCAATACTTCATTTTGGGCTCCCTCATGCTCTCTTTTCCTTGTCATATTTCCCTTGGAGCTTTCTTTTCTTTTTCATCTTCTTTTCAAGGTTTGGGCCCATGAGATTGGTAGGGCCCACCTCACATTTTGGGCTCATAATGCTCACTTTGGATGGTCCCATCTTTCTTTACATGTGTATGGACAAAAGTGACTAGCCCGTTCTTCACTTGGATCTCAAGTGGACTAAATTTTATAGTTGGGCCTTTATGGGCAAATGGCCCAAATCTTTCACCATTTCTTAATTATGATGTATATCCTTATACACAAGGTGTGGTGGGCTCTTTGAAATTCCTCCACATAGATGGGCTTTTGGGGCCTCATTGAAACTTGTGAATTTCTTTAAGTCATGTGTGCACCACTACACTTTGTGCATGTAGGATTCTTTTCCCTTTATGCCTTTTCCTTTGGATGGATGGACGACTTGGGTTACTTGATCATCTACAAGTCCCATGAGTGAGTTGTTTCAACAATCTCAAATGGTTTTCTCATGTTGTAGGAAGGTGGTTCTCAAGAGCTTCCTTTAATGTTCCCAACCTCAATTGGATGACCTTTCTTCAAGTGAGCTATCCATGCAATCATAGCTCCTTGAACTTCTTTTGGGGTGTTTGGTGGGTCACCCACCATCCTTCTCAAGGATGAGTGATTCTTTTTCAATTTGTGGGAAAGAATGATACCCATAAGTTGCCCAAATTTGTCCCATGCTTTGGGGCATTTTGGATTTTGATTTTCAAGTGGGCTATGTATATCATTCTTAACCATTTTCATGATGGTTGGATGACTCATCAAGCCATGCCCTCTTGTGCTCACATGATCTTCTTTTTGGTAAATAAATTGGTGCACATAAGTTGCCCAAACTTGTCCTTGCATGGACATTTCTAACTTTGATTCTTCATGTGGGCTATGCGCATCAATTTTTTACCATTGGCTTCTTTGACTCATATGTTTGTGGGTAGACCACCATATTGTATTCTCATAGTCGAAACATTTATCAAGATGATGCACATAGGTTGCCCATGATTGACTCATGAATGAGTTCTTATGGTTCTTCAAGTGGGCTATGTGCTCCTTTCAATCCATTGAGGTGGGGCACTTGAGTTGCTCTTGGGGACCAATTTCCTTCTTATTCCCCATTTGTCCATGTACATGTGTAAAAAGATGGAAACATCTTAAATGAGGCTCATCGCTTTGATATGGAAAGTGAACCAAACCTTGGTCACACATGGACTTTAAAAATGAATTTTTCATATAAAGCTTGATTCTTATCCCACTTTGATCTCATGGTACTTGAGTGCATTTGTTGTTCAAAGTGTGTCTTTGGATGGCGGATTTTCCTCACCTAAGGTATGGCATGCAACCCTCTTTAAGGTGGGCCTTACTTTCTTCAGTGGGCCCAACACATACCCTAGGCGACACATGGAGTTGGACATTGGATTTCTGCATTTGAATGTAAATCCAAATCCATGGGTTTCCTGGATAATGATTTGGATTTTAACAGGTAAAGAATAGGGTCTTACCTTACCAAGCTTGTAGGATTTGATGGCGGAAGGCACGAGGGGGCGAAGAGCGGTCGATGAGGACTACCCTGCCTTCATTGTTTGCCGCGGGGTCCATATGTGTTCTTTAGCTAAGGAGCACCAACCTCTGCCTTCCATAAAAGGTTGGGGTACCCGAGACCTCTAGGATGACTGGGTGAAACAACCGCAGCCGATGCTTGAACACGTTCTGGCCAACACTCCTTTCGCAGGCCTTCTTACATTATGCTTTCACAACAATAATGCCAACCGCATGCTACTCGCAGCCCTTTGTGAGAGGTGGAGGGATGAGACCCACACCTTTCAACTTTCCTATGGCGAATGGGGAATAACCCCCCTAGATATATATATGTCGATAAGTTTTCCATTCCATGGGGCAGTTGTTCCCCATGCGGGCTCTCTTGCCCCCATTACTTCTAATGACTGGATACGGCTTGTGGGAGTCATCCCACCTAAGAGTGAGTTCCAGAGTAACCAAGTGAAACTGCGGTGGTTTTACAACACCTTCGCTGCTGTCGTCCCTACTACCGAGCTGGAGGCCCTTCATAAAGCACAGGCTATGATCACTTATGCCTTCGGGTCATTTCTTTTTTGTCATGCGAATGAGAGGGTCGATCCTAGATTTCTTCGCTTGATTGAGGATCTTCACCATTCATATAATTGGAATGGGGCCATCTTGACTCGCATCTACCAGGGCTTGGATAAGACCTCTCGGAGTAGCAGGTCTTTCACAGGTTTTTGGCCTATCGTGGAGGTATTCTTTTTAACCTTCCCTGGAGATGTTTGTCTTCTTTCTTCATCTGATCATTGTGTTTGCCCTTGTCCAGACCTGTTTTTATGATCATTTTGCTCACCTGTTGCCAAGGATACGGGATGATGTTGAATTATCCTTGTATCGCTTCATGCATTAAAATCAGCAAAACCGTCAGTGAAATTCTCGAGTGTCTGGGGACAATTGGTGCGCTGACATAGACAGATTGACTACCGAGGACGTAAGTATCTTGCTTTCCTTATCCATCGTGCTGCTCTGTGACTGACTGTGATGATTTCCTTTGTTGTAGTTCTCTTGGATGTCATACGCCAGCTTTCCCCTTTACTATACCCGTCAACGCGTGGAAGCATATGATTCTTCGTGTCTTCGGATCATGCTCTCTGATACCGAATCATTTCAATGGTACTTGGGCGAGAGATTGCTCCGACAGATCACTGGCGTGGCCCGGGTTCCTTGTTCCTCACCTCCTCCGGCTGCTCAGATTTCGGCTGATGCTATGGCCGATGCTCTAGAGGGCCAGTCTGGATTTCGCTTCACAATCCCGGATCGTGACTATGATGAGTGGTATTTGCTGTACGGACATGGACCTCTTCTTCCTTCACTCTACATTCCAGGGGGTCGTCGCGGGTATGCTGGAAGATCAGTGACAGCTCCTCTGATGGACCTTTATCGTCGGGAGCAGGACGAGAGGAGTGATGATGATGATTATGTTGGTGATCTGTAGCCTGCTTCTCTGAGGATGTATTCAGCTTGTTGATGTATGGCCTACTTGTCATTTTGAGGCCCCCTTTTTTACTTTTCTTCTGTATCAAAATTTTCTGAATGAATATATAACCCTTGATTTGCCTTAAATTTCTTGATGATGCTTGGATGCTTTTATTTTCGACTCATTCTTTGATGCTTTGTGGAAGATACAATTCTCAACTGTATAGATGATGACTTGGGAGGCTCAGATTGCTTGATTTGACCATGTGGGCCCTTTCAAATTTCAGCTTTGCTTTGGAACACTTATCCATGATACTTTGTGCGGCTAAGAAGCCTTTCCATGGTGCGGATGATGACTCGAACGATTCAGATTGCTCTTTTTATCCATGTGGGCCCACTTGATGATCAGATCCTGGGTCCTGGCCTTCTCTTTTGACGATCAAACCCTTGATGTTGCTATTTCATGGCTCATGTAAGCTCTTCCATGGTTTGGATCAAGATGATCTAGTCTTTGAATGGCTCAGATTGCTCATGGGCCCCTCTTGATCAATTTTTCTTCTCTTTGACTTGATTAGACCCATTTTGGTCACAATACTTCACAATTGGACTGGTCGGGTACCTTTTAGATGATTCAGATCAGTCTTGGACAAAATTTGGAGTCAATTGGAGCCTTGGGTGGCCCTCAGGGTGCCAACTGCTAACGTGGACGGACAATCTCACCTACCAGAGGTTATGGGGCCAATCCCGCGGAGAGAGATGGAGACCGTCTGTACAGACGGCCCTCAGGGGGCCGCCCAGATCTCTCTTCATGTGTGGTCTGGGTTGACTCTGGTTCGAACATTCTCCTCTGCTCTTTGCTCCAGTCCCCATATTCCTTGTACTCCTAGGTTCGATTCCAGCCATGAATCTCCCCATTGTCTCATCTTTCCTTCTCTTTTTGTCTTTTTCTTGCTTTGTCCCTTCTTGGGCAGCCATTGATGATGGCTTGGGGGCATAATGGCTGATCTTAGTGGGCCCCATACTTCAGAAAGTGGTGAGGGCTTTAATGATGGTGAGATGCCCTTGATTGATGGTTTGGATGGAGCCTTAAATAGGGGTATTGATGGGGGTTTAAGGATGGTGGTTGTGGAGCTTTGAATGGCCCTATTAATGGCAACCATGCTGAAAATTCAGATTTGAATGGGGCATTGATTATGGGAGGATTGGATGGTATGGATGAGATGAGGAGATGGGACATAGGTGAGGTTATGCATCCTTTGGGTGTAGGCCGCATGGATGATGCGATCGACGGTGATGATGGGGTCATGATGGACATATATGGGCTGATCTCATGTTTAGACGGTATGGATGGTTCAGATGATACCTTTGATGGCTTGGATGCTCTCGATAACGGCCGAGATGTGCGGTACACTTGCTTAGGTGGACTTGATATGATCATTGATGATATCCCCTTGATGATGGACGGTGTGGATGTCCCAATGATCTCTTCGACTGGACAGAGTGATGATTGGATTCCTAACTTTATGTTGGAGAGGACTGCAGGTTCAGATCTGACCATATATTCTTCGATCGGGGTTGCCGAGGCCCTTGACAGTTCAGATGCATTTTTCAGCGATCAAATTGGTCAGGATGCCATGATGTGCAGCGTGATCTTTGCTGATGTCCTTCTTGATGGAGAGTACCGATCTTCTCCTGATCGTCGGCCCTTTACGCATTCGGTTCACGAGGTGGGCAAGTCTTCTCATGTCGCTGAGGTCGTGACAGTTTCAGATAGCGATGCGACTATATCAGACATAGTCGCTACTGGGGATATGTCACGGACTGTAAAGTTCGCAGGGGTCCCGACTGATCTTTCATCTTCGCCCGTTCATCTTCCAATCCTTGATGAGCTGTCATTGATTCCTGGGCCTTTTGTTCTGGAGGGGATTCCTGTGAAGACTTGCCAGTTGCTTCCTCATCCTTCTTGCTCACCATGACTTCTCGCTTAGCTTGACAGACTGTCAGCTTATGAGATTCGAGAGTTGGAGTCCTATAGCTTTGGCGGTATGATCCATATGGCTAGGGTTGACATTGATTGGAGGATGCTCGGGGCTGTACTGATTGACTGGGTCCCTTCGTTGAACTTGTTTGCGTTCAATGACATGGAGATGGGACCTTCTTTGGAGGAGCTCGTGCGCTTGACAGGTCTTCCCTGGGATTATGCTCAGTATTTCTCACCGAAGACTTTGCCGAAGACTGCTGCTCCGCAGAACTGGTTCGGGAGCCCATATCTTATTCATCCTGCGGCTGGCGGTCAGGATGTTGTGGTCTTCTCTTTAGACTCGCTGTATGATCTTTTCTCGGGCCCTCGGAGTGTGGCGAGGTCCTTGCTTTCTCGGAATGCGCTGATGTTCTGTCTGATAGCTAAGGTTCTATTCTCAGGATGGCGCAGATCTTAGACTCCTTTGCTCTTTGAGGTGATGAGCCGAGCTAATCGACGACAAGGGATTATTTCTCTTGTCCTGGCGGAGCTATTTAATGGGCTGACTGACTATGCCCTAGGCCGCACCCGTGTCCTTCGCGGCTGCTGTGCATTTCTCCAGGTATCCTTTCTGCACTTTCTTTTTCTTTTCTTGTCTTTTGGGAATTACTTTGCTTTAGCTGAGTCTCTTTTCTTTCTTATGATCAGATCTGGCTATGGGAGAGTCTTTCGCTGACTGTTCCTGTACCATTTCTCGGTACTCGTCGCCTTAACCTCATGTGATACATCATGGAATTTCTTCCGCATACAGTTAGGATGAGCGAGCCCTTGTATCGTAGGATGTTTGCTGAGCTATGTGACTAGAATGTTCGTTAGGAGTCATCTTGGCTTTCACTTCCTCCAGTACTTTGTGATGCTCGTCGTCTTCCTCTGATGTTGGTAGGCTTTCAATCTTACTTTTCTTATCACCCTATCCAGTTCCTACGACAGTTCAGGTATGAGCAGGATGTTCCTCCTTTTGCTTTCTCGGGTATCGGGCATCGAGCACTTCCAGCCAGGTCCTCTGACTTTAGGACTTAGATTGATGGGTCCTGGGCGAGTCACCTGACTGCTGATTTGCTTGGTTTTGAGCTGCAGACTTTTCCGATGGCGACTGCCCCATACCAGCATTGGGTTGCCGAGCAGTCTCTGCACCGGCGCATTCCTTGTTGGCACCTGACCGCTGATGAGGTTGAGCGGGATATTCTTGGGGATGCTGGTTCTTCATCTGGTTTATATGAGCCCTTTGAGGAGCGCCTATTTATCGATCCTGGCTTCCTCTTGGCCACTCATGGCCACTTGTTGTCTGAGATTTCTGTGCTCCGGTATCATTGTGAGATGATGTCAAGGAGGTTGGCCGCTGATCAGAGGTTGTCTGATGAGGAGACGGCGATCCGTAGCCTTGAGCGAGATGAGGTGCATTACCTGCGTATGGAGGTGAGCAAGCTGAGAGCGAGACTATTTCATTATGAGTAGAGGACTTACCTGACGTGGCCGAGGAGGAGGGAAGAGATTGATTTTTTTGCTTCTTAGGGCTGCGTCGGCCATCTGTACGTTCCTTTTTGCATAGTACATGACCAGTGATGATGCATTTTTTTATTTTGAAAGAAATTATATGATATATGTAAAAGAAATATGATGCATTTAATGAAAAGAGAACTTTTTGAGAATTTATTGTGCCGTGAGTTGTCTTGTGAGTGTGTGTCTGGATTTTGTGCCGGGACGTAGGAATCAAAACTGAGGCTCAGCCAATGCTTTGACCGATGTCTCGGGATTGACTTGTGTGAGATCCCTTTGGTTCCCTAGAGGTGTAGGCAATGGAAACTGTTACTTCCTGAGAGTTTTGTCAGAGTTTGTAGAGTTCTTTGTCCCCGACTATACTTCTTCTTGTTCTTGAACTGCAACTGCTTGCGTTGATCTGGACCGTCTGGTTTCTTGGTACATGCACTTTTTTTTCGAGCCATTTTTGCCTGCAGCCCTCTTTCAAGTTTTCACCACAGCTGACTTTTTCCCGTCATTTTTGCCCGTGGGGCCTTTTCGGATTTTTACCAAGTCCGATGTATGCCCACTGTTTTTACTCGGAGTGCCCTTTCGGATTTTCACTCCGCCCTCTTTGTTTAGGCACACATTTTCTTTTTTTCTTCTTCTTTTTTTGATTTTTGGATAACTACGAGGGC